>OZ026858.1:15160464-16395168 GCA_964023215.1 Eledona agricola
AATTATTTAACGTGCGGATTCTGGGCTTTATTCGTTCGTCCAAAGTTCAATATCGTTGCAACTTGTGCGTCATACGATGAATCACGACGCAATGCATACAGTGTTATAAGCCATGAGCTACTGTATACTAATTCCACTAAAAATATCCCGACTAACGCGCTCGTACAGTACCACAAAAGCTCGCCAAAAAACACGCGCTTTTTACTATTTCATTAAAATAAGTGAAATGAATAATCCGCCCACCCATCCACTCAGTTACTGCAGACCTGATCCCCAGATCTGACCAATTTTTTCAGGTGTGCCAACCACAGCTTGCTTCATCCAAGGTCATGGTGCAACGGGATTGCAATCATAAAATATTCATAACCGCAAAAAAATGCTTAATCGTCTTCGAACGAGATAAATCCTTGCAGACACCTCCTGCTCTCAGGTACGGCCGAGCGACTAATTATCCCGGTATTTTATCTCGATTGCCGGAGTCGAATTAAGAGAGGCTGCCCGTGTGCAACTGTGCTAACTCTAACCGGATTAATTTGCATCTTAACATCGCACCAACCGTGTGCTTCCATCTCGTGTTACGACCGTGGGAGGTCAGTTTAGATTTACTGTCTGTTAACTGCGCACATCAGACGCTCGCAATTATGCGTCGGGAACGGGGTTGATTCATCCCTTTTTAATCGTTTTTAAGTCCCCCAGGATATATTTAATAGGACGTCTTCGTTTAGCCACGTGCCGCTTACAACAATCGGTAGCACGTCGGCCACTAAATGTTTTACAACCCCCAGAAGCTATTATGTTACGAGCTCGTAAAAACACAGGTATCTGTATCGCGATACGACCGACAAACCTGTTGATTTCTTGAGTGAGGTACCTGGCGGGCGGCCTTTTAACATACAATTTCGAGGCAGTCGATTAACAGAAAATTAGCTCAAACGCACCTCTCCTCGCGAAAACACAAATTGAAAGCGTCTGCGTTTCTTGCAGCACAATAAAGCAGATAGTGGAAATGCAATCTTACGAGAGAAAAACATCTTTTCCAGCATTTTTCAACAGATTTAATGCAATATCTCGTGCGACTCTCGCGTTTTCCTTTTTCCACACGAAACTGTTTATAAAATTTTAATAACTGAGCGTACAAATAATTGTATACAAAGAGGAAATAGTAGGTACGTACAACACAACATGTTTTTCACTCGAGCTAAACGAACGTAAATAATTATATTAAAAAAAGATCCATAAGGCAAAACTCTTTCAGCTGCAGGAGCGCGCCCATATTGCTAATTAAACAGGAGTCTGAACGCTGTTGGAGGTGGGAGGAATTTGAGGAATCGCCCACAAAACGCTGGTCTTTATAAATTTAGCCTCACGGTAATGAAGCCACAACACGTGCTGAATAAAAATATTTCAAATACAAAATGCCACATGCATGATATATAACGATGAATAACCATAAAGCCGTCGTAAAAACCAGTCGACATTGAACGGGGCCCATGTGAAATATGTTTTATTCGGAGTTTTCATCATCGTTTTATGGTACCATTAACTCCACAATTAAAACGATTATTCGACAATCGCACACCTCACCCGACCAGACCTGACCTACCGTAAATAGCTTTGCATTTTCCAAAAATTATGACTGAACCGAAGGTCATCAGGTGCATTAAGTCGTAAAGTGTGCGCTTTATCTCTGAATTTGTTACGTAAGTCGGTAACGACAGCCAACCTACTAAGACGTGCAAGACGTACCTACCTTATTTTAATGACGAAACGCTTCGGAGATGCAAAGATGCCGGTTAATTAGCAACCGATAAAATTGTATCTCGATTAGGAAGCGCATAAATTATCCAATAAAAGTTACTCTGCACAGCCTCCGAACCGTATCATAACCTCCCGCTAAATTCCAATAACGGGCCGCAAACGCCAAATTATTATTTTGCAAATTTTCGGTGGCTTGCAGTGTTGTAAACGTAGCCGGGACGCTTGTATAATCGCTTCAAATCTGTTGTTTCATCATTTATTAATCGAAAAATTCCGATTTTCCGGCTTGTTTCAAAGACTTGCCTCCGTGGCGCCCAATTAGGCGTGAAGCATGTCATAACCGCGCGATCGTTCTTTTCCGCATGATATTTAAAATAATTATCGCTCGGATCGTTTGAGAAACAAAGCAGACATTCACGCAATGCGTACCACCTATTTTAAATTCCATGGCCGAATACCAGTTTGAAATGAATTGGGAAGCAAAAACACATGCTCGATTTCCCATAAAGCCACAATTACTTCCTCTGTAAAGGAAAAAGTGGAAGACTCATCTCTTGGAGACGATCGAAGGGTTGAAGCCCGATGGAAGTGAAAGGGGTCGGCGGGCCATTGTATCGGGTGCATGTAACAAAATGATTTTTGTGGAAAAATGTGGATTTCTGAAGAGAGCGTGGGAGAAAGGGGTTCAGCTATTGTAAGTGCCTGTCACGGTGCAGATGGCCGATAGACGAAATGCCGGCTTTGTTCGGCGTGGGAGTATGAATTTGCACACGTAAAATGCATATGCTACCTACCACGAATTAGTGAAAAAAGGAACACGGAGCGAATTTTAAAGACTGATTTTGAAAACGAATGCATGGAAATGGAAAGCGGAGTGGCAAAGGTCGTTGGGAGTGAGTTATGATCGGACGAAGAACGTAAAGTCATTTTGAGCACGACGGACACCTACGAGAATATTTGTGGAATAAATTTTAAATTATTCTCGGTAAGCATTCAGGAGTGACCTCAAGCACACATTCTAAAACGAGAACTCTATACATCTCGCGCCGGCAGGCGAGTTATTGGTATACGGAAAAAATGTTGCCGCAAATTTTTCAAATCGACTAAATTCTTCCGATTTTTTCGACTGACCGGGCACGACGGACGTTTTTTCGGCAAATTGCATAAACGGCTTAGGTTCGGCGCCGACAATGGCTCATAACGTATTCTATACCGGAATATCTGATACCTAAGCAACTCGACGCAATGATGCATATGGGAGGAGGTTTTTGCATACAAAGGACGGTCGGGTAGCGCTGTTTTTGGACATTTCATACAGAATTTCACATCTGCTTTCCTATTGTCGCCTCCTACGCCCTGTGCACGCAACATTATGTCAAAGGATTGTGTGAAAAGGATTATGATTGAATAATAGGAGAATTAAGCGAATAGGCCACTTTCAATTCCGACAAGCGGACTCGCTCGTCCCGCTCCTCATTCATTACTTTCATCTCAATCCCCACATTACACAAACCCGAAATATCGTCCCGACGTCACTAAAAGCCACATTTAGACCAAAATTTTCTTTTTATAGCGGCAAATTGACATTTTACACAAGTGTCACGAACAAAACCCGCCCTATGTCCACTGTGACGTAGCTGCTGCTTTTGAGACGTGCTAAATAATATGCCAGTTTCATGTAAACGAGTATCGATGAAAAAATGAATTTTGCTTTCATGCCGGTCAGCACCAATCGCTTCACATGTTACGTTTTATTTTAAATCATGAAAAATATTTCCAACCTGTATCGCGTTACATTTAAAAAGTTAATTATAAAATCAAACACCCCTGGGGCCTCCCGTTCCATTAACAAGTCGCATAAGTCTTTATTAAAATACGAAAAACTCATTTTCTGCACAATTCGTCGTGGCTTAGAAGATAGGGAAGACATCTTCGTACACTGATAGAGCAACGGAGGACCCACAATCGTCAGTGGAGATAATTAGTCGCGTGCCGTGAGGCAATGAATGGAAAGATTTCAAGAAATGAGGATGAAAGCAACAAGTGTGTGAACTACGAAACGCTCGGATCGAACTGCTGCTGCTTTCTTGTACTGAATAAGGATCAGCGGTGCGATTTCGAGGATTTTCCACTTCGCATCCTTGGATAACTCTGCTATGTATTACACGTAGCACTTATTGAGCCCCACGTGTCGCTCTAAACACGACCGAAAAAATATGTTTAAAAACATTTTACTAATTGCGCGCAACGCAAATTCTAAAGGATTTGTAGCGTCTGCGGACGTTGTGGTGAGTAGGAGGAGGTGTAGTAATGATCACCATTATGCAAAAACTCTTGTGCAACATGTAACGTGGACGACGTAAATACTTTTCTATATTTGTCCAATTCACCTTTTTCAGGTAGGGCATTTCGGCTGTGAGCGTAGCGACGCCGGTTGCCAAGCGACGCCGCCGGCGGTCGACGTCTCCAAGGATACCTGGCGCCACTACCCGGAGCGCCGTCGGAAGCAATTTGCCGCTCTCCGGACTGTGCTGGCTGTGTGATGCGAAATTAATACATTAGCTCCGGGTGAAAGACTCCACAAAACAGACTCTTCATTCCGTTTGCCCGTACGCAAGCTCATCAGCGGCCAATTAACCCTCCACCAACAACCGTCTTTAATTAATCATTGTCGTTGCTGCACGCTCCACGTTAAGGATCCAAACATAATACGCACTAATTGTAAGCGATTCACGGAAAATCTCCGGTTACTCAATGAGGAAATCACGCTAATAACACAGACTGAAAACTGAACGGAAACGAATGCGGTTAGACTGCAAGCCAAGGACCATACATCAACCGGGTACAGACTTTACATTAGCCATTACAAGAAACAGATTCCGGGCGAAGAGACAATTCGTAAATCGGATTAAGAGCTGCGATCCCGAACGATCCATTACTTGGAACTGGCGCCAGCGTCCGGACCGGAAATCTCAAGCGATGTGATAAGCATTGCACTACCTGCCTGCGCTTTTCCTACTTCGTCGTCTTCGCTAGGGGAGGCTTTTTGCTTTCAGACAACTTCGCGATCCTTAATGCTTTTAACTTTCTACATTAAAACAAAAGTATTTCATTTCGAATACGGCGAATTGTCCAGCACTAAATGCAGCCAAAAATGCAACGACAATAACTCAAATTTTAAACTTTTCTCATATTCTATAACATTTTGTATTAAACTTGCAACTAGTAGAAACTATTTTATGGTTACTTCCCCATATCATTATTAAACATTAAACATCATTGCAATTAATATGTAATTTAAATAATCGTCCGATTTAAAAGGTATATTTCAATAGTGCATCTAGATCTTGTTAGCAGTTTTAACAACTTAAATTGTTAATTGTTACATAATTGTTAAACTTTTTTTAATAATGTGCAAATTTTTTGTATTGCATTCGTTTATCTGTTCATTGCATTAATCATCTGATCGTGATATAGTTTTTCAGAGATTATGGCTATTCGTTTTTGTTCAATTCAATTTATATATTTGAAACTTGTTTTGGAGCAGCTTATAGATTTTTATTTCAGCCGAAACGGTAGAACTCGTTTCAGTTTTGTATTCTATATCATGTTCTATTATATATTCTATATCATGTTAGCGCTACTATTGCATCAGGAAAAATTCCTAGATGCGAGTATTTATGGGAGGACTTAAAAATACTTATAATATATTAGTTTGAACAGAGAAGAAACAAGAGTTGTTGACATTTCGGGAGCTCTGAATATTCCTAAAGGTACCATTTGGAAAAATTTGAATATATTTCGTGACAGAGGGACCTCATTACAGGTCCTAAAAAAGGAAGACTAAAGAAATGTCGCATAAGATACTACAAGGCATTCCTAGAAAAACCTCCCGGCAAATTGCCCAAGAAATTTTACAAACTACGGATACACTTTTGTAGTGTCCGACCGAATTTTCGGTTTCGGCCTAGTTTCGGCAAAAAAAGCTGGTCTCGGCTTAGTTTCGGTTTCGAAACGACGGCCGAAACAGAAACTGCATTCGGGAGGTTTCGCGAAACTCTTTCTAGTTTGATTACAACTGGAAGATCTTTTCGATCACTCGCTGTAACCATTTTCTCAGTTATTTGTCAGTTTTCGTTCGCCAATATGCAGTAAGTTAAACTTTTTGATTACAATATTCTAACCTGAAAAGTTAATAGACATAAATCACGACGACAGTTAATCTGGTACCACTGTTGCCAATAACCTAAATTTAAGACAATCATTTATAGTCACCCGGTATTTATTTAGTTGTTGTATTTGGTAGATAGGTACTTATTAATTTTAATTTTATTGTAGTTTGTTAACAAGACAATCATACAAAATGACCAAATTTAAGAAGAAATAATTTTTTCAACGATCATTTGCCTGCCTAGGCAAGAAAATGGAAAGCAGCGATTTTCAATGAAAACTTCAATGTTGGCGGCGCTGACTTTTCGGGTAATAAATTATGAATTACATTTTCTGCTACTTTTTGAATGTGTGTTGGTGTGCCTTTATACATTTTTACTTATTATCAGTAGAATTGTGCACTCAAATTACTCAAAACTTACAAATGACAAAAACATTATTTTATCTCATTATATCGTGGAATAGGTACCGCCAACAGGGAAAAAATAAATCCCCTAACCAAAATTATTTTAACAATTAATGTATTTTTTTAAATAAAATTTTCTGTAAGCCAAAAAAGTTTTGATTATCACACGACCAGAAACTATATTTTGCAAGTGCTTGACACTTGTGGCACAAAATGACAGTTTTTTGCCTTGTAATAAAAATAACTATCGTTCTTAAGATGAAAGAGTGTTTTTTTTGTTTTATTAGGTAAATTCTTTTTACTTAAAAGTATAAAAGTTAATTTAGTTTGTAGCTTTTATTTTATTTCATAATATTAAAGAAACAGTATATTTATTTGTGCTTTTTGAAACAAGGGTGGTAACATATGATAAGTTAATGATTAGTTAAAATATCAGAAGCTGAATAATTAATGTACTTGATTTAAAAAAAATAAAGAATGATTATAATAATTTTTTCTTTATTTTTCCCACGAAAACATGTAATTTCGGTTTCGGCCGGAACTGAGACTGAAGCCGAAATTCGATTTCGGTTTCGGCCGTCAAAACTAGTTTCGGTCAGACACTACACTCTTATCAAATCGTACCGTGAGACGACATTTGAATCAATTGGGCTTCTTTGGAAGAGTTGCTGTCAAAAAGGTTCGCAAAGCATTTGCAAGAAACCACTCCAGCTGGTCGAATCAAAAAAGGACACAGTTCTCTGGAGTGACGAAAGAAAGTTTATAATATTGGGTTCGGATGGAAAACAGTATGTTAACGGTAAGTACGGAAACAAATTCCAACCGTTAAACTCGACAGAGGCAAAATGATGGTGTAAAGCTGCTTTTCCAGATCTGGTGCAGGACCCCCGATAAGGATAGATGGAAAAATAGATAGGTTCATGTTAAAGAAAAAACTTTTATTTATAAAAGCAAATTTGAGCTGGTCGTCAATGTCGCCCGATCTTAATCCGATCGAACATCTTTTGGAGCATTTGGACAAGAAAAAAAGGTAGCACAAAATTTTGTTTTAAAAAAATTATAAAGAGTCCATACTTTTGTCCAACAATTTTGACTTCTTTTATATTTTCAAGAAAACGGCATATGGGCAAATTAAAACGAAATCATTTTTATTTGATTTCATAACAGTGATTATGAGAAAAAATAAAATTGCAATAACTTGAGGTACTCCTGAATCGACGAATAAACGTTTCCATACTTCAATAAAGTCAGGTCACTACTAACTGTAGGTAAATAAATTGATCGATAAAGCACAGATCCTGAGCTTCTAGTTTGACACTTTTAATACATTCATCAAAATGATTTTTTTAAGCTCATGCATTTCCATCCTCGCCATCTTCCGCTATTAAATGGTTAAAGTAATTATGTTTCACTTTCATTCATTAGTTTGAAATAATAAATTTAAAATGAATCTATTAACGGCGAACGACTAAAATCATTTTTTCTGCACGTTTCTAGAAACGTTTACTAATATGAAGATGACACTACTATCACAGGTCCTAGTAATATTTATTGAGACCTGGGCTTGTAATTTTATCAGTATTTACACATTTATCTTCTGATAAATTACGTTATCTGACGTAAGTACATTTGAACCGAGTTGGAATCGCCACCATGGAACATTTAAAATCTGTTACACAAACAATGCATTATACAAACTCAAGTTACATAATTTTTATCTGCCCGCTCCTCATCCTTTAAGTGAAAAAATATAACATGTTCTTTAAATTTCCCGGAAATTTAAATCAAACGCTTCCGATAGCGCAACATAATCGATTCGGTCAAATCTAAACGTTTCCGGCCTTCCATTCAAATAACTCAAATATCCTTCCTTATAATTTCGTCTCGTTATCGCCGCCGTCGTAGCGTTCGAGCACGCCGAAATCGGTAATTAATTTAATTCCATTATCATCTACAATGTGGGCGTTATCTTGTAGAACGGAAACTTCAGGTAACTTGGTAATATAACCGATTCATCAACCCCCTATTACACTTGTATTAGTTGCACCTTGTAGGGGATCTCGTCTAATTAACAAGCTAAAGTGAACTCCTCTTAATCCGGCAATCACCGGCTGGGTTAATTAACGACTGCCTGATCGGATTTCCGGGACGCAGATTATCTCATTGTCAGTCGGGGAATTATCTGTGTTGGTCGTGCAACTTTACAGTATTACCATTATTAAATTCGTTTAAGACAAAAATATGAACAAACGACGACAAATCAAGACCAGCTGTACATTTTCTCAAGCCGTCAATTTTTTGCGGAAAACTCCTACATACAAATGCACTCATCAATTATTGTGCATAAACCCGTTCAATTAATCGTGTTAAACGATTGCACGTTTGACGTACATGCATGTACTTTTTACTTATTTTACACTTGTTCGTGAAATACGAGAAAACGATACGGTGCAGTGATGACTTTGCAAGAGGAGGTTAATTAGAGCCGCCGGGGTTCGATACATCATCACCTGTGGTTGGTGCGGTCACTTCCTGGACCATCAGACTCCTTAATATCCAGAGGCTTTCCGATCTGCTCGTTTCACCGAGCAGTTTGGAGCACTTTCTAAATTCACATACCAAAGTTTTACGCTTCTACAGCGTCTCCAATTACGACAAAAAAAATTTCTGAAAAAATTTCAGTCGGTTTAAAATCGGCTTTATTTGTATAACAAAGTATGCCGGCTGCTCTATATAATTTGTCAAAAGAAGTGGAACTCGGTTATCAGTTTTTGAAATACAACACAAACAGTGGAAAAAATACATTACAGGCGAACGCCCAACGGAAAAGCAATTGATTGACATGATAATGATCAACAATTTCTAATATGAGCTTTTAAGTACGTTTTCAATCAAATGGAAATGTCGATCGATCGCAATATAATGTGAGAAAGCTATAGATAAAAGATTACCACTAACCGAATGATCAATTCGTTTTCGACGACGACCCGCCCGAAAATTAACCGAAAATCGACGCAAATTTAAAACCAATCTGGCAATACATTGTTGCGAGCCGTCCGTAATAAGATAACGGTTCATCGGACTCCTTTATTTTCGTTGTTCATCTTCGACACGACCTTCAGCGCTTACCAGACCGAGAAATTCGACCTCAACAGCAAGCGATTTCTTATCTTGCGCCGCAAGTCTTGGTCGCCGTTACCACAACTGCACTCTGCACTTGAATTCAAATTCCATCATAATATCAGCACTACGAGTATGCGACATGAAGGCAATCTCGTTGCTCCTCCGACTGGCAATTATTCAATCTGTGGTCGAAATCCCGCAACATGAAACCACAAAATTCCTACTAACTAGTCGCCGAGTATTTATTTCAAAACCATTGTTCCGCGGCTATCACAACACTGTTCAGTTCAAATTGCACTTCAAACATACTGTAATTGCAGAAATTACACGACTAATGATTTACAACAAATTAAGCGATCATTACTACATAAATAAAAAACTTTATCATTGCTGCGATTCTGTTTAAGTACGACGGCAAAGACATATTGTTGGTAAAATATTCATACAGTTTTGTGGGTGTTGAACTCGGTGGCACATTACGACCTGAACAGCACAAAAGGAATGATGGAGCAAGTCCGGATTGTAAGGACAATGTTACCAAACTTGTGCACTTAATTTTTTTGCACTGGACTGCGAAGCATATCCTCGAAGAAGAAACATTACAACGGTACCTAAAATTTTGAAACGTGTCCAGAAGTTCGAGTACAAAAAATCTTCAAAAACAACAAAAGTGGTTGAACAATTTGTATTCGTGTTTGAGAATTTGTAAAAATGTGTGTCTGTCATTTGTGAAACCAGATGTGCAAAACTCTCAAGCATATAATAATAATAATAATTGTTATGAAATTATAAAAGGTTAATGATAAAAATTTTGAACTGCAGATCGATTCCCAAGGTCCCAAAAATCACTTGTCATCCCAAAACATCGTCAACAACGTAATCTGACGTAAACTTTAAATCCGAGCGACGTTTCCACGATTCTGTTAAAAGTCTAGTCAGTTCTGTAAAGCTTCATCCTTTGTCTTTGAGATTGCTACCAAAGTACAATTTCTACACTCAAATAACAATAAAGAGTTAATATACAAGGGGAGTTTACAAGCCATAAAAATAAAATGCAATCGCAATAAATCCATAATGTCAATTCATTGTGATATACAGTGTTGTAACTTCCAAGTTTTGTCCAAATTGGTAAATATTAGATTTTTGGGTTTTCCTGTAAATGAGCACAGAAGAGTCATTTTCATTCAAGAATATCCATGACTAAATGACGGCGGTGTATGGTGAGAATTATTATCCAAATTATTTCCAAATAAGCTCTGGTGCAAACAGATTAAATGGAACAGGCAATCCATCCCAAAAGATGACCCAAGAAGCAGGAAGCCTGCGGAAGGCGATCAAAAAAAGGTGAAGAAATGTATTACCTAAATGTGCTATTTGTCCCATAAAAAAAACTATTGTTTTATAACTTACTCAAACTGTCATAATTGTTCATCATTTTTACGCAACAGGTGTTTTGCTGGAAATTTTTGAATTCGAGTGCGACATTACACGGCTGATTATTACGATTTTGGACTAGACATGTAAATATTTTTGTGTTGCAAGTAAGGATAGTGCGTATGTTTAACGCAAATCCAACTAACATAAGATGTGTTTTTGTTATTTGTACAAAATAGTTGGGCTGAATAAAATCTGCTGCATTTATTTTTGTGCATATGTCAAATGTACTTTTTAAAAAACACCATGAAATGATTACTTAGAGGAATATTTCAGCGTTCCTATTCCAATGCTGCTCTGCTTGCGTTATATGACTACCTTTTTTACGAATATCGCCAAATAATCGACGTGTCAGCGTTAATATTTTTGCAAGAGACACTGAAAAATCCATATGTGTTTAAAAAAATTGAATGACGATTTAATAATGAATAAACGCGATGGAGCTTCTCACTCCTGAACAAAAATGGTGCAGGGTAAAAATTTGCACGGATAATTTGGCTGTTTCGTCAGCAGACAAAATTCTTTTTCTAAAATTGTGACTGGAGATGAGGTGCATTTTTGGGACCCACCATCGAAGCAGGAGCCTAAGTGTATTTAATGGGTGCATCACCGAAAAATGCAAGGAAGATGGTGGCGACAGTTTTCTGGAATCCGGAGGGCATACTGTTGATTGAATACATGACGAAAGGGACTAAAGTAAATCGGAATGTGTACCAACAAGCAATCAAGAATCTGAAGGCTGTCATTCGCAAAAAAAGGCCTCACAATCCTGCATTGCAATTACAGGAAGCATAAGACACGAGTTGTGCAAGAAAAATTTAATAAATACTGTTTTAAAGATTTTGGTCATCCATAATACAGTTCCGACTACTATCTCTTTCCAAAAATGAATAAATACAGTTAAGGCTCGTCCTCAGTGGTAACATCTGGTCCCTGTTTTAATTTTTGTTTTAATTTCTCTCTACGTCCAACTATTTTTACTAGACGTCAGCAGCAATCTGCAATAGCGGTGGATGAGGGATTCTCGAAATGTAAATACACAACGGTCGGTCATAAATACTGCCTCTCAATTTGGAAGAAAACCAGGACTAAAATGGAATTGTTAGTGTCGGCCGTCCGGATTCTGCAAGATGTCGAGTATGAGCTTTTTGCGGGCTTGTTCTAATGAATTTCCGCAAACTCGTTTTATTGAAAAAAATTTACTTTAAAAAACTGTTGTATGCAATCAAATCCTGCTTTGTCATATAAAAAAATTCGCCTCATTGCTGTTAAAAAACACATAAGTATACTGTTTTGCTAGAGAATATGGATTTAGTTGGAGATATCAAATATTCGACTTAAATAGATTTGAGTGTAATTGTATTTACAATTTTTTATTTCATTTAAATTACATTATATAGGGGCTTTCACAACTCGCGCCGCACAGAATAATGGGCACTTGCCGACGTCAATAAGTCGTCAAAAAATAGAAGAAAAGTATATGCTACTGGGCATCTCGAAGTCTAATGTTATTTCTACCAAATAAAGCAAGTTACTAGGTTTCAAAAAAAATACCATCAGCTACAAAAAATATTTGGTTTACCGTAAATACTAGATTTAACTTTTCAGTGTCAACAAATTTAGGCTAAATAATCAGTGGCTGAATAGATGATTGTAAAGACCCTTTCATGATTTTAACCAAATCAATAAAGATTTTGTCTTTTTTATATGAATTTAATTTGACACTGACATCATTCAAAAACCCCAGTCGCACACATATTTTAGAGAGGTTTTTTTTAATGAAATCCTAGTAAAATTAAGACAAACACACCTTGAAGGTGTAGATCTCTGATTAGTTAATTTTAAGTTGTCTTTTCTCGAATATCTTTGAAGCTAGTTTTTTTTTCTACAAAATTACACATCCGAATGCGATCTCGTATTTCCTCATTTTCTCTCGGCGCGAGTTCTAAAATATCCTGTATATTGCATATTTCTTTAATGCAGTTTAAAAGTTATGATTTTTCCAACAAACCCAAGCAAGTAGCCATTTTTCTAAAAGAGTTGTGATATTTCCGTAACCATAACAAATAAATAAACATTACTAAAATCAAAAGTGAAGCAAAGAATGTAACGGCGTCGTCAAAAAAATAGTCTAAATAAAATAGGTTGAAGGCTACTTCCGGTATAATCGGAAGTGCCATTTTGATCAAAATATGTATTTGAGAAAGAAAGATCGCGCGGAACAATGACCGTGTGTCAATTTTTTTTTTAAATCCGAGAAATTTCTAATGGACCTATTAAAAAATTAAATTAGAAACATCAAAAGAGCTCCGGTTGAGAACGGCAAATTTGACTCCAGCTTGCAGACGAAGTATTGATGATTCCAATAAACTTTTTCACCAAAATTAAATATTTTATTGCTTGTAATTATGCTACTGGTAAGAATACACTTTTCCCGATAAGATAGGATTCGGGTCTACATTTAGGGAAACATACCTGCTACTTGATACCTGATAGTGAAAGACAGCCAGTGAAGGACAGCACATTTCAGAAGTTGAATTTATTGAAAATTTGCCCGCCGCGATTACGCGTTTGCTATTCGATCAATTTAAACCGTTTTTTTTTTAATCGACGTAGAATGACTAAATCTATAATATGACCGATCAAATTTTTGATATTTGTTTTCAAACGGTAGATATTACATTTTGTTTGTTCTTTATAAAACAGTAACTTTTCTATCAGTGTTTTTATGACTTTAGAGACAAAAATTTAGAAAAATAAAAGAGTCATATTGTAGAGAATTGAATATACTTTCAGGTGGTATAAATTTGATTTCAGTAGATGGGCCATACGTGGAGTTCTCGCTTCGGAGCTTAACATTAGAAACTCCATAAGAGCTCTGGCTGAGGACGACTCTTAAGAGTCGTCCTCAGCCAGAGCTCTTATGGAGTTTCTAATGTTAAGCTCCGAAGCGAGAACTCCACGTATGGTCCATCTACTGAAATAAAATTTATACCACCTGAAAGTATATTCAATTCTCTACAATATGACTCTTTTATTTTTCTAAATTTTTGTCTCTAAAGTCATAAAAACACTGATAGAAAAGTTACTGTTTTATAAAAAACAAACAAAATGTAATATCTACCGTTTGAAAACAAATATCAAAAATTTGATCGGTCATATTATAGAATTAAACATTTCACGTCGATTGAAAAAAACCCGGTTTAAATTGATCGGATAGCAAACGCGTAATCGCGCCGGGCAATTTTTCAATAAATTCAACTTTTGAAATTTGCTATCCTTCACTGGTTGTCTTTTACTATCAGGTACAAGGTAGCAGGTACGTTTCCCTAACCCGCACCCTTATTTTATCGGGAAAATTGAGGTCTTACCACAAGCACAATTACAAGCAATAAAATATTAAATTTTGGGGAAAAAGTTTGTTGGAATCACAAATAATTCGTCTGTGAACTGGAATCAAATTCGCAATTAAGAAGCGTCCTTAAACAGAGCTCTCATGGAGTTTCTATTGGCTGCGAAGCAAGAACCACCTGGAAGTATATACAATTCTCTATAGTATGACTCTTATATTTTTCTAAAGTTTTGATTCTAAAGCTATAAAAACACTGATAGAAAAGTTTCTGTTTTGTAAAGAACAAACAACATGTAATATGTTACGTTTGATCAAAAACTTGTTCGGTCATATTATAGACTTATTAATTCCTATGCATTAAAAAAACAGTCTAAACTGATCGAATAGCAAAAGCGTAATCGCGACGCACAATTTTTCAATAAATTTAACTCTTGAAATTTACTGTCTTGCACCATCAGGTAGCAGGTATATTTCCCGTACCCGCATCATTAGCTTATCTCGAAAAGTGAAGTCTTACCACAAGCAGACAGTAATTTCAGGTTTTAGATTTCAATTTAGACTTGTGAGTGAAGCGACACTAAGCGGTTGTTCATTTTCGTGGTGAAATTGTTGTGTAGTGTGCAAAATGGCAAAAGCGAATGTAGAACGCAAACGTGTCTCCAAGTCAAAAAAACACAAAGGTAACGTCCACAATTTGATGAAACAATGGAGAAAAGAACAAGTAAGTAAATAAATTACCTACCTTTTTAATTTTTATTATGTATGTACATACTATATCTAAGAGTAGAGCAATTTTTTTTTCAAAAAGATAGTATCTTTACAAATGATTTTCATCTAGTCGTCTGTGTATCCATTTGCAAAACTTTTTTGTTTTTTTAGCTATCTGCCCCAGCTATTGCTACCGCAGAAAGTTCTAATAGTCACCTAGAAAACACAGACAATACTAACGTTCCTGTTCCTATACAAACTAGCGCAGCAGGTGAGTTCAATTTATTACTTGCTATACAAGCATTATTATAAATGTATGTATTTTGGCAGTTGTTGGAGACCATGAGCAGGGGCTTGAATCTACGGAGAATCTATGTGGAAATAGAATAGTGAATGTCCTGTTTTTTTTCGATCAATTGAAAAAAATTAGTTTGCATGGTGAACGTTTTGGCTGCTCCTTGAGCAATCTAATTTTCACAAAAGACTTTAGAAGCGGATTAGTTTCAAAATTTGTTTTGAAATGTGAAATGTGTAATGAAATTTTTTACTTGAATACGCAAGAATCATCAGAACACAGTGAAAATAATCTAGATTTAAATTCTTTGGCCGTCAAGGGAATAATGGGAATAGGAGGAGGCTTTTATAATTTAGAGGAATTTTTTGGATGCATAGATGTTCCATGCATGGCCCAGGGCACTTATCAAAATCGACATAAAATTGTTGCAAACGGTTGGCAACAAGTAGCCGTGGCAGAAATGACAAAAGCTGCGAAAGAGGAGAGTGATCATGCACACGAAATTGGATCAGTCGACAAAAATGGCACACCTTTAGTTGATGTTGTAGTAGACGGGGCATGGTCGAAAAGGTCTTATAAAACAAAGTACAATGCTTTATCTGGTGTAGCCGCAATAGTTGGGCAATACACAGGAAAAATATTGTACATGGGTGTAAAAAATAAGTATTGCGTACATTGTGATAGGGACTCGAATAGACCCAACAAGAGTCTGCATGTATGTACAAAAAATTTCACCGGAAGTTCAACTAGTATGGAGTCCCATATTTTAGTTCAAGGCTTCAAAATGAGTGTAGAAATGTATGGCATAAAATATCACCGTCTGATAGGGGACGGGGATAGTAGTACATATAATAGAATAATTGAGGCACGGCCTTACATTGATACAACTGTAGAGAAGGTAGAATGCAGAAATCATCTTTTACGTAATTTTTGTAATAAATTAAAAGATATTACCAACAATAAAATATTTAATTTTGGGGAAAGAAAATTGTTGGAATCGCGAATACTTCGTCTGCGAACTGGAGTAAAATTCGCAATTAAACATCATAAATGCAACGAAGATAAAAATACTGCATTAAAAAACTTGAGAGCAGATATAGTAAATGGTGTTTCTCATGTTTTCGGGGAACACAAATATTGCGGGGATTATTTTTGTAAACGAAAGAATGATGAAAATTGTTTATTAAAATTGTCTAAAGTGTTTTTAAATAAAATATTAGAAGTTGTGCGACGTCTCGCTAATCATTCAAGAAGCTTGCTTCTGGATGTAGACAGCAATGTGGTCGAGCATTATAATTCTAAAGTTGCCAAATTTATAGGAGGTAAGCGAATAAATTTTGCATTAGGTAACTCATATGCCGCGAGATGTGCCGCAGCATTGGCTTCACATAATACAAGTATGGCGCATTCTATATTCAAAAATATAATTATGCCGAAATCCTTGCATGGAAAAATTATACACAGAATTGAACTAAGGAGAAGAACGAAAATTGTTAGACAAAGTCTTATGCGACAAAATAAACTGTATGAGAAGAAAAGTTCGAAGAAGACCCAAGATAAGGATTATGGCGAAGAATGTCAAAAACCTGATATGGAGCCGGTAATATTCGAGGAAGCGACACGGGAATTCCTTGCATCATTGCAAAAAAGTGAGGAAGAAGTGGTGCATCTAGAGGAACAAACTCGTTACCAGAGTGAGAGCAGTAAATGGCTCGAAGAAAGAAGAAAGCTCCTAACAGCTTCAAATTTTGCAAAAATCTGCAAAAGACGACGTAACACAGACTCTGCAAAATTGGTAAAAACTCTTCTATATAAGACATCGAATTTAAAAAACGTAGCTTCAATTCGTCACGGTCGTGATAAAGAAGATGAGGCAAGGCAGGCCTTAGAAGAACAAGAAAATATAAAAATAAATCGGTGTGGTCTGTTTATAGATCGCGAGAAATATTATTTGGGGGCATCTCCTGATGGTATTGTCAGTGACGATGTCATTGTAGAAATTAAATGTCCCTATACTGCCTACAAACAAAAACTAACAATAGATGAGGCTATTGCTGCAAAAAAAATTCTTTTTTGGAAAAAAACCGCTTTAGGGACTGTTGTAAACTACAATCACGATTGGTATTACCAGATCCAGGGTCAATTGCATATTACAAAAAAGCAAACATGTATTTTATGTGTTTGGAGTGGATGTGGTGATATTAAAACTGAAGTAGTTATTAGGGACGATCAGTTCTGGACAAATAAGATGGAGGAGAAATTAAAAGATTTTTATTTTAAATGTATGCTTCCAGAACTGATCGATCCACGGCACACAAGAAATATGCCTATAAGAAATATATGTTTATAAATTTTTGTTGTTTGTTTATATTGTTGTATGTGTTCTAAATTGTCTTCTAAAAAATATGTTGTTATTAAAAAAAGGTTTTAGAGTAGGCCATTGAATCATTTGGGAATTCGTTAAAAGGTAGAAAATGTTTCTTGAGGTGGAGAAATTTAAAATTAAGTTTTCTGTTGACAATCGTTTTGGACAGGACACATTTAATGTCTTTTTTAACAAATTCCATCACCGGGAATCGGTCTTCTGAGCAACTTTTTGGTTCGTAGTTCCTGTCAATTGTCATGATTTGAGAGTTTCAAAAGTCTATTAAGTTTGTATTATTATTGTTATATTATAAATTGAAAAAATGTATTCAACTGAAGAAAAAAATAAACATATTACATTTTTACCATGCCCATTTTTACCATTTACCAATTGTTTTACTTTGATTGCCGTCAAGAATGACATTTCTAGTGGACATTTCTACCATTACCATTTAATTTCATTGATTGCACAGGAAATGCATTGACCTGTGATTTTTTAAATTGAACACAGGGAATATGTTCAGAGTTGAAAAAATGTCTCGGTATATTTGCTTGAAAATTTTATACAAATTAAACAAAATTTAACTTAAATGTAATAATGTTTTTTTTAAACAATTACAGTCAAAACTTTTTAATTCGAACCTCTATAAATCGAATTTTTGATAACTCTAACTAAATCCATATTCTCCATCAAAGCAGTATACTTATATGTTTCTTAAAACCGCGATGAGTCGAATGTTCTTATACGTCAACAGACGATTTAATTGGATATAGCGGTTTTATAATGTAATTTTATTTCGATAACACGAATAATAATGTACATCAACTTTTTGGTGCAGGTTATCCCTTACAAATTAAGAGGCAGTATTTATGACCGGCCGTTGGGTATTTACATTTCGAGAATCCCTCAGCCACCGCTATTGCAAATTGCTGCTGACGTGTAGTAAAAATAGTTGGACGTAGAGAGAAATTAAAACAAAAATTAGAACAGTGACCAGATGTTACCACTGAGGACGAGCCTTAAGGGGGAGCCGGTATTCGTCGAACGAAGAGGTGGAAGAAGCTGTAGAAAGAAGCCTACATATTTTGCACAGTTACCAAAAGAATGTTTTATAAATTTGGTGGATTTATTGGAAAAACATTGGAATAAGTGTGTAAGTGTTCAAAGATCATATCACACATGGGCGACAAAAGTATTAAAATAGAATAAATAGTACATATAAAAAAGCAACAATAAATAAACAAAAATAAAATTGTGTTTGTTCCCCGATTCGTTTCCTTCATGGCTAGATGACTACTTTATAAACTCTCCTCGTAGAAGTTAGGCGCTTAGTCGCGTTGGTTGAGTTCAATCTCTGAATTTCTGTCCAATATAGTATCAACATCTGGACACTTCTGTTTCAAGCATCGCGGGATATCTGTTCTATCGTAAGATATCGACGGAAAAATATCGATACTTTCCTCTAATGAAGTCGCCAAGATAGGAATCATGGTTTAGTACACAAAACTCGAAAACTGCGAATAATGTGTAAAATCTCTCCATGGTCATTGTCAATTTCGAAGCGCCAATCACCGCCGGGGCGTATTTGGGGTAGTAATAATTGAAGCCGTATGAATTACTCCAAGTCTTTGTTAATTACGGGAAATTAATGGATTACGCCGATATTTAATAAGCATTTCGGTCCAATTATCCGCTTTCTGGTCTAATTTGCTTTGTTTCGGATGATTAATTATTTAAATAAAAGATCGTCGCCGGTAATCGGGCGCATGTATATCTATCTATTCACGTCCATACAGCGGATTCAACGATAATTCAGAATTATATTTCTGCGAATCCCATTGACGGCCGTAATTAAAGTTTATTTGCAATGGCTACGATAATAATTTCTATGCACTGGACCGTCTCAGTTCTACTGTAGAAGTCGGCTGATGAAAAGCGGAAAGCCGGGCGTCGTCCGTCAATCGAGATCAAAAAGATTCGGTATTTAGCAACCTGTAGAGAACGATGGGAGGCCCAGACAGACAGTGCGTTGTGGTCACATGTGATGTAATCAAACTGTCAATTAGATAGGCTTGTGTTTAATTAGATTCGGGGTCGTCACGTCTGTGAGCTGCACCCCGTCGCGACATCACTCATTAATTACTCTTGCAAATTCCAGCGACTGTTTCAAAAAAAAAATTTTCAAACAAGAGCGTCATTACCTCGACCCCACTTTTAATAACCTATACTCGCTTCGGTTTTGCATTTTTCACTCGTTACCTAATACGGCTAGCTCCCGGCGAGTACGAAAAAATATCCGCAATGTCGCTGGACTAAAAATTTACTTATTTACACACTATTTGTCGAATTAAAACGCGGTCTTGTAATTAAATAAAAGCGGTGTCCCGTGATTTACAGCCGTCAATTAAATCGGGCCGCATCCCCAAATCGAATTTTGATCGCGAGTCAATCCACTTACCACGTGAATATTTCAGTGGCCCTTAAACCATTGTTGCTTACTTGTGTTCTTGCAAAAACAATAATTAGATGAGCTCGTGTCACATAGAATGAAATCTATGATGTTACAAACTGTTCTTAACACACACTTTTATTTTCACTGAAACAGTTGCTGGAATACCATGAATCTATGTGCAAATGCAAAGCTTCGGGAACCTGAAGCAGTAATAACGGACTCGAATATAATAAGTGTAGAATTCGGTTGGATCGTTTGCGATTATCATAATTCCAGGCTTCAGAACGCAGCCTTCAGAGCACCATTACAATCGTGTGGTGCGATTATGAAAACCTTGTATTAATCGCGGAGAAATTAACACTACAGATTACGATTTCATAAGTCTAGGTGCAAACACGATGGAACACATTTACACAAGCACACCAAATTTTTCCATGCGGTAGGGTTTCGTTTCCGCATTGCCGAAGAACATAATTTAGTGACTATTGCCGCCCAACGACATTTATTGCTACGCGCACGGTATTTTTGGTAATTAGTTTTCCAAATTAGCACTTGTGTAGGTATATAAGATTCTTTTTAATTGCAACCCTCTATGCAAACACGTAACGACAAGACAATTTTACGTTTTCCGATTCAATTGATGAAAATGTCAAGTAACAGTTAGATTGGGCAACACAAAATTCGATTTAAAATGTACCGTTTGGACGAGTTTCCAGCAGCCGGTGACTGTAGTAAATTTGTCAAATCGAGTCGATTATAAAAACGATAACCCTTCGTTCAGGTCCCTACTTGGTAGCAGAAGCTCAACTCAACTGCCTACTTCGTCAGACCGATCACGACCGCGATGATGATGATGATGATGATTTATCTCCGGTTGACAATCGCCTAAGTGGTGCGGATTTACTTGGCTGACATATCACGAGCGTAAAGTAGTTATTGCGATGAAGAGAGCAAGGAGCGGTTTCACGGCTCGACGGGCGGACAAGCGCAAGGACGATTCAAAGCCCCAGGCAACAGGTGGGTGGCCCCACCCCAACAGCACAACTTTAGACAGGACCCGAAGGATAATAGGGTCTCATATTTTCGACGCGCTCACAATTAAGCTTTCGTATTAATGACGGTGCGCAATTACGCCTTTCTCTATCGCGCTGGGGATCCTTTTCAACGCGATGACATTTTACACGTCGTTGCAGCGTTGTTGCGTAAAGGAAAGTGTCCAAGTTATTTCGCGCCTAAGGACGCGGCGACGCCCCAATATTAAAATGTTCGACAAATCCGCGCAAAGTTATTCTCTTAATATTTGCCACGCGCCTGCCATTGCCGAATAAAAGTAAACAAATACGTCCGCAAATCGTGCGATCTCTTAATATTCCAACTCAAATCTCGCCGTTTTCCTGCTTCTAATAAATTACAACATTCTATCACCTTAAATTATATGAATTAAAAGCAGCGACACAGAAAACCAGCAGCTGGTCTATTATTAGTTTGTAATGACAGCAATTATACAAGAGTGTATAGCCGATAAATAATAATGTACATGCAAAAAATTAGCTAATTTCAATAAAATCTGCAGCAAAATCGTGTAAATTACGCGGGATTCAGGCTGGGCCAATTAAAATTCTAAAAGCGATCCGCACGAATTTTGACACATTTTTCTATAACTGTCTCGTGAAACAAAGTAAAATTAACATTTCCACGAAGCGCGGAAAAAACGCTTCTTAATGCAACTAATTCTTTTAAAAGTTGGCAGTCATGCAAGACGGTACGCAGTATGCAAATGTCTGGAATCTGGCAGGAAGGTGGCCCAAGTTTATTTTCATATCTATAAATAAAGCTTAGCATAAGCACATGGTAGTACCTCGTTCGTTTTACGTTTGCCAAAAGTTAACCCTGTTAAGTTGCTTGACTGATGAGAGGAATCTATCGCACGGAACCGGACCGGACTATTTATACGTGGACCACTATTTTTAGCGGGTTCACAATAAAACAAAAACAAACAAGAGCATGTGACACCGCCATCAAGGTTCATCGCTTAAATATAAATAATAACGTAAACATCGACGCTCACCTACCTACAGACGGCTTGTTTTGTCTGTGGCGTCGTCGTCGCTTGACACTCACCTGGAACAAGAGTAAAATTGTTTATTAATTCATTTGTGGGCGAAATATCGAATCCGCGCCTCCATTCACTCTGTATATAAACGCAGCAGCTGACGTTTTATTAGTGGATGACCTATATGTGTATAAGACGATCTAAAAATACCAGATCAGGCGCAATTACGTTCTTTTCATTCTGCAATAGACTAGTCCGCGACGGCCAACATTTTAACGACGTAACTGGGACAGAAGAACCTGCGTAACAATGTAGTTGATGGTTTATTACGCGGTAGGCTGCGAAGCCGCAAACAGACGAGCAGAACTGGGAAAGAACTGACAGCAATCAGGTAACCCCGGCAACTGCTCGTATAAAGCTTCGCCTCGACACATATTCCTCACGATAAATAATTGAAAACCCTGACAATCTCAAATTATAAGAGAAACGTCTCGAAATAACTTCTGGTTACGCAAACGATGACGCATATCGCAAACTATCTCGACGGGGGTGATGCATGCTAAAGACACAATCGAAAAACTATAAGCGTCTCGCGACACGAAAATAAGTCGCCAGCTACCCAGATTAGCTACAAAATGAGCAGTCGTCAAAATTATTAACGGCAAACCCAAAAATACGCTCTCAAACCGTAAATTTGCGTATTTTTAGACAGAAACGTGGTTATTGGCGCTGTCGAAAAAGCGCCTGAGTTTACTAACAAGAAGCTGTCACGATTTCTGCTAAATTTAATCGTCGGCTTGACACCGCAATCTGCCCACCGCCCTTAGAAGAGCAATCAAATTGATCACAAATTAGCTTCGTGTTGACGAAATGATTTATTCGTACCCAGTTTACACACATAATTCCCAAGGAAACATTAAAAAAAGTAACATTATATCACGGGGGGTGAGAAAATTTTGGAAGGCACTTGATGCGTTGTATAAATCCTTGGTAGCTTGTATAACAATTCGAAAATTTATATTAAAAATTGAAAAACATCAATGTCATATATCCTTTCAAAAAATTAGGCGAAAAATATGTATTTTATATTATTCATAAGAAAATAAATATTACGAGTATCTTGTGAAACAACCACGTTTCAATTATTGGAAGTTGTGGTCATGGTAATTCGTCTCTTAGGGCCCCTTTACACGGCCCCAATATCGATATTGGAATATTAGGGAAATATTGGTGGAAAAAATATCGATAAAAGTTAAAATAATTTAATTTTCATTGAAGGCCCGTCAATATATCGAGGCGATGTCCATGGTCTTCCCCATCACCGTATCTTGTTTTGGTACTAATGGTAAAATTAATTATAAAATGTAACCAACTGCTTTTATTAACATTTATTTTCTGAATCTAAATTCATTCGCAAAAATTGCGGTATTAAACTGTCTCTTGAGTGAGTCTCTCGAGTAGTTCGTCACATCCATGACTCGAACGCCTTTTCAGCAAGCTCGTGATTCACACTTTTCTCTACCTCCTTCCTTTCTTTTTCATGAGTTCCACAGCCATTGCAATTAGTATTGTGATGTCACATTAACAATTACTTGGAGAAAACATACCCGTAAATCCGTCTTTGTTCAAAGCAAGACGTAACTGATATTATACTGATCAATATTATTGAGCCGTGTGAGGAGTAACTAACTATTTTTTTTGAGTCATTAATATTGCTTCAATAATATTGACCGTGTAATCAAGAAAAAAATTCATGAGAATTGAAGAAGAGCATAAGGGATCAAATGTAAAATTGTAAAAGTGGAGTAAATGTATCTTAGTCTCCCCTTTTTTATCAAATCCGTGGCTCAAAATTGGAAAAGTTGTTTGAAAAATATAAATTTGTGGTCTTCAATATTTTAGTATGTATGTATACTAAAAATTTAATGAAGTTAAACATTTTTTATATAAATTGCACGTACACCCTCCTTTTGCTTCCAAAAAATATTTTAAAAAATCACTTACATCATGTTAGGATAGTAGAATAATATGTGTAATAAATGTTTTATTATAGTACAACAAAGTACAAACTTATAAAAAAGCACAAATATGAAAAACAATAATGACCTGACTCATCATAGTCAGAACCTAATTCAATCTATGAGTCATCCAAAACGAAATTTCCTTCAGTTATAACATGTATTATCAACTTTTGATTTTTTATCTTGTTTTTTAAGATTATTTATTAGCAGTTTAATTTTCGTACGGCAAAGACTTAACCCTTTCAGGACAGAATTAATTATTTATTTTAAAAGTTCAATTTTTGCATTGTTTATTTATTAATACACATTATCATAAAGCACAAAACATATTTTTAAAAGACATGCCGATAGTTCGTGATCTAGGTAACCAATTTTACTAGGCGGTTACTAAAGATACAAAAGGTGAAAAGCTGATACAAATGTTCCCAGTGCAATTTTATCCCTACAAGTGCGATAATCAGTTAATTCTTTTTGCCACTAACAAATTCATAGTTTTGAATTTGATAATACGTACTTGAAGCTTTCAAGCTTCAGCTATTGTAATAGTTACGAGTTACAAGCCGTGACTATTTAAAGATCGGCCTCTGGCTAAAGTCCCGGAAACATCCGAATCTGTATAAGCCTTGACTAAAGAGAAATCGTGTTTAAAACCATAGTTAGCGCTGTGTTGTCAGTGCATAATTTTACATTGTAGAGCAGGAAGTATGTACAAAAAGTTTGTTGTTCTTCTCTCTTATTATGTATCAATATCGGATAATTTAAGAAATAATCATATCAGTTGTTCAGATTCTTGTATGAGAATCCGGAAATAATTTTTCCAGATTTATATGTATTTGCTTATTCTAAATGTAAGGTCCGCACTAATATTCGTTTCTGACTTCTCCAATATCCTCAAGGAATCTCTTCATCATATTACCGAGTAGGTATATCTTACATATTTCTCCTGTCTGATAATTTTTCATGTGGAGTATTATTATTCTATTTCTTTTTTTTATATTTGTCGTTTTACTCGTAATAATAATGCTTGGTTAATGTCAAAAAACTATATAAAAACTAGTAAGTTTTGCATAGAATGAAGATTTCTAATTTAATCACCTTACTGCCATCAATTCATCAAAACTTCTTTGACAGGTTATCTTTTCAAAAGTAGATACAACCTTATCACCACTCGATATTATCAGTTTGACAATTATGACTCGAAATGGCGCCACAAAAATAAAGAATATACTTCCGACATGGAATTATAAGAGAAACGAGGGTTATTTAAACCTGGTTTAAAAAATTTCGGTATTTCCCCTACATAAAAGTATCCAATGAATCACTAGTCTGAGGGCAAGAGTTATTCTAACGACAGGTGAGTTTAACAGAAGCCTGAAACCACGCGTCCTTGTAAGACGATCCGATGCAAGAGGTTACATCTCCAGCTGCTCTCTTGCGTAATCCAAAGACAACGAATTTCCACCGTCCACGACACGAAATTAGAAAATGAATTGCGTCATGATAGCAGAAAAGTAAAGGTTTTCGGAATGTATTAATTATAGTAAATTGGCGAACGCATATTATGCACCGAACGAGTGCAGCAGGTACTTTTACCTGTTACCGAACACGATTTAGTGGAAAAATAGGAAAAAGCGAATGCGAAATGTTAAATAGCAACGCTTGCAGATTAGTTTTGGAGGTCCAGTGGGATCAAAGAACGGAATCATCGCCGATATAATAACGAGCGCGAGTCGAGTTGTGTGCGTTCATGACGACTCGACTTGGCAACGTAGGAAGCATGTGATTGGAAGATAACCCTTCAGTTTCAACACTGCATGATAAGATAAGTAGTAATAGAGAACTGCACAACGTACACCTCAAAAAGACGACATGCCGATCGCTTAGAAACCCGTTCCGTGTATAATTTACAAGAAGACAAGTTCAAATTATTTAACCCGTTCAACTGCTAATCAATTCGATTCGAAACGGTGGGACTTTGAAGGCGTCACAGCCGAAGCGATGTATCTTTCGAGACGAAATTAACCGATTTTGATGAATAATGAGACATACAATCAGCAACTCATTTGGAAGCACAATGTTGCTCACACAGTAAAAACAGTATCAAACCGAATGTTTTATCGTGGATTATTCAGATTAGGCCATTTGACTTTGTAATTATCTGTTCATATCAAAATGGAATATTCCAAATACTTTTTTATTGTTCTACATGAAAGTCTAAACTCCTATCTGATAATGAACAATATTATAATCTCTGCCACTATAATTTTTATCTCTCATCGTTTTCCGAAACTTCCAAACAATTCCAAAACCCATTCAAATTATCCGTTTCGTACAGCTCTAATCATACCCTCGCGGGTAATATCGAATTCAACCTTCAATTAATAAAGCCGTAATGAACTTGGCCTAAGAAAATCACAATGCTGTGGGTCACACATTAAATTCAACTTCCTTCGAAACACCATACTTATTGTAATTCATTCAACCAATGTTCGAAAAGATGAGTAAACCTCAAAATGCAACTCCAGTATTCTTATTTTAATCACATAATTTCATAATTACCCACTATCATTAACTGTGAGATCAATGCAAACCCAAAAATCTCTCATAGAGTCAAACATTTAATGCAATGTAATGTGTATTTCAATAATTGCCTTCATTAGACTCTTCCACCGTTACAATAATCGCGGCCATTGCTTCCGGCAAAATTCGATTAAATGTATAGTTCGAAAAATTAAAGAAGCACCTACCTAGCCCAATTTCAGCAAACGCGCTACTTTTACTGGATTTGAAAGTTCTTAGGAGGGCTTTACGCCCGTTCATTTTTCCTACATTTACTGTATCACTTTCCGCATAACTGAAACTGTTTAATGATCACGTGAACGTGCGTTTTGCAAATTTTCTAAATGTTTTTACTTACAATACAAATAACTCGTAAATGTACTGATTAAAATTAACTTCAAATTAATTTATTTTCACGTTTTCGCTGCAAGACTTAATTGATATACAAGGAAATGGTAAACTAACATGTCATTACCAATTCGAATACCAAAATGTGTTTAATATAAAGTAAAAAACAGAAATAAGGTCACTGAAAGCTCTTTAGTCCCAGCCGATAAGAAAGGCTAATAATTTGATAAACACTGAAGGAAGTATTTCAAATGTTCTTATCGCGTAAGCCACCCACAGGTCACGAGTGATCACAAACTAAATTAATCCAAATTGATATGTGATATGGAATTATGCAAATTTATTTTCGGTCAACTAAAGAACTGACAATTGCGCTTTTCAAATCTTACAGAATGCGGTTCATTAATAAATAAAGCTTCCCGGTTTGTTAGTAAACAAGAGTTCTGCACGAGCGTAATTGTGGCATAAGATTGTATTCGTAAATAACGACCAATATCGGGTTTCTATAAAAGTATAACGTGGGTTTTTTTAATCGTTTGTTTTGATTAAAAAAATATTTGACGCGCATTATCATAACAATTTGCACATTTCCATCACTACATCATTATATAAAAGGTTAATAGCTTGAGAAAACAATCAGTTTATACTCGTAATAGAAAATGTCTGCTAACTACTAAGTATACAAAGGACTGATGCGTACTTGAACAAACTGACTAAAATAAAATTTTAAATTAGAGAATTATTTATTTAAAAAGTCTGCACACAACTAATTTCATTCATTCCATGCAACGATTTGCGTTTTAATACGGGTATATTCAAATGGTCAGGTTTTGAATTACTTTAATTTCGATTGCCTTGCAGGATTAAAAATGTAACCGAATCAAACTGAACTCTAAACGACTGGCTCAACACAATTGACAATCTAAACTGTGTAATTTGCAGGGTTATAATTTGTTGACACCAAATTTGGCACACATTTTTCATTCTTCAATCAATTTTTCAATAAGGGGAGGATTTATTTATTATATTGCCTTGTCTTTTATTGGCTACCACCATATTCCTTTACAATTTTACCAATTGGAGCTAAGATGAAAACGCAAACAAGCTCGCTACTGGCAACCTTCATCCTACCTCAAAAATGTGCAGCAATAAGAATGATGTACAACCGTGGACAGTCAAGTATAACACTTTAGCCGGCGGGTGTGATGCAAATACCGACTCAATGACAATATCTCATAGAGTCGGTATTTGCATAACACGGGTGTTATTCTTGACTGTCCATGGCTGTACCTGACTTATTCTCTAGTTTCTATAAAATCACTGCAAAAAAATGTTTCCTATTTTTTGTTTTTTTCGACGCAGCAACTCATTAATTTGACCGTTGCAGTTATTGTAAAATTCTGTGCAAATTGAAAAGTGTCACTGATATCAAATCCATACCGTCAATTTCACAAACGGTAAAAAAAGGTACACCGCCATTTATATAATGCATAAATACCATTATTTCTGGAACACATGTATATAACGTCCTAAACAAGGGGCTCATAAAAGTACAAGTCATACGGATCATTACATTAAATAAAATGCACTATGGAATTTTACATTATAAAACAAATTTCAAATAATATCAAAGCGTTTTCATAGTTGGATAAGTTGATAGAAAAAAAATTGCGTGGGGTCGTCAATTAAACGCACGTTTTTTCCTAAACCCGTCACTCGTAGTTTTCAAAGCCAATGGCAAATAATCTGAAACGACTTGAACTCTAACATTTGACATTATTTTGAAACGATTAGTAATAAGGACTTTTAAAAACACGACGAATCCGATAAAGCAAAGCATGGTCGGCTGAAGTAGTCTTGTTATTGAGGCCTACATTTTTATGCAACCAACTCGCGGAAAGTTCCAGCCATGCAGCGTTTGACTTTAGGTGGGCCCCGAATAAAACTCGAACCGACTTATTGGTCATAATAATAATAAGGTGAAATGCGGACGCAATATACCGAATATGGCGACGTCCCCTATAAATATAAAGGATGACATATTGGTTCATTTCGAGTTGAGGTATAGCAGACATAGCGAGTCTTACTTTGGGTATGTGGAGGAAGAATAACTCAGCAAACAAACTTTACATAATTCGATAGTGGATCTAAGTGAATTTCGAGGGAACAACATATGGTGGGGTCGAAAAAACAAATTGGAAGTCGACGTCGAACTTGAAGGCGACAAGAAAATCTCACAATTAAAGTTGATCTGCCGGATTTTAACACATCCAGTCTGCCATAAAACTCGGATTATTACTGCAGTTAAACATATAGCACTTTATTAGCTGCCACGAGAGAATGATGGACTAATTTACAAATGGTTCGGTTAAAGGGTTCACTGCGCTACATCATAATTAACGCTCATTTTTCACCGACACTGCTCGTCTCGTGCAGTTTCCCAGTCGCGTTTTTAATATCCGAAAAAAATGGACAAAAATGCGAAAACATATAAAAAACAATGTTGAACTGTTCAGGACCAGCAATATGCTTCTTGAATTCGAATGCAATATGTTTCAGTACAAATTTTTCGTCGTAAAATATTTTAATTTTATTACGAACCGTTACAGGATGTTCATTAATATTAGACGCTTTTACGATTGAAATGTGTTTAATTTGGACGTATTTCACCAGTGCCGTTAAACAACGACAAACCAAATCACAGATGATAGTGTGAGTTAATTTTTTTAGAAAACAGCGTGGTTTAGCTTTTTTCGATTGCAACAAACTTTACTTTTACACATTTCACAATACTGACGTACTAATGGTAATATTTTTCGTTTTTATTTAAAATTGTCGACTGTAAATTCCGCCCGTCCACTCGGTATAAAATACAATAAATCATGAGTGAAAATGTGGCATACAAAAGAGCATGAGTTGCAACTTTTAGGGTAATTCGTGGAAGGAATTATTCTTTATTGAAATTCCCTTTTCCCCATGCAAGGAACATCGGGCTCAGATGCTGCATCATTAAATAAGATTATCATGTAAAAACTGTTCCTAATACTTTGCATCCAATAATTTCGACAAGTGATTTATGGGAGATGCTTCATTGGCTGGCATCCCAAGTGTTGATATCGCCGACCTTCACACGAATGACATCAGATCCAGCAAGATGTTGAATCGAGAAATAAGTTGCAGAGGAAAAGTTCCTCGACCACCGCCTCGTGATTTCACGGCGTTTGCTGCCAACATAACTAATTGAGCGATCGCGGCGTCGAAGCGACGAACTTTGGGTTTTCCGCTGCTCCCAGAGTCTTTTACATGCGTTATGTTGCACAAGCATATTAATCGAGGTCATCTTTTCGTCATGTAAAGCGATCCAGGTCAGAAAAAAAGCGACCGCCATTAAAATTCGTCTCCTTTGCAACCGGACTGCATAAAAATATTTGCCAGTCGTTTGTAATATTTGTGTATTAGATTAGATGTGTTATCCTCGCACGTGTAGTAAAGGTCAGTGGGTGCATTTCGCAGAATGTAAAAAAAAATTAGAATGGGTATTTTTAGCGGGAAAGCCGACGTGTCCACAAGCGACGCCAAATTAGTGACTATTGTGAGGTTGTGTTTACATGTGCGTTCAAAGTCGGACGTCGAAAGCGTCGACCTTCCAATGATATTATATGACGTCACGTTGTTGCTATATTACGCACCATTTTAGTTTGGCGAGATGGCGCAGCGCATCCAGATAAACAGAACGGATTATTTTTGCCATTTTCTATATTAATTAGTTGTTTGCATCGCTGACGTTTACGCTAAGCCGTTATGTTTTTCTGCATTACTACACAGTTTTATTACTAATTAAAAGGACGCGACAGTCCTGCGAACTTAATCATTTCAGCTCAACGTAAACAATGATTTCCTAAAAATGATACGGCTCGTCTGATCGCCTCCACCAACGAGCTTTGCCTTATCTCCGCATTAATGATATTTTTCCAAAACATGTTTGGCTCGATTGTGTGCGTAAACCCCGAAAATACATTTTTTGGAAAAGTCTCAATGAAAATGAATCATCGACAACGCACAGGTTCCGCGTAACTGTTTTGTTTATCTAAACAAAAATCGAACGTCTCGTTGTGAAATGCGCACTTTTCGAAACCCTTTCCGATCGCTTTAGTTCCGCAAAAAATCGGACTCGCTGAATTACCTTCAATGTCACGGCGAATGTGCAAAGCTGCGCATTGTTGTTATTATTATTCGTACACGTGGAGCGAGATTTCAAACATTTACTCGAGTAATTTTGTAATATCTGCCACTCCTAGATTATGAATGAATAATTGCGTCCTCGAAATTTAATTCTTTTACTACCAACATACCTCTTTCGACAAGTGTACGCTTTAAAGTGCAATATTGTCGGATCACGTGTCAGATTGTAGCCAACCCCTTGTCGCAGACAATTAACAGGGATTTGCAACTAAGAAGTGAAAATGTAATGTCATTTAAAACACAATTTGCTGTCAATTTTAAAACTATTTATTCAATTTTAGGTAATTTGGTTCGGTTTATTCCATCTGCTTTCCTAATCTTTATGAAACTATTGTGCTAGGCTTAGATTATGCAATCAATATTTGAACAAGAAATGGTAATTTTGCCAACATTTTTGAGAATTCATATCAAGCAAACATTTCTGTAATTCGTTTAATCCGAATTTACTGCAATGGAATTTTCCGTAGTTTCAAATTAGAAGTTAAAATTATTCTTACACTTTGCCAAATAAATTAACCACAACTCTCTGCTAATAAATCAACAAGTTTATAGTAAAAGTTAAACGAGAACAGAAAAGTGAATACATAAACGTATTTTACGTCAATGGACAATTCACGCGCGCATATGAAAAAGTACGAAAAAAATTAATGAGAAAAGGCAACAGAAAAATGGTTTGCATTTTAATTTAAAGATAGGAAACAACTTAGTTGATTAAAAGTTGTGTACATTTCAGAAACACCCAATTTTGTAGTGCACGATATAAAAATGCGGGGCAAAATCTCAGAACCAAATCCAAACATTTTTTTAAATAGCACAAATGGACAAAAATTCAATTACAATTCATATGTAGATACCTACATAATTAAAGGGCAATTCATTTTGCGTAAAATACACAGGACATTGATCCTCTAAAATTGACACCATGTCATCGAAAACATCTGTGAGATAACACTTCTCCAAAATATAATTTATCAGTGTACGACATATCGACAATTTTGTCAAAAATAAATTTTCACAAGCACACGTGCCTCAAACTAATTGTATTTCAAACTTTACACATGTTTGTGTAAAAAAATTATTGCAAGGACATGGATAAATTCTTATCAATGTGCCCTCGTACGAATGCATAAATTATTAAATAAAAATATTAAATTGAATACGGCGTACGGATAAAATGGTAGTGCGTAGGAGTGATGCATGGAAAATTTTTGTAAATGCATAAATATGCTATTGTGAGTCCAAAGTCGGGTTCGGTTGCATAACGCAATCGTCAAAATCCTAAACAATTTCTAAAATAAAGTGCTCCTCGTGTCGCTCGCTGATAACGAAAATTTAATTTTAAGAAAAATATCGAATGCTATCGTCAATCCCGACAATTAGCCGATAAATGTTACTACCTGTGGCAAATTGTTTTTCGTTTGTTTGCGTCTACTGCGAATGCAATTATTAATAAATCGTCGTCTGCCTAAGTTCGTCTACCTCAATTGTTAAATAAACTCGATGACGTCAACGTGACATACGGAGTGATTCAACTTATCGTTCAGTAGTTACCAATTCAAGAATTTCAATCGAAAATAACTTTGCACTTGGAAATATTTTAGCCAATTAGCGGAAATAGCGCCGATTATTACCCCCATTTTCTTGAGGCGATTCGAAAAGCATATGGCAAGTCTCCAATGATGATGACGACGCTGACGACGCCGCCGCCGACCAATAACCCATCGAAAAAATGCCAAACAAAGAGCCATAAATATGAAATTTTGCATTCAATACCTGACTGTAAAAAGCAAAGAAAAACTAGTTTCCCATTTTAATTTGTCGTAATAACATAAATACCCAACCGCCTTGACTTTTATCTGAACGAAAACTTGCAATCGCTATTACCATAAATACAGAAAAGCGTTTCAGTAACGTTTAATTATGACAGTGTCAAGGAACAGGTGGTCCTTTCGATGAGTGGGTGTTGTCCCCCAACTCCCGCACATTTCCTTATACCAAATTCGAAAATAGGCAATCAGAAAGTGTTGAATAGACCACACAGCCCAGTATGTATACTTTGCCGAAAAGCAAAAAACTAAAATTAGAAATTGGAGGCTCGTCTTGCAAAGCATGCGCGATGAAAATGTTGTGACGGTGGATATGACATTGAATTCGGTTAATAATAGACACTGCATAATAAACTAGTTGCGTAATGTTGACGAAGTTCCTACTACATACTGTAATTGAAAGACAAGAGACACAAATTCCGATATATTTCGATATGATGAGCCTCCAATGAAGAGATTCTTTCGAAACAACAGCGTCGACTTTCACTGTACATTGACGCTTCGTTTTTAACAAATCAAACAAAATTGCCAAAAGCCGAACGGTTCGGCTTCGTTTCAAGGACAACAAAGTTTATTTACAAAAATGGATAAACAAAATTTGGCATGCGAAATCAGACCTGCGAAGCAAAAGATTAGATTAAAAAGTAAATAAACAGAAAGGAATCTGCGCGTTTCTGGGTAACGTACTACGACGTGCGTCTACACCTGGTCTGAGTCTATTAAAAACAATTTGAACCATTCCAAATCAATAGGATTTATCACAAAATACCTATTGTCGACAGATAAGTCGTAAAACAATGCAATATAGTTTTGGGTCACGTGGATGCATCCCACTGGTCCGTGTTTCATGGTTTTTCTACGGAATAATAATTTCCAGCTTGTTTGCGTTATGTTTGTTGTGAAATAATCGCAAATGGGAATAAAGGTCTTGACCTTCTGCAGTCATGTGGTTTATAACGAAATTCGTTGTTTGGTGTGTAAAATACCGAAACTGGAACGTAACTCCGTATCACATCAAATTTTGGCGGATTTAGTGGTTCCCGGTATCTCGTTATCGGAAGATGCCTTACTATACTCGGCTGATTTTTACGAAAACGAAACCGAAATTCGGAAATTAATCCGTTTTAGTCGTTAGTGAGCAGCGTTGGCGTCGCGGTCCATGGTATTATTAAAAGTGAAACGTGTCACGATGTCCTCAATACCGTGCCCGCCTAATTTTAAACTTGAGCCAGGCGCGCATTCTACGGAAAACTCCCGCTGAACCGAAGAGTACGAGTCAGAGGAATGCATTAAAAATTGTGCGTTTCCTTCGTTATATTCGCACTATTCCAAAGTCCATGGAAAAGTTGCACATTCAGAAATCGTAACGTGCCCAATAAAATTACCAGGCTCGTTTGCATTCATTAAGCAAGTGGTTGCGATAAAAAAAAAACCGCTCGATGGCCGAAGGATCCGCGTTCTAGAGATGACATTTCGAATACGTCCAACATAATACAGAACTAGTCAAGTGGAAATAAACTCCTTCGGATTAATTCGATGACTTACTTTACGGCAATTAAATTATCGATAGATGGACAGGCAATGCCGCTTCTACAAATCAAACGCGGCCTTCGATGCAAATTGTACTTGATCCTTTGTCCCTCAACTTCGCACAAGTTGAAAATGAAATTTGCCAATAAAATGTATAGTGTAACGTGTAACCTTCTCCTCTTTTGCATGTAGAACATTTGATTACGTTGGACGCGTGACGCTGATGTCAATGAATGTCTAACATTGACGAAATTCCATCGGAAAAAATCTCCATCGAAAATTGCGCCTTGCCTTCAATGCAATGAAACTCATCCAATGGAATGAATGAAGTGTAATAAGTAGTAGTGGGGTGGTAGTGTACTACGGTGAAAAATCACAACTTGTTTACTACGATTTTCTAAACAATAATGTTTGTTTTGACGGTGATGGTATTTGCATAAAAATAAAACGCGTCTTCGTTTCCTGCCGCTTAATTTAATTGATGTTTCGGATTGAGCGATACGTGAGATGCGCGAATTCCACGTAAATTTGACGTTTCTATTTATGAAGCGAGGACGATGTTTTTGACCCGATAAAACGCTTAGTGTTAGATTTTCAAAGCTGCTAAACTAAACACATTATTGTCGAGACTACAGAAAATCAGAAAATGACAATAATTTTAAATTTACTTGTACGAACACACTTAACGAAAAATATGTTACAATACATAGTTTCATGCAAAATAAAAATCGGGAATATTACAATATAATTCAAAAAACATGTAGAAAATTACAACGAAACATAAACGACACTCATAATTCATCACAAATTATAATTTCCATAACGGTTCATGTCACATGTACACCACTCGTAGGTATAACAAAAAACTTAAATATAAAGGTGTATGTATAAAGAAAGAAAGTAAAAACATTGAGACATTTAAAATTGTACAAATAAAAAAATTTAAAGGGAAAACTGCAACAAATAAAAAAGTCAACGAAATGAAAGAATTCGAAATTATGTTAAGTTCAGGAAAATACTCACAAAAGAGGGTAGTAAGCAAAACAAAGAAAGTTCTTAAGAAAAGTCAATAGCAATTTATAATTATTTATCTATTTATAGGATGGTATTAATTATATTAAGAGGCGAAAGGAAGAAGGCGTTAGAACATCATTATGTAAAAATATAGATTATTCAAGAGAACAAATAAAAATTTAAAAATATTGATGGCAATAAAGCACCCATTAGTAATAGCAATAAAAAGCAAATTATGAAGATAAAATTTAGAAAATAACAAATCAAAAATGGACGATTTAAATGTTCTAAATTTTAATGAATCCAGTTTTTTCACGTAAACATATTGATAATTTTTAATCGATATAAAATAACGAGTAAATATTACAACCCAATATCTTATGAATAAGAACATTATTTTATAATTTACCAACAAATCATACATTTAAGTGATGAGACCACTTTTTACACTTTGCAATATAAAACGTCCTTTTCAATTAATTAGCACATAAAGCATTAAGTGTTGAAAGTCCATAGCTCAAAGAATAAGAAAAGAATGAGCACCTGAACAAGGTGAATAAAATGGTTGCACATTGTCGAAAAATAAAAACAAAAACGAATATTTACATAGAAACATTCTTGTGAATGTCATGAATAAATATAAGAGTCCAATGTCTTGGACTATTATGGAAGACAAAAATAATTTCGCAAATTCGTAGTTTATCGAAGAAACATTTAAATATACAAAATTCAAAAACACGACAAGGTAGATTAGAAACCTCAATTTAACCAGGGAATAAATATAAAAATGCAGTCTTTGATACAATAGCAAATTAATATTTTTTCAATAGAAATACGCCTCCAATCTCTTGAAAATTGATTGGTACAAGAGGCGGTCGCCGCAGTTTTGCCAATTAATACGAATAAATCAATAAATAGTACAGTAGTCAAAATGAAAAAGTAAACTTAACATTTTGAAGCATTGTAGTTCTGCTATAAAACCATATTTTCAAAGATCGATATTTACTTGCACTGTGGTTTTGCTCAGACCTTCGCTAGGATGCTATTTGTGCATCGAAATCCCCAAAACTAGGGACTTGTCGGTCACTTATATTATATGGTCAGGCTCAATTTTAAAGCTTGACAGAGATACAAATTTTATTTGCGTTTATTTTTGTAAAAAAGAACATAACAACGCGGTTTTTTTCACTGGAGTGTTAGGAGGATCTTTGTGGACAGGTACGCATATTACTTGCCGATAAAATTTTATTTCCTGTTGTATATCGGATACGGTTTGCCCAGGAAACCACTGTGCATCAAGTATTGTTTGTAATAGCTTAACATTTTTAAGATTACAGTAGAACCGCGATTGTCCGTACCTTCAATTATCCGAACGATGACTTAGTAACGCTGGCGCGAAAGATACATTGTTGCTCGCTGCATTCGACTTTTTTCAGGTGTTTAAAATACATACATATTTAGGTAAATATTTCAACGTTAATATGTATGTATGAGAAAATTTAATAAGTATATACGAATGTATGTATGTACCAACTGTTTTTATGTAAAAAGGTGTTTATGATTTCGTCCCAAAAAACCCACGTTTCGATTATCCGAAATTTTGAGTATCCGAATTAGTCTCAGTCCCAATTGGTTCGGATAATAGTAAAAATATCTCTTTAGAGTATCTATTTAACAAGCGTATTGTAGAAATTCCCTCCACTCTAGTTTCACAGTGGTTAACAAATGCACCACTTTCAAAAGTCAAAATAAACTATTGTTTTCACAAAATACATGCGGTACGTCATTTTATAACCCCTAACGACGAGCCATATCGAATATTATAAAAATTGAGTGAGAATTAAAAATATGTACGTGTTTCAAATGTTAAGAGTTTAAAAATGAGGACAAAGTGCGTTTTGCCCTGAACGGTGAAAATAAATGAGCAAATTTTCTAATTCGCCAATTCTACATTCCTTCAATACAAATAAAAATTTACGAAACCAATTTGAGCTCGAAATGTCTACCTAACTGCTCCATATAAATAAAACTAACAATGGTAACAATGTCTTGGAAATAAAATGAATGGTTGCTGCAATTTCGCCAATTCATATTTCAAAAATAAAGAAAACTAATACCTTTATAATTAAATCATTAAAGACAGTCATATCTCGGAAACAGATTCTTAGGGGAAGGGTTAAAACATATTATCCAATTATTCCAATTTCCAGTTATCCAAACTTTTAACACCAAATAAAAACACACATGTCCTTGCGTTATATTAGAAGATATAACTAATAATTATGACAATTACATATGTATTCTATTAAAATTGTAATTATGAAAACGTTCTTTAAAACAGACAATGAAATTAATTGTAGCAATTCATGGTCTTGGACACAGACTCATAGAAGAAGTGATTGTAGCAACTTCGCCAATTGACATTTTTTTTATTAAAATGAGGTTTCGTCAAAATTTTGCTCGAGGGTTGCATTACATAAACTTACTTTATATTAGGAAATATTACTAATTATGACAATTTCTTATTCGATTAAAATCAAAATTATGAAAATGAACACCAATCACGTTTTTTAAGACAGACAATGAAATTAATTGAAGCAATTCATGGGCTTGGACACAGATTCATAGAGGAAGTGATGGTAGCAATTACGCCAGTTCATATTTCAAAAATAAAGAAAACTAATAACTTTATAATTAAATCATTTAAGACAGTCATTGCTCGGAAACATATTGTTAGGGGAAGAGTTAAAACATATTTTCCAATTATACCAATTTCCAGTTATCCAAACATTTAACACCAAAAAAACACACATGTACCTACTTGCTTTATATTAGGAGATATAACTACTAATTATGAAAATTACTTATTAAAATCAAAATTATAAAAATTAACACAAATCACGTTCTTTAAGACAGACAATGAAATTAATTGTAGCAATTCATGGTTTTGGACACAGATTCATAGAGGAAGTGATTGTAGCAATTTCGCCATTTCGTATTTCCAAAATAAAGAAAACTGATAACTTTATAATTAAATCATTTAAGACAGTGATAACAGATTGTTAGAGGAAGAGTTAAAACATATTTTCCAATTATTCCAATTTACAGTCATCCAAACTTTCAAAACCAAAAAACTACGCATGCACTTGCTTTATATTAGGAAATCTAACTAATTATGACAATTACTTATTCGACTAAAATAAAAATTATGAAAATGAACACCAATCACCATCTTTAAGACAGACAATGAAATTAATTGTAGCAATTCATGGTCTTGGACACAGATTCATAGAGGAAGTGACTGTAGCAATTTCGCCAATTCATATTTCAAAAATAAAGAAAACTAATAACTTTATAATTAAATCATTTAGGACAGTCATTGCTCGGAAACATATTGTTAGGGGAAGAGTTAAAACATATTTTCCAATTATACCAATTTCCAGTTATCCAAACTTTTAACACCAAAAAAAACACACATGTACCTACTTGCTTTATATTAGGAGATATAACTACTAATTATGAAAATTACTTATTAAAATCAAAATTATAAAAATGAACACCAATCACGTTCTTTAAGACAGACAATGAAATTAATTGTAGCAATTCATGGTTTTGGACACAGATTCATAGAGGAAGTGATTGTAACAATTTCGCCAATTCGCATTTCAAAAATAAAGAAAACTAATAACTTTATAATTAAATCAATTAAGACAGTGATATCTCGGAAACAGATTGTTAGAGGAAGAGTTCAAACATATTTTCCAATTTCCAATTATCCAAACTTTTAACACCAAAAAAACCACAGATGTACTTGCTTTATATTAGGTGATATAACTACTAATCATGACAATTACATATTCGATTAAAATCATAATTATGAAAATGAACACCAATCACGTTCTTTAAAACAGACAATACAATTAATTGTAGCAATTCATGGTCTTGGACATAGACTCATCGAAGAAGAGATTGTAGCAACTTCGCCAATTGACATGTTTTCTGTTAAAATGAGGTTTCGTCAAAATTTTGCTCGAGGGTTGCGTTACATATACTTGCTTTATATTAGGAAATGTAACTAATAATGACAATTACTTATTTGATTAAAATCAAAATTATGAAAAATAACACAAATCACGTTCTTTAAGACAGACAATGAAATTGATTGTATCAATTCATGGTTTTGGACACAGATTCATAGAGGAAGTGATTGTAGCAATTTCGTATTTCCAAAATAAAGAAAACTGATAACTTTATAATTAAATCATTTAAGACAGTGATAACAGATTGTTAGAGGAAGAGTTAAAACATATTTTTCAATTATTCCAATTTACAGTTATTCAAATTTTTAATACCTAAAAACCACACATGTACTTGCTTTATATTAGTAGATATAACTATTAATTCTGACAATTACTTATTCGATTAAAACCAAAATTATGAAAATGAACACCAATCATGTTCTTTAAGACACACAATGAAATTGATTGTATAAATTCATGGTCTTGGACACAGATTCATGGAGGAAGTGATTGTAGCAAGTACGCCGATTGCAATTTTTTCGTTTAAAATGCGGTTTCGTCAAAATTTTGCTCGGGTGTTGCGTTACATGCCTTCAGTGACTCGCAACAAATCGGAATAATATCGCGGTGTCCGGTTGTCGGTCATAATTATGTATAAAAAGATATTCCACGTGGAAGTCAAGGCCAGTGATTGAGGAGGAGAACTCCGACGTCCGCGAGCGTAAAATTCACAAGGCCATCCGCGCCGCGCGCTGTGTTCTTAGCGGAATGCGAATACGACGACGACGACGACGTCACCGCGGTAAACATTGCCATAGAGAAGAGGAAAAATGTGTTACGCACCTTCCAACCGGCGGAGCTGTTGCTGTCGCCCTTGTCCTTGAAGTAGGGCACGTTCTGCACCATCCACTCGTAGATCTGCGAAAGGGTGAGTCTCTTGTCCGGCGAAGAGGTGATGGCTTGGGTGATGAGGTCGGCGTAGCTGAGGTTACCCCAGGCGTTGCGGCGGCTCGAGTTTTTCTTGGCGGGGACGACGGCGGCGGCGGGCGTCGGGGCGGCAGGCAGGCCACACTTGTTGCCCGCCGTTTCCTCGCCCGGCTCCACGTAGTTCTCGGGCCGGGGCAGCGGCCACGTGTTCGAGCGCGCGCGGGTCTGGGGCTCGAACCCGTCGATCTCGGCCAGCGGCTCCATAATGTTGAGGTTCATCTTGTAGCCGAAGTCCATATAATAATCAGTCCGTCGTTCGGCACAACCGACGCTAAAAATACAAAGTGTTTGGCGTACGACGCAATACGATTTAGCGCACAGTTCAGGCGTTCAGTCCGCTAGTGAACCCCGCGACTCCTGGTGAACCCCACGACACATGACACTAACTGGAACCGGGTGACCGATGCCGTGGCTGCTGTTCCATGTCCGCTCTGCGTCGTTCTTATCTCTCGCGAGTGATAAAAGTCGTCGGAGCGAAAGACGGGCACACTTTGTGACGCAGTTTCGCGAGCGCAACTGATTTCTGAGAGTTGACGGCTGCGGCGCGCGGACGACGAACATTCGACGGAAGCGACGGACGCACGGCGTGTGCTGTTCCATAGACCGTTTTGAGCTTTTGGAGTTTGTGCTCGGCTCGCTGGCAGCGCCGAACGACGGAGGACATGCCCACCGAGGCATGCGCACCGGATGGCGCCACGCACGCACACTTGATTGTGTAATTGTAGCACACGCACAGGAGGATGCACGTGACGTTCTACCTGCATCATTTCAAAAAACACACTCAATTGGGAGTTGACGCGTTGCATCCGAAGACTTAATTGAGTTGCTTTATGGGCACAAGCAGGAAAAATCTTAAATATCTACAACTTCAATATCACTTCTTCTGCCAAATAGAATACTTACAGCCAAAGATGAATCAAACAACAAAGTAATGATGCTTCTAATGAATAATAATATGTAATAAATTAAATACAGGGTGAACCGCAGGTAGTTGCCAAGAAAACATTGGCTGAAACTAGTGTGAAAATTAAGTAAGGAATAAAATCAGTAACTCCGTTAGTATTTGCGCTAGAAAGAAAAAAATATGTGATAGGGTTAATTACACTGTTCTACAAAATTCAAACTTTTTTTTGTCACAATTTTGTCAAATTTTGTATGTACAGCCGTGGACAGTCAAGAATAACACCCGTGTCATGCAAATACCGACTCTATGAGATATTGTCATTGAGTCGGTATTTGCATCACACCCGCCGGCTAAAGTGTTATTCTTGACTGTCCACGGTTGTACTACGGCCACAGATTGATAATACAGGCTGAGTCAATAGTGCGAGAACGGTCCATAACTCCTGAACCATGTAAGATAGAAAAATTTTGTTAATACAGTTTGTACACCGTTTGCCAGCCAACCTAAAAATATTTTAACCTAACCTGATATACAAAAATCGGGGTTTACATTTAAAAAACTAAAGTTAGGCTTATTTAAAAATAAGGTAGGTGCGGGTAATAAGGCCTAGCTAAGGGAGATTTGAAATAAAATAAAAACTATGTATCCGAATCAACAAATTTTAATATTAATTAAACCTATAGATCAATTACTATAAAATATAAACAAAAAATGGCAACTTCTGCCGTAAACAAAAACAAAATTAAACATTTTACAAAACCTTGTCAGCAGGCCTTATTATACTATAGTAGAATAATAAGGCCTATGACTTTAACATACATAAATAATCAAAATAGGCTTTTATACATTTGGTAATTGAGATCAATAATAATATATATGCATTAATCATGCTTAAAGTGTTAAAAGTAACAACAAATTTGTTTGTTTAACAGCGATCAGGACACTTAAAATTATCTGTATCATCCGATGACAAACCGACGCACTCCTCATGATACCACTTGCCACATTTAGGACATTGCCTTGTATAAGCCATCTTATCCTCCTCACAACCGTGACAGTACCAACTCGCCTCGTTATGTTTAGTACCACTTCTGCTTTTGAGGGTTGATATCTTTTTTTTTCTTCTTTTATTCTTTGGGAGTATGGGAGTTTTCCTGTAATTTATGGCTTTTCTTCTAACTGTTTTTTCATTATTTTTGACTGGTGTAGGTATAAGCTGCTGAAATTCTGTTCTTATTACTTGAGCGAGCCATCTTTGTTATTTTTAATGGAGCACCGTAGTTTTTATTTAATTTTAGAATGCCCTCTTTCTTTTTGAGTATCTTACACCTATATTGTACTTATCTATCTGTCAAAGTTTTGGAGATATGCGCACTTCTTTACAAAATTTTGCAATTTCAGTTTTCTATTCAAAAAATTATTTTGCAGTAACCATTGGGAAAATGTACAAACTGTTTTTTCCAGTTGATAGCGGAAAGATTGAAAAATTGTAGCCTGGCCTCAAAAGTAACTGTATCACATTTTAAGTACTTTTACTTTTACTTTTAAATGGCACCTACCAAATTTTATATCGCCAGTCGATAGAAAATGAAATTTAAGGCAATATTGTATTAGCATATCCTATACCTATCTCAATTACTTTAGGAGTTATTATGATTTATTTAGAAAATGAGTCTAATTCCGTAATCATGAGGGTGTTTATTTAGTAGGCTGTGAACAATGTATATGACTGTCGCCGTTTAAGTTGTAATAAATGGATTTAATGTAATAAATAGATTTAAGCGTAATCATTTTCTTTTAATATTATTGAGTTTTGAATTTTTGGTATTGTCGTTTTATATTTTATTGTTTTTTTATTTACAGTTCTGTTGTAAATGTATGCCCAAAACAGCACAAAAATAATCAATTTGCCAAGTCTGGAAAGACAGAACGACAGATTTAATCCCAAATTTTTAGCGGCAGCTCGTCTTTATGCACGGGAAAACGCGCAAAATGTCCCAAAACTTTGATTTGGTTTTCTTTCCTTATAGGAACAGCTTTAACTTTTTCTCTGGTGATATGTTTTATTCCCTCATGAATTATACTCATTTTCTAAATAAATCATAATAACTCCTAAAGTAATTGAGATAGGTATAGGACATGCTAATACAATATCTCCTTAAATTTCATTTTATATCGACTGGAGATATAACATTTGGTAGGTGCCATTTAAAAAAATGAAATATTGACGTTTTGTTTTGTGAGTTTTTATTAAATCATTGTAAGTACTTAGAATGTGCTATAGTAATTGTTGAGGCCAGCCCACAATTCTGCAATCTTTCGGCTATCGATTCCAAAAAACAGTTTGTACCTTTTCCCAATGGTTCCTGCGAAAAAAATTTTTGAATAGACCACCGAAAATGCAAGATTTTGTAGAAAAGTGGGCATATCTCCAAAACTTTTACAGATAGATAGGTACAACATAGGTGTAGGATACTCAAAATGAAAGGGGGCATTCGAAAATTAAATAAAAACTAGGGTGTTCCATTTAAAATAACAAAGATGGCGTCCACTTCCGGTATAAGCGAAAGTGCCGCCATATTGAAAATAATTTACTTCGATTCAAAATGGTCAATCTCGGCCGTGTTCCAAATTTCAAGTTTATAGCACTGTAGGAAGTTAAAAAGTTTCTAATGGCCGCCATAAAAAAAACACCCTGTATAAGTGTACCATGACAAAAAATACTTACCATTGATTCGGACGATTTCTTATTATTCGTGCCGCGCAATCGACACTCACAATGAAAATGCTGCATTATTGTCAGCGAGCAAGCTAAAGCTTTGCAAGAACTTTGAGACACTATCTAATGAGTGTTAGCTACCTCCGAGTGTGACTTTGAGCGAAATCGATCATTTTAAATAGTATTTTTGTTAAGTAGGCCTTATTACCCGACAGGCCTTATTACCCGCACCTACCTTAGTAAAATTTGACACGAATAATTGCAGAACCTGCATAGTAAAAATGATATTTTGCATATCGGCCTTAAAGAACAATCCTTTCTTCATACTTCTGCCAACTTTCAGCCTTGTAGCTGCTAAAACGGCCTCTCAGTAACTTTTTAAGTGAACCTCTGCAAATCATTATTTTTACAGAAAAGTTCTAAATTTATGACAGATAGGCCAATATAACTCGTCAGTTTTGCTTAAATTTTAAAGACGATTCCAAATCTGAAATAATTATGGTTGCCATTTGCAAAAACAAAGGTGGCCGCGACTTCCGGTATATGCTGAAATGCCACCATCTTGAAAATATTTTAATTTGACTCGCAAGGTTCGATTGTCATCGTATACCAAATTGCAGCTCGCTATCACAATAAGAAGTACAAAATTTGTTCGCCACCTTAAAAGAATCACCCTGTATATTTTTATGGAAAGTACAAAAATCACCTAGAGTTAGACAATTATTATTTACTGTACAATTAATAATTATGATTTTCGTGAATGTTTGGCTTCTGGTAGGTCCTTTTCAAGTCTCCAGCTCTAATCAGCAGACATTCCTGGACTCCATTTCCATTGGCAACGCTTTTCTACTAAGGAAATGTCCTAATGAAATCTCTCGCCTTGTTTGTCACTTACAGGGCCCAAGTTTTCGGGAAAGAAATCCAGATGAGAGTCCAACATAATGTATTTTCAAGGACATGTTACACCCCAAAACTTTGTATGAAATTATAAATTCATTAATTAAGTCTTTGTAATTTTCCGCTCAGTGGTTTCCTAAAAAATTTTGGACGACATTAACAAAACATATCCAGGTCGATTTTCCATGATCCTTCAGTTTCTGTTCAAACTTCTTTTCCTTCATTACTTCTCGTATTTGTGGACCAACAAATATTCCCTCTTTAATTTTTGCGTCGCTGAGTTTAGGGAATTTCTCTTTCAAATATGAAAACCCACTACCATTTTTGTGCATAGCCTTTACAAAATTTTTCATGAAGCCGAGCTTTATATGCAAGGGCGATGTCTTCAGGATTCATTAAAGGTTAATTTTTAACATTTTTTTGCCTTGCTTTTTTTGTGTAGTGACTGTTTCCGTCTCTACTGTCCCATTCACAAATGAAACAGAAATATTTTGTGTAACCAAGCTCTAGTCCAAGCAGAAGAGCAATGACTTTAAAGTCTCCACAAATTTTCCAAGCGTGTTCCTTGTATTTGCTGAAGGAAATTTGTTTCCGTCATGTAGTAACACTGCTTTCAAATTAGCTTTTGAAAAGTTAATGAATAAACGCCAGTGACTTGAATCACACTTCAAATTTTAGAAAATCACGTAAATGAGGTAAAAATGAATATAAAGCAGTCACAAAAAAACTGGATGTACCGGGAACAAAATAATATTTTTTTTGTAATGAGTGTACACCAATACACACAAAAAATTGTTTTTTTAAACCTTTATTTTTCGTGTTGCAGTATACGAGGGGGTATTGATATGTTCGTAGCCTTGTATTGAAACAACTAAACTTTGGAACTCAAAATATATTTTTATTCAACGTAGTCTCCTTTTAAATTACAGCGATCCTGCAACGCCTCTAACCCTTAAAAAAATAAATCTTCTTGCTCAGAAAACCAGCCCTCCACAGCTTCTATTACCTCTTCGTCACACAAAAATGTATGTCCCCTCAATCGAGAGAATAGAAAAAAGTCCGAGGGAGCAAGATCCGTGGAATAGGGTGGGTAATTCAAATCCTAAATGCCGAATTGAACTCATGGCAATGTGTGATTTGTGTGCAGGTAGTTAGTAATTTAGAATTATAATCTCCAGTCATTGCTTGGCCCTTTTCTAGATAATCAATCATTATTACTCCATGAATATCCCAAAAAACTGAAGCAAGAACTTTTCCAGCAGATTTTTGGACTCGAAACTTCTTAGGCCTTGGAGAACCACGATATTCCCACTCCGTTCATTGCTACTTCGTTTCTAGGTCGTAAAAATTCAGCAAGCTTCATACATAGTCACAACACGATTTAAAAAGTCTGGATCATCTTGAAAACGAGCACAGATTGAGCGTGATGCTTCCACTCTTGCTCGTTTTTGATCGGCAACTTGTTGAAATTTGCTATAGCTTTAACGGTTTAGAAATTATGAGCCGATTTATTCAAAAAGGCAGAAAAATATCTAAAAATCACAAAAACTAAAATATTTCGACGACAGTTGGTTGAAAATTCGATGCGTTTCTAAGAGGCATTTTTTTATTGAAATGAGGTGTGGAACCCACTCTTCAAGTTTGGACATCACGTTGCAGAACAGACTGTAAAATTTAAATCGCTATAAACGTTTGTTCTGTTCCATTCTGAGAACTTTTCAAATAACCCTCGTATGTAGAAAAAATAATGTGCTTAGGTAACTGTCACTGTTTGCAGCAGCGATGCCTGATTTATTTTCATGACATTGTGATGTAAAAAATCGAACCTTTTTTTAATTCAACAGTTAATTAAACTTTGGCAATATTGTCTTTGTTATTTCTTGTGAGAAGAAAGACACCTCTTGATTTGGAGTACTTGTATTCCTTAAAATACTGCATTATATAGTAGATACAAATGTCGTGTTCAACCATTTATATCTTTTCGGGTAGATACTGAAGAATTTTTTTACTATTTTTTCCTGACTTCCTGAAGACTCCTCAATAACGTACGTACTCCTGTATAATATCGCGTTAAATTGCCGAAGTAATTTATGTAATTTGGCGTAGATTTGTGGCATTTTTGGAAATGTTAGGTTGATTTGGGGTAGCTTGGAATGGTAAGGTATGTTTGGAGGTGTTTAATGTAAATGAGTTAGATTTGGGGTGGTTAAGGGTAGCTGAAGTAATTTATGTGAGTTTGGCGTAGTTTGCTATGATTCGGATAATTTTCGGCGTTGATATGGGGATTAAAAAACATTTGATAACGGCGCGACATCGATTTTTATCCATGTTCAAGAAGAACCTTACGACTTTTTTTCAAACGGTTCTTCGAAAAATTTGACCGAGTTACCATAGAAAACGAGTGAAATATTCACGGCTACTAATAAACCAAACATTAGAATGCCGTAAAAATGTATTATTTAATTGGCCACCAATCTCATTCCGAGAATTTTTAAAATGAGACAACACGTATATGTTGGTTAAACAATTTATGTATTGTACGTTGCAGAAACGTCATCAGCTCATATAATCCAACATCTGGAGCACAACTGAAATCCAAATTAGTAATTTAAATATGTCTAAATTATGTCCTTGGCAGATTTTTATGTTACTGTGTGTAACACTGCATTATTAATTCAATATTGTTTAGCAAATACTAGTAAGTCTTGATGTTAAGTAACATTTTGAGCAAAACATTACTCGGTGTAGGTAAATCAAATTTACAATGTATCGAAGAAAATTACCACCTGCGTTCAAAAATAAAAGGAACCTGCGTAGGCACTAGTACCTTTTGTCGAGCATTTTTCAGCTTAAATTAGAGAAATTTGAAATTTAGTTAACCATTAATTAACCCCCTTGGATACGATTCGGATACGCGAGGTTTGGACGTCGTTTGGGCAAATTATATGGGCTGTAAACTAATCAAAACTGTAAAATTCTGGCAAATTAACGAGATGAAATTGTTAATTGATAAACTTCCTAAATCTTTTGTCTCTTGTCACACTTCATAAAATTGTGTCGTTTTTAAGATTTTTGGAAATTACTCATTGGGGTGCGAGCGCGGCCATCATTCTTGCTTTTCCGGGCGCATGCTCCAGACGGCCAGACGGTATATTTTTGGTCAAAATTTGAAATTAATCGCATTTGCTGTAGAAATGATGGGTATAATGGTCATTTAACTTGCTTCCTTAGTCTTTGAGCAACATCTTAGTGCAGCTTACAATTATTATTTACAGTTCATATTAGTACTATTGTTTATTTCTTTTATTTAATCCAGAATTTTTCAACATCTTTATTCACGTGTAATTTGTTCTAGCAAGTAGTTTTCAAAGTCCTATTATGAGACGCTGTTTATATATGGGTGGCACTTTCTGCTTAAGTCATGTTTCTATTATCTCTAATTATGCATTTTCGGAAAAACGGCTTGAAACTATGACAACTGTCTGAACCTTTGAGAGATGGAAAAAATATTGACAGCTAGGATAACTCACGCGATCCCGAATCGATATCGATCTATAAAAACTACATTAAGTAAGATTAATTATTTTCTGGATAGTCAACATTCAGATATTTGTGGATAAATGGAAGAGAAAAAAATATTTCACTCCAAATATATAAAAAAAAAATTAATAAAAATATAACTGTCACTGTTTAAAATAGAAATTAAATGTTTATTAGGGATTTTGAATTTACCAGCAGACTATTTTATCACAAATACGTTTTTCTGGAAATAAAAAATATAAAAATGTCTTCGTTGTAACCCCATCCGTGGACCTACTGTATAAGCTTTTCCTCTTACAGTATCTTTCTTTACACGAGTTTGGATACAATTGCTTATTTTTTAAATTCTGCAGATAATAAAATACCTAAGTTCTCGAACTGTGTATTCACCACTTGATAACTTCAAATGAATATTATAAGACAGGTATTTGTATTACAAATGCTATGACACATTTCCAAAACTTAGTTTTGACTTTATAACATATGTACATATATTTTTTAATGAAACCTGCTTCTGCTACAATCAGTGTTCTTGGAAAGGATATCATCCTCACAATGAAATAAATCAATTGTTCAAATGTTTGTCAGTTGACTAACGTTTTACATTTTTGGCATAAATCAAAAACATAAATTTAATTCATAATATTTTCTGTATTTTCCTATAGAAAATGTTTGGTAGGTGGGAATGTTGATAATTTTTCCCGTATTATTTCTAATAAATTTTCGTAGAGGTATGAAAGAAAATTTCGTAAAAATGATGTCAATTGGATTCTAATCCGAATCAAACCTAATCTAATTCGACTGTATATTCGTTGTGGTGTTTAATTTAATAAAAACATTGTTTTGGCAAAAAATCTATTAGAAAGTTCAGTCTCAGTTACAGTACAGCAAGTTATTCATCAACCACAAAAAATTGAGACACTGACAGTGTATGTTGATTTTAAATATGCAGCCAATAATACCACATGTGAATTAAATACAATATGTTCCACAACGAAATGTGTATGCCGGGAAACAAGAATTTTCATTATATTTCACAATTTTTTTTGTAAATGGCAACATTGTTATATTTAAATAGCATCTTCTAAATGATTTTCATTGAATTGCTATTGTGCATTTTAAAAAAACTGCTTATTTCTAGACGGAGAATGAATAGAGATAATGAATTAAATTTTCCAACGGTTCATGTGCACACCAATAATATAAATATGGCGAAAGTCCAACAACATCAATGGCAAATTAGACGTTAGACGTAATGATTTTTATTAATATTTTATTGTCACATTGTGTTGTGTTTTGATGGCTGTAAAAAGGACACTGGCGGGAACCGGTGTATTTTCTTTTAGTATTATGACTAATACACATTTACTAGAAATTTTTATATATAAAAAAGATTATGTAGAGGTCAAATTTGATAAAACTTGGTATAATAATAAATTCTACAGTCAAGATAAAGTGTAAGGTTCACAAGTTGGACAATTTATTTTTAGCACACAATGTGAAATTTAAGCAAGCATCTAAATATTCACCTGGATTCGTATGCATTATGATTGTATGCGCTAAAGAGATTAAGAAATAAAACTGCAGAACTCATTGAAATAAAGATAATATTTAACGACTGTTTTCACATGAATATGTGCGTAAATGTGTTTAAATAAATTCTTATAAGTTTCCTAAGCATTTGCGTTGCCATTAATTACATATGACGTGCAAATATTTGTTCAGCATAAATATACCAATAAAAACACTAATTTAATTACTGGCGATTTGCAATTGGTAAATTGGTATCGAATTTTCGAGGAAGCCAGTATTAACTACGTCGGCATTATTTATATAAAATTACGTTTGATCCGATGATTTCACCACACAGAATGTGTCAATTTTACAATAGATTTAGTTAAAAAATAAAATATTTTTTATAACCTGCAGATTAATTTTATATCCTTAAAATTTCCACAACTATTCCTACTATCGATAATTTTGTATACTCGTAGTTATTTATATTAGATAATAAAGATCATGATTTGGTTTTTCACTATATCTAGGTATACTAAAATTTTAGTTCGGCAAATTGCATGTCATAATATCATTGTTCTTGTAAAAAGTGATAAAATAAACAAGGTACGAAGGAAAAAGTATTAAATACATTTTGTACAAATTGTATTATTGTTAATGAAAGATCCAGGAAACTGTGAATTTAAAAGCTAGAGGACATGATGGGACGAAAACAAATTTTTCGGAGGTAATGTAACGTATCTAGTAATGATCGGTCCAATCTACAATTGGCGTCTCGTATTAAAAGCAATTCGATAAAGTGCAAGCACGACGTCGGTTGCTAATATTATTAAAACAAGAAGTCTGACAAGGTAGTTAGGGATTTTCGAGGTATCCCCCGATCAACGAGGTAGCTAGCTATTTAGATAAAATACTTGAAACAATCCGAAGTCGCTTGGAAGAGAATTCCGGTAATGGGTTCATCCACAATACATCTTCATTTATGTCCAAGATTGAAATAAAGTTATAGCTTAAGTTTCAGCACTAGCTATCTAAACCCGAAACTTTCTTACTGTTCGAGCATATAGAAACGTGGAGATCTATAAAGTGAAAATATAACTGTCATAATTAAGAATTTCGCTCCGCTGGTCGAGAGCCGCATTACACTTTTTGCATTTCTTACAGACTGTACAAGTTGACCTCAATTGATAAGTCACAATGAACGATAAAAACTGCAACAATCGATTCCTCCATGGAATTATTTGGTTTTCAATCATTTTCTCGTTATCAACATTGACACAGTTTCTTTCCACCGGCCGATCTTTAATGTGATAAGACTTATCGGGGATTTAAAGCAGCGCCGATGCCTCAATTTCAAGCTCGATTACGACGGCTAATTCATTAGTACAAAAACCTAATCCATAAAATAAATCCACTTAAACATAACTCACACAAAAAGCGGCAGAGAGTGCGTTACGATTCTACAACTGATTTATTGTCTCCGGTATTCAATTTACGGGCCAATTTGTGTCGAGTGGATTTAGCGATCGGATCCGCCAGGGGCGGGAACTGCTAATAGCTTTCACACCATGCTAAGGGTTAACACATCGTGTGAAGTAGCACTTGACTCCTGTTAATCTTGAACGGAAGAGCTGGAGGATCTTCGATTGGGAAACTCAACGGTTTTGTGGGATTTACGCAGACAGAAACCAGGAAACTGCCTCCCACGCACAAATTACCCAAACTTTCCACAAACACATCCAATATATAGCAACGGAAGGATCCCGAACGGAGTCGGCAGGATAACACCTTCAAAAACAATTAACAATATTTCACAAGTATTAAAACAACATATTAAAACCCTGCAACAATACAACATTAAAAGTGGCCAAACATGTAACGCAAATTTGCATTCTGGACTCCAAAGTTACGAGAGAATACCTCTAGGGTTAGAGCATAAAATAAAAAAGTTTCAACTGTCGTCGGAATTTTAAACCTGACAACCTTGCAGTATTCTAAAATAAAAGCGTTGACTTCTTTACGAGAATGTCTCAAAAAAATATATGGTCGCGGTTCCTGCTGGCAAGAGGCCATAGTTTTTTGATTTTATTTCTTTTGGCAGGAATGTAATGCTCGTTTAATGAATCAGTCCATTTTTGATGTGTCCAGGTGCAAAGTGACAGTTATAAACAATGTCGTCTTGGAGTTACGTTCCAGATTATTAAGAAATGAATTTATGAAGCGATCTTATGTGTTCCAGGGTCATGTTTAACAACAATAGAACAAAAGCTCGCCAAGGTGTGATAAGCTATCACGGTTTATTCTTTAAAGTCATGCTAAATAACTAAACCTCGGCCTACCTCGTTCACGTAGGCACACGGAGTAAATATTAATAAGTACATTACAGATCTCTTATATAAAGTCTAGGTACATATTATAAAAGGTAGGTACGCAGTAAAAGTAATTATGAGAAATGCAAAATACAAATAACAAAAAACCGTTAAAACATTTTTTGAAAATATCAATGGTGGTCAATATTTTACAAAACAAATGTTAGCGCATTCAGCTTTCAAGTATTCTGATCTTAATTTGGATGCATCATCTAACCAAATTTTTATAACACGTTATCAAACAATGAACCCAATGACTGAATTCATTGACCTACGAATTTTGCCATTATTATAATGACACTAAAAGATGGGCTTTGATAAGTGAGAGGTTTATTCACCCACGAATTAATACCTCACGAAAATTGTAACCAAAAAGTACAATCTTATCATCTTATCTCAGTAAATACAGGTGCAAATCGATACGTTTCAAGTCAACGATGGTGAATTTTGGATTTGAATGGTGGTATTTCGTGTCTTGTCACTCCGTCATGGGAATTTTAACCGTTTGTTTTTAATTTACGGCACTTAGAAGAAATTTACTTGATTTAAGCACAGATAGTAATAACTTATAAGACACTTTGGTTTATAACTCAATTTGTGTTGGTTCCCTTGGAGAGAATCCGTTTTCGTTAATCGCTATCTGCGAATCTCATCTTTTCTATATTCTCGAGTTGTGCATCGGTACCGTTATCCGTTATATTGGCAGTGTTTGATAAAATGCTCCTGACTTTTTCCACCTTGAACTAAATTTTGTGTCCCGTTTGCAACGACGAATCGATACAACCATATACCGGATACAATGATCGCTGGAAAAACTTCCAGCTCGCTAATTAAAACAGTTATTCGTAGGTGGAAAAAGATTCTCAAACCAACAACCTTCACGTTTCAAGGCTATATTCTACATAATGCCTCTGGCAACAGAAAATGTGTAAGGCCACGATTCAAATTAAACTCACGCATGATTAAATTTCACGTTTCGCCAGCTTCCTAGTTTTAACACGAGCGGCACTTCTAGTACGGGCCTGCAGTAGTGTTCATTGTATTCTGTCATTATACCCGGCACGTGTGTAATAATTCAGAAACCGTAAAAAAGCGACTCACGTCAATTACGCTGAAAAATATTTTATACAAATCACCTTTAACTCAATTATGCATCTTCATTTCAAATCAGTTAATTCACTCGCGGTAAAATCGTTGCATTTGGTATTTGGCTGACCTACCTCACTCACCAGTACATTAAAATATCCGAAACATAGAAGAACGAACAAAGTTTTGAATTTTGTTTTCAATATTTATGCATGCATCCATTTGAATTCTAAATTCCAAAGAATGTTGATGAATTTACTCCACATGCCTGGCCTACGCTATCATCGTCTTTATTTGACCTCTAAAGTTACATTAATATCGTTAAGTGTATTTAGATATGAACAGTTATCGACCTTATCAGAAAATCCACATTGTTATAGGGGAATGTAAAGAATATAACACTTTTCAAATTAATTCTGGAACTACTGCACAATTTTTAACCACATAACTGACCTAACAATGACTATAATATAACAATATATTGCAAATATGTTATTATTTTCAAATTTGAAATGTGAAGGATATTAATAAATTATGCACTCGTAATATTGATGAGAGATGGTTGTGGCGACATCTTTTGCCTCCTTCAATAAAATGCAGAATGCTAAAAGTGAGAATCTGTATATCAGTCTATATATCTATGTAATTCAAAGTTTGAATTTAATAATTTAATAAAAATTGAAGTTATTTGTTTTATTTAAAAAAAGTTTTGGTCAATTTCCTAGTTTAACCCAATTTTATAACACTGATGGTCTTTTCCAGTTATTTAAAGCTTTTTTAGATGTTATAAACTGAAGGTTACTGTTTATACAGAAATGGTCAGCTATAAAGCTACATTGTTCTTCCACTTCTTTCGCTTCGTCTTCTCCTTTTTATTACTTTTCCATATACTGTGAGAATTCACACAAGCTGTTTTTTATATTGATTAAAATATGGTCTATTTACCTTCATGAAATATAGACAAAAAAAGAGGTTCACCTAATATACAGGGTGAGTCATTAGTGGGGGATCGGTCCATAACTCCTTAACCATGTAAGATAGGAAAAATTTTTTAATACAATTTGTACACCGTTTCCCAGGCTGTACAACCTAAAAATATTTCAATGTATACAGGGGGTTCCAAAACTACCGCATGCTATACAACTTTGATTTTTCAAATAGAACTACCTATATTTTATTTCTCCATTAGAACCCCCTTTCACATAGATTTATGGTGATATAAGACATTTTACATTTTGGATCACCGTTATCAAATTATAAATTTTTTTTCACATTTTTTGTCATTTACAGAGGTTTACTTAAAAATTTACTGAGAGGTCGTTTTAGCAGCTAGAAGGCTGAAAGCTGGTATAAATATGAAGAAAAGATTTCTCTTTACGCCAGGCATGCAAAATATAATTGTTACTATACAGGTTCTGCAATAATTCGTGTCGCATTATACTATTTTCAAATAAGCTTAACTTTAGTTTTTTAAATGGCACCCCCTATATTTTTGTATTCCATCGAATGCGTCTGTAGTCTGGCTACGTTTTTTATTAAGCTTGTTCTATAGCTAAAATTTATAATTTACGAGATATTTGATATTTTTGGCTGTGATACAGATTGAGCCAAGATAAAGTAGATAGTGTGCCATGAAAACCATGTTAATCATTTTAACTCACATTTTAACACTGCACAGTTGTGTCGTCACCGACTTGTCATTTGATTATCCATTCCATTATCCACAATAAATTCTATTTTACAAGAACAAATCGATTTGATTTATTGTCTGAAATTAAGCGAAACAACCAAAGAGAACATGAAAATAAGAATCTAAAATGCATTTAGAAGCGTTTGCCAGCAAATTTTACGAAATATTGGAAGATCATTCACCCACCGCGTGAAAGTGTGCACAGAGAGGTGGCCGCAACATTGAATATATTATTTAGTTTAGCTTACTTTATTGAATTTTTATATTTATTTCTTTAAATGTTTATTTGTTGATTTATTTAACGTTGAGCGTAAATTCTTGCCGCAAGCAAAGGATTTATTTCGCCTTCTTCCAGACAATAAATCATATCGATTTGTTCTTGTAAAATCGAATTAATTGGGGATAATGGAATGGATAATCAAATAACAAGTCGGTGATGACACAACAGTGCAGTATTGAAATGTGAGTTCTATGATTTCTATGATTTCCATGGCACACTATCTACCTCCAAAAATATCAAATATCTCGTAAATGATGAATTTTCGCTATAGAACAACCTTAACCAAAAACGTAGCCAGACTCCAGGCGAATTCGATGACATACAAAAATATAGGGAGTTCCATTAAAAAAAATTAAGTTAAGCTAATTTAAAAATAGTATAATTTGACACAAATTTTTGCAGAGCCTGTATAGTAAAAATGATATTTTGCACATCGGGCGTAAAGAGCAATCCTTTCTTCATATTTGTATCAAACTTCAGCCTTCTAGCTGCTAAAACAACCTCTCAGTAAATTTTTAAGTAAACCTCTGTAAATGACAAAAAATGTGAAAAAAAATTGATAATTTGATAACGGTGATCCAGAATGTAAAATGTCTTATATCACCATAAATCTATGTGAAAAGGGGTTCTAATAGAGAAATAAAATACTGGTAGTTCTATTTGAAAAAACAAAGTTGTGTAGCAATTATGAGTTTCGGAACATCCTGTATACGTGAAAATATTTTTAGGTTGTGCAGCCTGACAAACGGTGTAGAAATTGTCTTTAAAATTTTTTTGTATCTTACATGATTTAGAAGTTATGGAACGATCCCTCACTAATGACTCAACCTGTATACGTTAAATCTTCACGAGCTGCTCTAACTAATTCAGTGCAAGTGCCACCAATTGCAATATATGTCTTCTGTAAGCTGGCTACCAGTTTATTTCTACACGGGCTTTCCTATGAGTGCATAAACGATAATATTACACTGTTCCGAATAGCCCAAAGTGACATTAAAAATATTTTTGCATGGTAGAATGATAATATTCCTGAAGTTGAACAACATTTATTCGTTTTTTTCAGTTCTGAGATTCTTGCAATGATATAATTTTTCCATCCAGCTAACTATACTGACTTATTAGTTCAGTATTTATATGTATTCATTATTCTGCACAAGACAAAAGCTAGATTCCATGGTCATCTGAGGATCCGTTTTTTTGTGCGCTTTTTGCATAGATCATTATTTCTTTGATTTGACACTTAAAAAATAAAGTTCGTTTATGGGAGTTTTCACTGCAAGTACAATTAAATTGGATATTGTTATGCAGTCTCTATTTTTAGAATCCAGTGCTAACTAATAAGTAACGCTTTAATTGTCTAAGTAACTTTTGGAAACAGACTGTCTAAATATGTCATAATCCCTCCAAGTTTTTCTTAACTAGCATGGAAACTTATAAAAAAGAAACCGCCCCAAGACTGCGCATCCGTTTTGTACAGTGCACAAAATTCAGAAAACTTTATCATGTTCGATTTAAAAGTCGATGTTAATTGAGAAAAATAAGGTTCAGTTTGATTTGTTGACACCCGGTATATTTTTTACCCACCCAATCTCTCGGTCACGAGCCGTCACTGGTACCCAGCCTCCTTCATTTTTGAACGCATGCCATTAACAAAAAATGTTTAACCGATTCAATACACAAAAATTACTTGCAATACTCGTAGATACATCATCGTTTCTTAAAGATAGCAGTTAGGATTTGAATCGTACTGTATATTTATTCGTTTTTAAGGTTTATAAATACCTTAATTGGTTCCAGTTGCCTCAAAGCCTGTTTTTCCAATTTCATGACGCAGCAAAGATGTTCACCGTAGATGTAGATGAAATGGTTATTGTTAACACGTTTAACACACATCTACAATAATAAAATTGCGTAAATTATTATATTTTAATATCGAAATACGACTCACCTTTCAAACACAAAACATAACGCGGACCTGTCGATATTGCAGATTTCTCAGTTTAGTGTCACTAAGTTTGGTAAAGAGACGGTAGAGGTCGCCATAAAATGACATAAATGCGTCAAAATAGACTTCCACCATTATAAAAATAACAACAATCCAATAACAATAATAATTAATTTAGTGTACTTCTTCACGAGTCCACATCAATGGCACAAAAAGCAGCAGAGCCCGATACAAAATTTAATGATTTTTACACCGAGGTGAGAGTTTCTTTAGCTGCTTGATAACCTTAATGAGGGTCGAATGTTCAGGTGAAAGAAATCGAAAAACGGGATGCTGTTTTTACGCCCAAACAACAAATAGATAGACTACTGCGTCCGGGATCGACGTATTTTAACTTAAACCCCTTCGAAGTGTTACAAGTGGAACCAGAAACTACCGTCGAAGAGATGAAGAAACAGTACCGCAAACTGTCGTTCCTCGTTCATCCAGATAAGAATCAAAACGACATCGATAGGGCACAACAAGCGTTCGAAGCGGTGAACAAGGCGTGGAAAACATTAGAAAATGAGGAAACCAGGAAAAAGTGTTTGGAGATAATCGAAGAGGCCAAGGGTCGTACAGATTTAATGGTGAGTTTGTGTTCATATCCACCATTACGATTGTGTATTGAAAATGTTTGTAGCTTGCTGAGAAGCGAAAGAAATGTAAAAAAGAAGGAAAGGACAAAATCCCCGAGGATGATCCTGATAAATACAAACATGCGGTTTACGTTTTGACAATGAAACTATTTGCAGATATGGAAAGGAAGCGACGTGAACTAGCTGAAAGAGATCAGGAGGAGAGAAAAAGGAAAAGAGAACAGGAAATCGAAGAGGAAGAGAATCAGAAGGCTCAGAAAGAATGGCAAAAGAACTTTGAGGTTTCTCCCCATTTTCACTTGCAGCAGTACGCTTATGTTTTATAATTTCAGGAATCGCGGCAGAACCGCGTAGAAAGTTGGCAGTCGTTCCAATCCACCTCAAAATCAAAAACTACAAAAGCAAGCAAAAAAATCAAGATGTTTAAACCTCCAAAAAATAAACCTGAATCTAGATAATTTTACAAGCATCACTTCTAAGTGTAGTTCGTGTTGTAAGAAGTATTCCTATATGCATCATCTATTACAGAAAGTCGATTGACCTCTACGTGTATATACACTTTCAAAAGTCATATTTTGTACTAAAGTATTTTGTAGAATTCTCATTTTATAAATGCATGTATGACTAATAAATTCTTAATAACTAATGTTTTGGGTAGTAAATGCCTGTAAAATCGTTTAAACGACTTTTATATTTAACACCTCCCAGCTTGTTCTGTTATACTTAATTACGACATTAATTTAAAAAAAACAATTTGGAGTTTGTTTCTTTTTTATTATTTCTTTTACATGTTTTAATACAAATAAAATTTAAATTATTCACCTCACCCTAATGATAATTCCCGACTCAATGTGGATTCTTGGTATTACACAGATTACTCGTAATTATTTCGTCTCAAATAATTTTTTGTTTTCTCTTACGTCTGTCATTTTCTTCATACTTTCCCAGTTGTGCTGATTCTGAGAAGGTCTTTTGATTTTATTACTCAAAGTACATTGCTTGGATTTGTAACAGGATCAAGTCTTTTTTCAATAGAAGTGTGTGGAGTTTTTCGTGCATAATTTCAATTTCCCGACTGAAGGTGAATGGTTTCGCCAGTACTCAAAAATTATAGTGGATTAAACCAGCAACTACCAAACGACTGTTGTAATTGTTGTATAATATTCATCTTCATCGCATATATAATACAATCAACAAATTGATAATTTTTGTTTCGTCAAAAAAAAACGGTTCTGTTGGTTTATTTATTCAATTTGTGAGGCACCAGTCGAGCATCTCTGCTTTTTCCAGCTGCTTTAAGTCAAAAACTATGGAATGACCAACGTTTAACTGAGCCATCTATGTACCGTTGTTCGTGGTTCTGCTTCAACAAAGACATTGATTTGATGGATATGTAATTACTTTTCGTAATAAGAACGTCTGCGACCTTCTTCATTTTCAAGGCCCCCAAAACGAAATTTATTTAAACACCAGTGTCTAAGCCAAATACATAGTTTCGTTTTCGAGCCATTTCACCACCACTTTTGTATTCGTAAAGTATAATTGATCTAAGTTGCCATTTATTCCACCTTATTTCTAATCAACAGTGGTTTTTGACTCGAAAACCGTTTTAATAGAAGTGTTTCATTATTGTTTCACTCGACAAATGACCACTAACTAACTAACTAAGCCCAGACGTTTGATCTATGATTGGACGTGGACAAAATGATCTTTTTGTCGGAGATAATAACATTATATCTGTCTTCTACACGTCTCAATTGCGACTGAACAAGGAAGACACTCATTTCCATTGTTACAAATAGACATGACTTATGATGAAAACCGAAGTGATTTGTATTGATAAAAAGAGAAAAATTCTCTTTCAAATGATATATGGAACGAATACGACGGACGTGACCATTACTGAAAAAAATGATAAATGTAAAATGTCAAACACAAAAAGCGCTATATCCTCGGATATAGTCATTTCACTTCCCTCAAAGTTCAAACAAAAGAATTATCTTCCACTCTCACTTTCCGTGTAATGTAGTGTTTCAGCTATTTACTAATTTTTTAATTAGTTAAGTACGTCCTGTTAGATTCTATATTAGTGACCATTATACAGGATGAGTCATTAGTGAGGGATCGGTCCATAACTTCTAAATCATGTAAGATACAAAAAAATTTTAAAGACAATTTGTACACCGTTTGTCAGGCTGCACAACCTAAAAATATTTTCACGTATACAGGTTGTTCCAAAACTCATAATTGCTACACAACTTTGTTTTTTCAAATAGAACTACCAGTATTTTATTTCTCCATTAGAACCCCTTTTCACATAGATTTATGGTGATATAAGACATTTTACATTCTGGATCACCGTTATCAAATTATCAATTTTTTTTCACATTTTTTGTCATTTACGGAGGTTCACTTAAAAATTTACTGAGAGGTTGTTTTAGCAGCTAGAAGGCTGAAGTTTGATATAAATATGAAGAAAAGATTGCTCTTTACGCCCGATGTGCAAAATATCATTTTTACTATACAAGCTCTGCAAAAATTTGTGTCAAATTATACTATTTTTAAATAAGCTTAACTTAATTTTTTTAAATGGAACTCCCTATATTTTTGTATGTCATCGAATTCGCCTGGAGTCTGGCTACGTTTTTTATTAAGGTTGTTCTATAGCGAAAATTCATCATTTACGAGATATTTGATATTTTTGGATGTGATACAGATTGAGCCAGGATAAGGTAGATAGTGTGCCATGGAAATCATAGAAATCATAGAACTAACATTTCAATACTGCACTGTTGTGTCATCACCGACTTGTTATTTGATTATCCATTCCATTATCCACAATTAATTCGATTTTACAAGAACAAATCGATATGATTTATTGTCTGGAAGAAGGCGAAATAAATCCTCTGCTTGCGGCAAGAATTTACGCTCAACGTTAAATAAATCAACAAATAAACATTTAAAGAAATAAATATAAAAATTCAATAAAGTAAGCTAAACTAAATAATATATTCAATGTTGCGGCCACCTCTCTGTGCACACTTTCACGCGGTGGGTGAATGATCTTTCAATATTTCGTAAAATTTGCTGGCAAACGCTTCTAAATGCATTTTAGATTCTTATTTTCATGTTCTCTTTGGTTGTTTCGCTTAATTTCCGACAATAAATCAAATCGATTTGTTCTTGTAAAATAGAATTTATTGTGGATAATGGAATGGATAATCAAATGACAAGTCGGTGACGACTAAACTGTGCAGTGTTGAAATATGAGTTAAAATGATTAACATGGTTTTCATGGCACACTATCTACTTTATCTTGGCTCAATCTGTATCACAGTCAAAAATATCAAATATCTCGTAAATTATAAATTTTAGCTATAGAATAAGCTTAATAAAAAACGTAGCCAGACTACAGACGCATTCGATGGAATACAAAAATATAGGGGGTGCCATTTAAAAAACTAAAGTTAAGCTTATTTGAAAATAGTATAATGCGACACGAATTATTGCAGATCCTGTATAGTAAAAATTATATTTTGCATGCCTGGCGTAAAGAGCAATCTTTTCTTCATATTTATACCAACTTTCAGCCTTCTAGCTGCTAAAACGACCTTTCAGTAAATTTTTAAGTAAACCTCTGTAAATGACAAAAAATGTGAAAAAAAATTTATAATTTGATAACGGTAATCCAAAATGTAAAATATCTTATATCACCATAAATCTATGTGAAAGGGGGTTCTAATGGAGAAATAAAATGTAGGTAGTTCTATTTGAAAAATCAAAGTTGTATAGCATGCGTATACATTAAAATATTTTTAGGTTGTACAACCTGGGAAACGGTGTACAAATTGTATTAACAAACTTTTCCTATCTTACATGGTTAAGGAGTTATGGACCGATCCCCCACTAATGACTCAACCTGTATATTCTTGCTTTTAATTTTTAATAATGTCTTCGTCAGAAGTTCCAGAGAGTAAGAATAGAGACTCGGAAAGAGAAGAAAAAGAAAAGATTGTCAAATTTGTGAAGTGCAAATAAGTTATACATACAGCGGAAATCGGAAGGAATTATCACATAACTAGGAAGCGGCGATCTGGCTTTAAAATAATGAACTCCTCTGCTAGCGTTTCAATTTTAATAAGACTTATTTTACTGTTATGTCCCGCATTGCAGTACAAAGATTTTTCAAAAGCCTCCAGCTTAGTATTGCTACAGTTTCTTGTATATTGCCAGCCATCTGTGTCTTCCAATTTAAAATTCTTCTTAACGCATTTTTTGTCAAATCATTAGTTATGACTCCTACTCGCACATGCAGTATACTCGTATTTCAACCCTTGTGTTGCTGTTCTGTAAAAATAACATGAAACATCCACGGTACAAAACATCTATTTATTTATAATATGAAAATATATCAGTTTGTTAGAATCGGTTACCTATATTAAGGTATACATTAAATATCTAGTAAAAATTTACTTACATCGTAAAAATGATTAAACATTTTAAACCCATGTACAAATTTGAAAAGGGATATTAAATAAGAAAACTCTTTATTACAAAAATCCTAAAAACATCAGGATTGCTGAGTATTTTGTTACGATGCACGAGTATCGAGCGTTGGTCTCAGAGAAAGACATCCTTCAACCCAGTAGTTTGGCCTCTCTAACATACTCTTCCACAGAATCAGTTCTTTTCCCGTGGCATCCATCCAATCGACGGATTTGCTATAATGCTTGCCTAGAAACGAGCAAAGTAAACGTGACATTCTTTGATAACCTGAGGTCGTACCTGTACCTAACGAAAATCGCACACCACCTAGGAACTCATTACTCGCTAATCTATCGTGATCCCACACTGTCAGCTCCAAGCAACGTTCGGCTAATTCCTGAAGTGTGACATCATCATAAATAAATGTGTAGTTCCAAACCGGATTAACAGTTCGTTTCGCTACTGGTGTCTTCTGTTTGGAACTGCGACCTTTATCAGGTAGGAGATAACTGTAACGTGTGGTTGATTACTGAAACTTCAAACACACACAAAGTGCTTTTTACCTTTTACAGAACGGATCCGACGCTCCGTTTGCTTTGACAGCCGTCAAGCTTTTAGCTTCCTTTACTAGGACATGTAAAGTACCTCTCGATCTTTTCCCTTTTTTGTGGACTGTCATATCCGGAGGAACAAACTTCAGACACACGATGATATCACCTTTGAATGATAACATGTCGTCGAACGGTTCGGTCTGAAACAACTCCGTCAACAACAACATCACGTAACGTCACCGCAAACTTACTCTTTCTTGGAGGTTGTACCACACGGGAGTTGGATCATCAAAAACTTTATTCTCTAAAGTCATCATGACCTCTCCTAAGAAATCGTTCCGTCCGAACATGTCCGAGTGCCAAACCGTCAACCACAGCGTCCGCGTCTCTAGCCCGTTCAAAGAAATGTGGAATTTGAGGGTTTCGTCGAAAACGGGGTTCAAGGTGTGCTTCTTGACTTTCGTTTTTCGTTTTCCGCTCTTCGATTTGTCGGGCAGTAGGTAGACTTTCACGTACGGATCTGAGCGGTTTCGTTTGGCGTCGACGGGTGCCAGATCCTTGCATTGCTTTATGTGAATCTCGAGCGCTTTGGCTTTGTAGTTGTACTGAAGACCGAACTCGACTTGGCCTCGTACTGCTACCGTTCCGTATCTTCCCTCACCGGCACCCGAATAGACGCTGGCCATCGAGTCCGAGCGCAACTGTAAGATGTTAAGTAATCATAAAAATGACATTAAAAAAAACTTGAGTACTACTACGAAATTAAGTTCTCTGTTTAGAAAACTGTTCTGCAGTATAATCTAGAAGCTGATAAGTAGTCGAGGTATTGAACCAACGAAACCAAAATACGATAAATGGATTCGCTCCAACTTAGCTGTCATACAGTATCCCACAAATGAAAAGAAATTTCTTTAATTTATTAATAAAAAACTAACTGGCCCGTTGGAATAATACGCAAAGAATGCGCTTGGGAAGTGGGAGATGTCAATAGAGTAATTAATTAAACTAATAGTCAATAGATGGCGCTAGACCAAAAGACGGTTTTGATTAACTAAAAAAAAACATTAACATTTTCAAATGTTTGTTTATTTTTCGCATATAGCGGTGAAGGTAATCTTCAAAATGATGGCTCAATCATTAGTTTTGATGAAGTATTAAGGGAGATATGGCGTACAGACAAAAAACACCTTTGAGAAATAATATATAGTGATTATTATGCACTAGAAATTGTAATGAGCTTTTTTCTAGTGTACACAGTACACCGCCAGAAGAATTAATATGATATCCATTCAAAACCCTTTTGCATCATCTCAAATAAAAAATATCTCCCGTGTTTAAATGTGTCTCTTCGTAGTATACGACGTCTGGGATTACATTATCGAGGACCCGCAAAAAACATTTGTGTCTGCAAAAAACAAACAATCGTGAGTGGAGTTTGCTCAGGAGCATTTAAATTGAACTGCGAAAAATTGGAAATTGTTCTCTGACGAAGGCAAATACGACATTCATAATTCAGATGGAATTAAAAGGATACGGCGGCCAAAAAAGAAAGTTTCAACCAAAAGTACACACGGTGAAGCACGTTGCAGAAAATTCTATGTTCTATGTTTTATTTTTTCTCACAGTTTTACTTTATTTTGTTTTATTACTGTTTTATTTTTGTACTGTATATTGTAGTTTTTTTGTTATTGTACTTGTTGCGAGGCCCAATAAATGCTTATTTATTTATTTATTTGTGTATCTATTTTGTAGAATCAGATTCTTCCGCTCGCTGAAGATAATATGCAGACAATTAGCAGAAAATGTTATTGTAATGAAATGGCATGCACAAGCCCCGATCTCAATCTCATTCGAGAAAATTTGAGTAAAAAATTTGATTCAAAAGAGTCTTTACTAAATGCAAATAAAAGTGTTTGGAATGAAATTTCGCAAAAACGCAAAAAATAATTTCTGTAATTCTTTTAAATATACAGGATGGGGTAGGCCGCTGTATTTGGCGAATTGTGGCCCAGGCAGTGTCGCCAGGTTAGTTTCATAATCAGGCAGTAATTTTCGTAGAATAAGCAGTAGACTAATAAAAAAACATTAATATTTATAACATTACAAAGTAAAAAATTTAGTTTCTAATATTTATTTTTATTCTCATGAATTTTTGTTATAACTTCAAGTAAAAGTAAATTTATATAGTAAAATAAACAAATTTGAAAAAATTACTGAAAAATATTTTAATGCAATCGGAATCCGATAATTGTGGTGAGTTTTTGTACATTTGTTGGTTATGTAAAGCCAATATATCGAATTAAACTTAACAGCGAAACAATTTTTGCCTTGTGAAGAGATAAAGTTTTTTGTGTGAAGAGTACTTGAAATGCTTGCTTTTGTAAGCTTGTTTCTCTGTTGTTTCAAGAAGATTTACATGTGAAAATATTCTTTCGAAATTTGCCAAAGAATGTGGAAGATTTAAGATATTAAATACAAAAGTGGCTAATAAAAAAATTTTGTTATGTGCATAACTCATTTATCTTTTACCTACATTTTTTTCACATTTTCTCTCAAACTAAATGTTATACTAAAATTTACCCTTCAGACAGTAGAACAGTAGCTAAACAGGAGATCTACTGCAAAAAGAGTAGACCTGACACCGCTGGGCTTTATTAATTAAATATTGAAATACATATTTTAGATAAAGAGTTCTTCGCAGTTAAGTATTCTATCACCTGAAAATAGTTTTTTGTATACAGGTGTTCCACTTAGGGCACACGTAACTCCACTTATTTTAAATGGAGCACACTGTAAATTATTGTACTTTTAGATTCCTCGTTTGATTTTATATCGAGTTCTTGTATATAGAAACTAAATTGTACTGTTTTCCAGTTATTTTATTTTGAAATGGACCTTTGCAGCGGTCTGAAACGATGCGAATATCTCTGGACCTAATAAACCTAGGAAGATCCGGTTTGGACTGTTGAATTGAGCATAAATTGTGATTAAATTATAATGTGAAAAAAAGTTGTATTATACATAGAAAGCACTAAATACAGCGTGTTCAATTCAAACAATTTTACAGATAAATAACACCATTACTGTTTTTGGTGACTTTCTTAATTGTCTATCAAAAATAGTCAAGATTTTTGAAAAAAAAATTAAATTTGTATTAAAAGTTAAATTGCTAAAGATAGGTATAGAGAATAAGCATTTAATAGACAATTAAAAGGGGCACCAAAATCAGTAAAAAATATTTGGGGGTGCCATTTGAACAAATGGAGTTATGTATCTTTTTGGATTCCTCGTTTGATTTTAGATCGAGTTCTTAACTGTATAGAGGGACAAAATTGTACTGTTTTCGAGTTATTTAATTTTTTTTTAAATGGAGCTTTTCAGCGGTCAGAAACGATGCAAATATCTCTGGACCTAATAAACCTAGAGAGATCCGGTTTGCACTGTTGAATTGAGCATAAATTGTGATTAAATTATGATCTGAAAAAAAGTGCTGTCATATTTAGAGGGCGATAAATACAGCGTGCTCAATTCGAACAATTTCACAGGTAAATAACACCATTACTGTTTTTGGTGCCTTTCTTAATTGTCTATCAAAAATATTCAAGTTTAAAATAAAAATAATTAAATTTGTAATAAAAGTTAAATTGCTAAAGATAGGTATAGAGAATAAGCATTTAATACACAATTAAAAAGGGCACCAAAAACAGTAAAAAAGATTTGAACAAATAGAGTTATGTATCTTTGAAATTGTTAAAATTGAACGGGTTGTATTTAGCACCCTGTAGCTGTAATTCAATTTCTTTATAAAGCAATTTATGATAAATTCACCAGTTCAAACCGCACCTCTCTAGGTTACTTAGCTGTAAAGAGAAACATGGATAATGTTAAAATTTAGAGATATCCAAATTGGAAAGAGCAACGACGCAGATTCGGTTTGTTACTTTATTAATGGAATCAGAGCGTCCGCATCCTTCTCAACTTTTTTTTAATTTTTTCTTCATTCCGACGCTTCAAAAACTCTTCCTCGTTTATTTTGCTTTCCCGAAGTGCACCTCGCTAATTTGCCACCCGCAGCAAAATATTTCTTGCCCCACTTCGCGTTTCATTTTCCTTTAATCACTCCACTTTTTCAACATTTTAAAACTGATTACACTTCGACTGCCCTTCGCTACATAAAAAAATGGCGGGAACGTGCATCTTCTAACGATAAAACTTTGATGTATAATATCCGCTTTGACGGCTTAGTTTATGATTTGTGAGTGCCTCTTGTATTTCAGCATCGACTGCGTTTGTCCTTAGGGGGGCATCGCTCTGTTTGCTATAATGCAATATATAACGGCATGATGTCCTCTAGTGATATGCCCACTAAGCTTGTACTCCGTATATTTCATGCCACGGTCGTAAACTGGGTTATTAATGGTATTCGATGCAGAGAAAGATTTCAATTATTCAATATTATCTCCGGTTCTGAAAGCTATCTTGAGCATTTAAATCAAGTTGTGGCCGGTAGGAATATTGTATAAACTAGCAAGAAAGAATTTGATTTGATTTGATAATATATTCCCATTGATGCCGCTACAGACTGAGGCGGAAGCAATTTTCTTTGAAATGCTGTAAAATTGACTTACTCCAAGACTGGATAAGCTGCTCCTTGTCTGGTGTATCCCAACAAGCCTGTCGATGTCATCGTCAGCAGTGACGCTGGACCAATCCTGGCTGCTGCAAACCGATCCGGTTCCTCTTCTAGAACCGGGAGCAACTGGACTAGGAGTGGCGCTTTTGCTCCCATTTCTAGACGCAAGCATTGGTGATGAGTGCGCTTCCGATATACTGACATCATCTGAAAACGGCCACGATAAAATTACCTCTAATAAGGATAATAACTGTTATTAGAGCCCGACAGGTGATACGTTTCATATCAAATTTAAATAGCAGCAATCACTCTTCGGATTAAACGAGGGAAAATACATCCCGATAGAAAGGTTGTCTTGGATAAGAAACAAGTTATGTAAATTCGATTGTCGCAAGTGTACCGGCGATATGGGCAAAATAACAAAAATCGTCCATTGTTGTATAACGTTTAATAGCGTCGCGTTTTCCGGATTTTTATGGAACCACCCACGAAATCCACAATCAGCGTGCAAGACCAATCTGTACTTGTTAAGGAGAAAGTGGGCACAAGAACCGCTCTGAGAACTCGGTGAACTATTGTTCTTCGTATTTTTTTAATAACAGTGCGGGGAGTCATGATCTAGAAATCGATATAATTCACGAGATATAGGTGGATTGACGTTTTAACTGCCCATGTCCTCTGTTTACATAACAACTTTAACATTTGCTGATTTATCGTTATGAAACTTGCAACATTTTGCTCGGATTGCCGTCTACGGAAAAATAATAGCGCAACGTTTGTGTACAAGCAAGAAATAGACAAAGGAGAAATTGAAGATTAAATAGAGCTGCAGGCGGGAAACTGCACCGGCTGAATTGAGTTGTGAGAAATAAAAGAAAATTAATTGCGAGTAGGTACCTGCAACGTTTCCATGCACATTGAAGAATGTTTTGCATAAAAACTAAGATAAGTGTTACGCTCGTGTAGATAAATAAAGAATTTGAAATAACTGACAAGAAGAAAAATGTCAAAAAATGAAAGAAATTTAATGTACGTTTAGTTCACTCGACATAATATTGTGGTGATATTAAAATAAAGAAACTGTGACTGGCTTACCAGATAATTTCTGACTGATAACAAGACAAGAACATACAATATTAACAGTTGTAACACAAATTAAATTTTCATTGAAATTACAATCGCCGCTCGCTGATGTGAAACGTCCATTCGCTTGAACTGTCCAGAGACTTGAACACCCAAACAAATATATTGCAGGTTCCGGATATTGCACACTGCTGACCTCTTTATAGTGAACAATACAATCGCATACTGTTTTTACAAGAAACATAAAGAGCGTACAAAAAAAATCTCGGCAGGCTATCTTTTGTTTTATTTTTTACAGTGTAGACCTTTGACGTTGACATAGTTGATATAGTGACATTTGACAGGCGCCTGAAGATGGAATTTGGTAAAATAGGCTCTAAATATGTCTTATATGTCGTGAACTTCATTTGAAGTGTCTTCACCTGAAGGTCAAACGCTTCCTACACTGTAACGAATTCTAAAGGTCTATTCTGATTTTTTGTAATCCTTTGTTACTAACTTGCACAGACTTGAAATTATAAACGTCTGCTGATCCTGCTAGTTTTTACTTCCATTAATACTGAAAGTAAGAGTTAGTAGTATTCTTATATTTAAAAAACAATATTTTAATGTAATTAATTTTAAAACATTTGTTGAAAATTATTGTGAAAAAACTATTAAAAATCTAAAAGAAGGGCATGATGGCAAAAATGATATGATTGAAACTAAAGCCAAAGCATTACAATTCACTGTCAAAAGAAAACGGAGATAATTCAAATGAGCACCAAATTATTTATTGAGCAGCAACTTTTTCTTGCAATTTTAAATATTCGTTACCAAAAATAATAAATGAGAACTACATATAAAGCCACCGTCAAATATGATTTTTTTAGTCCAACTAAAGTGGGTTCTGATAGACCAAAATATTTAATACACAGGATTTGTATAAAATCCCTAAACGGTCGAATAGCTCTGTTATTTAAGAAGTTTTGTTTTTCAAATTTGGTACGAATATTTACTAGAGAATTTGGTTACATTATTTAACTTTTTTTTCACCAACCGTTTAACAGGAAATGCTTCCTACTTTTGTTTTTTAAATTGGACACCCAGCATATTTTTACATTTAGAGATGCAGAATAAATAACTACCTTCAAGAATATTATAAGTTTTTTTATTCTTAGAAAACCATACAAAAAATTTAAAAAACGCAAAACAAAGATTTTGCGACTACCAAAATATTCAAATTGTTCTAAATGCTACAAAATTCAGAAAGACTTTTAATAGTCGATTATATCAATTCGAAAACGAAGCGCAACTTCAACACTTTTGTAGCCTCAAATTGATTTTCAAAATCATCTTGATCTTCATTTTAAAAACATAAGTAGGAACGATTTCATGTTAAAAGAAAAGAAATGCAAATATTATAGATAAATTCGTTGTTTGCAAATTTTAAATTTTCCCAAATTTAAAAAAAGTGACTTTTTAAATAACAAAGACATTCAATAGTTCCGAGACTGTATAAATACAAAACATATTTATTAATCAAGAACTAGAAAAACTAAACGATATTAAAAAAATCATTACATATTCATATTTAGCAATTATAAATAATTATTGGTTCCAAAAAAATTACCATTACCATTACCAAAAATATTCCATTGGGAGAGAAGAGAAAGAGGACGACTAAATCTAAATCTATATATAGCGTTTTTGTTAAAAATATGTATATTTTGTTTTCAAAATACGATGGTAACTGTTTCTGGTACTCATTCCAATTTATTTGGGCACGAATTTCCTTGATTTTAATGCTTTTCTGTTGGTTCCGCAATGTATTAACTCTGGCGAAAAATCTTATTTCTTTAAGTATAAATTTTGTGTATTTCATAATTGATTCTAAAAATGACCGATATTTTCAAACAACGGTATCCTCACTCACTTGCTCCTCAAGTCACAGTTATAAAACCATAAAGCATAAGCAAATTTGAAATAAATAAACTAAATTGGTTAATCTGCAGAGAGCAGTGATGATGAAGAATACAGTACAAACGTAAATAAATCACTTCAAAATGAGCCTCTTAATACAGCGATACAATACGAAGAGAACAGTTTTTGCTACTTAATATTTATTAAATTTTAGGCGGCGCAAAGGACGCAAATGAAATTCTGAAACAAAATCACATTTTTTCTTATATAATTAAATATTTAATATATTGTCTTTTTGACATATCCATGATTTTTTTATTATTAGCTTGCTTTTATATTTATGAAGATAACTGGAATTTATCCGCTCGAGATACATATTAAAATGCGTGATCGTACGCTGAAATATTTACAAAGGTTGTAAACAGTTTGCCGGTATCGTTTTTAATAAAAGACCAAATTTCATCGATAGGAAAATGGACTAAAATTTGCAGGCATTGAAAATGTTTCGTTTTTACGAATCGAGTTAATCATTCTGATCCAGCTAGCAGAAACGAGAAAAAGTCGGTTTACTTACAAATCGATAAAAATTAACGACTGTCGGCTATTTCCGTTAAAGTATTTGTTATTATAACTTCAAGTTTGAGTTGTTAAAATACTGAGTGCTCAGCTACCGCAGACCATGATAATAGCTAAAACAACAATTAAATTGAAATATAAAAATTTAATAGCAAATCATTTCATACGCAGTAGCTTCTAGAAGCAAACGGAAGTGGTAAATATACGCCACAAAACGACGCCAGATACTTGACGATTGGTGAATTATCTCCCGCATTTAATAAGGTACAATCTGCATAATATGATACCAATAAAATGCATGGAAAGTTAGTCATATCACTTGGAATGGTTTAATTGGAAGCGCTTAGTCTAATTATGAGGTTGGAGGCAAAAATTCTTTGAATAATTAACGTCTGCAGCATGAATGTCGACTGATTGGACTGAGTGATGTTTTATTCAACAAACTAAAATGAATCAAAAAAGAAATTTGTATGTTAGTGTGCGAACTCGGCTCTACGACGGATTTCTACGGCTTGACTTCACCTTGGAGAAATTGTAGTCGATATTGCAAGACGCCGAAGATTATTACAGCCTTCGCCTAATATAAATATTACCATGTAAGTACACACAGACTGTAATAACGCAGCAGGGATCATGTTTAATAACGTGTTATAAAACAACAATCTCAACAATTTCAAATCGGAAGAGCCGCTTTTTAGTAGTAAACAGTTTCTATGACACCAAACGCGACCTTCAACAGTTTGTTAACACCACGACCATTGTTCCATATGGAAAACAATTAATTACGGACCCATTAAATATCGCCATAACCAGATCTGAAAGTCTTAAGGTTGTCGAAGCTGATTGAAATACGCGCAATCTTAATTGGATCGATAGTAAGTTGAAATTTTTGTACCTGTAACAGTGATGGTGATGTCTGCACTGTGGCAAATTAAATTCTCTGATTCATCTTTGTTGGTTTGCTCAACGACTAATTTTCTTTCGACCGTCCGTTGACGCCCGAAAAAAAATCTGGGGGTGGAGTGTGCCAAATGCGAACCCTGAATGGTCTGAATTAAATTGTAATTGAAAGCCACAATGAGAATTTAATACCTCGCAATGTTTGGCTACGGCGAACTCAATGTCATCAGAGACACTTTCCTGAGAGCCGAACTTGCACCATTTGCAGCAGGATCGAGATAGCAAACTACGAAGCGACTCTTTCGTGTTAATTTCCGCGGCTTTTTCGTTGACGATGTTTTTGTCGTTGAATGTTGAATATGTTGACTCATCTTTCACCTTGTAACTAACTAAACGTGCCATGTTTTTCTTTAACGACGAACAGTATCATTAACAGTTGTAACTCATACTAAATCGACTGATTAAGTGTTTTGGACAAAAAGCACGAGATTACTAAATTCCGGTGTTGTTTCCGGCGATAAGTAGCAGTTTCTAATGGGCCTCGATCGAATGCATAACTCAATAAGGAAACATTATGGAGATTTGCCAACTGTTATTTAACATTTCCTCCGATTTATTGGAGTTTATTGGCGTAACATTAGTTTCTGCTCTAAAAACTTTACGCCGAATTTAAACGCTTCCTCAACAAATCACATTTAAATACCCAAACCTGTACACGGTACTAGAAACGGAAATATTTCGTAATCGTACAAATAACTGTGTGCCAACTTTGCACCGTTCATCGTTTCATAGGTCAAGTAAGACAAAATTAATTATTAGAGGATACAGTTCGGAGCACAGTTGTTTTATCTGCTTTGACCGGACTACGAAACATGAACCGAGTCTAAACTAATTTTATAATTTTTTTACAAACCAGCCGCTTCTTTGAAAAAATCGCTGATTTAGCTTTGGTAACTGCTTTCCTACATCAGTTAGATATGCAGCTTCTTTCCGTGAAATATTTTCTTGCTACTTTCGGGAAATGTAAATCGATAAAGTGTGAAAAGGTCAAGCAATTCAAAGTCAATTTCATCACATTTTTCACTGGAGTCAGGGTCTTCCACGAAGAACACACCTTTGTAAATTCTGCCACGATATTTCTTCACCATTCGCTCTGAAGTGTTCCAAAAAAATTTCAATTTAACAACTAAAACCAACTTATTTTTACTATATTACTGGCATTGAAATAATACTTAAAACCGGACTAACCTTTGAAGAAAACAAATTTAGAAAATCAATTAAATGATTGTGCCTGATTTTTTTTGGGACGTATTAAATCATTAATCCTCTGCAAGCTAATGGATCCAATTTGCATAAGGATTTAAATAAATATTCTTTTTGTTGGTTTTTAAACAGTAGTTCATTATTCACTTAAAAACTCAAACCAATCCATAGAAATCCATCGTAATACACTCGTAACAATTTTAAAATTTTGTCATTTCTGTTACAATGTATCACGATTTGCTCTGACTACTTTTGTTTTTAATTTAATTAATTTTAATTGGCGATATTATAAAAGTGAAAATAATATTTACGTGCTGAAACGGCAATATAAAAAATATTTTTTGTATAACGATAAAGTAGGTTCTCATGTATAATATATAGGGTCCTTCATCTCAGCTCCCACCTTCTGTAGCTGTGTTATTACTAAAGTTGGAATTTTGATATTTTACAGACTTTAATTATATTCTAGGACGGGGGGCATTTAGGGAAAATATTTTCAATTATTCATCATTTTTGTGCCCCTTAGAATGCATTTCTATTTGCTTATAAATTCCAAAAAAAAATTATTTCAAATCGGTTCAGAGATAGCTATGAAAAAAATTAAAACCAAAAATAATTGGTTTTCCGACGAGTTTTAAAAATTTATAAAAAATAAAAATAGTGCCCCCTTGATAAAATCAGTACTAGGTACATATTAAACAAAGTCTAACAGTCTTGTTAAACAAGTTTGATTGATCCGAGATATTATAGGTTGTGCAATATGTACTGTCAAACTTTTCAAAATTCAAAGCTTTTTATTTTTATAATTTTAAATTGAAACCTCTGTTTATTGTTATATCATTCAATGCGGGATGAAAAAACAAACATTTTTCCAATTACAACCCTACCGCAAATCCCAATAAATTCGAAGTTATTCACAAAAAACTCGTTTTACTACTATTATTAAAATTAACTAGTGGATAGTTAATTTTAGAAATGCAGATATATGTTGTTATTATTAAATCTGCCAACAATTCCATTTTCCACTTTTATTCATTAAAATTTGAAGATCAAACGAACTTACCTGTAAGTGAAGTTCCGATCTTAATTATATGAAACACCTCGCCGGAAATGATCAACATTGTAGTACCCTCTATGTTACTACCAGAAACGCACATATTTAAAATAACAAAAAAAGCTCAGGTAGTGGGGGCATGTGGCCTCTTACCTCACCGCTGTCAATCAACCATTATGTTTAAAGGTGAATAAAGTCGCAACAATGAAATGATCTGGGAACGACAACGATAGGGAACGGGTGGGACTGATCATTTCCGGCGAGGTGTTTCATATAATTAAGATCGGAACTTCACTTACAGGTAAGTTCGTTTGATCTTCAAATTATATTCACACCTCGCCGTCATGATCAACATTGTAGATGTTTAAAGTTGTTGCGACTAAACATTATCCACAAGGACAATAAAGTAAATAGCTTAAATTTTAATTAAAGCCTTTTGTAACTGTGTAAAACATTTACATCAGAGACAAATCTTAGTTTAGAGAAAGAATTGGGAACAAAACTTGTTCGCATACCTTAATAAATTAAGGATTACAAATGAACTTTCGAAAACGTCTAGTAAAAACTGAATCTAAGTATAATTTTATATGACAATCTAAACAGCTTCCTCAGTGTTTGTATTTCAACTATTAAGAATAGCGTTTGTAAATATAGATTTGTCGCCAAGCGGTCTATTACAAAATTTCGCAAAGGTATGAGAAATTGCAGACCAACCTGCTCGTGCTCTGATCACGTCAAGTTGTACCCCCTTCCGTTTTGCTGCCGACGTCGATACGTGACGTACGCTATGTGCTGAGAAGCACTCAGTATCTATACTACTCGCCTTCAAGGTTGTTTTTACCCAGCGGCTTAAAGTTTGGGTTGAAGCTGACTGGTAGGGTCTTTTATAAGTGAGGAAGAGTGATTTTGTATCTCCCCTGATAGAACGGGTTCGATTTATGTAGCAATTCAGAACAGATGCTACACAAAGACTGGTTTCCTTTTTGTAAAACGGCAGGTATAGCGTAGGCTGTACTGCATCTTTAGAAGAAGTTTTGAACGGTTGTGTGATGGCTATTTCGATTCTGTCATTTCTTGTTTGAATAATTTCCAGTCCTATCAGAGATAATGTTTGCATGGGTTGGGCGGTCACCAACGCTAGAAAAGTTATTAGTTTGGAAGATAACTTCTCAAAAAGGAAGATCCTTCTCCGGTGAGAGCGATTTCGGTAGTTCAATACCGGTTGAGGATCCCATGTCGAGTCGTACCTTGGTGCTGGTGGGCACAGGTTGTAAATGCCTTTGAAGAAACGTTTCAATTTTGGGTCGTCGCCCCTCTCATTTGGTAACAAGCATAAAATTGCTGATCGAGCCGTATTTAGGCTGCTGTAACACGCCCCTTTTGCAAACAATTCCGTAAGAAACTCCATGATTTTCTCGAGTGAGGCTTCAAACGCTAAAATCAGTTTGAAAAGATATGCTTTATCAACTTGCATAAATTGTTGATGAAAACCTTGGAGCATATTTAATAAACTCCTTAGGATTTACAGAATACCCACCACTTCTTAAAGGTGGATTCATACTGTTTCATAGTAGAGGGGCGGATAGAGGCTGCCATTACCAATATGCCAGTAGCCGCCTCTCTGACAAGCTTTTGCAAAGTTCGTGATATCAGATCAAAGTGTGGGAAAGCATAAAAATAATATATAGACCAGTCGACTGTGAAGGAGTCTACAGCAATTGCTTCTGAATCCAAATCGATTTCAGGGCACCCAAAACAATTGTTTTGAAAGCTGTTTCCGAGAGACTCCATTCCATCACGGGTTGTAATGAAAACGAATTCCTTTCATGAGGTTTACATAGGACACAATCGTAGTATTGTCTATTCTTAAAAGACTTTCGTAATTGCTCAATTTTGTTGCAAGATGGGATAGTTCGCGGAAGACCGCTAGAAGTTCCAATAAATTTATAATTTATCTTTTCGGTCTCGGTCCAAAATCTAATTGTTTCAGATCCATACACAGCACCGCAACCCGTAGTTGAGGCGTCTGTGAAAATTGTAACTACAAAGTGACATTGGCGGATGGGGCAAAAGGCGCCACAAATGTTTTTCTTCCACCAGCATAAGTTCTCTTTGATGGATGGCGAGATGTTGACGAAACTGTCAAAGTTTCTCCACGTCTGCATAGTGCTAAATATTTTTCACGTTCCAAAGTTTTCGTGTAAAGCCAGTCATATTCGGTGGCCGGGCAAATGGAACCTAATGTTCCAAGAAAACGAGCAAACTCTCGAATTTTTCAACCTAAATCTGTCAATGACTTGAGTGTTTTTTGCACATTAAAGGTGCAACTTTTTATAGTATCGCCAAGGATAAGGAAGTCATCTAAGTAAACGATTGACACAATTCCCTGACGGCTCAGATGTTTCAACATTGGTTCCATGACCTTTGTGAATAACCATGGTGTTGTCAATAATCCAAAAGGAATACAATTAAATTGATACAGTTGTCGGCAGAAAGAAAACCTCAAATATTTCTAAAATTCAGGATCAATAGGTATCCTGTAATATGCGTCGCGTAAGTCCAGGATATATAAAATGTCCAGGACGAAGCTTGAAATGGTCTGGTTTCAAAAATGTGTTTACTCTTTTAAGGTTTAGAATAAACCTGTAAAAACCGTCTAGTTGGAAATTAAAGAAAAATTGGTGACAAGAACTGGTCCTTGCAAGGCAAGCATTTAGGAACTGCACCAGAGCTTAGTAGCTGTGAAATACCTGCATTGGTGGTTTATAATTCTTGAATATGTTTCTTGTTTTTGGGACCACGGCAGCAGGTCGGGCCTTCAAAGCACCCGATGTTTTTTCCCTTCACCTCTACTTCCGTTAAGATATCGGCTAGATCCCTGTTGGGAACATATTTCAAAATTGCCCGACGAGCTTGCGACTGTTCATAATGAACGTCTGCTAAGAGTCGTGCGGAATAACTGACATTTGATAATATCTGTGTGTCTAAAGGCGTTCGGTCTGTCTTCTCCAAGAGAATTGTGATGGTTCCTCCCAAAGCCGAGAGAGCTGCCCGGAGGCGGCTCTGAATCTTTACGAGTCGGTTGCCTCGGTTTTAGCACGCTTCTGAGATGGAGGTAAACTTCCCGAACTTCTTTATGAACTCGTGGAGGCGCCAAAAATGGGGAGCTCGGCAAGGTCTGATATTTTGCTACCAGTTTAGTTTGGAGTTCTTTAATCAAGCCTGAAAACAAGATGGCATTCCAAATAGTGGCTATGCGAGTGTGAACCAAACTAGTAGTTTTGGTTGTGGGACCTGTTGGCCCAACACCTTCAAAAGGTCTGGGTCAAGCGCAGTCTGCTTAGTTTCGACCGCTGCTTGGAGTTCAAGATGTTCTGTTTCAGTGTACTCCTCTGGCATAAGTTTCAAAAACTGTCTTTGCATGAAAAAAAAGTTTCAGCATGTCTGCGGATGCATTAAGATAAATCCTTGTTGTTAGAGTACCAAGAGGTGTCTTGATAAATGTGCCAAAAAGGCATTCATTGACTAATGAGACCAAAAGGTCAAAGCATGAACGCAGAAAATACGTTCAATATGCTGAATATGCTTGGTGGGTCACCATATTATCAAAAGAGAACAGCGACACCATCTTTTTCTAGTTTCAAAAACTGCCTTTGGCTGAAAAAAGTTTCAGCATGTATCGAGATGCGTAAGACCAAATTAATCCTTGTTGTTAGGGTACCAAAAGGTGTCTTGATAAACGTCCAACATGCCAAAAGGCATTCATTGACTCATGTGACCAAAATGTTAAAGCATGAACACAGGAAATACATTCAATATGTAATATGTAATATGCAAACTTACGGTTGCGAGTTTCTAAAGACGCATCATCCGAGTAGGGCACCAAAAGGTGTCTTGATAAACATTCAACATGCCAAAAGGCGTCTTGATAAATGTTCAACGAGACCAAAAGGTCAAAGCATGAACGCAGGCAATACGTTCTATATGCTGAATATGCTTGGTCCTTGGTGGGTCACCATATTATCAAAAGAGAACAGCGACACATCCTCCTCCAGTTTCAAAAACTGCCTTTGGATGAAAAAAAAGTTTCAGCATGTATCGAGATGCGTAAAAATTAATCCATGTTGCCAGGGTACCAAAAGGTGCCTTGATAAACGTCCAACATGCCAAAAGGCATTCATTGACTCATGTGACCAAAAGGTCAAAGCATGAACACAGGAAATACATTCAAAATGTAAGTCCCACATTTGAGGTTAGGTGAGTTGTCACTTGTTGCATGGTCATGTGACCAAAAGGTCAAAGCATGAACACAGGAAATACATTCAAAATGTAAGTCCCACATTTGAGGTTAGGTGAGTTGTCACTTGTTGCATGATGCATATTCCTTAAACAGATTATTATTATTATATTGCAAGCTTACGGTTGCTAGTTTCTATAAGACGGCTCTCTCCATCATCCGAGTAGGGCACTGGCCCTTCAGTGACAGTTATTGAGTGTTTCCAATCCGCTTTTTTGTGAAGGAGCCGCTTTATCAATCGGCCTACACTCGCCTCAGGTTCTTCTGATGATGAGGATCACCTTTTTCTTTTCCTGCTCCTTCTTTCCATTTCGAAAACACTAGATTTTTCACGATTTTACGAAAATTTGTGAGCGGCGAAGCGTTTCTGATGCGCACAAAAGAAGTAATGGTTGATTGACAGCGGTGAGGTAAGAGGCCACATGCCCCCACTACCTGAGCTTTTTTTGTTATTTTAAATATGTGCGTTTCTGGTAGTAACATAGAGGGTACTACAATGTTGATCATGACGGCGAGGTGTGAATATAATTGCCATTGAAATAGTTCACAAAACGAGGTTTTTAGGAATAACTTGCGAAATTGCTAGGATTAGCAATCCTATAATAAGAAAAAATGCCGCAGCGAATGGTATATATAAATAGAGGTTCCAATTTAAAATAATAAAAATAAAAGGTTTTGAATTTTGAAAAGTTTGACAGTAAATTGTGAGACATTATTAAATAAGTAAGTGGAAGTAATTTTATCAGGCACTATTTGTATTTCTTATAAATTTTTAAAACTAGATGTGAAAAACACATGTAAGCAACTATAATGCACCCTAATAGAAACAAACATTTAAAGCATGCAATTTAAAAATATATACCTATTATTATAACGTCACACTTTTTTTGGGATTTAATCAAAAATATTTTCCCAAAATGCTAGAATGTAATTAAAATCTGCAAAACTTAAGTAATAACTGATCTATAGAAGACGAGTGCTGAGATGAAGTACTCTGAATATCTATACCTATGTGATACATTTAAGGAACAATTCGATATTTAATAAAATATATTTTTTATATGAATAGTGGTAGTTCACTATTACATTTCATTTTTAAATCTTGAGGTTAGCAATTTAGTTAATTTGATCGATTGACAAGTGATATTGAAAATTTTAATGGGATACCAGTCGATTATATGCAGCCATTCCGTGATAATTCATATCATGAATATGTCTGTAACATTCAACCGACTCTCAATTTAAAAAAATACAACAAACTCTTTACTTTGTGGGAAAGGTTCTAAACTGACTAAATATCAATGCCATCTCGTGTTCTCACAGGAATTTTTATGATTATGAGTTAAAACCCGCGAGAGCGCACGAATTTTCTTTTATTATTCAACGATCCCTTCTCTGTTGATTTTCACATGGGGAAAAGTGCGATTCAGAGCGGAAAATTCACTGAACATTGCCTGCGTGCCTGCATATTAATACTATACTCGTTTGGAGCGATTTACATTTGAAAAAAACTCGAAAACAGACAGTTATGAGCTGGAATTGGCCTCGGATCGTGCCAAATGAAGGGTTAATGGGTTAACTCATGTTAACTGGCTAATAACCGAACAATTACCAAACAGAACACCCCCCACCGAGAACAGTCATCTTTTTTACGAGCACGGTGGATGCTGCAAAATATTTCACAACTTTCAAGCGCACAGTATATCCTCATATCCTTCCTAAACTAAATGAAGTAATATTAAAATAAAGAAAGGTGATTCCTCATACAAAATGCGAAATTCATAACTGAAATAGTAGCCAAGAAATGCACGAACACGGAATTTGGAATTTGCATTTCTGGACTAACTACAGGCTATGAAAAGTGTATTGTACTGCACAAGCTTAAACTTCCACAAAGTGAAAACTGTGAAAACAGACAAGTGCTTATCAGACGGTGTTCGATAAGCAACAGTAGCAAAACTATCGGGTTACAGCAGATTTTCATTTGGTGTTTTTATGGCTTTGTTTAAAACTCCAATCGATACGAATTCGGTGTTTTCGTTGCGAAACTACGATTCATATCGCAACCTCGAGAGGATAACATTGATGATAACAATTTTGCCCCGACTGCAGCTGAAACATTATTTTATTATTAGCTCCCATCTGTTATATCGTGACCAAACAATAACCGGGAAGATTAATTCTTAATTAAAACCGCTGCAATAAGCACTATTGTATGCGGGGAAGCGTTCTTAGGCCGCTGTAAATGAATTATCGTCTAGAGTGCACATTTATTGTTGCAGATGTGCTTTGTTGCTGAGAAACAATTAGAAGAGTTGATAGAATCCGGAAATGCATAAAAAGGGATACATCAAACACGCAGTGCCAAATAATGAGAATTACCCACAATGTTATCTTCGACTAATGACTGTCAGAAAAAATAGTAGAATATAAATTAGTAACCACTAGGCAAATTTAATGAGAAGACGACCTAATGTAAATAATATAAAATGTAAATTCAATTAATCGAAAGAAAAATAAACGGACAAGTAGCTGTTTGATAATCCTAAAACGGACACGAGTAAAATAATTAAAAAATTATAACCTTACGCAACAAGTCAAGAATATGGGACAATACAAAAAAAATATAAAGTTAAGAAAACAAGCATAATTAACACCGGAGATAAGAAATGAGACGGTATACAGACCCAGAATCTACTTCTAATGTTTATTTTAGTTGAGTAAAAGTTGTACCTTTCTAAGAAGCTCCCCATAGGAAAGATGTTATTAAACCATTCATATTGCGTGATATAAGCTAAACAAACAGGCAATTCTCCTGCGCCCAATCGCCACATTACCCCCCTAATAAATTAAATGCCTGAATATTATGAGTCGTTTAGAAGCATTGAACGTCTTTATTCAATACGACAAGGCAGGGTAATCAATAATGAGCGGATAGTCAGGCAAATGCTTAGTGCCTTTTTTTGCCTTTTTTGTAAGTTTTTGCAATCTGTGCCTTTTTTATTATTATTGCCAGCTTAGCAGGTTACTAGAAGGGTCGAACATATTTTTTAAGAAGTGTACTTTGACCGTACCGAATATTTCTAAATAGGTATGACCTTACTTCTCGCAATAAAGTTTTTTCCTAATCTCAAAAACAATAAATAACCACCATTTTGAGGAAATCAAAATGGTATTTATTATTTAACTATTATTTCAGTTATTTATAAGCTGGTTCAATTTTATACATTTAATTTTATTTAAGGTGGTTAATGGTTATGCCCCGTCAGCGATATCAATAGAAAAAGCACAACCTGTCTTTAAGGATCCTGCCGTAAAAAGAGGGTTCATAGTTGTAAAAACTCACATTTCTAACTTACCAGAAACAATTACCAATTTATAAAAAAGAGAGCTGAGTTTACACGACTCTATAAAATTATTTGAAATGGTGGACGCAATGATTAAAAAGGCGATCCTGTGGATATTAAATTTACAATTACAGAAACAGCAATGTTAAAATATGCTCCGGTAACATCTTGTGACGAGGAAAGATATTTTTTACAATATAAAAACATATTGACCGATAAAAGACAAAATTTGTTATCGGAGAATATTGAAAAATATTTAGTCAATATTTAGGTGGTGAAATAAAAATTATTCTAATGATATGTAAGTTTTTAAATACAATTTAAATGTTCAAATAGTTTTTTTTAGATTTAAATTGTTGTTAAATTTAAATTTGTTGCCTTTTTTTGTGCCTTTTCTGCGTTTTATTTTTGCTGACTATCCGCTCTTTAGTAATCAAAAATAAATACACGAGGACATCAAACCTTTACCTGGGATACTTCAGAGATTTGTTGTAAATTGAATAAAGACACTGTCGAGCTCAGAGGTGTGAAGCATCACAAGCACATAAGATATATTATTTATTCAATATGAGACAACAGAACGTATAGAATCCTTATTGAAAGACGATTATAAATTCTACAATATATTTCAACGAGAACCAACGAGAAGAATGTAGGTATGTAAAATTCAGCCTATGAATAAAATAAGGATGTGGCTATTTATACATACGGTATGTATACGCAATTGGCTATTTATACATACAGTATGTATATACAATTGGCTATTTATACATACAATATGTATATGCAATTGGCTATTTATACATACAGTATGTATATGCGATTGGCTATTTATACATACAGTATGTATATGCAATTGGCTATTTATAGTTACGTATAACGTACTAACTAACCAAAAAGTTTATTGATATTAATATTTTAATAAAAACTACATAATTATAGATAAATATTGTTTTATTTATTGTTTATTGTTACAATATACTTGGGTATTTATTTTATTTTTTATTTCGTGTTTTAGTTTGCTTCTTGTAAAACTGAATCTGTTTAGTTTTTCTCTTCGGACGTCCTTTAGACTTAATTTTTGTTTTAAATTTTATGTTTTCATTTGATTGATGATTTGTATCGGATTCGTTCTGACTTTCAGTACCAACTAAGCTATCCTGGCAACTTCCAGCTTCAACTAAGTTACGTGTCTCAAATTCTATTGAACTAATTTTAGGATCACTATACTCATTCTCAAACAGAGAAACCCCATTTCTAGCATTTTTTTCAATTAATTTTAGTTCGTTCATATATTTGTTAAAGGTTGTAGTTCCATAATTTGATAAAATATCTGCGATATTTTTTGTTACTGTCAGTGCTGTATTGAATTTTTCTCGATCCGATAATACTTTTTGACAACCACCGAATTCATCCTTGTCTATATCATCAATGTCTACGTCATTCGTGTCTTCATCATCGATATCCATATTCATAATACTTTCTGTATTTTCAACTGAAGTAATGTATCTTGGATGGAAACATGTTTTTGAAAAAATATCTAAGTTATTGTATTTTCTTAACATAAAAATATGCCTACATAGTGCACTGAAAGAGTTCCAAAATGTGCATGAACATGCTTCCAGCGACGTATTATAAATCTTCGATATTCCAGTCTCAAGATTTTCCTCAATGCCATTAGCCATTACTTTTATTTTAGATTCTAAAGTTTTAAACAATTTTAATTGTTTATGAAATAATTTCATTCCAGTTTCTGTGAGAACTTCTGAACATACTTCCAGCAATTTTCTTATTTCATTATCGTTATCCATAATTTTAAAAACTTTTTGTTTATTTTTGGCTAATTTATTCTTTATTCTTGAATCAATAAAGTCTATAAGCTCTTTAATACATAAATAAATAGTCGGCAAACTATGATATTTTGTTTGTATGTATTGCTTAAGAGTCCAAAATGATCGTTCAATTCTGTTTGTTGTCGTATCTCCCATTAGTGGCAAATGTTTTCTAAAATAATGTACCCACATTTCTTTACAGCTGTCCCAATTTTTAAGAAATTGCTCTTCAAGAGTCACGTATTTATCTTTTGTTCCTGCAAAAACTTTTACAGACTTGCAAATGTCCAAGAATTTCTTTTTCTGCTCTTCGTATTCTTCATATGATTGAGCATATAAACATTTCTTAAACGCATCCAATATTTTGTTTTTTTCATCAATTTGTTTATTGTAGGCAGTAGAAACTAGCCTTTTAATGTATTTAATGACATGAAATTTACAAAGTAAAACGGTTGCACTAGAAAAAACGTCTCTGATAGCTTTTATTTCGATGAAATCTTTGTCAATTAAAAAAACGGATGGGTGGGCCTTACAAATTTTTTTAAATTCATTCATACAATGTATGAATGCGGAATATGTTTCTTTAGCAATAAATCCTATAGCTGCAAATTCTGATTTGTCGGTTATGCTAGAATAGTAGCAAAATCCCAAAACTTTATAATTTTCGACATTAAATCCAAAGGAAACATCTATTTGTATCACTGGACACTGAGATTTATTATAATTTAGAACCATCGCCGAAGAGGCTACAAATAATGATTCTACTTCTTCTTCTGCATCTTTTTGTATAGCGTATATACCACCATTTTCTTCGATTTCCGCTAAGAATTCCATTAAATGATTTCGGTCCACTTCGGTACATGAAGGAAAAAGTTTGTTTCGAAAATTTTGTATATCCTTTCTTATAAACTGTTTCCCACTTTTTTTACTTAACACTGCAGCAACCATTCCATCTTTGGCGCTAGACAAGATTAAATCTGTTGCTGTTTCGTAATCATTTTCATTCATAATTTTGGCTTTGCCGTAATTACTATATTCTTCTTTGCCAACGGTATGATTGTGATTTAGTAATAGTTTTGTTAATTTCCATTTTTCATTTTTGCTTTTATAAAAATTAATTTGAGCTTTACAATTCTTGTAGTAGTAATGTTGATTCGGACGTTTTAGCAGGCATTTTGAATTTTGCTTAATACCATGACAACATTTGTACAGCACTTGTTTCTGAGACCGTGTTCTAATAACAAATGGATGATAATGCTCTTTACAAAATACATTAACAGTCTTTGATAACTGTTCATAATCATTAAAATGTTGACCAACATTTAAAGTATGTTCACTAACATTGTTGTCATTAACGGACATTTGTTCTGTCATCTAAAAGTTAGGTTAGAATATTAAAAATTTAATTAATTTAAAAAAATCAGCTAATACCTTGCAACACTTTTATAGAATAAGTCATTCACAATTTAGCACTTCGATTATCTATTCAATGTACATATGTATAAAATGGTAATTATCTTGACTTGAATAACTTGAATAGTTTCAATTATTAGTACCGGTGCACACGGGCGTCAAAAGTAAGCTAACCGCGCGCTCGATTTGCAGCAGATAGGTAGAGAGACATTGGCGCTTATGATGTGATGCACACGGTAAGCTGCTTACTTTTGACGCGCCGATATGTATCGAAATCAACGCGTATTTCTGTGGGATGCAGCTTCCTATCTTGCCTATCCCGATACCCACAGAGGCATTGCTGGCTATTGTGCGATGCACACGAGACGCAGCTTACTATCGCCTATCTCCATTAAAAATTATTTATGAGCTTCTTGATGGCTTGAAAATCGGAATATGTGCACTGTGAGTAAACTAGCTCATCACGATATGCAAAATTAACGCAGATTACTTTTGACGCCCGTGTATGTTAAACAGAAGTATTAACAAGAAGAAGGGGCACTTTAATGAATATAGTGGAGGCAAACATTTTAGTTGAGGATGGCATTCATAGATGGTCACAATCAATATTCTACTTTTCTATCTGCGTTATACGTAACTATAAATAGCCAATTGCATATACATACTGTATGTATAAATAGCCAATCGCATATACATACTGTATGTATAAATAGCCAATTGCATATACATATTGTATGTATAAATAGCCAATTGTATATACATACTGTATGTATAAATAGCCAATTGCGTATACATACTGTATGTATAAATAGCCACATCCATAAAATAAAGTGGAACAAAAAACCGAAATGGGGACGACCAAAAAATAGGTTCATTCGGTTACAAGTATTAAAAATATAACAACTTAACAAAAATTATATTTGGCAAACACAAAAAGATTGGCCTAAATTTGTAAATATATCATGCAATGCATCACTTGGCTATCTAATCACATATGCCACCCATACATGCGTAATTCTTGGAAATTCGCGGTTTGAAAACGATGGAATAGGCATAATTCCACAATTATCACATGTCTACGGTCACATAATTGTGCGTGATAAGTAATCGCAACTAAGTAAACAGAAAAACACATTTCACAATTATTTTGGAACAATGCCAGTAAACCTATCGCTTTACGAGCCAATTATCCGATTTAGCTGTGACACTTTGCCGTTGCTTTAAATCAGAAAATGTTTCATTTAAGACCGTCCGTTCGTATTGAGTTCTCGTGTCGCTAATTAATGGGATAGAAATACGGTTATTAATAATTTACGGAACACCTTTTGGGCGGATCCCAGTGTCTGCAAGGCACTTAGTGTATGACACGCTCCATATTCCCACATTTGATACGAAATGCAAAGAAGTGAAAGTCGTTTGCGGAACGGCGCTGCAAAATTGCGGCGAATCCGGGTCAAGGACTTTCAAATTTCTGCTTTTTATGCCTGTGGAGATGCAGAATGCAAAGAAAACGGCGTTTAATTGTAATTTATGACGGCAATTATATATCGCTAGCCACCGTACGAGCACGGCCAATTTGTACTAGGTAATAATAAATCAAGAAGTTGTAGTGTTTTCGGAAATGTTTCATTTGAGAGGAGCTTCGAAGATGAGGGATGACATTTCATTGCGTTCTACTCCATTTTGTGCCGAGTTCCCACGTGAGCCATCTTGGTTAATAGAACAAGTCGGGCAAGTTTTCTAGAGTAATGTTCACCGTTAGGTGGTCGTTGTAACTTATTAAAAATATAATCGCAGCTTGGAAAACGCTAAGCTTTTTGGTCCACGAAGATATTATCCTGCAGGATACAGACTGGACCTTCGACGTGTGCCAGCGTTTCAAAGTCAACAACGATGCTGTCTGACTAATAATTACCGGCTGAGATGATGTAGCAAGGGACAACGAACAAAGGAAACGGTGCCAAAAAAGAATGCTTGGTTATTTTTGTTAATGGCCGAGTAAAAACGTACGAACAGAACAACGCCGTACTTTCACGAACGTTACGGCAACTTGACATTTCAAGCGTTGACCCCAAGGTTTTAATTGTTTGTCTCTACACAGCTTTGTGCTATAACTCTTGGATAAGCCGCGGACGTTGAAATGCAACACGAAAAAAGCAAACGGATTGTACGGTTCATATGACATGGAGTCGCTGTGATTATTTTGATCCGGGAAACTTGATAGGTGTCGGAGTTGAGATGGCTTCATTGCCGTTTTCGAGAAAGCTGTCGATTTTCACCTTTCCTTATGCAATTTGTTAAATTGACATTATGCTCAGTTTGATAACCAAATACAATTAAATTCGACCACGAACATACGCCTGTGCGTGGTAAATACAACTACGAATATTAAATCAATTTGAAGAGAATATTTCTGTATTTGTAGAGTTCCGCGTCTACCGAAAGAAAATAGACAAAGAAGCGTAAATGAATCAGACATCTTTAATGAAGACTTGGTTACTGTTTCATATACAAGTTACATCATCAAATAGTTCTTTAGACAGCAACACAAATACGAGTACGAATACACAGATTGAATTTATCTTATGTACCGACGCTTTGAATATGCAACGGTTATCTTCATTTTGCTAGAGATATATGAAATTTACATTTCTTTCAATACGTTAAATTGATGTTATAGTCGCTTTGATAACCGAATGCGAAGAAATTCGATCAGAGGCGATACGCTTAAACTTGATTTGCATGTGCGTGTTGAATGCAACAAGTACGTAATAAGATACGGCACAGAAGATTTGTGTCTTTCTGATTTGTCGACAAAGCATCGAATGAAAATAGAAGTGAATCAAAAACCTTTAATATAAATCATTAGATTGCTGGTTCGTATACAAGCTAAATAATCAAGCGATGCTTGTTAATTTTAGCCAGCAACGCAAATATACGCATCCAGATAAATTCGTTAATTCTTCTTATTGAAATAATAATTAATATTTAATTTATAAGCTGCAAAATATATCTTTAGATATGCATCAGCTTGTTTATGCTAATTTTATTATGCTACGATTCGGTGAAGGAAGACGAACGAACAAACATTCCGAAAAGAGAATGAAGCTGTTTGTTAATTAATTATAACGGTTGTCTTCGAGTTATTTGTTAATTTCTAAATCAAAAATAGATGAGGGAAGCTACTGGCTAATTTATTGGAAGATGAGCCATTTAAAGCAGTAAAACCGTCAAAAGTCCAAATAAAAAAAATAAAAACAAACTTGATTAAAGAAAGTGTGGATAATTTATGTGGAGCCGGCATAGTAAATTTCTAATGTATTAAACATAATGATAAAAAATAAATAAGATTAAAAAAGGAACAATACGATGTCAAAAAACTTCTGAAACGTAGAATTTGTACTTTAATTTGAACTAATTGACCACCATATCGCGAGTAAACATAAGACAAACTTCTTAGATCATTCAAATTTTCAGTATTGCGTAAATATTTTTTTGACAGAAATACGTAATTTTCACTATCATCATGAATATAATTTAAACAATTCTAGGATTTATACCGTGTATTTAAATAGTTATTTCCATCCGATTACAACATCATGAGGCAATTGAAACAACAAGATAATTTTAATTAAAACATTTACCAAACACGGTATCTAGTACTGAAAATTATATTTGTTGTTCAAAATAAATGTAAGGAACATGTAGTGTGGTTAATGTGGAAAATGTTACATTATCATCAGAATTTAAAAATGGTTAGAAAACAGTGATCTGAATAAAGAATTAATCTGAAGGAACAACTAAACGATTACCTACTAACGAGCGCTAAAAAATCGGAGGTTCAAGAGGCTACGGAATCTAGATTTTATTTAATTTTTTCCAATGTAAATCTTTGAAATTTACAAATAATTACATTTGATAGGAGCTGCCATTCAAAAATTTGCTCAAAAGACGTCTAAACCGAGACAGAAATGTATCTTTTGTATTGTGGCCGAGAGGGTTATTAACAAAGAACTTGATTTCAAATTTCTCCAACTCAAGGTTGAAATTTTGTCACACTCTTTCGAACGTGAATACGCAGCCTCCGTTTTTTTGAACGCCTCGTTATAATCAAAAGTTACAAATTTATTAAAAGTTAATCAAGATCAACCGAGGAAGATGCCTTTCGAAGATGTAGATAAAATGTTAATAGCTATTTAAATGTATGGCATAAATCCCAAATTTATTTCAATTATTTACTAGGTTTTCAGATTTTTTGAATTTCTTGAAGTTAGATTACGTATTGAGATTCATTACATATTTGAATCAGTTACATAATTTTTATATTATTTATAATTATATAATATAATATAAATTCTGGAATTATTGGATTCTATGAAATTTTTAAATCCTTGGTACCCTCAAGGTTTAAACATTCGATTCTTTGGATTTGTACTAATTTTAGAGTCGTTACCTCTCTCTTGCCTTTAGATCATTTGCATAATTTTAATTTCTATATTGTTGTTCTTCAATGTTATTAAAAACGTGTGCTTCTATGGATTTATTGGATTGTGTGAATTCTTCTAATACTTCCGATTCTTAAGATTCGATAATCTAAAAATTTACACTTCTTGAATCCGAATAATGAACGTACCTACTGTCTTTGAATGCGCATTAGAGACGATTCATCTTAATTTGGTAGCGGTTTGGATCTAACTAATCCAAATATGTGAATTTTTTAGACGTAATTCGACAATACTGAAGATGCTATTACTCATCAAGGCTGAACGATTTGGGTCAAGTGAGACCACCAATTCAGAGATAATCAGACTCGGCGATTAAAAAGATTTTGTAGACTCTCGTAGGAGTTATAAGATTATCCAATTTCAGTCATAAATAGAAATGGCTATTTAGTTCAAGGTGCTAGATATATTTTCTAGACAAAATACTTTTGGTTCAAAATTGCTGTCAAATATAGAAAAATATACAGGTGATTCACGTGGACCGCTTATTATAAATTTTCAATTTCCCGTAAAGCTAGCAAGTTGAAATTTGATCATTATCTATCATTCTGAATCGAACTAAAATATGTACATTCAATATAACGTCACTTTCAGTTTTACCAAGTTGGTTATTAAATGGCAACTCCCTATTTTTATGTTAATATTGATTCAATCACTCAATTGTGAATCGAAAAAACCTAGATTGTTGTTACATTTCATAGTTTTTTAATATTCTTAATGGTATGCAAAAATTATAAAATGATTGAATCTTTTTAAAAATGTATATCTTTTGAACCATTTGAAATATTACGTTAATTCTACTCCTGTCGATTCGTATAACTTCAAAAAATAATTAGAGAGTAGGTAGTTCTAATACTTTTTAGTGTTTCAGGAGGTTATTTTAGGCTATTTTTCGAAAATTACGATTAACAAAATGACAAAAACTCAAATTTTTTCAAATAGCAACATCACAATCTAATAACGGAATTCGATGTAAAAGTAATAAATAACTCGTAGGGATAACTAACTTTATAAAGGGGTGTTATGCCAATTCTGAATAGTTTGTACGATATTCCGCATTTTGTAAAAAATGCATCTTCTCTTTAGCTCTTGATATGTGTGAGCTGTGGAATAAAAACCTTCGATTCAAACAATTGAAATTAGCATGTCATATGAATTACGCTTTTTATCAAATCTTTACTATACATTTATTTTGTAATTAATAACAAGGGAACAGCAAACTTATCAAAAGCTAAAGAAAAATACATTTCTAAAGACAATGAGAAATATCGAGAAAACTAAGCAGAACTGGCATATGACACCTTTTATAAAACTCGAGCTTTTTTTTATTTTTTCATCGAATGATGATTTTAGACTGTGGGATTGTCGTACGAAAAAAAATGTTTTTATATTTTGTTATAATCATAATCAAAAAATTACAGCAACCCTTTGAGACATTCAAATTGTATAAAAACTACATTTAGATTATGCTCTGAGGTTTTGCAAAACTACAAAAAAAGCTATTGTATTATCTGCAGCGAATCAAGATATATTAATTTTTTAAAAATCGCTTGCATTTTCAAATTTTAGCGTTAAATTGAAAATATTTCAAAAACTATGAGAGGTAAGTGTCTACAACCCGGTTGTGTATTATTCAGAATTGAGTGCCCAAATGAATGAGTCCATAAAAATAAAGAGTTGTCATTTAAAATAACAACTCCGTTCCGGTACACCGCCGTCATCTTGAAAGTATTTTACTTCGTTTGAGAATGATCGATAATGATGATGCACCAAATTTCAACATTCTAGCTTTACGGGAAATTCAAAATTTTCTAATGAACGGGCTAAGTGAATCACCCTGTATTCTAGAAACAAATATAACAAGATCAACCTAATTCAACTGACAAATTTCAGACCGTGTAAATGTTTTCAAAAGAAAACATTTCTTCGAACAATAACTTCATTCTCGCTAAGATCACCTAATTCCAGAGCAAAACAGAAACATTTACAAAAATGCAAGTAAAATATTTTCCTCGGTGTAAATTTTGCATGGTTCCAAAATATATTCAAATATATTTATACAGGGTGAGTGAGTCATTAGTGCGGGATCGGTCCATCACTCCTAAACCATGTAAGATACAAAAATCTTTCAAATACAATTTGTACACTGTTTGTCAGGCTGCACAACCTAAAAATATTTTAACGTATACAGCCTGTTCCAAAAGTTACGAAAGCTACACAACTTTGTTTTTATAAATAGAACCAACTATATTTTATTTCAATGTTAGAATCCCTGTTGACCGTTGTCAAATTACAGTTTTTTTTACCTTTTTTGCCCCTTGCAGAGATTCACTTAAAATTTTACTGAGGCGCCGTTTTAGCAGCTAGAAGGCTGAAAGTTGGTATACATATGAAGAAAGGATTGCTCTTTACGCCCGATATAAAAAATATAATTTTTACTATACAGGGTCGGCAATAATTTGTGTCAAACTACACTATTTTTTAATAAGCTTAACTTTGTACTTTTAACCCCCTATATTTTTGTGTACCGTCGAATGCGCCTAGAGTTCATATTTTACGAGAAATTTGATATTTTTGGCTGTGATCCAGATTGAGCCAGGATAAGGTAGATAGTGTGCCATGGAAACCATGGAATCGTTTATTTCAACATTGCACAGTTGTGTCATCACCGACTTGTCATTTGATTATCTATTCTATTATCCACAATTAATTCTATTTTACAAGAACAAAACGATATGATATATTGTCTGAATCGATATGACCATAATTGTAAAGAAAAGTAGAAAAACCATCCATTTTAAGTATAGGAATATGACATCATCAGATCGAGAATAAAGTTCTCTATCTAAAGGTGTAATAAAAACATATGGATGCACTTTGAAAAAATCGACTACTATACTTTTTGGGTTTATTGAGTTGCAGCTGACTTTTCTTCTCCTCCAGGAATATTCCTGAAAATGTTTAGACTTTCACAGATAGCTAAACCCGTTGTCCAACCGACCAAGTTTCGTCGACCTGACTTTTAGGATTTATTGATAATTAATTTTTTATAACACTGGATTTTCGCCTTCCTTACAAAAACATATATTTTTTCTCTAAACCGATACAAGGAGGTGCAAAAACTTTGATATCATATAACATGAAATTTAATGCAAAATCTGAAAATACATTAAAGATAGGTTTTGTTCAGTGCCTGACCAAGGAGGGGTTAGTCCCCACCATTTTGTACCACCCTCAGTAGGGATGGTTAGTTGTAGTTAGTTGATAAATAAATTCTAAAGCAAGAGGGTCTGCACTTATAATTTCCTAAAACATTATGGTCCTTCGAGTTAACATGAAGTAACCACGTCAAACAGGTATGTTGTATTTAAAATAACAAAGTTGATACCAACTTCCGGTATAACCAAAAGTGGCACAATCATGAAAATATTTTCAGCAAGTAGAGTTTATACAAGTAAAAGTTTAAGTTATTTTTTATTTAAGTCTATACAAGTATGCAAAGTCTCAGTTCTCTCGGTTATTCCGTTATTTTTATCTGCCTAATAGGCCCTTGTCGTGAAACACACCTTACGAAAGTCAGGTGTTGGAACTTAATCTATTATAGAATAACTCTTTTAGTCTGTTTTCGAAACTTAAGGGACAAGGCAAAGACAAACTTTGCAACCGAATTTGACAAAAAACACAGCATTTCTCAGGGCATAAACATGACAAAATAAAACTCACCACTAGGAACATTATGTTGTTGAGATCGACGACCGCGACGCTGTGGCGTCGGTTGCAGTCCCGGCGCAGACACGGCGCGTTTAGGAACGGTGGTAATAAGACGACTAAACCCCGGCGGACGATATCGCGCACTTTTGGCATTGGGCGGCAGGAAATGGTACATGCTCTGAGCTTTCTGCATATTGCTCGAGGGTGTGTTTGTGGGAAGCCGAGGAAGGGAATTGGTAGTACCCACGCCACTTTGTAAACTCCTCGGTAGCGTCGATCTACTGTCCATATCCTCATCCTCGTCGTCTTCCTCACCGTCGGCCGACCCACCAGACCCGCAAGCCGCGTCCGGAACGCTGGACCGCCTCCTGGTGGGTCTGGTGGCCGAAGCCACCCACAACTTATCCTCACTGTTGGCACCACCGATACTGCCACAACTCCTAACCCTATCCAACTGTTCCCTGCTTAAACTCTTGTGGCTGAAGAGGAGATCACCGGCAGATCTGCGTTTGGCCGCTATCGCCAAAGCCGAGGCGGACGCCGAGCCTTCGCCTCCAAGCAAAGAGAGTTTGTTCCGAGAATCCGTTGCCAGCAAAGCCGACTCAAAACTACCCCGCCAACTAAATCGTTCGCAGTCACTTATTTCGCGTTCTTCGGCTATATCCGACACACCACTGCTGGATTGATGGTGCGTTCTACTCTCGCCCACTAACAGATCATGAGATCTACTTCGTGGAAGTAAGTTATACGACGGTAGGGTGTCTTCGAGATTGCACAAAGTGTCCGGAAGGTTGCTGTCTGAAGTACTGTCGTCGTCTTCGGTAGTCGTCGTCGAAGCCGAAGACAATTTCTGCTGCAACCGGCGATGGTAGTGGCGCGTTTTCGGACTATTGCTAGCATGACTCTCTCCACTCGACACCTCGTGCATCAACGCCACCAATCTGCTGCCTATGTGATGCATAACTTTTGCAATTAAAGGCGGCGAGTTGTGTGGGTTGTAAGTTGAGGAAATAGTGCTGTCGACACTATCACCAGTTGCCATTTTTTCGAACGACGCCACTAGCTTCTGGTACACAAAAGCGGTCTCCTTGTTTATACCGTGCGACTCGTCAACGATTCCCCCGTCACCTTCGTCGCCCTCTTCGTCATCCACGCCGTTGTCGAACTTGTTGATTATTTGCTTGCAACTGTCCGAAATCTGCTGCTGCAAAGCCGATTTCGAGGTGGTTCCCTCCAAGTCGGAGCTCGTGTAGTCCGAGGAGTCGTACGAATCACTCCACGTGTCTTCGCTGCTCAAATACTCCACGATTTCGCGCACTTGGTCGTCGCGGATTCCCGGGACCGTCTTCATGAGCCGCGTCAGTTCGTTTTCGAAGTACACAAGCTGCGGAGGTTTGCACCGGTTTTTGACGCGAGGACTGGGAATGGTTTTTGGGGAAGCGCGCGAATTTAACGTGGGGGTGGACGGTTTGGAGGCGCACTGCGAATTAGCCACCATCGTTTTAAAGAACTGCCTCATCTTGCACATCATCAAGTTCGTCTCCTCGTCCGAACTCCAGTTGTTGAAGCTGTCCTTCCGGGTAAGGGACGTGGCGGGCGGCGTGGATAAGGGTGTGCACTTTCCGTCGGTTTTCTTCTCTTCTGCTATGTTTTCCAGCTCTAGTTTCAGTTCGTGTTTGTGGGGCAATTCGGGAGTGGTGTTTTCGCGTTGTTCCCGGAGCAAGTCGTCACAGCTGCCGATAAATCCGCTGTCTCTGCTTTGCTGATTTTTGTTGGTGGTCAAATTGGAGGGAGTTGGTGAGATTTCGGGTTGTGGCGTTTTGTGTCCGTCCTCGTCTTCGTCCGACATTTCAACTTCGTTGACTTCCTGTGTCGTTTCCAACGCTTTTAAGTCGTCGACCGAGCTGGAGCACTTCTGTTTTTTCCCTTTTTTCCGCTTGACGGTGTCGAATTGGCCGTCCGACTTTTCGAAGTTGTTGGACTCGTCATAGGTGTCGGAGTCGGAACTCGACGAATTTTCCGAGTTTTGCACTTCGCTGGCCTGGTCGTTCGACAGATCCGGGTTTGCTAACAAGTTGTCTAAGGAAGACGAATGAGATCTGCCCGTGCCGCGGGCCCTAACAAGTCTTTTGCGTCTTTGCTCGGGACTGGGGCGTCCCTCGCTGTCGCTCCCGACGCTGCCGTCCGAATCGCGCCGTTCGGCGGTGAACCCCATGAACCCGTGCAGGAAATACTTCTCCAGGCGGGAAGACGCGAGTTCCGCGAAGTCGGAGTTGTCGATTTGTGGCTGCTGCTCTTCGGCTCCGCCCAACGAGTCCAGTCCCTCGCTGCAGATGCTGCTGGTCTCCGAAAAGGCGTCCTCGCGGGTGGTGGAATTGATCGCGGTACCGTCTCCCAGTCGGAAGAAAAAGTACTTCTCCAGGTCGGTGGCCAACGCTGGTCTTTGTTCTTTACCGGTGAGCGACTGTTCCACTTCGCTTTCCTCGCAGCTTTCTTCGACGATCGTGTGCAGGGTGAAGTCGATCGCCGACCGGTGGTAACCCCTCAACTCGTCCTCTTGGTCGATGGCTGCGGAACAAGTCAAGGTGACTTCCTCGCCGGAGGTTGAATCGTCGTCCGTCGGCGAGGAGTTGCTGTCAAAGTCGTCGTCGTCGTCGTGACTTAAGTTCTCCACCCAGGAGTCGTCATCCGCCAACCCCTCCTCGAACGCCGAAAGAGTATCGCCCCCAGTTATCACCGTAACGCTCTCTCCTCCTCGGTTGTGATTATCTGGAAGCAAAAGCGTGACTGCATCTAACCAGCATGACGGTTTCTTTGTTTTCAAAGTGAGTGTTAGTGGAGGATGATGTGAGGAGGTACGACAAGTGTTGCTTTGCTTACCAGCTGGTCGTCCCTCGTCGAACTCGTCGCTTTTCTCCTGCCAGTTGGTATGCCTGACGACGACGTCATTGTCGGGGACCAGGGTGGTGGTGTCCGACGTCACGACGCTCACCTGTTGGTAGGAAGGCGCGGGTTCTTGCGTTATCATAACGAGGCTGGTGTACCGAGCGGCATGACGTGCGATGCAGGCCTCCGCTTCTCCAGTGACTAGCGCACCTGCCCGCTCACCGCGCGTGTTCGACGACTCCCCCTCCACGTCAACGGCTCCGCCAGACCGGATCCCCGCGCTGCTTTTCCATTCACCGGCGTGGTCATTGCCTAGCGACGCTTCCGCGCCTGGCGAAGCCCCAGGTCCCGGTGCTTCCGCTTCGTCGTGCGACCCCCGCACCTGTTGCTCCACGTCGCTTGAATTCAACGACTCGGCGCTCACGTCCGACAGTCCCGGACTCGAGGACACGTACTCGCTTTCCTTCGTCTCCAACAAATCCGACTTGTCGCCTTCGAGTTGCCCATTATCTAACGTTTCCTCGCCGCTTACCGCGTCTTCACTGAGGTGTTTAATGTTGGTCAGTACCACGGTACAGTCCATTTCCGTGTCGGTGTCGTCATCCGACGAATCCGTATCGCTGGAGGTCGAGGAGACGTTCTTGTTGACGACGAAAGTGCGCGAGAAGCGTTTCGGTTTTTGGTCGGCGACGGTACCGGTGTCGTCGCTGTCCGTGTCCGCGGACCCCGACGACGACATGTCGTCCTCTCGCGAGCTGCGACTACGACGCCCGTCTTCGTCGCAGTCGCTGCTAGGCAAAGCGTCGTCACTTTCACGACTTTCACCCCCGTTCACGTTATACACCCTTCGCACTCGCGGCTTGCCCTCGTCGCTGTCGCTGTCGCGCGAGGACTCCGACGACGAGGCGTTCGTTTCCGCCTCCACGTACCCGGACAACACTTCACCCTCGCAGACGCTTTCCACGACTTGCGCGGGTTTCGCTTCGGACACCGCGGGCATGGTGCTGGCCTCGCTCTCCGTTGAAGCGCGAAGAGCCGAGTGTAGCGCTCCGGCTTCACCTGCGCTTATCAGCGGCCAGATAAGGGCCGCCTGACTCATGTACGCCAGCAAATTGCGCGGCAACACTCGGACGCGGGGACTCACGTTCTGATCCGCTCCGTAGAGCACCAGGGCCTCCTGGGCGGTCCACGGCACGGGGAAGGGGATGGGCACCGGGACGGGGATGGGGATGTACTGCGTGGGGGCGCCGCAGCTCTGACAAGAATGCCGTTGCGGTCCGTCTAGGGCGTCGGGCTGGTGGACGCACTGCATCTGCTCCAGGAGGTCGTCGTCGCGGACGCGCGGGAATCCCTCCGAGGGCGAGTCCAGCCGGGCATTGTCTTCGTCGGTGCCGGTGTCACTCTCGCGGGACCTGCGATACACAAGAGGCGAGCCCAGCGGCGAGTCGATGACGCGACGATAAACGCGAGGAGATCCGAACGGAGAGCCCCAATTGAGCACAGGTCGCGCGCCGCCCCCCGGCTCGAAGTAGTCCCAGTCGCATTCGTCGATCGGGAAGCTGGACGCGGTGGAGGAGCTGTCGTTGTCGTCCACGTCCTCCTCCTTCGACGAACTGTCCGAACTGATGAACACTAGCTTGTAGTCGTCGCCTTCGGGGAGCAGAATGTCGAAGAGGTCCGCGTCCGGAGCTCTGCGCCAACCTGGCCACGATACACACTCTGAGGATAGAAGTGAGAGTCTGGAGTCGGCGGCCTCCACCACAAGCGCTCGCGTCGAGCGCCCACTTGCACATGGGCGCTTGTTATGGACATATGCAGATAGCCGCACTCGCACACCTCCGTTAATGTTATGCTGATACGTTTTTATGTTTACGAACCCTCCGCCTCCGCCGCGAATGCATCCACGTTTCAGAAACGGTCAACTGCGATTGCATGCACGCCCAACACCAAGTGCTTACGGTGAGGAATGGAAGGAAATTACGGTTAACGCGGTGGGTTAAAACGAGCAACATGCCTTTAACTATTGTTGTTAGTTTAATTATTAATCAAAACAAACAGTCAATCAACTACTATATTCAAATGCTGTCTCCAATTAAGCTTTAATTATTCAAACAGAAAATCCACTTTGTCCGATGTAAACGACTTATGTATTTTATTTTTCTTTGTATTTTCACCCAAAAATGGAATCAATCTGAAACGGTTGTTTTATAACTAATAATTAAAATTATTGCTAACACGTGGAAACGGTAATGAAATAAAATAATAGAAATAAAATAGAAACATAAAATAACATTTCAATCACATTTAATTTGGTGATCTTCTCTGGTACAATCAAAGCTAATCAAAGCGGCAACTAATTTAAAAAAATATAAAAACAAATAAAGAATTATTAATAAAATTTATTTTGAAAAATATACTTCCCCCCATGGGCCGGTTTTTAAATCGTTGGTTTACTTCTAGTTAGTAGGTTTCTATGGAAATTTTTGCAATTTAACCAAACAAAATGCTGCATTTTTAGTTTAACTAGAGGTTTAACTTTAACCAACGATTGAAAAACCGGCCCTAAGTCTTTTATGTTATTAATCTGTAATACAACAGAATATCTACATACAGACTGGCACATAAAAGTTATGTTTTTTAAATGAAACACGCAGTATTTTACTGTATCTTTGGATTTATTATCAAAAAATAATTCTACTTTGTAAAACCTGCTATGGACCTAACTTCAGTTGTTTTGCTATTATTTGACTTTTAACCGAAAAAGAGGGCCTTTCTTGAAAAATTGCTGCTCCCAAACCAACGAGAATTGCCTTGAAATTTTAACAGTAATTTTTTAATATCCTCTAGTTTATAGTGGTCAAACTTTGAATTATAATAATTTAATATAAAAGCTGACACATGAACGCAAATTGTTAATTTAACCAAATTTTTCAAATAGAACGACTGTATATTTTGGTATCAATCGATTACATTTTTGATAAGATTTCTAATGGCATGCTTATGACGCGTCATTTTTCAACATCTTAACCAGCTATTTTCCAACTTATCCATATTGCACTATTCAATCATGACATTAAAAACGTCTTCAAAAATGTGATATAAAACATTTTTGATGAGGTTTTTTTTAATGATATAATTGAATAGTGGTGAATTATCGACAATTTAGAAAATAGTTGCTAATAAAAGTTAAAAAATGACGAGTGATAAGGGCGTCATTGGATAGCTTATCAAAAATGTGATCGATTGATTTCAAAATATACAGGCGTTTTAATGTCAAATAATATGAAAACAACTGAAGTTAAGTACATAATAGGTTATGCAAATTATAATTATTTTTTGACAAAGAATCCGAAAATAGCGCAATATACTGCGTGTCCCACTTAAATAAACCTAACTTTGATGCGCCACTCTGTATGTGGACAAACTGTATATAGACAGAGATTTCCAGAATGTTCTCTTAGATTAATTGTATTTTTTGTCGAAAACCGCATCTCGATATTTTTTTTTCATTTTAAAGTAATCTTACTTCCCCGCAGCGCTGGGACACTCTGTATTTGTATAAGAAGAGGAACATCAACATCGGTCATTAGATGTAATAAAAACATAAGGCTTCAAATGAAAAAATCGACATTTATCCTTTTTTGATATATTGAATTTCAGCTGACTTTTCTTATTCTCCAGGAATATTCTTGAAAGTATTTAGACTTCAATACATGGCTGAACCTTTTGTCCAACTGTTGACCAAGTTTCGTCGACCTGACTTTTATGGTAGAGTTTATTAATTATTAATTTTTTATTGCACTGATTTTTCGCCTTTTTTACAAGATAATATTTTTTTTCTCTCAAACAATGAGCGAAAGTGTATAAACGTTTATATCATATGACATAGGTATAACCGGAAGTGGCACAATCATAAAAATATTTTCAGCAGGTAGATCTTATAAGTTTATATAAGTGTGCCAAGTTTCAGTTCACTCGGTTGTTCCGTTCTCTTTATCTGCCTCATAGGCCCTCGTCGTGAAACATCCTGTATATACAGAACACATTTATTATTAAGCAATATTTTTTACAAAATCATTGTAATTTACATGAAGTCTTTTTGAAACATTTTCATAACATTATGCTGTATTTCTCTTAACAACTAATATTTTTTTGTAAAATTTCGGTGAGACCCATGTCAAAGTATTCTAATTTCAGTGACGTAGTTAGATTACAGATAAAAATTTGCTAACATTTTTTTAAAGTTTTGGCTATCATTTAAAAAAAATCACTTAAATCGCCAATAAATAACAATTTTAGAGAAGTGGCCCGCTTTCAAATGGGTCACTCTGTATATAGAAAATTCAGAACAAACTCTTTCGTAAATCGGTAATCCGTGTAACGCCGGTAGATGAATTTCCGAAAAAGTCTGCCACTACTAAATATATTAAAATTTATTTTTACGGGTCACATGTGGACACAACGTATATCATTTTTAAAATACTTGCTAAAACAAATACAAAAACGGCAGATTAAAATCGATTAGTGTACACTGATTCGGCTCGAATGAGCAAAATATTTTAAAGTTATTTGAATTATAACTCCAAGGACCAACATTAATATGAACTGATAGGATAGATTTTTCTTGCTGTACAACTAATTACTTAAAGTACTTATTTTAAAGCTATAGATAAACTTGAAACACAATCACTGGGGGGAACCAAAGGGTGGAGAATCCAATTCTCCTTTTCCGTGTACTGAACAATTAGTTTGAAAAAAATATATAACTAGAAAAAACTCATTTAAGAAGCCAATTACTACTTTCCAAAATTATATTTCTCTGGGTTTTTTATGTCTGTAATGTTATTCGACAGAGGACGAAACTAAAAGCAGTAAATACGAGAGAACAAAATCTGAGTAGCACAATCTTTTCTAAATAAATTAATGATAACAACAGATAAATGACTATTTTTGTGATATAATCTCCTTGTTTTTTATAAACGCATCAAACAGATTTATCAAATTAACTGGAATCGCAATTTCTATTTATTTAAGTCGCGTTAATATGCTACTATATTACGTATATGGGGTCCCAAATTCTATACTTTTAAAATATTTCTCCCATTTTCTCAGATATCTAAAAAGTATCTATTACAATTGATCATTGTTTCAACATTATAGACAAAACAAAATATTTGTAAAAATTAATGTAATAATATTTAAATTATAATCTAAGGCCTGGATTAGTTCACTTATTGCTGAGAGTGTAAAGTAAAAAAGTACAATTACAAAATACTTTCAATACACAAATTCTCCAAAACCAGACGAAAAATGTTGAATAAATATGAAGAAAATTTATAACCATTGTTTTGAAAATATAAATAATATATTTTTTGCATTTAAAAGTTATACAGCATTTTTACATAACATTAAAAATAAACTGTTACACAAATTACAAAAGTCGGCGTTTCAATCAAATAAAAAGCAGGTTATTGCAATATATAAAACAGTAAAAATAATAACGTTAAAAAATAATTGACTAGGCAATTACTTTCTAGAATAAAATGCTATAAATATTTCTAGATCAAAAATACCGGCCTTTAAAAATGAATCAAAATGAATCAAGCTAGTTATTCGGGAAATAGGAGACCCCCAAAAGTGTCGAATTAGGACACAATTAAAATTTGAATTTAAAAACCGGTTAGTGCTGCAATATAATTTCCCAGAATTTTGGAAACAAGTTACAGGTACTCATTTGGTATAAAATGAGTTATGTATAAACACGTTCAATATAACCGCAGTTCCTAATTTTTTATAACTAACCAATAAATTTTTTTATTGAAAACGGGGTTTTGCAAAGAAGTATGAAAACAACGTTTATTTTCCTAAAAGTATTCAACCCATAAAAAAGAAATGGAATATATGGTATATACTTCCACTAAAGCCCAAACTTTATTTACTTAAATACGCCGTGACAAATTATAAATTCAAAATTAACAAATTAAATTTGACAAGACAAAAAAACGTAGTTTCTGTAATGTTCACAGTTTTTGACACAATGATTTTATACATGTTTATTTCGGTTTGTAAGTATTCATTTCAATGCAAGTTCCTTTCTTCGAAGTGTGTCACTCACCTACAGTGAAAAATTGTAATAAAAATGTTAATTTGTATGTTCACCATACACGGAATGTACGCAAAAATTTAGTTATAGACAGTATAAACAATGGATAATTTTAGCAATTTAAATAGCATGAGTCATTCTACAAAAGATTAAAATTAACGTAAACAAATAACTTTTTGAGAATTCGTAGTACGTACTGTACGTTAAGCAGTTGTTACAAATGCATTACATCACATACTACATTTTTGTAATTTTTCATTGTATAATCTAATTTACAGTGTGTAAAAATAGCCATATTTGCAATGCAACGAAACAAAAACCGATAAAAAATGTTAATCTCACCTCATGTTAAACACATCTACCAGACGAGTTTTGAATAATTTTTTTACTATAAAAAATATCAGTAAAAAATCACATGGAGCACATGAAAATAAAAGCAAGATATACGAGGAATGAATCTAAAGAATGTATAGAAACAAAAATCTAATGTATCCAAGAATCCTATGAATTTTACAAATCTCTAAATGATGTAAACAATGTCAAAAATTCTAAAGGATCTAATTGAAAATCCACGAAAAGAAACAAGAGCTTAAGAAACTGGAAATATAAAGAAATGAAGTAACGGAATTGTCAAATTGTCGAATGAAGCAAATAACAACAGTAATTAAATAATAAACAAAAACTATTAAATTATTAACGAATTAATAAATAAATCTAGATCTTCCTAAGGATTAAAATGATTCGAAGCAAAAAAAGATTACCTATATGGAATTCGCACCAAATGTAGTCTAAACCATTACAAAAATTAATCAAATGAAAAATAAAATGAATACCTAAAAGGAAACACCGAAAACAATAGTAAGGATCAAAGGTGCAGAAAACTGCAAACCGCAAAAATGAAAGCATCTAAATAAAAATCCATTACAAACAAAATATCAAAAAATTTAATATTTTTAATTTTAGCGACTTAATGATAATAATGAATAATAATAATAAAAGATTAAAGAACTTGAAAACAAGAAATGTAAGAAACAATAACAAATGGTATAGATGAACTAACATGTCAAAAAATAAAGTCTGTGGATTTTAAAGTCATAGGAATTTTAAAATATTAAACGATTCAATGTTCTTTTCGAAGACGCATACCAGCTCTTACTTCAGAAATTTTAAACTACGACACAGCTCGACACAAATATCAGAGTCGAATCTCAAGATACAAAGGATGCAAAATGAAAGAATAAAACCTTCCTCCGATAAGTGACTCTATTTCAAAAGGTTTTAAATTTGTTTCATATCGACATAAATCAATATTTAAAAAAAATAGGTCACTAGCAAGTCCGTAATTTCCAAGAGGTTTCCAATTTAATTTACTTTATATTTCCATTTAAAAATACCCAGCTCTGATTACATTCATGTCACGTCCCACTCAATTTTTATTTTATAATTTATAAAACGATGGACATCAATCATTATTTATCACCAATGTAATTTTAAATTTCTATTAAAATTATTTCGCTATTACATATTAGTATATTATGATTTCATTTTTCTAACAAGAATTTACTTTATTTAGATCTCTGTAGTTTGTATTATATCAACAGCATTATAAATATTAGTATACAGGGTGAGTCATTAGTGAGGGATCGGTCCATAACTTCTAAATCATGTAAGATACAAAAAAAATTTAAAGACAATATGTACACCGTTTGACAGGCTGCGCACCATAAAAATATTTTCACGTATACAGGCTGTTCCAAAACTCATAATTGCTACACAACTTTGTTTTTTTAAATAGAACTACCAGTATTTTATTTCTCCGTTAGAACTCCTTTTCACATAGATTTATGGTGATATAAGACATTTTACATTCTGGATCACCGTTATCAAATTATCAATTTTTTTTCACATTTTTTGTCATTTACAGAGGTTTACTTAAAAATTTACTGAGAGGTTGTTTTAGCAGCTAGAAGGCTGAAGTTTGATACAAATATGAAGAAAGGATTGCTCTTTACGCCCGATGTGCCAAATATCATTTTTACTATACAGGCTCTGCAAAAATTTGTGTCAAATTATACTATTTTTAAATAAGCTTAACTTATTTTTTTTTAATGGAACTCCCTATATTTTTGTATGTCATCGAATTCGCCTGGAGTCTGGCTACGTTTTTTATTAAGGTTGTTCTATAGCGAAAATTCATCATTTACGAGATATTTGATATTTTTGGATGTGATACAGCTTGAGCCAGGATAAGGTAGATAGTGTGCCATGGAAATCATAGAAATCATAGAACTCACATTTCAATACTGCACTGTTGTGTCATTACCGACTTGTTATTTGATTATCCATTCCATTATCCACAATTAATTGGATTTTACAAGAACAAATCGATATGATTTATTGTCTGAAAGAAGGCGAAATAAATCCTTTGCTTGCGGCAAGAATTTACGCTCAACGTTAAATAAATCAACAAATAAACATTTAACGTTAAATAAATCAACAAATAAACATTTAAAGAAATAAATATAAAAATTCAATAAAGTAAGCTAAACTAAATAATATATTCAATGTTGCGGCCACCTCTCTGTGCACACTTTCACGCGGTGGGTGAATGATCTTCCAATATTTCGTAAAATTTGCTGGCAAACGCTTCTAAATGCATTTTAGATTCTTATTTTCATGTTCTCTTTGGTTGTTTCGCTTAATTTCAGACAATAAATCAAATCGATTTGTTCTTGTAAAATAGAATTTATTGTGGATAATGGAATGGATAATCAAATGACAAGTCGGTGACGACACAACTGTGCAGTGTTGAAATGTGAGTTAAAATGATTAACATGGTTTTCATGGCACACTATCTACTTTATCTTGGCTCAATCTGTATCACAGCCAAAAATATCAAATATCTCGTAAATTATACATTTTAGCTATAGAACAAGCTTAATAAAAAACGTAGCCAGACTACAGACGCATTCGATGGAATACAAAAATATAGGGGGTGCCGTTTAAAAAACTAAAGTTAAGCTTATTTGAAAATAGTATAATGCGACACGAATTATTGCAGATCTTGTATAGTAAAAATTATATTTTGCATGCCTGGCGTAAAGAGCAATCTTTTCTTCATATTTATACCAACCTTCAGCCTTCTAACTGCTAAAACGACCTCTCAGTAAATTTTTAAGTAAACCTCTGTAAATGACAAAAAATGTGAAAAAAAATTTATAATTTGATAACGGTGATCCAAAATGTAAAATATCTTATATCACCATAAATCTATGTGAAAGGGGGTTCTAATGGAGCAATAAAATATTGGTAGTTCTATTTGAAAAATCAAAATGGTATAGCATGCGGTAGTTTTGGAACCCCCTGTATACATTAAAATATTTTTAGGTTGTACAGCCTGGGAAACGGTGTACAAATTGTATTATAAAATTTTTCCTATCTTACATGGTTAAGGAGTTAAGGACCGATCCCCCACTAATGACTCACCCGGTATTTACATATTTCGTTCACTATTATTTACTTGCATCAGTATTACTCAATTACCTACTCTTATTATTTATTTATGAAAAATTGAAATCAAATGGATGAATTCGTTGATGTGTATATTTGGTTGCGTTTATTTTAATTAAATACATTTGAACCGTTTAGTAAATTGAATAATGAATTACTGTACAACTTGTACGTTAATCTCATTCACCGTAATTAACATAATCTGTTTTATTTCATTAATAGCCATTGTAATTTCTTCAATTAATACAATTTTAAGTAATTAAGTAACAGTCATTCATTGGATGTGCATTCACTTGTCATAACTGTAATCAATGAATGAGTGGAAGTACCCATTCATTCATCCGAGCATTCCTCGTTCATGAACATCTCTTGAACAAAGGTCGCCTCACAATATTTTTCATTCGTTCGTTTTTTCAGATTTCTCTCGCTTTGTATTGCAACGTGCCCATGTGAATTTTTCGTCTTTTAACGCTGCTGATGTCGCTCTAATTAACAAGTTATCTGAGTGAAACTACTACTCGCATAATTAGTTATTACAAAATCGTTTATCAGGTTATTGACAACGGTTTGTTGGCTGTTAACAAAAGCTTCTAGCGAGCAAAGGAAAATAGAATGAACGCACACGCCGACATGAAAAGCGATGCTTTTATCTTAAACAACAGTAGGTGAGTTGTCCCCAACGCCCCATCACCATCGAATATAATTACAAAGTTGGTGCGGATCCAGCTTTCAGATACATTTTACGGAAACTACTTTGTATTCAAGCGAACCCAAGCGAATGAATCTGACACATCAACTCACCTGTATCAACTGCCGGAATTTTCCTCATATCTTGACGCCTCCTGCGCACTGTCACTTTGCGGAACACTGTGCCACTCAACGGTTCTATATCGCACAATTCGACGGGAGTTGTTTCTTCCTTCGCAAAATGGACTTCCGGTGATGGAGCTTCCTCCGCGCCACTGTCCCCCATCTTCGATTTAGCGCTTAGTCTTCTATTGTGCGTTTTGACATCGTCGTCCTCGCCGCCAACGTTATTATCAAAACTCACTCGTTTCTCAGCAATGGTCTTCTCCGCTTTCTTCACGCCCTCGCTTTCGTTCTCGTTCGGTTTGCTTTGGTGCGATTTGCGGCGTGGCGAGGACTTGTTAGATTTTTGGGAGGATTGTTTGTTTTCGGCTAAACGCATTAATGGATTGACTCGTGTCGGTCGTTTTGTTGCATTGTCGGTTGTATCGCAATTTGGTGTCAATTTAAGAGGTGAGTTCGGTCGTTCGTTGTATACATCTTCGGATTGGGTGCGACGACATGTTTGGTGCAATCTCGTGTCGTTTGATTGCTCTTGATTTCGGAGGACTTTGTGGAGGGCCAGCGAAGGGTAGTTGTTGATGTCTTGGCCGCGTGGAAGGCTATTGTAAGGGCGCAGCTCTGGAGAGCCCCTCAAAGCGCTCCATCGGGGTGTAGGGTCTTAAACAAAAAAATATTTAAATTAATTTAACATTTTACACGTCGGCCATAACAACAACTATTTTTTGAAGATATATGCATATGAACAGTGTGGTTTTTATTAATAATGATAATATAAAATATTCTGGCACTAGTTGGCAGCTTTCTTTGAATTTCTCAATCATAACCGTGTTATGTTAAATGCATATTATTTTGTAGAATTATTATATAAAAATGGTTGGTTATATATTAGGTTGTCCGGAAAATAATTGCGGTTTTCAATGGTCAAAGTAAAAGACGCATATCTCAACTCAGAATAAAGTATATTAATCGAAATAAGCACCATTAGAATCTAGACATTTTTGCCAACAAGAAACAAGTTTATTAATGCCAATACCGTAGAAATCGGAAGATCTGGAAGCAACAAAGATGTTGAAGGCTGTTTCGGCAACGGCTCGGATTTTAAAGCATTTCTCGTGCAGGAAGTCATCGAGGTGCTTAAAGAAGTGGTAGTCGGTTGGCGAAAGTTTCAGCGAGTATGGTGGATGAGGCAGAGTTTCGTACTCTAAATCGTTAAACTTCTGCAGGGTTTTTCATGCGACGTGTGGTCGTGCGTTGTCGTGTAAAAGAATGGGTCCTATTCTAATGACCAATGCGGGCTGCTGTTATTGAAATTTCTGGTGCATATCTTCAATTTGCTGACAGTACTTCTTTGCCGTATTTGTTTTGCCCGGATTTAAGAATGTATTGTGGATCAGTCCTGCTGCAGGCCACCAAACATTTACCATAACCTTCTTTTGGTGCAACTTCGGCTTTGCAAAATGACGTGGAGCCTCATTGCGGTTCAACCATTGAGTTAAACGTCGCCTGTTACCGTACAGAATCCACTTCTCATTACACGTTATAATTCGATCAAAAAAAGGTTCGTTTTTGTTGCGAAAAATTAGCGCAGAAGGCACTTCAAAACGACGATTTTTATGATTTTTGTTCACTTCGAGCGGTACCCATTTGTCAAGCTTCTTTGATTGTTCAGGGTGTCGTAGATGTTCTAAAACTATTGTTTGATTTACACTAAGCTCCTCTGCAAGCTCTCGGTCAGTTGTCCGCGGATTTTCTTCAACTGTCGCCTTTAATTGGTCATTGTCAACCTCCGATATGCGCCCCCGACCATCCTCATCTTCAAGGCTCTCATTGCCATTCCGAAAATTTTTGAACCACCATTGTACAGTACGTTCGTTTGCGGTTCTTGGTCCAAACGTATCGTTAACATCGCGAGCTGTTTGCGATGCTTTCTGACCTAATTTGACTTGGAAAAAGAAAATCGTCCGAATTTGCTTCTTATCCATGTTCTCTTTGATGTCCTGGGCAATTGTTGAAAACTATTTCAGAATAAAACTGACAATGCAGGATGATAGAACATAAAACGCACGTCAAAATGGAATTTAATATTTCAGAGATACAAAAAGTTTGACATTATAAACAACCACCAAAGTCACAAATACGAAAAACCGCAATTATTTTCCGGACAACCTAATAGAATGGGCTTAAGTAAAATCCCTATTTATTATGCGCTTAACTGCTATTGAAATAAAAAATGAACAAAAAGGAACATATAAAATAGCTGAAACTTGAGAGATTCACCCTCAGTAAAATGATATTCAACAAATGGTGGCCATTCTTGTTGATACAAGTTTGTGCCTTTTTATGAAATTTTGCTTACCTTTTTTAATATATATCGCATTAAAAATGTTGTCTTGTCGAATATTGCCTGCGATGACGGCACCCGTCTTATTTTTATAAAGTTATTTAAAGAGCACAGTCTATGCATATAATCCTCAAACTTTGGAGCACATGAAAGAGAACATTCGACAAGAAATTGACATAATGCTCAATATATGTACATATTAAAATGAGTTATGCAAAATGCCATAAAAAAGGCACAATTGTGTATCAACGAAAATGACCTCCATTTGCTGATTATCATTTTCTACTTGCAATAGGGTGATGTCCTTAGTTTCACCCATCTTGTGATATGCTTCATTTTGTTCATTTTTGACTTCGATAAAAGTTAAGCTCAAAAGAAAATAGGGACTAACTTTAAGCCCGGCCTGGACTTTAAAATGAACTTTAAATAATTTATGTACTATTTGTAAAGCTATTTCTCTGTATTCGTGGAATCCTAGATATTAAATATTTCGTCTTCTTAAATTCTTGTTTTGCTTCCACTTTCCTCTATTTATAGTTTAAGTTTTACTTATCCCTGTAAATCCTCTTTGGACTCTTAAACATTCTTAACTTATTAATATTGTACTGGCCTCCGGGCTTCGCATTTTTTAAGCAGCGCTTTTTTTCTTCATTCTTCTCAAAAGCACTCGCTTTCAGCATGTTTTAATTTTAGCACACTCTCGTTATTACTGAGTCACACTTACAATAGCGATTTCGTAACAAAAAGCTCTTTCACTTCTTTGCTGTTCAGGCCGTTTATTATGTTACAGATCGTTACACTTTTTATGCTAGAATTTGATACAATTGTTGAATTGTCGCTTCGGTGTATTATCTTTCAAATATTACATTTTGACAAACATTTTCATGACTGCACCTGGATTACGACTCAATTTACTCCTGGACAAAATTAACACATCTAAACTTCTAATTATTACTTGCAATTTGTGAAAAACAAATATTTTTATTAAACATTTTTTGTATAGGATATGCTCTGTCACTATTGATAAACAATTGCATTTTTTTAACAGACGTAAATCAACAATTTGCAGTTGCTTGTTAATAACACATTTAAAGCCATTTAAAGTGATTTGAAAAATCAAATTCAGTTATGCAAGTGATTTTTTTTAATTTAATGTTAGTAAGTTAATGAAAAACTTTGCCAAATACATTTAGAGTGGAAGAAATAAGTCGTCCACGGAACTTAAGAACTTGAAGCAGTGAAAGCGGTAATTCTAGTTAACGAATAACGTAGCCAGCGATATGTGGCTAACTTGTTAGTTATTAGACAATCAACAATTAGTCGAACAGTTAAACGTTTCAACGAACTTGGAAGCTACTGTAGCAGCCTAAGAGAAGGTCTTAAGCAATCTAGAAATGCGAGAGATGAGCAATATCTTATGCAAGTCGTCTTAAGAAGCAGGCGTTCTACGAGTTTAGAGCTAAGCAGAATCCTAGCAGCAGAACGAAATGTATCAATTGCTGGACGAAAGGCCAGGAGATGTCTTAATGAAGGAGGATTGGATAGTAGAAGACCAAGATCAGCTAGTGGACAACTGCTGGTAATAATAATAAAATTATAATAAAAACCTGAAAAAAATACATCGTTGTACTCCTTTATTCATGAGCTTTGCAATGATGTTCAATTGACATATCTTTGCATTTGAAAAAAAAGTTAAGGGTGGTTACAGCCCCCTGATTAAGAAACTGATTAGGCTGAAAAACAGCAAGTTAAAAATAAAAATCGACGTTTCAGGAATTCTTCGCAAAATAATTTGTATTCAAAATACTGAATTTATTTAAGTAAAAGTTTCCACTCCACTGTATTGCAGTTATGGACTGGCCACCAAGTAGTCCAGATATGAACCCCATAGAGCATCTGTGGTATCGACTAAAACGATAAGTTAGGACTACATAACTCCTCCTATGAATATTAAAGAACTCGAACAAGTGGTTCCTGTCGAATGGGAAAATATTCCCAGGAAACTAATTTAAAACCAACTAACAAAAAATTAAAAATAATAATTTTGCTGATGCATTAATTTCGTGCAGGAGTGTATAAATAGAAATGTGTTTTTTGCGAATCAAGGCAAATTTGAATTACACAAATATGAGATATTGAATAATTTGCAAAATTTACTAACTCGAAATGGTCCACGAGCGTCGTATTGTTCTCTTGATGATGTCAGCGGCGGGCACATAAACTCTGTTGTCCCGTCTCCTGCTGGGTCTTCGCACAAACTCGTTCATCCACTCACCAGACGCGGCTTGAATTTCCCTGTAAACAAAATTACATCTGCTGTAAGTTGTCCCAATAAAAAGCTTTCCACAAAATTTTTCCATCAACAGAATTCGAAGCAACGATAAATTATAAAAAAAATCAATCGGATTAGGTATCCCGCTTTGGACACGTGAAAAATGAAGCAACCCATCAATCCAACTTGGAAGCAAAAACCTGGTTTAAAACTATTATAAAAATCGACCAATTCTTCGTAAATACCGGCGATATTTTATGGGGCATATAATAAATAAGTAAATATTGCACCGCTTAGAAGTGTTGTTACAGATTTTAATCTATTAATTGTTTTCAAAACGATTTCCTGTAATTTTGTTGCAGGAAAAACCGTAAAAACAAGGTGACAGGAGATTATTGTAATAACAAATAAGGCATTCTAAGGCTAGCGCCACACTATGCAGTTACGTCTCAAATACATCTATTGACATCCTTTACGTAGAGCGTATATCTCAGCTCCTGTCTTCTACAGCTCAGTTATTACTTAAGTTGAAATTATGATATTTTTCAGACTAACATTCTAGGGCGCATTCTAACAGTCTAACATTCTAACAGTCATGTTTAATTGAAACGAGATATTACAGGGTGTGCAAAATTTACTGCCAAACTTTTCGAAATGCAGTCTTTTATTTTTGTTATTTAAACTTGGAACCCCAGTTTATTGTTATATCATTCGATGGGATTAAAAAACAAACATTTTTTCCAATTACAACCCTTCCGCAAATCTCAAAACATTCAATGTTTTTTGCGAACTATATATTTGAGATGGAAATTTTAGTGAATAAACGTGGACGATGGCTTAAAAACAATTTTTGATATAACATATTGTACAACTAATGAAATTTTTGTTTTTAAATTGCCAACTTTTGACGCAGAAATTTTGTTGATGACGTCATCTGTTTTTGAAATATGACATCTTCTTTTTTTTAAATGGCAACTAACAACCTAACTTTTTGTTTAGTTTTGCGATACACTTTTCAATTCTCTATTCAACTATATTTTCTTGATAAAATGTATTGAAAATAGTTTAATTTTGGAAAACATTTCTTTAATTCAAACCTATTTTTTTTTTTAAATTAACGTACCTGGTTTTTGTTACTTTTATATAACATATGAGTTAGAAAAAAGTCAGATTTGTTAAGCATTGTGTTCAAGAATTTGTCAAAGATTTTAAAACGTTCGGAAAATTAAAAACTATTGTGCCTTTAACAGAGTCTGAAAGAATTTAAGTGTTAATTATGGTTGGCTTAGAAAAATTATTTGAAATTTATTGTTACTTGTAAATATTTCTAAATAATTGTTATGCAAGGTATCACTTTTTTATTATTGTTGAAGAGATAACTGAAAAACAAACAAAAAGTTGGGAGTTGCCATTTAAAAAAAATCATGATGAAGTCACAGTTCAAAAACAAATGACGTCATAAACACAATTTTTACGTCAAAAATCAACATAATCAGGCATTTTTCGCAAAAACATTTCATAGCTAAATTTTTTTCCCAACTTTATGATCATTCTGTACATATTACATACATAAAACTAATTAAATTTGTAACGGTCTAAAGTATTATGGTATGTACATTTATTTTTAAATACGCTATACTGTCCTGACTTTATTTCTGATGCACACATTTTGCTTCTTGCTTTGTGCTAATTCTTGATTCGGCCTATATTTTCCTTTTTTGTTTAATATTTCACCTACTGTCGTATCCCATCTTTGTGTCGGTCTTCCCCTTTGTTTCTTTTTGTCTACTATTGCCTCTCACAAGTCTTGCGTCATTCATTCTTTGTAACTTACTACTAAGTTGCCCGTTCTCTATAAATTCGAGTGTTGTTTGAACATCTAAGTGTTCTCTTATTTTTTGGTTTCTAATTGCATCTTTTTTGTTTCTCCTTTATCTCGTCTGAAGTACCTACTTCATCTTTGTGGCTTCTATCCATTTTTTTTGTGATTTCGTCAATACCCTAGATTCACAGCCAAAGATTAATATGAGTCTGAAGTTGTTTTAAAATAATGTTTTTGTTTTTTGAGGTTTCCTTTCTACTTATTAATTTAAAAAAAATATTATGGTATACTTTTTGTTTTTTTCTAAACGGTTGTTGATTTCTAATTTCCATTTTCTTTTATATCCACTCCTTGAAATGTTTCACTTGATCAATAGTTACAATATAATTTTTTATGTTTATTACTCTTTGATCTTTACCTAAGTCCAATTTAGTATATTTTTTGTTTATTCTCATTCCATATTCTTGCAGATTTATTGTAGATTTTGTTGTAAAACCTTACAAACTCGAAATTTCTATAGTAGCCAATCAAATCCCGTGAAATTCAAAATATGTTGTGGGACCGATTTCAAAATTCAAATTTATTTTTTCACTACCTGGTCGTGGTTTGTTTTGTAATTTTTCTTTTAATTCTTGTTTTTCTTAATTTTTCTTTAATTTCTTAATTTTTCTTTAATATCTCTTTAATTTGTTTTAATTCTTCTAAACATCGTAATAATAAAACGTACAAAAAATAGAAGTCGATGAGAATTTGGCTACAATACTGCCGACGATGCAGGCAATTTGAAAATAAAATAGTTAAAGAAAATGCAGATCTTGACTTGGTAAGAAAATTGAATCAAGGATGTAAGCTCGTCGGGTCCTGATTAACCACTTGTTAGCAAATTCAAACGGGAGCCACAATCGCCCCAAAAGGCTAACCAATTTAACTCGTTGTAAAATTTAAATTTGAATTAAATCAACGATTCAAACTACCCGTATTTCAAATTTATATTGCTTTGCTTTTCGACAAAATGCATGTGTCAAATAAGTTACTACAAATTTACTACTGTTCTGCTAAATACAAATTGGCGCCACAACTCCACTTACACAACCAACCAAAACAACTTTGGGACTTACAACTTTGGTTGCGCGTCGGCGGCATAGTGTGACTCTAGCCTTAGAAGTTAAGAAATTATTGGAAGCATATAAAAGCTTGTAATAAAATGCTGCCCGTCAGTTTACACTTCGCAATGATGAAAACAACGATAATCTTGTTGGGAACATTCTTGGCGGGATGCTTCGCCGTGGAATTTCAAATCCTGAATAGAGAAATCGGCGATATATGGGTCGGAATTCAGGGAAACCCGGGCCATGCACACCTCAACGATGGCGGCTTTGTCCTTCAGCCAGGAAAAAGGGTAAGTTCCACTTAGAGTAAGTTAGCTAATGCACTAATTGGCTGGGTAGGTGTCGTATGAGTAACTGAAGGAATTGAAACTAACAAAAACCAAACCTACGTAATTGGATAGACGGATAACTAACTGTTATACCTTTAAAATGAGGTGCGACATCTTTAATTGTACAAAACCCTTTATGCAATTATTTAATTATTCTTTTTTGTACATTGCTCTGTAATTTAGAGTAGTTATTGCTTCTGGACTAACTTTGACATATTGTGTTATACAGATTTCGATTTATGCTGCATCTAACTGGGCTGGTCGCTTTTGGGCTAGGACCTGGTGCAACCCCAGCCACAACCACTGCGATACCGGCGATTGTGGCAATAAATTACAATGCAGAGGAGCAGGAGGTGCCCCACCTGCGTCTTTGGCTGAAATAACACTAAACGGACACGCCGGACTTGACTACTACGATATTTCATTAGTGGATGGCTTCAATATAATGGTCGCCGTAAGTCACTCATATTCTCACACACCCATATGGGTTTTTTTCTATTTTCTTTATTGTAGATCGAACCACTTGGTGGGCAAGGAAACGGGGGGCAATATAGCTGCAAGAAGTCGGGCTGTCAAGTTCGCTTGAACGATATTTGTCCGGAAGAACTTAAACAGAGAAATGGGAATGGTGTGATTGCGTGTAAATCAGCATGTAACGCTTTCAATACCGATCAGTATTGTTGTCGTGGAGCTTTTGGAACTCCTGAAACTTGCAAGTCGTCCACTTGGCCCAAGAACTATCCAGATTTTTTTAAGAAGCAATGTCCAGATGCTTATAGTTATGCCTACGACGACCATAAAAGCACTTTCACGTGCAAAGCTCCAGCTTATTTGGTCACATTCGGAGGTTAAATTTTACCGTTCCTGTAACCGTTCTTTATTCTTTTAAATCGATATACATTAATTATTTTTCCCTGACTTTCTGAAGACTCCCCAACAACGTACCGGACAGTTTTTACGCCATTTTTAAGACATTTAACAAATTTTCATATTAAGAGTCGTCCTCAGTCGGAGCTCTTATGGAATTTTTAATGTTAAGCTGCAATGCGAGAACTCCACATATGGCCCATTTACTGAAATCAAATTTATACCACCTGAAAGTATATTCAATTCTCAATAATATGACTCATTTAATTTTCTAAAGTTTTGTTTCTAAAGTCATACGAAGACTGATAGAAAAATTACTGTTTTATAAAGAACAAACAACATTTAATATCTAATGTTTGAAAACAAAGATCAAAAATTTGTTCGGTCATATTATAGACTTATCATTTCACGTCGATTAAAAGAAACCCGGTCTACATTGATCGAATAGCAAATGCGTAATCGCGACAATTTTTTAATAAATTCAACTTCTGAAAGAAATATGTAAACTGCCCGATAATTGCAAAATGATTGTTCTTTCCACTGCATGGTCGTAGATTTACATAACTTTAGCAAATCGCCTAAAACCTGATCTGACAATAAAACAAATTGTGGAGTTTGTATTATTATTGTGATACCATAAATTAAAACAATGTATAATTCAAATTAAAAAAAAAGTGCAATTATACCGTGTCAAAATTTCGCAATGGATTGATCTGTGCTTTTTTAAATTGAACATAGTGTTGAGTGTTGAGAGTTAAATAATGTCCCGGTATATTTATTTAAAATTGGTATAAAAATTAAATACAGGATATTTTAGAACTGGCGCCACAGAGAAAATCAGGAAATACGAGATCGCATTCGGATGCGATAAATGAAGAAAAAAAATCTAGCTTCAAAGATATTCGAGAAAAGGCAACTTAAAATTGACTAATCAGAGATCTACACCTTCAAGGTGTGTTTGCCGTTACTAGAATTTCATTAAAAAAAACATCTTTAAAATATGTGGGCGATTGAGCTTTTTGAAAGATGTCAGAGTCAAATTAAAATCGTAAAAAAAGACAAAACCCTTATTTATTTGGGTACAATCATGAAAGAGTGTCTACAATCATGTATTCAGTCGCCGATTATATTATCAAACTTAAAAATGTGACTGAAAAGTTAAATAAAAAAAGTGAAGTCAAAATTACAGTAAACCAAACATTTTTAGTTTGTGTGGGATTGGTAGAATTACAAGACTTGTAACTCAGTTAAGTAAGCAGTAGTAAATTCTTTTCTTCTATTTTTTGACAACTAATTGTCGTCGGCAGGTGCCATTTTGCTCTGGGGCGCGAGTTCTGAAAGCCCCTGTATAGTGTAATTTAAATGTAATAAAAAATTGTAAATACAATTACAGTCAAACCTCTTTAAGTCGAATTTTTGATAACTCGAACTAAATCCATATTCTCCAGAATAGCAGTATACTTATGTGTTTTTAACAGCGATGAGTCGAATTTTTTTATTATGACAAAGCAGGATTTGATTCCATACCGCACTTTTTTAAAGTCATTAGAAACTCATTAGAACAAGCCCGCAAAAACCTCATACTCGGCATCTTGCAGAATCCGAGAGGCCAACACTAATAATTCCATTTTGGTCCTGGTTTTCTCTTCCTAGGGGCCAGTCTCAAGTTTTTAAAAAAGCTTCCAGTTTATCTCAGATTTAGAAGTCTTTATTTGTGAGATTTGATTACAATGTATTCTACAGTAAAGTTGTCGCAATATCGTCCTACAGCGTTACATCAAAATACATTTTCCGCGACGATTTAGTATTATTTAAGATAATGGCAGATACGATTTTATTTGTGATATCTTGGCAATATTGTGTAGCGTTGTATTAATCATATTTATCGTTTGCACACGTAATAAGGCAATATAATATTTTCACTAACCTTTATAAATTCACGAAAAAGCAAATAGTGGCCAAATAATAATTAGGGTTTGGAGTAGTAATAATGTTTGTGCAACCTAGAGATGATTGTTCGGATATTACATTTTCTATGCCCTAAATCGCAATTTCCTGCAGTTCAGTCAAAATTCCGGGTGAATTTGGAATATTCCCCGTATTTACTGACTTCATTTTTTTAGATAACACAAGTGATTATTAAAGAAACTTCCAATTGAAATTATGGTTTTCATGCGGCTGTGGTCCATTGGAATAAATTACATACGTTTCCTCTTTTTAGGGCATCAGTTCATTAGGAAGAGAGACTTCGACCGCGTCTTCATCGCTCGTGATAATGTCTGAAATGTATTCCAATGGAGGACAAGAGTCGTAAAGCGATAATTTGTGCACAACTAATTATTTTTACGCAGTTTCTGTACGACCCAACTTGTTTATCATCGGCGATTTTACTCCAGAGATAAACTTACATTCTGCGTCAACTTCTTCTTAGGAATAATTTATCAATTTATAGAACTGTCGGGGGAAAACAAAATGAGAGCAGGTGCCTTCTACAAAAAGCAAAAACATGGACAAAGAACACAAACACAGTTCAAGCAAAATTTGCAGAATACTTCTCACATCAGACATCATCTTATACAGTAAACAGGAACAAGTACTTAAGATAAACGAACATACAATATTGCACAATTTATGAAATAATTAATTTTCCACAATATTCATCCGACTTTATAACTTTACAGTTTTTTGTAATTTAAATTAAAAATAAAACAAAATGTTATTCTTGTAAACAAACGCATTATCCCCACTTTTTATCACCTTAATGATCCAAACAATAAGTCAAGTGTTCGCCAAAATCACAGCCATTAAAATTATCTATTTGCAATGACGATCACACACTTCAGCTTATATCATTGACTATCAAAAGATATTTTTTCTAAATAAAAGGCGAGGTTTTCACCGCAAAGACGGTAGTTCTCCGATTAATTCCGTCCCTCCAAAATGAAACCTTTTTGCGTATTTTTAATTGCGTCTTATTTGACTCTAATCGAAGCCAATTATATACGAATTAATAATACAGGAACGGAAAATGTCGTCCTAATAATTGAAGCCGTAGCACATCCTCCGAGGAACGGAACGCTGATTGAACCTCGCGATTACGTGAGTACAAATATTCAGAAAGAAATATTGTTAATTCGAGCGCAGCTAGAAATTGCGGTTCTGAACGAATGGGAAGGGAGCTTCTACGTGTACCCCGAAGAATGTTTGACTGAATCCTGCGACTATCCAGTTACGAAAATTAGGGTAGCGTTCGAGCGCCCCATTTTAGGCGGTTTTTACGACTTCCTCGACGTAGATCTCAGCGAGGGATTCAGTGTTCCCGCCTCGGTTGGTATTTTTATTATTTCGACTAAGTGATTACTCGTGTTATTGGCAGATCAGGTCGATTACTCGCTCCGAATGTGAAGTTCGCAGTTGCAGCGTGAATCTGCTGGAATTCTGTCCGGAACGAGACCAAATCAAAAACCAAAACAACAAAATCGTTTCGTGCAAGACATCGGAACTCAACTACAAGGCATTCAAAGAAAAGTGCCCCCAAGCGATGGTAGATGGGGACGATTTAAATTTAGGTATCTGCTTCTCCATGGACTATGAACTCACGTTCGGATAACAACGGATATCAGTTTCCGATTATAGATACAATTAACTAATTAAGTGTAATAATCGTAGCAGTGGTGCACATGTTACACTAATTCCACGTAATAAAAATGCGCAAAAATAAACGTCAGAAATAAATTGTAGTCCAAACGTTTTTATTCCTTTCAATGGCAAACGATTTTTTCCATATATTAAAGTGAGTAAATTTTGGAGAGATATGTTTGGGTTTAAAGCAACATCTGTAAAGTAAAGAAATAAGTTTCGTAAATAAGGTCTCATCGTTTTTTGAAATGTAAAATCTGATTCAATCAAATTCGTACAGCTAAATATGTAAAACACAAAAGAGCAAATGCTTTCAAACTACGAGCATGGATTTAACATACTATCATGGCAGCATTATTTATAAATAAATATAATGTGGAGTTGTATGCGCAGCATGTACAGAAATTTTTAGTCCGCCGGAGTCATTGTAGAGGAATAAGAGGAATAATAGATTCGTTCATTCAGCAACCGTTTCGTAAATTAAAACGAAGCTCGTAACCGACTTACATGTGTTTGTGGCAGACTGTGCAGACCCAATCAGTCGTCCGAAATGAGTATTCCCTACATCCTTTGCATACTTTTAATCTGCAGGCTCTGCAATAAGCTCCTCGGTTGATGACTCGACCCAATTCCACTCGACATCGGCCACATGATCGATCCGGATCCGGTCCTGTGCTATCCCAATCGGCCGAAGGTCGCAAAGCGCCTTTTCTTCGCAAGTTTTGAAGTTCGGCTTTCAAGTGCCTGGAAACATTAAAGCGATATTAATTCATTTGCCTGCTAATAAATCAATTTGGGAAGTCTTTAAAAGCGGTAATTTAAAATGGAAGCCAGACAGATTTAGCAAAACCAAGTAAATTCAAACGGCGCGCATGCAGACAGTGGCACTCGCTAAAGCTCTTTGCCGTGGAGAACGTACAACATTTTTTAGCACGTTGGAATAATTTGCAATCAGTCATAAATAAAATTAAAACAAACCCATAACGAATTTTTTGTGCAGTGAAATTAGTCTGAGACATCCGAATCATTTATTAAAAATATTGTAGGTATTAGCAAAAATAATTGAAACAGACCGAAAAGTGTTTTAAAGTGTGATGTTTCGCGTATTCACAGGAACAATGAAATTTTCAAAAGAATCAAATGATATTTTTAACTGGTAATGTGAGATCCCTAGAGGTGCAGTCTGAAAGCACTGCCGCAAAATGCAATTAAAAGTAGAGTTGACAATAATGCTTTTGTTGAATAAATAAATAAAAACAATTTTCCTACAAGTTTTATTTAGAACGTCTCTCTGAGAAAAACACTGAAATTTAGATGCAACGATCGTTCCAAAATTGCATTAAAATCCGATAGATATGACACAATTTCCAACCCACGATACTTTCAAATTTATTACATACGCGATGTTGCATCATTTGGTCAACTAAAAATGGAGAGAAAGCGATTTTTGATTTTTTGACCAAGTCATCTAATTTGATTAAAACAGCACGCCACAACAAGCAAATAATATTATCGTTTTCATATTTATTACTTGCAGAAATCTCGATAGAAAGATGTGGATGTGGCTAATTGAAGGGGTAAAAGCAACATGATTCAAGTAACAAAAAAAATTAACTAAATACGTATTTGCACCCTGAAAATTATGAATTTGTTGGTGGCTAGAAGTGATTTTATCACTTGGTGGGAAAAAATTGCAGTGAGAAAATTTGAATCTACTTTTTACCTTTTGTACTACCTCCAATTTACCACGAACATTATACGTCTTTGCCTCACGAAAATAAAACTGCTAATAAAAAATCTCAAAAAAGACAAAAGAAACAAGATCAAAAGAATCAAAAATTGAAAATGTTATAACTGAAAGAAATTTTGATTTAGGTGATTCAAGGGTTGAATTAGATCTGACTGTGATGAATAAGGACATTATTGTTTTTCATACTTTGTGCTTTTTTATGAGTTTATACTTTGTTTTACTTTCTACTATTCTAAAATGTGCAAGTGATTTTTTTTATTTAATTTTTTTGGAGGCAAAAGGGTCTAAGTGCATTTTATATCAAAAAACTTAATAAAGTTTTCAATAAATATACTAAAATATTGGATAGCACGCACACATTTGTATTAAATTTGTCAAACAACTTTTACAGTTTGAAGCCACGGATTTAAAAAAAAGAGACTTTAAGATCCATTTGCTCCATTTTTACAATTTTGCACTTAAACCCTTTTGCTTCTGACCCCTTCAATTAATGCGGCAAAATGGTAAGAGGCAGTTTCCCGTTTATTGGCTACTTCAAACACTTTTTAACGCAGAAGCGGAGAGCAGATTCCCTGACAAATATAGTTTTCAAATCGAAATTAGATCTGACTGTGATGAATAAGGACATTATTGTTTTTCATACTTTGTGCTTTTTTATGAGTTTGTACTTTGTTTTACTTTCATAAAAAATTATTCTACTTTTCTAAAATGTGCAAGTGATTTTTTTTATTTAATTTTTTGGAGGCAAAAGGGTCTAAGTGCATTTTATATCAAAAATGTGTAACTTAATAAAGTTTTCAATAAATATACTAAAATATTGGATAGCACGCACACATTTGCATTAAATTTGTCAAACAACTTTTACAGTTTGAAGCCTCGGATTTAAAAAAAAGGAGACTCTAAGATCCATTTTCTCCACTTTTACAATTTTGCACTTAAACCCTTTTGCTTCTGACCCCTTCAATTAATGCGGCAAAATGGTAAGAGGCAGTTTCCCGTTTATTGGCTACTTCAAACACTTTTTAACGCAGAAGCGAAGAGCAGATTCCCTGACAAATATAGTTTTTAAATCGAAACACGACCAAATATTTGATCGCCGTATTGCTGGTTGCCTTTTAGTTTTTCCACATTGTATCTTTCGTTGCAGTTCCAGATCAATACACCGCACTGTCCCCAAGAATCCCATTTTTGATAAACAAGAAATATTGTGCTTCGGCAGACTGCAACACGGAAAATAATTATCCGACATTTAACTAATTGATTTTTAAATGCGCGCAAATGCCTGCGGCCCTCGCGATCAATTATAATAAATGATACATTGCAAACGCTTTGTCTTCGCTGTGAAATTTAACATAAAAAATGTTACCGGGAATTTGTAAGATATTACAGAAATGTCCGCAATTATAACATTTCATAGAAAGTCATCGTTAAGACATATTTACGTGTCAGTTTAATTTATACCGTGTAATTGGTCACAGTTTTAATTAATTGATTATTTATGGTCCAATATTTAATTGTCACAGATTGTCGACAAAAATACGGTAATATCAATGATTTATGGTTAATACTAATACAGTGTCAGGAAATACGTTTCTGTTGCATTTATTTTAATATAATTGGCAGTGCTGCTGCGGATTTGTTTCCTGCTGTCGTTGTAGCTGACAGGGACATTTGAATGTTAAAATTTTGACATTTAGAGGCGTGCATGTATTAAAGATTTAAACTTAAGTTTAATTATATAATTGAAATTGTACTTATTGATCATCCTGTTTTTTAATAAAACGAACCTTGCAGAAATACATTATTGCTAATTTGGATACAAAGAAAGTACCCGTACCCTGCACGAAGACCTTGTATTAGAATAAATAAAAAGCGGCCTTCGGAGGCAAAATTGTTTAATTGTGATACTTTTTTGATAAGCAATTAACGGCTAAAACACCAAGTAATAATATTTTTTAAAACCACGCAAGTTTTATTGTGTAAGTCGTTATTGTTGTCAGTCCAATATTCTAAAGAATCGTAAATTTATATGGAGTTGTTAAAAGCTGTTATTTCAGCACTAACTTACCCATTATCGTCGGTGTTGAAAAATGCAGCAATGGCAGCCATGCTTCGGTTAATTCGACCAAATGCGAATTTTACAATTTTATCCTATCACCCGCCCCTGATTTATTGAAACGTTTTGTTGTTGCTGGTGCATCTTTGCTGTAAAATATGTTCAGTAGATCAGTGTCCAAAACGACGGTTAAGAGAGCGCTTATTAATTTCAAGATTAAATCAATGCGGTTTCAATCAAGCACTTCGCAATGATTTGTTATTACAAAATTCACGGTCGGCCAGCCAAGCAATGAAATTCCGTTTTTATCAAAGGGATCCTGCAAAGTACATTTGCGGCCGGAGCTCCAATCCGAATTTTCGATCACTAATAGACATTGAAATTGTCTTTAAAAATTATTGGTTAGAGTTTGCTAAACATGATTGGTTTCTTTCTAATTGACAACAGATTATTAACACGAGTGTGACTACAATATCGAAACAAAACCAATTATTTATACGTACGGACACAGATGAGAGAAAATTGAAACAAATGTCTATGATTACCATAAAATGACTTGTGTGCGTAGTGCAATTAGCGAGCATAAAAATGTAAATGTATTAGTCAGGAAAGAAGTATTTTAATCTGCATTTCCGATTTGACCACGTCGCCGATTACATTTTCTTTTTTGCACTTTTTTTAGAAATTCACGGTTAATTGAAGCATTACTTAAATTGGTTTGGCTCGAATCAGTGTACGACTCGAGTCCCGTTTAATCAAAGTAATTTGCGCTATCGCAACAGCTCCAATTAAACCAACACATATCGTTTGAAACTTGATACGAGCAAAAGGGTATTGACAAATTGAGAAGAAATAAGGACTTACTTTCGAATTTTGCATGTGTCTCGGTATTGTTCCAATTAATTAAACTTCTGGCTAAAACCACATAATTAGTACCACATTTATCGGCGCCACACACAAGGCCAATGAAAACATTCTAGCGACAACTTTTTTGCTGCATTTTATTACGCTACTTTACAAATTGCAAAAAGACGAACGAAAACAATCGGCACTCAGTATTCTTGGTCGGAAGCGTGAAGGTAAAACAAAAATCAGCGGTCGCGAAGTAAGCCTCATTACTTATAAATGTAGGATTGTTCCTTTAATGCATCTATCCCGCTGGGTTAATGACCTTTGCGGCATAAAGAGACTCATGTATATGTGGTATCTTAATATAACTGAAAGTACTTGTCATGTTGATCAAAAGTTTAATATTACAGCCGTGTCAATGGCTGCTGATCAACAGTTCCGGTCTTTGGATTCTTCAGAACCATTCCAAAACTCTCCCAGACCCGTATCTACCTGACCAAAACCGATAAGCACCACGTTTATTGTTTTGCACTGGAGATATCACTGCTTGGTTAGGACACGAACCCACAACAAACCTTTTCAGCAACGGCCCAAAATTTTGACGAAGCGCAAATCACCACGCAACGACTCTCGACAATTTTTCTGCTCAACCACCCACATTGCTGTCTTTGTCAACACGAAATCAAGCAAAGTCCGTCACTAGGAACTGACCGGTTCCACAAAGATTTCACTTTTGTATACGCGAGTCTATACTTCACCTCCGTAGGAGATTGTACAGTTCCTCTCAAGGTGTAGGAAAATGCGCAGGCGCCCCACAACAGTTATTCAACTTTGAGACAAGTTCACAAGGTAGAATTTAAGCAACAGGTGGTGGTGGTGGTTTGGCTTTCGATAAGATAACACATCCGAGTAAAAATTCCCAAACACAACTAAAAAGTTTCGGGGCACGAAAGCTCACAGTGACAAAGCTCGAGGTGCGCTTGTGGTAATTGCACCTTTTCAGGCAGCGAAGGTATTTAAAATGGAAACGCAAAGCGAAACGTTCCATTGCTGTTATACGGATGAGAAAACTGATGCCTATCTGGTTGCAAATTAATTGTTCAAACAGCGTTATCCGCACACCGGCAATTAATCACAAAGAAACAAAGAAATGGGAATTATGATTCAATTTAAAATTGTGGTCACACAACTCTTGTACCGTCTTTACTGAACAGTTGCGACCATTTCCTAGTTACATAATTTTAAACTTTAATGCCAGCTTCTGTTGCACAACAAATTTGTTAGTCTAATTAATGCTATTTGTTTACACTGAAACTGTTGATGTTCTTTGAAACGTCATCATGAAAATGATACTCTTCACAAATTGTCTTAATGCTGCGTAAACCCGGCTTTCTTAGAACAGTCGTGACATTGGCGACTGCAAAGCTAAAGTAGGTATTGTTACACCCACTGTGCTTTCCACCAATGGCAGGCACATTAAAATCAACTTAGACTTACATTACTTAAATTTCCAAAATATGATCGTAATATGCGAATTCCTTAAGAGAACAATAAAATAAATGCTCCTCATTTACTAAATCTCCACAATTTAATCAATTTTTTTAATTTATAACTGTATTATCTCTTTAACTATTTTTGTAATTACATAAACTCAACACACAAAAATTTCCAACCGATTCAATTTTAGGTCGTAGATAAATATCTGACCAACCATTAATTCACTCCACTATCTTTATCTTAATTAAAACAGTTTTGTATTCGTTCATTGACTGTTAAAGTGCGTGAAAGTGAAAAATGGTTCGGGTGCGATTGAAAGCAAGATGAAAATATTGAAATTTATTTCATCGGCGCCTCCACTTCCAGTCAGCTTTCATGATGCAAATAGTATGTCAACCACAGGGAACTCTAGTTTATCTTTTTGAATTTCGTTTCTTGGTTAAATTAGATTTGAAATGAAATTATAAAGGACAAAACAGACTGGCTGTGAATGAGGACAATTTCAGAAACGGCTTCAGCAAATTGTACGAGACTGATAAAAATTATCAAGTCATTTCCTTTTAGTGGGCTGGTTATTATATAGAACGTAATTAAACTTTCGGCTGTCTTGTATATGCGTCGGCATTTCCTGCATTACGGATTCCTCAACTAAGTTTTGTCTTCAGCTTGTTTTCCATTTTTATGAAGCATTCACGATTTTTAATTGTCGGGACAATACGTATTTTCATTAGTTTCTGTGCCTCCCTTTTACTTGCGCTAAGATTTCGCTGAAAACACAAGCATGAATAAATTTATCACAGCCGTGGGACGAACGGCAATAACTGTGAAATTATTGATTTCTTGAAGAATATTTGGACGAGCGCTTGAAATATTTTTGTTCGCAGTTTTAAACGAATATTGGAAACTCGCACATTTGTTGTTTTTTCCCGACTGGTAACACAATCTCACAGTCTATTCGTTAAAAGTCAACAGAAGCAATGAATAATTCCATAAAGTGGTTGTTACGTTTTCAACAGTTTACGAAAATTACATTTCAGCCTTTTCAGTTTTGATTTTTACAAAAGAAACGCATTTAATTTAACAAAGATTTGAATTAAAAAAAGTGTTACGCACCGTATCGTTATGTAAAAAGTAAATGTACATCCAGGAGAAATTTATTAAAAAAAGTGCTTGTTGCTACACTTAACCACGATCTAATGTTGCTAATTTGTTTGGGAATCTATTCACTATTTCAAGTAAAGTAAAGTTTCATTCGAATATATCGATTCCTTCGTGTTGTTGCATTTTTTATGATATACGAGTATATTGCAGATGAAGTCTTCACCGAATATTTAGACTGGAGTTGAATTCCAGCCAACAAAATATGCAGCAAAGTTTCCTTGCTACGTAACAAAGGAATATTTAAAACTGTAATTTTGACGTTCTGACAAGTATTAAGAATTTACGAAAGCTATGAAGTGTCTGATCTCTATTAGAAAAATGCCTGGTGTTTTAGTTTAGTTCAAAATTTGAGAGCCTTGTAAAGGTCACTTCGTATAAAATCGTATGAATAGTCGTTATTGACGGTGTGATTAATAAATCTTTGTTATTAATACACTGAACGTTACTAGTACAGATAATTGTCATTGATTATGGCTCATACGCTCGTTTGTATCAATTTATCAATTCTTACATGAATTTATTGTGCAGGAACGAAGTGAATTCGAGCACATTACATAAAAACCTCGACTGATCATGAGATACAATGGATGCAAATTCTAGAGCACGTACTCAAATTTTTCACACGAACATTATAAATTGTATAGTTTTTGTCCGCAACTGATAGATTCACATTTGTCGGATTAATCACACTACTGTAGCAAATTAACTTTAATAAATAAACCCATCTAATCGCGTTTTGAGTGGGTGTTGACTAGTTACATATTCAATTCTATTATTTTGTTTAGTGTTAACAACAAAACACCAACTCACACATCAGCTGCGAATGACGTTATTGTTAGATTTCTTTATACCTTCGAAATACATAGGTATTAGCCTCGTTTGTTGTTGCTTATTGTAAAAACTCTGTCAAACACACACATTTTCCTTAGAAAATGCATTGAAAACTTCTATCAGCCAAGACAGAAGTTGGACCTGATGTGATTTACCATAACTCACGGATTTATGTTCGTAAATTGACAATTACGATTTAAATGTACATATAACTATGACTAGCGTTGAACAAATTACTAATAAAGAACCTGGCTTAAATTGTTTTACAGGTTGTACTTATATTTTCGTGGCTTAACGAAATAGCACATGAGTGAGCTTTATTATAGCATTATGGGGATTAATTCTATTGTACTAACTGAACCTACCAAAATTAATTCAGTAATAGCACACACTCACACATAATACTGAACTTTACGATTTATTATTACGATTGTAAACATAAATTTACGTATAAAGATGCAGGAGATAAAACGGAAAAGCAATACATTACGAGTATATTTGGGCAGAAAATCTCTTCAGTTCAACGAAAAAAAAGGAAAGAGTCTACGTACCAATATTAACTAATATGCCGACATAAAATGCATTATAACTCAAAAATAATTCCTGAAACGCCGTCACGCAAGAGGTTTTCATAAACAACAAATTAGAAAGTTTAAAATATGAAAATAAGCGATAACAAAAAATTGGTTAAAAACAAGATATTAGGAAAGAGTTTGATGGCATCAAAATAAAGCATGTGTATTTTAACCGAAAATCACAATTTCTGGAAGATATATTTATAAGTTCATTCCGGGCTCATAGTTATAGGAACTTTTGTTCTAATATAGTATTATCCAGGGTGACTGATAAAAAACGTTTGTTGCTGTATCTTGCTTATTTATTATGCGATTTGGACAAATGATACATCAAATGGAATCGTTTCAAAAAAACTTCAATATGAACTGAATTTATATTTTTCTTACCTCCTTTCTATTTTCAAATTGCAGTGTACATATTTTTTTCTTGTTGTTACAGAAAAAAAAATTCGAAAATTAAGTGACCAAATAAACATAATAAAATACATAATAAAAAATTAAAATTGCCTTCACGTTGTGCCAGGCACTGTAGACTCCTAGAAACATCATTGTCGGCTGCAGTAAAGAATTTGGGAATATTTTCCAAAATTATAATTTTTTCTTGATACTTAAATTCTTCTAGTTTGATATTTCTTCTTGTTTTGTGCGAGGATTTCTGCTTTCGTCCATTATTTTTCCCTCTTGTTTAATATTTCACTTTAGTAGTCTTCTCTTATTAGATTTCTATTTTATTGACACTCCTTAACTCGTCTGAGGTACTTCATCTCTGTGGATTTTATCCTACTTCTGTTTGTTTTCGTTAATACCCAAGATTTACAGCCAAGGGTTAATACGGCTCTTGTTTTAAAAACATTTGTCTTACTTTTTTTGCAGATTGTCTTTTCTTATAATAAAATTTGTATTTATAGGATGATATACTGTTGATTTCAAATTCTTGTTTCACTCCTAGATAATTTTGTTTAACTTGTTCAATATTTACATTATCAATTTTTCTGTTTATTACTTTTCGTTCTTTACCTATAACCATTATTTTAATTTATTCTCATTCCATATTTTTGTTTTGTATTGAGTTGTATTCAAAACCTGTACGTTCTTTTATAGATCCTTTTCTTTTTCTGCCTTTATTATTATGTCGTAAGAAAATGCTCATTCTGAGATGTCTATTCTGTTTAGGTATTTAAAACCCACATTTAATTTCTTCACTCTCGGTGTACAATTTATTTATTATTACGTCCAAGATGATTATGAATAGAGCTGGACTTAGTCCTTTTTAGTGTTTAAGTACATAATTTGTGGTAAACTCTTCCGAAATTTTGCTCTGTCTAATTACACAGTTGTTTTTGTAACCATTACACGTTTTTGATGATTCTGTTAAGTTTCTGATTAATTCCTTTTTTTATTACGATTTTTCCTAATTTATCTCTTTGTACCTCATCAAAAGTCTTCTCTAGATCAATAAATACCAAAAATACTTCTCGTCCTTGTGCAACTTTGTCTGTTATTTGCTCAACTGCGAAAATACGATCCTTTAGCTTCGTCCTTTCCGAAATCCACTTCGAGATTCCTCTAATATGTTCTCAAGTATTGGTTAATGTTCTTAATGTTCTAATCGCCCTACAATTTGGATTTATTATATGTATTAAATTCACAAATTTTTCAAAATTCTTACATTTTTTGCAGTTCATGACGAAGCGGAGCACAATATTTGACAAAAAAATGTTGATTTACGCCCAAAAATGTATGTCTTTTATAATTAGTTTTTTATAAACCCTAAGGAACCAGTTAAGCCAAGAGACGGATATAATTAATCAGATCTACTCAGTTGACTCAGAAATAATTGGATTGGTTACATCCACAATTAGTTTCCACAGTTCCGACTTCTCAACTTTTATTAACGTAAAAACTAAAAACTGTAATTGTGCGAAATTGAGTTCATTTAGGCTCTTGATATGAACAAATAATAATCTGGGTCAAATTAATAAATTAAATTGTTCTGATCATTGGTTGAAAGTTTATAAGCAAAGAAAAGAGAACATGTGTGGAAAGTGGTGTTGTTGCAGCGAAAGGACTTCCTCTCGAAACGGCTAGGAATTGATAAATATTAATTACAATTATATCGTTTCTTGGAAAAATTAAAATATCAAACCGCGGACGAGTTTCAAACGCAAAAGAAAACAAACATATCATTGAAAAACGAAATATTTTAATTGTGTAATAACAGACATTCCTGTAAATTCCAGTAATATTTCTTGCAATATGGGAACTTGTCAGTTCCATACGACATACACAAGAAAATTCAATTCCGAAAATAAGCGCCACCTGCTATGGCGTAATGTGTTCTTAGAAGATATTGAAAAAAATAGTTTCATAAAGCTTAAAAATGCATTTTATAAACTAAAAAATAACATACGATTCAATTAAACAATTTCAATTTTGTTTCTGACACATGCGAGTGTAATGATTGATATTATTCAGATTCGAAAAAGCTTGTCAAAGACCGAATTATTAATATATGAATTAATCAAATATGTTTTGTCAATAATTAATTTCATAAACTAAGTTTGGAGCGGGCCTTTGCATGCCCACAATTTCATAGCCAAACCAAGATATCAATTTATCTCCAATTCGCTTGCAAGTTTCGAAGTTTGAAAAATAAAGCACTCCACTACCAAGACGGATGGATGGATCAAGCAGATTACTGTCAAAGCGGAATAAAAAGCACTGCCGCAAATTTGAACAAAACTCAACTAAAAAGAACATTAATAAAGTTAAGTATCTGGAGTTGCAACAGAATTCATTAGCAATAAATTATTCAATGGAAAACAAATTGTTGGGTTTGTAATGGGACCAAAAACTGTTCGAATTTGTGACATACGAATCGGAATTTAGTGCGACTGATGTGCATTTAATAAAGAAGTGATGCATCCCAGTCGCTGAAAGATCACGGATCCTGGAAATCAGCCAGTCACAGAGTCACATTTAATTTCTTCAAATGAATACAAAATCAGGAAATCACGTTCATCACGTTCCATCACCGGCAAAAAGAGCAACCAGAATCGATACGTCTGATCACGTTTATAATTAGTGACACTTCCTGCTTCTTCATCAATCAACTTAATGGGAACTTATTAGATCCAACGACAGCAATCCAATTAACAAAACTCGATTTCGGTCAGTTTAATGTAAACTTACATGACTCTTTGCTGTTGGTCCCTCCTCAGCTGCTCGTCGCGGCCAAGGACTCCCAGGATAATTTCCCTTTCCTTATCTGATAGTCGAGTTGCTTCTTGCGTTGCTGCAGCAACCAAAGCATGGGAACACGCCGGATCTTCACAACATGACATCACTTCGCTGATATTTCTAAATTATCGGTGGGTTAATTTTAACAGTGAGTTAAAAATTCACAAAGCCGACACGAACAGACGCTGGCTTGTGTGCGGGATCTTCAATGCGTTAAAGTATAATCAAAGCCCCGAGCAATGTAGCTTTGGATCTCCGGACCGACACAAACCAAGGGAAGTTTCAGCAAACCGTGGGGAATTCCGAGCCCCAAAAAAGCAATTTGAAAATGTTCACTTGCCGGCGACTTATTGTTGCTATAGTTGCGTATTTTTCTTCTTATTGCGAATCGTTAAAAAGGGCAGTGTTTGAGTTGTGCGAGTACAACACGTGTTCTATTCGCGGCGATATTTAACGGAAGAACTGAAAGCGTTGCCGATGCCACACCACGTCCTGATATCAACTGCGGTGAATTTGCTGTTTGCTTCCCCTTCCAGAGCTTTTAGCGGGTATCTATAGCGACCAGCTTCTGCCTAGTAAACGTGAGAGCGAAATTACCCCTGACGTCACAGGAATACACCCTCCAACAGGTGGGTTTTTTATCTCGCTGGATGCCATCATTAAAAATGTGTCAAGGTTGAATTTGTAGCCGTGGGTGCGTCAAATCTGCAAAGCCAGAGCGTGAAACTGCTGCTTTTTTAACGCAGATTAGAAATGTAATATTGGCAGCTATCGCTGCGGTTTTCAGGAGCGCTGATAAAAATTTTAATGAACTAATATAGTGTGACTAAAAAAGTTTTCTCATTAAGCCAGGGATATGAAGCCACTTTTTCCGATTCGTGTCGGAATTGTCAGAGGGAATAGCAAAAACGGATTTATTGTAATATTGTTACGTTGTTCTATAAATTACAGATATTATGAACCTTATTTTAGGCAAGATTATACTGGAAGCTGGTAACCAGGAACATAATTGAAAACTCAAATTGGACGTGTGGCATCTTGTTTGAAGAAACAGCTGTGTTTTTTATTAAATAAAAACGTGAATGTTCTTGAGGCATCAATCAGATTCTATATTAAACAAATTGTGGAACAACGCTATATTAAAAAAAAACTAATAAAAAACCTTCTTCATTTATTTTTGAAAAATGTAAACTAGCTTGATTTGAATATCCTTTCGTTGTAATTATAATAATAATTTCCTTCCACCATTTCTTTCGTTTACTTTGTCATTATTTTTCGGACAGTGTTTTTCTTCACGCATCGTTTGCCATGCATTGGAATCTCTTGCTGTTTCTTTCAATATATCCCCGTCTTGTGACATAATTGTTCCAGTTTGTTGTGTTCATTTCAATAATTCTTAACAAAAGTTAACTCTAATATGTTCATATGAACAATAAGGTTGTAGGTTTATTTCTTACTTTAGAAGTTACACCGATATCGTATGTATCCTTATTTCTCGACAACTTCAGTTTTATCTGATTCTACGATTTTGATTTACAAACTTATAACTTCAGATTTTCTGTAAAAGTAATACACCAAAGTAAAATATTAACTCCTGGACAAAATTGAGGCAGCAGCAAAACATCCCATTATTACTTTTATTTTTTTCATGTTTTAAAACCGTAGTACCTACGTGATTTTATAAGTAGTTGATGTCAAATAATAACCACGATCTTATTAGGGTTTTTCTACTTCATGTCTGTAACAAAACTGTTAAAGCACTCAATCGAGTGCGTTAATAGCTTTTGAGATTCGTATTAAAACTAGTGTCATTTATTTTTTCTAGGGTGGAATGGCATAGTCAGAAATGGTCACGTGCAACCTCAAAATAAACACCAACAGAAAATGTTACAATGTTTTTAATTTAAATTAGCCTTCCTTAATTATTATTAACATTAGTCGTTACGTTGGATGTGTCTTGAGCACTTAAATTAATCCCAGGTAGTACAGTCTAATTGAATTTGAAAATCAAAATTTAAATTTTGACAATTGTCTAGCAATCCATGCAAATTTCTCCACATTTTAAAATTGCCAAATTTGAATCTAAAAATTGCATAAATGTTGCGAAGAAAGAAAAACTAGTATAAAAACTCGTTCATAAGGCTATTATGACACTTGTCTTTTATAAGATTCCCGGCATCGCCAGTCGTTCTATAAACATGGACCCTTGCAATAAAATATGCATTATGGAACTCGTTCTTTAATATACTATTTTGTACTCGATTCTATAACAAGCTCAATTGAGTGCTTTAATAACTTTTGGAGTTTCATAATAATCCTAGTGTAATTTACAGTTGTGCCGACTAATTAAATTTGAAAATATTCAATTTAAAAATGGTCAACCAACCCATGCAAAATTCCCCAAGTCTTAAAATTTTTTATTAAAAATTTCATAAATGATGCGAAGATAAAAAAAATAGTATTAAAACTCGTTCATAAGGCTATTTATTATAGCACTTCTCTTTTATAAGACTCGTTCTATAAACTTTGACTCAAGCAATAAAATATGCCTTATGGAACTCGTTCTTTAATATACAAATTTCTACTCGAGTATATGACAAAGCTGTTAAAACACTCAATTGAGTGCTTTAATAGCTTTTTGAGTCTCAATATATCTAGTGTAATGTATTGTTAGGCCGGCTAATTACATTTGAATATCGAAATTTCAATTTTGACAATTGTCAACCAACCGATGCAAAATTCCTCAGATCTTAAAATTGCAAATTTTAAATTACAAATTGCATAAATGCGATGTAGAAAAAATATTATAAAAAACTCATTCATAAGGCTATTATGGCACTCGTCCTTTATAAAAATCCCGGCTACACTACTTCTTTTTCTCATGTCAATGCATGTCAAACAATTGCAATTGTTTATCAGCAGTGAAAGACATAAAATGCTTAATAATTTAAAATTTCTGTCCAAGAGTATATTTACCTTTGGTGTTTTGGTGGCTTCATCATAATCATCAAATAATTTTTCTGTTAATTTTTTCTTGAATTTAAGAAATTGCCAACTAATTTAATTTAACAAATTATTTAAAATGTGGTTGTGTATGTGTAAAAGTATTTATAAAAAAGTAATTTTTCCATGATTGATTTTTTTTGCAATTAACAGCTAGGGTCTAATTGTTCATATTTAGAAATGAACACTAGTCGATTATACGTTCTGTCAGTTGTATTATTTACTTTATCAAATAATTATGATGTTGGAAAAATTAAAAAATAAGAAAGTAAACAATAATAATATATTATTTAGATGTGCCGGCAGGATATCCCTATGGCCTCAGAGTTTTCCGAATAAAATATTAATAACACTCACGTTTTATTTGAAAATTACAATTCAAATCTGTGTGTGACATGAATGTAATTTAACAAGATGTAATTTTCAAATTATCAATCAGGTCATAACGATTAGCTTTATTAACTTCTTATTGCAAAAGGCAGTGGCGTAGGATACAACCCACGCACAACATTTTCCCTATTTGTAAACACCTATCAATTTAGAAAAAATTGAGTTTGCAAAAACGTATTCATACCTACTCCATTCGGTAATATTTTAATATTAATGACTTCGAGTAGTCGAAACATGTCATGCCATATACGAAATTAAAACACAATGCTTTTTAAATATTTTATTTACTGTTATTTTTAACAATGTTCTAAGTACATTTCTTTAATTTTAATTATTTACACGTTAAGTGAATTATGGAATGTTAAAATTATTACAACGAGGATAGCTTTATTCTCATTCAAAAATAGACTTCATCAATATTCTTCATGGTATGCTACAGAACTAGAGACACACTAACTTTACCAGTAAGATTTACGTGATAAGGAAAAAAACGCTTGAGCTACGATCATTGAAGCAATTCCAAACTGCGCTTAAAGCTCCTATCACCGTCTTTTAACTCTTAACTTAAACACATAAAAATACAAGAAGTAAATTCAGCTATTTCGTCGAAACAGTAATTGAATTAGAAAAAATATGTCCATTTACACGCCTGTTGTCGACGATAAGCCTTGCAGTAAAACATTAAAATTACACGAGATAAATGGAATAAAAATATACAACTCGTTGATTGAATAAGCAAAAAGAATAAATAAATAGGAAATAGTATGTAAACGTCCACTCTACTGAGCAAGGGAATGATTCTTTTAATACTTTTAATAACCTAGTAGTACATTATATAGGCTACGGTGGTAAAAACGCTATATAAAAGTTGCGGTAGCTATTTTATATTATATAAAATCTTATGGTTCTCTCTCATTGTTCACAAACTCAGCAATTTAATTAGCATTGCGGTATAAAATCAAGTACATAACATTTGAACTGTTTGATTCGAACGGGAACGTTATTTTACGCAATAATCACAGTATTCACCACAAATAAAAGCAAATGCATGGAAGACGGTGCTTTCAAATTAGGTAACAAACACATTATGTTGCTGACTAGACAGAGCTGCGTTTGAAAATTTCAAATTAATTTCAAAAACTAACCAGCTTGCTTAAGTAACTCCACTGATTCAGGCTAATTCAGGCCGTTGCGTGACAATAACAGTTAAATTGCTGAGTCCCATTGCTTCACTATATCTACATGTAAATGGCGAAAACACTTAAAAATAAATAAATTAAAACAAAACTTATAGCTGCTGGATTGCACTTTCTTCAATGAACTGCTCGAACTTGGCCTGCAGCTTCATCCTCATTTCAACTTCTATGTGTAATTTACCGCGAAGCTCTTCTATGGCCGCTTCATAAACTTGTTGCTGCTTCTCAATCGTCTCCTCCAGCTTCGCTATCCGATTTTGCAACTCAATATAGTTTTTATGGGAGACGTCTTCACCATCTCCACTGACGTTCTCCGTCGACGAATCCGCTTTATGTTGCTGAGTCGGAGATTTACTTCTGTTTGGTGACGCTTTCAGCGGCTTCGACGCATACACGTCTTGTAAATTCGCAACACTTTGTATTGTCTGCGGTCTCGACGGAATTGGCACGTTCGGCTTGTTCCGAATCATTGGAAATTCGTTAGGCGGCGTCTTCATCCTGCCACTCAGACTGTGTATCGACTTGGACTTATCCACGGGACTCGCTTCCTTCTTCAACTTGGATCTATCGTCAGGTTCGCTTTTTTCGGTCGGCGTTAGCTTCGGTTTGTCGTGGCTTCCCGTCATGCTCGAACTTCTTTTCGCTTGGTTCAGCTTCATTTCTTCGAGCCACGGCGCCGGCTGCTTTTTCGCCCATTCCGGAAGCTTGGGCTTGCTTTCGCCCGACTCGCCTTCCGAAGAAGAAGTGAGGGCATTTGCTGCTTCCGGTATCACCTCCGCGATATTTCCGTGGTCGGCGTTTCCGTTCATCAATCCCGGCTCCTGGTCTTTGCCTACAATCGATGGAGGTCGTCGTCCTGCAAGAACATTCATCCCCTAAATTTTAGTACAAACTTGGGGTTAGTGTCCTCGCGGCGGTAAATTTCGAGTTCGACTCGAGTTCACGACTCTTCCTTTGGCGGGAAATGTTGATCTTGCCGACAATACATTGAAATGCATTTCATAACTCGTTTGCCATTTGAATAAATTATCCATAGACAGCGTATGGTTACCGTTATTGCCATTCTTCGACATATAGTTTTTTTCGACTTAAAACTCGTGTTACCATTGTTTATTACGAATCTGATGATTTCGTGATGAACACGCCGCTTATTATTACACAATGATCTCACTTGTCTGAGTCATCCGTAATAAAATAGTCAAGAATTTCGTAAACCCGTACTACCGAATTATTAACCAAATAAAAACACTAATTGGAGCTGCGACAAAGATCCACCCAAAGAGGATGTGAACCGAAAATGCAAACACGTACGAATCCGAACCTGAAGATTGTTCAATCCAGTTAATAATAATTTCATTCCGCTGAAGTTAATATCGATAACGTTCCGCTGTAAATAACCTTCAAATCTGCGTTCAGGTTGTTTGGTAATTGAATCTAAAAGGTGCGAATTGCGCAAAACGCCTTGGATATATCGCACAAAACGTGAAAGTGTCTTAAAATTTAAATTTTGCTGTAATAATAAGGGGGGTCCTCTTACCCCCGTCATCGTGATCTAATAGATTGGTATTTAGTTGGTATGTTGTCTCAAAATTCATCTCGCACTACATATGACAATACAAGCATTTAAAGTAAACTCTATAATCTTATCAGCGTCACTTATCAAATGGATAAGATAGCTACGGAAACTAGTAACAGCCACGATAATTAACTAAATATTTTTAATAACGATAGTTGCACATACCTGGGGCCTTGGGACGCGTTGCTCTGACATCGGAAAGAAGCGGCCTCCTGTGAACATCATCAAAAGCATTCTCCATCGTCACACAATCCTTAGATTCGGTCTTGGTGGGCGAAATTTTGCTGCCGGTGGCACCATCCACGACATCGGCAATTTTTCGCTTGATACCATAGAAAATCCCACCCGCGGATCCCGAACCCGACGGCGATTTTTTAATGGGAATGCTTGGCTTTTTCCCTGGTAGTGGTGGCGTTGTCCTGATCGACGATTCTGCTTCTAGCTTCTCGCTATTTATTAGTTCGAGAGACTTTCGTTGTGTACTATTTACGGTAGTGCCGGGTTTCAGGAACGTTTGTCCCGTTGCGGGTTTGGCGCGCTTGTCGTCTTCGGCCGGCGAAGATAAAATCGTGACGAAATTATCGGGAAAAACGCCGATGGTGCCGTTCAGTTCGCCTTTCCACCAGCCGGGATCTTGACCGTCTGTGCTGAGCAATGTCACGACGTCGCCTTCCACGAGAGTCAACTCGTCTTCGTTTTGCGCTTTGTAGGGGAACCTCACTTCGCACAAGGTTTTTACTGCAACGCATTCAGAGAAAAGGCAACGGTTAAAAAGTGAATACATAGAAGCAAATCTGTTATACAACATAAAACAAAAGGATCTAACATTAACATTAATTATAATTACACACACCGCCGTTTTGAGGGGACATATAAACCTGATTATTTCAAAACATTTCTAAATTACTTTTTTATTATAGTATTATTTTAAGAAACCAAGACAAAAACTGTAGTAAGCATAAGCTTCATAAGACAATTGAGACAACTTTCACATAAATACTGTGACACATACACTTAAAGCAACAATCATTTTGAATATACTAGTAATTTGTTGTACTTTTAGCATCATCTTTACAATATTATATTAAGAAATCGAAAAAAAACTATACAATAAAACTTGTTTTATTACAAATTTGGAATCGTTTTCATGTAACTAGTAAACTAAAAACAAAAACAAATGTGACAAAAATGCCAGAAACGGGATGGATCTTGTCCTGGGTTTGCATAAATTTGGCATTTTACCTCGAACCTAAGCAATGCTTTAATACGCTTTTCAATGTGGTCTTGAATTAGTTTTACTTCTGTTCCTCTAAATATGTCAGTGTAGTTTTGAATCGAAATGAGTTTAACCATTTTTGCAGAAACCGCGTTCAGGTACTCACATTATTGACAATTCTGTTTGTACATACATTGCTCACGATGACTATATGGAAGCCTCGGAAACTAATAAACTTATGGAAAAAACAAGTGACACATTTTAGAACTCTTTCCTTAACAAAATTATCTTGGCGAAATTATCGTTTTGTTTTAGAGTTATCATCAAAAGTTATCATTTCAGCGAAATCTAAACATTGAAACATAATATTAATCTGGCCAAGGTAAACAAAACTTAAGTGATGAAACTGCTATAGGTATAAAAAAACTATCAATAAATCCATTTTGTTTCTACCCCGAGATTTTTATTTTTTCTTATTGCCAGACAAATTTCGAATTTTATTTGTCCCTGTTATCCAAAAGGCCACGGAAATGGTACAATTACTAAATTGTAGTACAAAACGATACCTAAAAACGCTTTGAACGTATTTTGAGGCATTTCAAATCGAAGGAAATTAAGTCCTTTGGGCTGGAAACTATACGCACCCACATAGGGCTCTATAATGTCTACCTGTTGTAATATTTTTCATAGTTGCAACTTTATTTTTTTTCGGGAGACAAAGCGAACTTAATTTGTTTTAAATATCAACATGGGTTGAACATAATCCTATTAGAAAAAGCATTTTTCTCTTAATGCAACGATATGCTTTAATGCTGCTTTTTATATTTTATCAGCAGCGAGAAAAAATAAATATATTTAATTATGGATTTTTGGATGTCGAGGTGAATCCATACTTTTGCGCGACCTGCATATAATGCAAACCGGACGTAATTACATATCAAATAACTTTAACTAATACCAAAACAATATTATCTTCAAATAATAATGAAAAACATCCTAAATTATATTTAAAAAATCAGTAGTTTTTCTTTGGTTTTCCAATTTTGTGAGTTCAACCTAATCAAGGAATTTTCCTCAGTTGATCCTCATCATCTTCAATTTCATCTTCGTCCACAGTCATAATTTTGTAGTTTTGTGCTTGGCGTGAGCACATTGATATAGAAACTCCTTCCCTCCTTTTAGGGACTTAAAATTGAATTTTCGCTCCAGCTACAGATAATCAGCGTATGGATTAAGAACCAAAAGACGTCGCACGGATAATCGAGATTTTACTGTACGTCAAAAAAAGTGTAAACTCTAAAAAAATCCAAAATCCCGAAGAAGATCGTTATAATTAATAACACCGACTGTGAAAGACAAGATACTTTCATAACTCTAAAAAACATGTAAACTTAAAAAAAACGATTGAAACATGAGATAATTATTATAACGTGCGTACAAATAACACCGGAGGTCCAGCAAGCCATATAATCTAGCTTTTGTTATTTTTTACAGTGTAGATTTTTCAAAGTGTCAAATCATGACATTTGACCGCAGGGTCATTCAAAAACTCCCTCAAAGGACGTCTAAACCGAGACCTGTAAATTCAATGTAATGTAATTCAATGGACTCAGCAGCCTCGATTTATTTGTGTCTATTTACAGCTGTTCTTTTAAAGGAACGGTAGGTCTAAATGCTACTTTCGCGTTGAAAAAAAACACAATTTTTAACACTTTCACATTTTTGTAAATAGCAAATATCAGGTAACCCCACAAGAGAAATTATTTTCCATTGCCAAGTAACGTAGGCACAGAAATTAAAGAGGCTGCGTAGGTCATAGAAGCAATTTTAAATTCGGTACAGTGTAGAAACATTTTCACCTTGAGTTGGAGAAATTTGAAATTAAGTTATCTGAACAATCGTTTCGGACACAATTCAAATTATATTTACATGTAGTGTCTTTTTTTAACTAATTTTATCCAGGCGTCAGTTCAGACGTCGTTTGACCAAACCTTTGATTGACATTTCCAGTCAAATATGAAAAATATTCTAAAAAAATAAAGCAAAAACTAGATTACATAGCCATATATTTGAAAATAAAAAGTGCCTCTATGAGGTTTGTGTTTCAAATTCATATCTATTCAATAATTAATAAACAAAGCTGCCAAGGTTTTAAAATTCGCTGAAATTTTAACTTTTGCTGATAACGCGAAACAAAAGACGATAGCGAAAATGCGGTCTCCGCCAAGATTTTTTCCTAAGAAAGGACCTCGAAAATGTGTCTTTAGTTTCTGATAATATTTATATGGACATTGTAAATGAGCCACCCTAAACGAACGATTTTATTAATAAACGTGAAAGTCCCAACTGTTATGGAAGATTATATTAACAACATTCTGAAGCCGTGCGTGTTGATTCTAAGCACTTGTTAAAATCGACAATTAACAATTTGTTGCTAACTAGTAAACGCAATAAAAGCGGTTTCAAGTCGGGAAAAAATCGCAAAGCAAACACTTTGCTTTCTTCCAATTTCAAATTTTCAAAAAATTAATTAATTGGAAAATTACACTGATTTGTTCATAATTTATAATGAACTGAAAGGCAATATTACAATTATCGTCATTGTCTATTGCGTCGTTTGTTGAAAATAAAATAAAAATATCTGTAAATGATACATGAATCACATGCAGATGAAGTCATTTAAACATTCATTTAAATAATTAGTTATTTTCAAACGTTTCATCGTAAGTTGAGCTTGACAACAGAATAACAACTAAAACGCTTTGATTTAAAAAAATCAAAATATTTTTCTAGGTCTCAACAAAAACTGTTCACATTATCAAGATTTCAACTTTTTTTATTATGCTACTAACACTGCTGTCAAGATTCATTGCGGATGTACGCAAAACGTTTTAAAATGATTAGTTCAATGAATTGGTCAAATTACTAAAATAATGGTCACACATTTGAATACATAACAATTGTGAGGTAATGTAAATTTAGTGTTGTACAGTTACAGTAATTTATAATTAGTTTTGTGGCTTTTGTTCTTGCTGGAAAGCTCTCAGACATGTGCAGTTAGAAACGGTATTTACTTATAGATTCACACTTTGAGAAACTGGTTTTCCTCACTAAATAATGCACAATAACTGAAATCAATAATGACTGCTGCACTCCAAAGGAATGTTAACAAAGGCTCTATTGGGCATCACATAATGTGGAATGGTTCAAACTAATTAAAGAACATAAAAATGATAAGCAAATGACTCACAAGGTTTGGCGAAAAGCGGTGGTAGGGTTTCATGACTCCCCACACTGTTTGTAAGGTTTTCCTTGCTGCTTCTCAGCTGCTTCGACAATGGGGGCGTAATCTCTTCCACGAAATTTGAAGGAAAAACTCCTTGCCGTCCATTGAGGACACCTCTCCACCAGCCTTCCTCTTCCTCACCCAATATATCGATGATCTCACCCACATTTAAATTAAGTTCGTCTTCATGATCTTGCTTATAACTAAACACAACCCTGCATTGTCTTATCCTAGACGCGTCTCTTCTATTTCGCAACACTACAGAAGGCTCCTTGTCCATTACTTTGACGAAATTGTCAGGGAACAAGCCTTTCTTGTCATTGAGTGTGCCTTCCATCCAACTCCCCTGCTTTCGCACTACATCCTTGATAATATCGCCTTTTGCAATCGTCAGTTCGTTCGGTTCTTTCGCAACATAATCGTGTTCTACTAAGACTTCTACTAAAACAATATTAAAAGACAATATGACTTAGAAGTGCTGAGTTTTGATCATACTAACCCATTTTGTTATATAAACAATAATTTTACAGCGTTTTCAAGCATTATCAAACTTGCCCTACCCTATGATATCATAATAAATACATTCTAATATTTATTAACTTCAACAGCTACGTTTACTGTTTTTGTTGACAATTGACACTGAAAGTTCCCAGAAAAACAACTGACAATTTGTTGTAACTAGAAGTCAGTGGCGCCACTTGCCGTCTTACAGAGAGCAGCTAAATGCAATATTTTAACAGACCAGTTAAACTTGGGGTGTGGAACACAATGAATTCTTATCATGAGACTATTATTTATTATCAGAACATAATGAAAGATTTGTTTGTCTACAATTATAGGAAGCTAAATTGGTATATGTATCGGTGGCGGCATCTCTCGGTACCTGAACTAAACAATCAGTAACTGTTTAGCTACTGGTTGCAACTAGCCAATAAAAATGTAGCGGATAATATTGTAATATTTAAAATTTGGCGCCCAGTGTTGTTATGTCTGAAAAACATTTTATCGTCATCACAGAGTCATAGCATGGAAATAAGTTACTAAGGAGTTATTGTTTGTACCTCGTTCAGAGTTACGTAAAAAAACAAATTTAATTATGTGTCAATACAGTAGTTGTGTTGGTGAAAGTGTTTCATTTCAGGCAAAAATGTCTCATCCAGGCAATAACAAAATTAATGTTCTACTGAGGCATCCATAAGCATTATCTACAGTCATTATCAACAATTGATAAAGATTTATATATTTTTTATATTGTTTGAAAGTGATATCAGTTGTTGTATTTTAAAATCACTCTCTTGAAGCCATTTTGTAATCTTTAGACTTGTTAACAACCATAAGGAATTTGGTATAGCCATTAGAAAACGTAATACTGTAAGAGAAATAATAAACAATGTGCGTGACCACCGTAATTTGTTAAAATCATCCATTTGGAATATAACAACAAGAAACAATTCTTATTTCTATCTCCAGCATTAGGAGCCAACAAACTTTCTTGTTCGGAAGAAATATTCTAACTATGGTGTCCAATAAAAAAAAAGAAGCATTTCAGCGACCGTTTGTAAGTTGTGAATGATTGTACTTTGAAAAAAATCAGTTTTAGGTCATTTCTAACATATGTTACAATAAATAACGTGACTTTGTAAGTTACGGCCATTCAATCCAATACAAGAATATGGGAAATAAAGCATAATGAAAGTTGTGCAGTTTCTTTTTACTTTATTACACAATTACTGAATTAAAAAACACAACAAGGACATACATATCATTGTGTAGGTATATTTAATAATTCTCCAAGGAAAAAGGAAAATTGCCCATTATTTTTGAATAAATTCAAGAATTGCAGACCGTTATTTGACGCGATGCTACAAATTATTAAGCAGATTATTTTAACTTACTTAGACGTTTAATTTAATTTTCATTTTCTGCTCAGTGCATCGATAGGTATAGACAGAATAATATACACGATGATATTGAGAATGCAAGTTCGGAAGAAGAATGGATTATGAATATAAAAGTGGTAAAAGTGATAAATACGGTAAATGTGATTAAAATGCGGTCATTAACAATATTTTCCGGTCACTTACACTTCCGTGAAAATGTGCTTGTCTTGCACTCTCGTAGGAACATTATTCCTAAGAAATATCCTGACCCGACTTAATCTCTCTTTTGAAAAGTATATTGGAATATTTTTATTATTTTATTTTACATTATATTATTTTACATCTGATATGCATAATTTATTTTTGTTGTTGTAATTATTGTTTTGTTCTTATAAATATGTTTTGTAAGAAGTTGCAGTTGGGGAAATATGATGTAATATCGATGCCCTCAAATCAATACCTCGTCCGAAATTTGCACTGCACTTTTTTTCATTCAATAGCTCGTATATCCATTATAACACTAAACTTACTATTTTTACAAATATCGATCATCAAATTAAATTGTCATATTATTTCATGGTTTATAACGAAATAATAAAAGTGGTAATCACATCTAACAAAATTTAACAGTTTTTGTCAAATTGCTTCGTTTGAGGCCTCGATATAACTTGTGATAAAATATTGGAAATTATTTTCGATAATTTTATATTCACACATAAATATGTTGTGTAAATATAAATTCTAATCTATTAAATGAATTCTTCTATTTTGGCAATTTGACAAAATTTACAAAAAATATATCAAAAGATGTAATTAATTAATAACAGTTGTCTTCATCTAAAGTAAAAATGTTCATTTTGGACTCAATCACATTTTATATTACTTCGCCGTTGGATGAGCATTCATTTTTCAACTCTGCCCAACATAAAATAATTTCTTCAAGTTTTGTGTAATTATAATAATAAAATATCGAAAAACGCTAGAACATACATAGTATTTGCATATCGTAATTAAAACATTTAAAAACATTTCAAGGCCTTGATGGTAACGTCGTGCGTTCGGATTCTTATGAGGCCGTGGAAACTAGGTTTTGTTTTATTTTTACAGTGTAGCCTTTTGATATTGACGATTGGCACAAGCGTCAATAAAAAGTTGCCTAAAGAACGCCTAAATCAGTACCCGGAAAAGAAATGTGTTCAATTTATTTTAATCATAACGTCCGAAGGGGTTTAACAGAAAATTTAACTTCATTTGGAATTTCGAAGTCCAGGTTTTTATTTTGCTACGCTATGACGAACGTCGACGTTATTCTATGGCCTACATGGGCTTACACACAAGTTAGATGAAAGAAAATTTACTCATGATGATATATTATATAAAAAATATTATTGCAAGTTACACAATGTTTATTAAATCAAAGATCGCTGTTGGAGATGAATCGATTGCCTTCAGAATGCTTGCCGTTGTATCGATACCTGCATTTACCATACGCCCCTGAAAAAATAAAATCAACAAAAGCTGCACATTACCAGCGTAAAAAATTTCAGGTTCGCGTTAGTGTCCCTGAAATTTGTAAAAAATGTTCACCCCTACCCCTAAAATCGTCAGGACTTCTCACGGCCTTTGGTAGCGGTGTAAAAGAATTCCCGTTGGTGTTATTTGTGGAATTCTCATCGACATTTGATGTATTAGGTCTAACGACTTTCATAAATTGCCCCCTTCGTCTTGCTTCACCTTTTTCCGATTCTCGTACTTTATTGGAATCCAAAAATTTCAGCGAGGGGAGGTGGTGCAGCACGTAGTATCTGAAAAATGAACAAATTAAACACGTTCCCCGCGTTCTGAAACTATATTAGTTGAATTGGCCCAAATTTGGTAAAAACAAGCTGTATTCATTTGGTGGACATGAAGCAGATAATTCAATTAATTCTAGTCGTCAGGAACGAAACCACGCAAATTAGCGAGCTCACCTGTATCTTTGGTAATCCTCGTCATCGTTATCCATATTCGACAGTTGATTGGGACAGGCTTTGTTACCCAGCAAGCTTAAGTAGGTTACTGATGGTAAGTTGTGGCGAATTTTCGTCATTAACAACTCGATATCTGCAATCTGCAAGCACAGTTAAAAGTAGCTCACTTTGCTACGCGTTTAAGGACTCACGTTGTTTTTATTGAGAGAGAGTGTATGTAAATGAGGCAAATAGGGAAGGACTAATGCATCAGTAAGTTGATTATTATCCAGGACTAACTCTCGTAGTAATGGGAATCCCTCTAAACCCCTAAGAGTGACTAATTCGTTGTAACTCAGATCCAAGCTTTGTACTTTTGAGCCGTACAATTTAACCAGAGCTTCGGGAATTCGTTGGCACTTTTGTCCACTGTAGCACAGCTGCGCAACAAATTAATGACAAACAGAACAAGGAAGCGGAAAAAGCAACAAAAATGATGAAATGTTTCTTACGTTTTCATATTTGGTTTTGTTGGTACCATTCATTTGCTTTGAGTAACTGACTTGCGAGAATTTACACTGAGTTTCGTCTCTGGTCTCTAGAGCTATATTGCAGCTGAAGTGATACCGGCTCGGTTTTTGTGTGACTCTTTTCGACATTAAGACCAATGTTATTAACACTTGATACTGTCATCGTCATAAACACCGATAACTTTTCTTGGTCTCTTCACCACTTTGTAAAAAATATGTTTATGAGAGTGCTGTCTACTGTTTTCAACTAAATTCACCGGCAAATTTAATATACGCCGAAGAAGCCCTAGGACGAGGCCTAATTCTATTAATCCTATTTTTCAGTTCCATCAATTGAATAGGTTATCGAAACAACGTTGGAATTTCAAAAATGGTGCGATAACTTCTGCGAAAATGATACTGTAATTGCTCTTATCGCCCTAAATATCAATGAAATTGGCACATCGTCTGAGTTGCTTCACACAACTCTGCCAGGGATTGCATTAGACGTTTTTAATTAGAATGTCATTGCTCCGCGTTTTACAAACACTTTTAATCAGTGTGAAAATGTCAACCTAATTGCCCCCACCGACGATTGCTCTCGTGGGTTTTTTATTGTTACGAAAAACAAGATAAACCAAAAAAGCAAGAATGCTCTTACCCGATCGTCAACAAAAGTGACCGAACTTGGAAGCATTTGAATGTCGGCCATGTTAACACTCACTGAAGCCTCACATCGTCGGAAAAGTCGAAGTAACTTGAGAGGTAACAAGTAAACAAAGTAAAAGTTTTAGCTCACGAACATTGTTTCAACGCTGCACAAGATTCAGTTGCGTATTTGTAAACAAGCCGCGCAGGGAACTTGGTTATAATAAGAACAAGTGTTGATAGTGCGTTATCAGTTGTGTTCGACAAAAATAAAATCAGTTCATCAGTTATCAGTGCATACAGTATCGGCATTTATTTCGTATTTGCTTGCTGAACTGAGGTAAATGCTATCGGATTTTGTTGCTTCGTTAAAAGCAGAAAATTTACTGTACAGTACATACAGTGTGTTATTTTTATATCTATTGTGAATAATTGGTTGCTTTTGAATAATAAAATACATACAATATATCACTTGAAGCTGCATAATTGAATTACTCGTAATGAGCAGGACTTTTTCAAGGCAATACATCAAGAACCAAGTGAATAAATTACTCTATAAATACATTTTTAGCTGTATATTTATTCAGAATTTTATAGTTTTCTTTTACATGTAAATGACATAAACAGACATAAATTATAAATGTTAATTCCAGAGAGTTAGATCAAGTAAGTTGTCGCTAGTATTACTGGTTGCGTTTGTTCGTTTAGTTATTATTTACTTTCGTCCTTCCGTTTCATCGCATTTTATTAAATTTTGAATAAAAGTGGCGGTGTCTCTCGGTTTTGAAAACGAAGAAGTGTTCTAGTTGAGAGGGATGTCCTGAAGAGCTAATCCTTTAAGTATTCCCTACGATTCTACGATCTCAAAAAACACTTAGGAGGGCGCCAATTTTCGTCCAAAAAATATAGTTGTAGTAGCCCATTTTGCACAAATACTAAGAGTTTTTTTCGAAGACATAGCTTTATTGGAGAAATGTTGAAATAGGCGTGTAAGCGTTCAATTATCCTAATATATAGAACTATAATTGTTTGTTTGATTATTTACTTGTTTCCTTCATGGATAATCCTTACTACTCCTCCAGTACTACACATTTGTTGAATATTTTAATAATTGTTTATCAGTTGACCTCAAATGCCCCATCAATTTTCTTTCTAGTGGTCTTTACATAAATAGTTGTGTAAATAATTTTAGTTTTTGCTGTTTATTGTATTTATTGTATATTGTATTGCTGTAAAAATTGAAAGGGGTTAAATCTGGCAGCCCAAACTAGTGGTCTTCACGTAGTGGTCTTCACGTTACCAAAAGAGTTTTTTTTTGAAGGGATAGCTTTATTGAAAAAGCGGTGGCATAAATGTGTAAAGGTTTAAGTGTCATAATATATAGAAAACATTTTTTTATTTTTTTCCCGACTCGTATCCTTCATGGCTATCCTTTAATGAACTCTCTCCTATTATTTTAAACAATGGGTTAAAAACTCCAAAGTCTTTGTAAAAACATCTATCCTCTGAATCCTTTCAATATTTTTTTAGTTACTTCCTAAAACCTTAATTGCGCCATAAATTTTCCTTCTGGTGTCCTCTCATCAAATTAATATGTCACATTATTTAATTGTTTATAACGAAATATAAAAGTGATAAGCACACCAAAACAAAATTACACCGTTTTTTTCCTTTATCTCAAAACTGTCAAATTGGACTAATAATTTTAGATTTTGTTTTGGAATAATTGTGCCATTGTTCACGGCTTATACTATGCAGAAAAATAAATTGTTGTTTGTTACCTGATTTGTTTCTTTTATTGTTATTCATTTTTAAACTTCCTCATATTTCAAACAGTACGTTAAAAATTGCAAATGCAAAAGTCTATAAAAACAATTATTTTCTGAATCCTTTGAATAATGTTTTTTCAGTTGCTTCCTAAAATCTTAATTGCACTGTCAAATTTCCTTCTGGTGTTCTCTCATCACATTAATTTGTCACATTATTTAATTGTTTATAACAAAATATAAAAGTGATAAGCACACCTAAACAAAATTAAACCGTTTTTTTCATTCATCCTAAAGCTGTCAAATTCGATTTTGTTTGATTCATGATTCGCTTCCCTCATGGCTATTGTTTGATAAACTTCCTCGTGTTTTAAACAGTACGTAAAAAATTTCAAATGCAAAAGTCTGTAAAATCAACTTTCTGCTCAATGCTTTGAATATTTTAATTTTTTTAGTTGCTTTGTAAAACCTCAAATGGTCTCATTGATTTTCTTTCTTGCGTCCTTTTTACATAAATCGTTGTGATGTAAATAGTTTTAGTTTTTGCGGTTTATAAATAAAAATCCAGAGGGATCAAATCTGGCAAGCTAAAATTAGCGGTTTCCAAAAAAGAATGTCAATTTATCAAAATATATTTTTCTTCGAAGGAATAGCTTTCTTAGAGGAACGTTGGAATAAATGTGCAAGTGTGCAAGGATTATAACATGTAGAAAAATAAATTGTTTGTTCCCTGACTTGTTCCTTTTACGGTTATTCTTTTATAAACTTTTTCGTATTTCAAACAGCACGTTAAAAACAATTATCCTTTAAATACTTTGATTATTTTAATTTTTTCGAGTTGCTTTCTAAAGTCTTAAATGCACCATCAATTTTCCTTCTGGTGTCCTCTTATCAAAATAATTTGTCACATATTTTATATGTTTATAACAAAATATAAAAGAGATAAGTACACCTAAACAAAATTAAACCGCTTTTTTTCATTTATCTCAAAACTGTCAAAGTGAACATGGTATTGATTTGAGGCCATCGGTAAAACTTTGTAGTGTAAGAAGTTTTTGATATTTTTTCAGTTGCTTCCTAAAACCCAAATGCCCCATCAATTTTTCCTCTTACATATTGCATTATTTTTTTTCAGTTGCTTCCTAAAACTTGTTGCATAACTAATTGCGTCATCAATTTTCCTTGTGGTGTTCTCTCACCAAATTAATTTGTCACATTATTTAAATGTTTATAACGAAATATGAAAGTGATAACCACACCTAAACAAAATTAAACTGTTTTTTTCATTTAGCTCGAAACTGTCAGAGTGGACTTGGTATTGATTTGAGGTCATCGATAAATCGTAGTGTAAATACTTTTAGATTGTTTTTCAGTTGCTCCCTAAAAGCCAAATGCCTCGTCAATTTTTCTGCTGGCGTCCTTTTTACATAAATCGTTGTGATGTAAATCGTTTTAGTTTTTCCGGTTTATAAATAAAAATCGAGAGGAATCAAATCTGGCAAGCTAAACTAGTGGTGTGCAAAAAAGAATGTCAATTTACCAAAGGAGATTTTTCTTCGGAGGGAAGCTTTATTGGAGAAACTTTGAAAGAAATGGGTAAGCGTTCAAGGATCATATAATTTTGTAGAAAAATAAAATTTTGTTTGTTTCCTGACTTGTTTATTTCATGGTTAGGTAGGTAACTTTATAAACCCCCTCGTAAAAGTAATGAAGTGTGCCAAGTTTGATTACTTCTATGATAGGCAGCATGTTTAAGGACGACTGTTCCTGTGGCAAATTAAAGTTGAAAATATAATTCCTTTGCTTTTTCACGTTGTGGCATAAAATTGGCTTTCATTGCAGCGATTTGTTCATTTAATTATTTACATTATATAACATAACTAAGAGTCATGGTATGTACTACATCAAATTCTATAAATAAAGAAAAATCTAAATTTAATTGGTGATGAGTAATCATTGGAGAAGTGCGTCTAAACACAAGTATATTTTTAATTTTGCATGACTAATGTTGCCAAATCAATATATTTGCGTTTTTTGTGTTAAAATAACACAAGGCACGTGTGGGATATATTTTATTAAATAAAATCTTTGGCATTTTAAACCTACATAAACTAGACAAGTAATATTTAACTGAATCACATATATTTCCTTTGTTCCTCTTGCTTGTGTTTACATTTGCTCGTCCATGATATTTTGCGCGTAACGTATCCTCCGGATTCCGTTGTGCGTGTTGTTTCTCATCAGCGAAGCTGACCTCACCGGAAGTTGATGATTGCAGGTGGACATCCTGTTGCAGTTTTTCCTTTTAAGACTGATGTAGGTCGTGCAAGTATTATTGCGCTGTAACGTGGTACTTTCGGTCCCTTCGAGTCCTGCAACGACAAAGAAGTGTGACCTGTGTCGTAAAAGAATCCTGCAAAGCTGTTGTCTTATCCTGACCTCTTGACCCGGCCTCAATCTCGACTTCCCGACTCCCTAAGGCGTATTCGGTTCACCAATTTCGAATTAGATTGATAAACGAGAGCGAAAGCCGAAAATTCAATCACTTCGACCAAATATATAAATAATAGCCGGCCGTAATCTGTGTTTTGTGCGAAGACTGCAAATATTTTAATGCGATTTGAGGAAATTGGGTTTCGATTTCTCGTGCGGTGTTGGTTTAATAAAAAAGAGGATAACGTGTTTTAGTTCAATGTTGTATAAGTGCTCGCAAGTTCGTATAAAGGCCGTTAAGGCACACAATTACAAGCTTTGTGGAAAAATTGTAATTTATGGTCCACTTATGGGAGCTTGAACTTTTTCTTTCGATATTACTTTCGACAGCTCGCGCTGTTTAATTAACACCGAGCTGTAAAGATGGATTCTGCACTAATTTTACTACTCGAAATGAGAAAACATGTCAATTACTTTATCAACTAAACTGGAGGAAAATAAACAACTAGCTTCTTTCAAAGAAATTAGCGCAGCGTGATCGATGACTTTAGTTTAAAGCTTTTGCTTCAAATGAAGATGAATGGCAAAACTTGTACAATAGCTGAGTTTCATATAAATAATTTTAATATTCTTACCTCCGTGTGACATTCCCGATGCGGATAATGGAATGATACATCTGCGAAGGCAAGGAACAGACCGGAGAACTTGTACAAGACCATCTCTGAACCTCGCGTTCATGTAACAGTAGATTATGGGGTTGTAACAGGCATGAGACATGGCCAGTCCATGTAAGGGAAAATACAAGAATGGCATCACTCTGTCGCTGATGTTCTCGCTGACGATCTTGAACAAATCACTATTATTTGTACTAAACTTTACTGTGCAACGTGAAAGAAATACAAGAGGAAATAACGAACCGCAAAATCTGGTGAATGCGGCGAGTTAAGGGTTCAACTAAACAGTGCAGGTGACGTGAATTACAATCGGATTTTATAGACACTAGCTGTAGTTAGGAAAAAGCAAAACTTGTTGTAACACAAGTTAGGTGACTAGTGCATTTTATGTGAACCAACGAACACAACTTAGAGACATAACAGGTTTAAATTGGGGAGATGAACTGATTCTATTTTTTTACAATGTATTATATAATACATTCATTACAATAAATGAACTGACCCTGTTATTCACAATTTAATATATAATATATCATCAATAACAGGATCAGGTCATTTCCCCAAAGGAAAAAATGGATGACTTGACACCATAATTGTTTTAAGCGTAACAAAAAATATCGACTTGAAATAATAAAATTTTCTTTTAATAATTCTCCAAATAAAATAGAGCATATCGTAAAGACAAGACATAAAATGAAGTGCAAAATGATATGACTGAAAATTCGTAGAGGACGAATTTATTGCAATTACAACCAACACATCTAAAAACATAGCCACACTTAATAAGCGAATCATGCCCAAATTGATGAAACAATTTTGGCGGATGCGCCGGGTTAGGATAATAACCAAAGCAGATTATTTTATTCGTCAAAGATTATTTATGATCTCCAACTTTGAAGTCGTGCAACAGAGGCACAAATTAAGTGTATTAAACTCGCAACGAAACTTTGGAAAGTCCAACTTTCCAGATCAGCGAAACACTTACCATTAAAACGTTGAACGGGAGCCAGCAAATGGTGTAAACGCAAACGACAGTTACCATCATTTTTATCATCTGAAAATGTAATAAATACGTAATGAGAATCAGTTGACTAATTGTGAAAATATTACTTTAACTAAATTAATTTTAGGCCGCCAATTCAGTTACGGATTTCAACTGTTGGCGTGTAATATGCTTGTTCGAAATTAAACGAGGAAATTTGTACGTTCATTTAGAATAAACAACAATAACAATATCAGTTTTTGCGAGGGATAATAAATCTGCCAGTCCCAGGCTAATCATTTTACATTTTATACAACAACAAAAGCCGCGCTATGCAAAACTTAATGTCACTGCTTTATTCTGTGATTATTTGTACAATGTATAGTTATAAATTACTCTATTTCGTACAATACGAGATTATATACGTTAATAGAATACGTAAGATTGATGTAATATGATATGTCAATATTTGACGAGAGAAAATAAGTTTTTATAAAAAAGTCGTGAAATAGCGTTACAGTAATGGGAAAATATTTTATTACGGTGCTACCCTGATTTCTTGTATAATGCATAGTGGCAAACGATTGCTCAGGGCTGAAGTTGAAGTAAATTTTAGATGTTAATTACCGACTAAAAGCCAGCAATGAAATTTAAGAATGCTGTACAATTTTTAATAGTTGCTGTATGTAGTGATAAGAATGCAGTCCCTCAATTTTCAAAAACACCTCTTCTTGAAACATGAGAAGAAATATTATATCCAATTTTTTTGTTTACTCAAAATAATGCGTTTCCTGTATAAAAAAGAAGCGAAATTTTTGTTTAATTTGAAAGGCGTGCTTTTTGTGACAACACCTGGGAGAGCCAAACGTGGTACTAAAATTCAAATTTAGGAGACTCTAGACCAATGAGATTGCATGCAGGTGACGTCACCACGGGGCGGTAAATGTATAGCGTTTGAAAATGCTAGTCGAAATTGCGATTTATGATACGCCTCATTATCTCACAGAATATTTGTATTAAGCCACAGAAGACGTTTTAAAGCATAATGTTATAGCAAAATTCGCCAAATTGAATTTATTGGGACGCTACACTATATTCTATAATTTTGTATATTGTTATTTATTATTTTATTAAAGCAGCTACTTTAACAATATAATTTTTGCTCAGTAACTGGCAAGTGCTTGTTGATTGGGCGAGGGTAAAAATAAATTATTTCCGGTTTTAATCTACTGTTAACTGGTAAACGGGGATTTGTAGTGAAAACTAATTGCAACAAATCCACATACAGAAAAACTAATACGTGAAGATAAAAAAAGGATTGTCACTTGCCAGTTTTCGCGAGTTTTCCATCATGGACTAGGAGATGCATAAAACAGAAGAATGCTAATGAAAGCGTCAGGAGAGAATACAAATTGCAATAAAAAATGCAAGAGTAAGTTGAAAAGTTAGTCGATGTAAGTAAGAAGTAGTTAGAACTTACGTCAATAAGTTAGCGAAAACGAAGTTCTAGTTATTTGTTAAATGTATGTTATTTCAGTTTGTTCACCTTTTAAGTCAATAAAATCCTTGAACTCACGAAATGCCGTTCGTGACAGTTGTGACACGATTAAAGGATGTTCAATAGGAGTGACATATATAACAAGATATTCTGTTTTACGACGGGCCAAGATCAGGAATACAAAATAGAAAAAGTCGTATAAATGTATTAAAAAAAGTGATTGAGTACAAAACTAATCATAAAAATATCTTAAAATAGGATTAGCTTAAATAAGAATGCCAAAGTTAAAAAAAGGAAAAAGATAATATGATTAAAATAGTTTTAATTGTGGAAAAACAAATTCAAAATATATTTAAATAAGTATTATGGTCAAACAATAAAGATAAAGAAGTAAAAATTGCAAAATATCTAAGCATAAGTCAAAAATACTCTTAGAAACAAAAAGCGAAATTCCTTCATAAAATAATAAGAAAAAGAGAAATAAATATTGCTGAAATTAAAAAAGTGGTAAATTAAACAAATACAATGACTACACTGAAATGGACTAAGAGCACTAACTGGAATATGCAGCAATAAAAATATGTATAAGAAGTATTGGGACGTGAAATATACAAATTTTAATGCAAAAGAAGCAATAAATGAATGTAGACAATTTAAACTAAATTCAAGCTACTGGCAATTGTGTAAACAGAAGCAAAAAAGGGCCATACAATGTAAATATAACAGAGAACGAACACAAGAGTGGCAATATACAATTTTTTAATTTTAATTCTAAAATTTCACAATAGCAACGGTCAAATTAATAAGTAACAGCACTGCGTCGAAAGGACCAAAAAGTAGAGAAATTTTTTTGCAGTGGTTATTGGCTTTATTGGTGTTTAATATAACAAAATAAAAGTCAAATCAGCAAAAGATTTTAATTTGTCAACCAAAATGTTTGCAGCAAAAAGTTAATAAGAAGGATTGAGTTTGACGAGTTATACGACTCGTTAAAATTAATGCTATTATTACTAAGACCACCCCCATTTACATATAATTACATGAAGAATACGAGGTAGAGGTAATAGGTAAGAAATACATAAATTTTAGAATACTGAAAGTGAATACAACTGTAGACAAAGACTGTACTTAACTAGCACTACCAGAATAACAGCAAAAAAATACAAAAATTATAAACTATTAGTTACAAGTGGTATAAAACTACGACAATCTTTGTGTTTTGAAGAAGGACTTTGTTTTTTTTTATTCATAAACTAAGATATGAACTCGAATCTGATTTGAGTAATCTACGAACATTACATACATAGAGACAGGGATGTTTATGATAGTTTTTTACCTGGAACTGGACAAAATTAGCCCTCCAAAATGTGTGGGTTTTATACAAAAATTTTATGAACTAAAAAATTTAAATTAAATTACCTACATTGAGATTGGATTTAGCGCATTATATTGTTGAAATATTACAAGTTTTATTTTAATTCCCTTCGGTTACTAACTAAATTTAATTGTTTGAAATGTGCTCTTTGTGAAATTTGTCAAAAAAATGGCTTTATAAATCAAGCGTCAAATAATAAATGAGTGGTGGCAAGTGCTAAATCCGACAATTTTTTCAGACATTTGTTACTCCAACATTCAGAGGTTGCCAACGATGATTTACATTCCATTCGCGAGCATTCATCTCGTTGAACATTTTTCGAACACGACATGCTTCACTAAACACACATTTGCTAATTTTTTATGGGCAAAGTTTGTCAACGACTCCACGTTAGCTTTCTATTTATTTCGAAAATATAATTAATTCCCAGCACAGTGAACAAAGCGGCTCTTAATACGTGTAATTTAATTCTCAACACTCGCTTGTGTTGTGTTAAATGGCGACGTTTCGGGGAACGTTTTAATATAATCTTTTGTTTGGGCTCAAACGCGTCCATCTAATAAATTTTCTCCACCGAAAAAATTAGGCATCTCCCGCAAATACGGACGGTAAGCGCTAAAATTACTCTCTTCGCGTCTTGATCTTTTTATGCATGTTCAATAAAGGGAAAATGGGATAGTAAGCGTCCGGTTAAAAAAGCAGCGAACGCTTCAGGCGCTTTGATCGAACAATAACGGGGTATTGAAGCTGTTTTTTTGTATTGTTCATTTTCGTTGAATTTTATCAACTCCGAAGTTCGCACGCATAATGTATGCGCGCGAACTACTTCACATAATTGCATATTCCAAGAGCTTTAGAGCTTCCAATTGAAACGCAATTGAATATTTATATTCAAGCAAGTTGTATATGGAGTTTCGATCGTGGACGTTATTAGAAAACTTCACGTTTTCAATTAGGGGTTTTCCTCTTATTTGAGTTTGAAAAACGGCCACTTGCAGAGACGAGCGATTATGTCCCATTTTTCACACAAAAACTGGCATAAACCGAAGGAATTTCCGCTGGGAATTGTCTCAATTACACTATTTTAATACTCGTAATATAAAGTGGAGCGGAGATTTTAGAGGCAGGTGGATTTGACGGTTTGAAAAATGTCTAATTAATTCTGACAAACGGCTCTCATTTGCAAGTTTTCCATTGAATTTTACTTGGTCCTCAATGAGACGCGCTTTGATGAGTTTCAAAGCCGATGAATTCCTTTATTTGTTCTGCTTGTACTTACTGTTCTGGACAGTTTGGAGCCACTTTCATATCATCTTAGCACCTAAATATTTCTCGGCTAATGCTAGTTTCATGATTGCAACAAACTGAAGATTAAATAAAGGACAAATCCTTTGAATAGTAATTAAATAATACTAATAATATTAAGGAATAAAGTAGGTTCTTGAAAAAAACATTTCATATTACAAAAGGCACGCATGCAATATATGTTTTATTTAAATATAAAAAGGTCTGAAGGTGACTCGAGAGGCTTATAAATAAATAAATATAAAATATATTAAAGAAAGATATCTCGTCGAATTTCCATTCGTCCTTTCGACTATATACGAGTATAATAAAAAGAGTAAAAGCTTTTTGTTGAATATACAATATTGTTCCATATCACTCACTAAACTGCTCAATATCACGTGTCATAAAAATTGCAACACCAATTAGAAATCTGCTCACACTTTTTTATTTTCATTGGACATAAAAAATAAAAGACCTGATATTAAACAAAAATGGAAAAATCCAGTCAAAGTTAATAATGTTTGCGATTACTAACACTCTAAGCTTAGGCATATTTCTACTGAGGTTCTTAATAATCGCTTGAGGTTGTACTTGTTACTAATTCTTCAACGGATTGTGTTCTATTTTACAATAACTACCAAACTTTGAAAATTTAATAATTCACCAATTGAATCAAATTAAGTGGGATGTTTTGTTGAAATATGTCGTTTACTTGCTAGTGTTGTATTTTCTAAAATAAGCAAAATTTTAAGGAAAAATATTCCATTTTTCCCAGACTACATTTTAACATGCGTACTTACTAGAATAAAACAATGCTGCGTAGGCAATGGAATAAGTTTGACGTTTAAAATAGTGTAGCAAAACTTTGTCCTATACTTGGAGAAATTTGAAATTAAGTTCTTTGTTAATAAACGTTTTGAACACATTTATATCCGCTCAAAAAAATTCAATTTTCTGTATTCGGTTGAGAAAATGACTAAATGACAAATATCAGGTTTTACATTGTAAAAAATAAAACAAAGCCCAGCCTCCGTTTTTATTTGTTCACATTATTATGAGCTCTTGGTAAACTCATCACGATTTAAGCAGTTACAGTTACGCAACCTATTAGTGTATACGAGACTAGCTTCCATGCTTAAATTATTAATAAAATTTCCTCCGCGCTTAATGATTATGTCACCCTTTTATTAGTCCTTACTGGTATCAAAAATCACGTCAGGGAAGTTATAAATATAAGGTGATATAAGTGAGATACTCTGTCGGATCTCCAGCCATCCTTCCAGCGATAATAAATGGAACGCTTTTTGTTGAATATTTAATATTTTTTTTATACATCAGGCGAGACGGGAGGTCTATTGACAAAATTTTAAAATGTCACGACTATGACACATTTGAGAAATATTCAAAACAGTTCTGTAACGTGCGGAAAGCTCGTCTAAAATCGATACAAAAATTCGACAAGAGGCCATTTAAAGTGGCTTTGTCAAATTATTCAAACATGAGATAATGAACATTGCCAGTCCAATTATCAACTGATTTACAGTTTTGTCGTTGCAAGGGCGAAAGACAACATCTCCGTTATCGCAGAGAATATCCTTATAGATCTGGCTGGATTGTTACGCGGCGTTGCGGTCGCATAATTAACGAAGATGATGGGCGACCGAACATGGTACTTTGCTGATAAAGCAACTTAATATCAAACACAACAACCTCCCTCCTGCCGCGACTACACTTTGCACCGTAAAGCCGCTTTGGCTTCGAAAAAATTCCGAAAAGTTTTTAATTAAACCTCGACAGACCTCACTCTAACGCTTTACATGGTAAACTTTTTCACCCATTAAAATAGAAAAGGGAACAAATAAATGCTCGCTTGTGCAAGTTTTGTAATTGGACAAGAAATCTGAACCGCTTTAATACACCCCACGTTTGAATAAATTGCACTAAATTCACCTTCTTTTGCTCGCTGTTCCTGCAATCTACATTTGTAATCATTTTAGTGCGTTTTTATGATACTGACGTTACGTTTTTAATAAAAATGATAAGAACGAAGCTGCTTCTTCTTAATGCTCCGGCGTTATAGCAATATTAATCGGATAAGCTTTTACGATTTCTTCCCACGATAATAGTGTGGCAAAAATGGCAAAGTAAGCTTTAGTGGGTGTAACACTTAAGTATTAATGGTATTATGAGGGAACGACGGTTATTTATTTTAATGCGAAGCGAACGAACCTCATCTTGTGCACATGCTCAATTCAGAAAAAGTCCTGATAATTACGGAGAAAATTTTGCACCAAATTAATTTGGCTCGAAGATGAAAGTCAACTCGCAAAATTACCCTCGCAATGGATCATATCTCTTGATCGAATTACAGAAACTCGTCAACATTTTTCAAACTCAATTTAAAAGCGCAACGTTAATATAGAAAAACTAATTTAAAGTTAATACCCAGTAGTAATAATTAGCTTCCCAGCATCTCCATGTAAAATCATACGTCCTGCAATTGGTAGATTTAGAAATGCGGACAAAACGACGATTTACGATACACAAATCCGTTACAATAAACCCAATTTGTGCCACTAAACTTGTTTTGAATGTTTTCATCTCGTGGACTTTTCTATAACATTTCTACTGCTTCCTGATTTGCCGCAAACTAACGAGAGGGATTTACGAGATTCATAAAATGTAAAACACAAAGTTGTACCCGATATGCACACACTTCTTCAGATCCGCGTTTCAAATCAGAAAAATGCAGGATGCAGTAGGCCAAGGAAAGTGACTATTCTGTTTTTTACAGTGTAGACGTTTGACATATCATGAAATTCGCCGGTCATTTTATAAACTTCAACTCGTACAATAAAATTTGCCTTATGGAACTCGTTCTTTAATTAATATACTATTTTTTCTATTTTCAAAGAATTTGAGGCAACTAGTGGGCCCCTTCAAGTAATTTGCAGAGAATGCTTTTGGGGAGTGGGAGATGTCAATAGATGGTGCTTTTAATTAAACTAATAGTCAATAGATGGCACTATTAATTAAACTAATTGTCAATAGATGGCGCTATGACCAAAATCAGGTTTTTAATTAAACAGATAGATGGCGCTATGAAAAAATACGGTTTTTATTAATTTTAAAAATAAACAAACAATTCAAAATGTTAATAATTTTTAATTCTTTGTTTATTTTTCGCCATTAGCGGTGAAGGTAATCTTCCGATTAATGGTTTTATTATTGGTTTTGATGATGTATTAAGGAAGATACGGCGTACCGACAAAAACACACTTTTGATAAATATTAAAATAGAGTGATTATTGAGATTAGAATGAGGAGTGGCCTAGAAACTTTGTGGAAAGTTGATAGCGTCATGCCAGTAAATCCAAAAAGCCACCTTTTGTATATTTTTGTTTATTTATAAGTTTCCATAAAGCTAGAAATAATTATGAATATTATCATAATTTGCCAGGTACTTTTTTGTCTGGTATCAAAATGTTGTTGCAGGCTTTAATTAGGTCAATAATTTTGACGAAGAATGAGTGACATGCCATTTTGAGTGGACAACCGAAAAACAAAAAAAATCCCTTAAGCTATATTCAGGCTCGATACGAACTTCAAATAATTTCAATTTTTTTCAAACTATTTCTACACAACCAATGCCAGTGATTATATGGCCTAATTGTATTGTTCGTTTGTGCGCTTGTTATTTGAAACTCAAAAACGCAATATTGATTTTTTTTCTATTTTAAAACTAACAATACGGTGTTATTAGTCATTGAGTCTTGAGATTGCCATCACTACCATTTGCAGTTTTGACGAATACTTTTGAGATTAAATCTCAAGCCAAATTATATCGACATGTTAAGTCGTAAACATGGAAATTGTGTAAGTTAATACAGTGTAAAAGTGCTTTCGCATTTTTGTATTCGCGTATTGTCTTGTGTCTTGGGTATTGAGTGTTGAAAATTTTATCGATATCATTTGCAGTTTGGGGAACAATGCTCCCTGGTTTAGACAATTTCGGGACCAAATCTCAGACCAACGAATATTATACAAAGACATCGCATGTCACGTCGCGAATATGAAATTTGTATGAGCTGATATAATGTGGGAGTGCTTTCAAAATTGTATATTTCGCACATGCGAAAGCACTGAATTGTAAAATAACGTTGCATGTTTTTGACATTAGCGTACTAAATCTTCTCCATGAACTAATCCGTGACTAGCCTTGTTACGTTACGAGTCTGATTTATTTAGTTGTGAAGCTGACAAATATCTAACTCCAACTTTACGGTAATTACGGTAAATTTCACGTTTTAAATCTTGTTCGAGCTCGCTTGAATTACGAGCTAACTTCTTGCGATAAAAATAAATTTGAAAATAACGAGGAATCTGCATGTTTCCTAACATTGCACGGAAGATGAGTGGGAAAGTTTATCGAAACTTGTAAAGAAAACAAAGCTGGTAGTGGAAAAACTTTACCAAGCTCGAGTGTAAGTGATTTTGCTCCAACAGTAAATTCAGTTCCGCAAGTTTAAATTTCGTCAAACTACATGTGTCCGAAGCACTGATTATGGTCTATGTAACATTCTAACATTTTATCAAATTGAATCTAACTTCTACCGCTCCATAAATTTTCACTATACACTAGCACTAGACTAAAGTGATGAAAACAACAAAAGGGTTATTGTTGTTATAAATATCGAACAAGTGTTATAAATCAACGCTCTGTGAAGCTTTATTGTCACGTGAATAAATATCTTTTATACTTTTTCCGCACTAAACAATCTGCGGAATTCCACATCACTATTTCATGCCGGAGCAAGTTTAATACACGTCCTATAAAGCAAAGAGGTGTCAGTAACAAAAATCTCGCATACATATCTTCTGCTAGTTTACAGGAACCGACGTAATTGATGAGATAAAGTTGAGAGATGAATATAATAGACTGGCGAGATGAGCAGGAATGCGAAATTACAAAGTTCTAATTTACCATTTCCTCAAAATAATTGTGCTCCGATTTATGACCTTATCCGGTGCTGGAAATAGTAACTTACTAATTTCTTCGGCTATAAAATTTATAACACTATCAGATTCTTAATATTCTCGGACGAGAAATGGGACGTCACTCCAGCCATAGAAAATTGTCATAAAGATAGAATTCATGGTCGCAGGCGAGCTTCAAATAAATCTGGAACACTGTTTATATTTTTTCAGACACTTTGCAATTATTTTCGGCCTGTTTACGCTTTCTCAAATTGTTATTGTTTGGACATGATTCATAGAGGCCTGGCAGTTATTTTAATTTTACTTATATTTGACGTTTTTACATTATGACTTATGCATATATTTTATTAATACATAATCGTGTTTTTTTTAAATTACCCAATACAATAACGCGCACGGATATAAAGAAGAATACAGAGTAGGCCATGGAACCACTTTGACATTCCTTTAAATGTAAATGTTTGACCTTGAGATGAAAAAATTTGAAATTAATTTTTCTGTAGACAACCGTTTCGGACACGACATATGAAACATTTGGTGTCATTTTAACAAATTCCATCTCTGGACGTCGGTTTGCACGTCTTTTTTTGATAGTTCCTGTCAAATATCATGATTTGTCAATTTCAAAGGTCTACACTGTAAAAAATGGACAAAAAATGAGCCCTTAACGTAGTAAATAATAGATTTCCAGAAAAAAATACTAGTTCGGTTTTTATGATTGTTTTAGACAACTAAATAACTTTCTGACTTTGCTAAATTTTTACGAAGCTTTTGATACCTTAGATCAGGCTCTACTTGCTCTCTCTGTTTATGGCTTTGACGACATTTTGGACCAGTTTATTAAGTATTTTTTTTACTAAATTAAAGCTGTGATAATTTTTAACTCGTAACTCAATTTTAAACTCGGTAACTGCAAAATTCAAGCTTTTAGGGACGATACAGAATTATATTTAAATTTTCATGCAAAAAATGTTGAACAAGCTTGCAGACAGATTAATGATGACTTAGAACAAATGGCGCATATATCCAAGCAATTAGAATTAAAACTGAATGTAAATAAATGTAAAGCCATCAGCATGTCATCCAGATATACAAAAATTGATCATAACATTAAAATTGAAACGGACGTTATTCAAATTAAAGTTGTAACATGTGTATAATCTTGGTCTTATGATCATGCTTTAAGGAGCATGTAAATGCTATATGCAAATAATCACGAATCAAGATAATCAAGAAAAAAAAAATTGAATTCAAATATCGTTCGCAGAAAATTATAAACTCGTGTTATTTACTTATTTTTAAATTAAAAAAATCATATCTCACCTAAAATTAAGGAGTTAGGCTAAGAAACGGCTTTGTGTTGGGATACTGGTGGAATGCTTCCATTTATTTGTACATTTGTAACTTCTTCGTTTCCATTTTCTTTATTCTACTTTATTTTATTTCCATTTTTTTTATTGAATTGTAGATATTTGTTTTTTTTTTTTAGGCTAAGTTGAGTAGCTTTGTCTAGACTTCGCCCCTTATAATAGTAAAGCCGATTTATTATTATTTAAGTATTATTATTTAAATTTTACATTGAATTAAAATTCCTGGGTTTTGGTAGTTTTATTATAGAGATAAAATTTTCGTCAATTGACTCAGTTTGAAAAAGAGCGAGAAGCTGGAGTTTGCCAGAAAAATGAAATGAAATGCATCCACAGTAATGCAAACTTACAGAACATGGTTAGAAAGACGTATAAGTCGCTTCGAATTTCTTTCCTCAAAACGAGGTGGAACTCTTAGAAGCTGTCTAAGCAAATCCAATAATGGGGGGGGGCTTTAGAGGTAAAATCCCATGCATAGTTTTTTACATATTCTATGATAAGCAAAACCTGTTCCAAATTCACTTTTGCTAAAAATTAAATGCACGCTGCTTTCTCGTCACTCTGAATGTTAAAGCTGGATAATTACAGAATGTAAATTTTTAAAGTGGATAATTGAAGTTTGCCAATCAATGAAGACAAAAGCTCCAGACTAGCATCTACAGTCTCATTTAAATTGGTTTCAATCTATACCAAAATAAATTAGTTTCCGTTTTCAACACATTCACTTTACAATTTAATGTTACTTTGTAAACATTTGTTAAAATTGAATTTTGATAATCGGGGTTTAATTACTAAATCTCATTGAAAGACCCATTCGAGTTAATCACAATTTTGACTCATTTTACACTGAAAAAGTACCTATAACACTGTTCGAATCCAATCGGTCTTAAGAGAATAAAATGTTTGATATTTGATATTTTGGTTTTAGCTTTCATTTCGGTTTCGTTCGCTTTCTGATTGAATTCGGTTAGAAAAAAATATTAATTGCTTATTGTTGAATAAGGTTAAATTAGTGTCAGATGCAGTTGAATAGAAATTACGTAATCCATCGCGAGCAACAAGCCCATAGAAATAAAATAATGAGAATATGTCAAGTGGAGACAGATTATCGCCACAATGGCGTGTTTAATTTCCCAGACTCAAATCTAATTGTAGTTACTAAAAAAATATAAACACTGAGGAAAGTATTAAAATGAATTTGCTAAAATATGAAATTTGATAGTGGCGGGCTTACAAAGTCACAGAAGATTTATTGGGTTTAGAAAATCAGGTCAGAAGCAAACTCGATATGACAGAAGGACTCTTATACTCGCACTGCAACATTATTGAAGGAGCGAAGTGTCGCTTCTGGCTGTAAGTGAAATACGCCGCAAACACGTTTCGGTTTATTACTTTTCCATAAATTTTACTTCGAATTGCTTCGTTTCATGCTTCGTCTCTTCTTTAGCTTTAATAAAAGTGTATTAATCTTAAAAAACTATACGACCACATGCAACTATGACGCGACTGCAGTTTTCAATTTCACCCATAAATGACTCATGTTTGAAGAGTGGTAAAATGGAAAGTCACTTTCTGCTGACAACTGACGTTTTAATAAATTGTAATTAATTTAATTGTTAATTGTTTAGCGAATATGCTTTAATAGTCGAGCGAAAGATGACAAACACATTTTTCAAATTAAGCTTTTGTAATAAAACTTGCATGTGCCCTTAAGCACGTGAATATGTAGCAACCCTCCCTTGCTTCCACGTCATCTCCCTAAACGACAATAATACATTATTAAGCAACTCTTTATTCGTACAAGTAAACACCGTTTTATAAAAAACAAGATAAATGAGTCTCATCCCGACCTCGTGAGACACAAGAGAATACACAAACTCGCCTCCTTAGACGAAAGAGTTTAGGGAAGTGTCTCAGCTGAAATAAAAGGAAATTACATGCTTGTGGAATTATCGCAATATTTTACTTCAACGTGAATCTCTACGAAATATCACCTTTCAAAATAAATTGTTCTGTTTCCTGCAATGTGTTATCCAGACATAGTGTCAACCCGCTTGATAGAAACCTTGGCGAGTTTGAAAATAATAACGAAAGAGACGCAATTTGGTCGGAATTCCAGCTTTCCTTCCAACAGGAACTAATTTATAACAGCTACGACTCTTTTGACAGGTGTTTCAAGTGGAAAATATAAGACTGTGTCAGTTTTATATTTAGAAAGTCGAATGGCAGGTTGAGAATACATTTTTTCAGAATATCTACGGCGCTTTGGAGAACATAGATAATAATGCAGGGCTTGTATGGAGTTAATTGCCGAGGACTAGAGATAATCCTTGCACGTTTAAAACGTGCTGCAGCAGGTACGGAAATCATCAGAAGCATCCCTTACTAATAGAGTCCATAGACTGAGACAAATTTGCAGCAATTTGTAACTTTGTGAAGCACATTCGGCATCCTTTAGTGGCTGTTCTGGGATTAATAAACAAGCTACAATTAATGAGTACCGGGAAAATATTTCGGAAGCCATCAGATGATGATTTTAGTCAAGTAATTTGTTGTAGCATGCAGACAACTTGTAAAATTCCAGCTATGAATAGAAGTCGAAGAAGTTGTAAAATAAGAGTGTCTGTAAGACATAAAGGTAAATGGCAAATTTGCATTATAAAATCGTTAAATAATCAGTAAGATTCGTTGCCTGCGTATTTACAATGCTGTCATTTAAAGCGCTATTGCCGGGCTTAAATAATAAAATTTAATTCAAGCAAATGAAGGAACACTTACGAATTTTATCGTTGTAGGCTGTAAACCTAATTTTCCTGATATTTGTAAAAAGCGCACAAAAAGGAATACTCAGGAAGCTATGGAATTATATTCTTTAAATTTGACAGTGTAGACGTCATGATCTTTGACAGGACAACTGTCATAACCTGTATACAGGTAGAACAAAAGTATGAAATAATGGCTCTAACGAGTAATCAAGGGCTGTAACTTTTTAATTAAAAAAAAAGTAATACAAATATTGTTTGGTATGACGTGGACTTTTTAGTTTGATCGTATAATTTTTTTGTGATTTTGTCACTATTTTGCAGAACAATTTTACCGAATTTTACCGTTATTGAAAAAAATTAAGGAGAAAAGCATGATTTAGTAAGATACGCATCATTATTTTTGCTAAAAAATGGAAATTTACGAAATTTTGCTTGCGTGCACATACACCAAGCAAGAATTTTTCACACAGTTTACGCAGCAGACATAGTTTTTATATTTTTTCTCCACTCTCTATAGATATAGGTATCTTTTGCAGGGCGCCCGAAACAAATTATACACTGTAACGAATTTCAAAGTGCTTTTAGGGCCTACACTGAATGCCTATATTTTACTTAACTCACTTACTTTACTTAACACATAATGTCAAATTTGTCACATTCACTACAGTTAAAACAAACGAGCTGGTGGAACGAAGAGATAAAAATAAAAATTAGGCATAAAAAGAGCAAGTCGCAGAGCTAAATAAACAATAGAAATAATGAGAGTTTTCCTACATATAAAAAGTAGAATAAAAAGTCAAGGAACTGGTAAAAATAGATAAAAAAGATCAAGATGGAGGAAAAATGGACCAGGATAGCTACGGAACCCAGAAATTATTTTATTATGAACTAAAAACATTAAAAAAGAGTAAACAACACAGATGCAACTAGATAAAATAAAATAAAATATTTTCAAGTTTTAATCGCCCGATTTGAATTATTTCTAATTTGCATTTTGGTGGAGGCGCCGGGATAAATAAAGTCAAATTTATTACACCATTCATAGCGTATCTGCAATTAATAGAAATTACATTTTCTTTATAATAAGCAAGCATAATGATTGAGTAAGTGTTGTACAGTTCTTATTACTGGGTTTCCTTATACTTAATCTAAGATAGCAAAAGCTAAGCTTGTTTGCTAGATTTGACGTGAAAGAATTCAAATCTATTTTTAAGAATTTGTTACAATAGTCTTATTTTGGGATGCGGAACCAAATGCATCAAAAGAATATTGAAAAAGAAGAAAATGATGAAGCAAAAGCTAGGAAGTTACAAATGGTTACAGATATGGAAAGAATCACATAACAGAATGTGCTCTCGCTGAAAATCTGATGAAAAACATGAAAGAACTACAGCAAAAGTTGGAATTGTTGAATACAGCCCTCATAAAGAGAAATCTGAAAATGAACATAAGAAAGGCAAAAGTAATGGTGATAAGAAAAAACGGCATACAGACAGGAGTAAAACTTGACAATACCGATATTGTAGAATAAACAAAAATATTTAAATTGTTAGGATTAAAAACACAAAGTGATGGAAATAAGGTGGCATAACTAAATAGTAAGATGACAATATTCAAGACAATATTTAAGCCAATACTATTCTATGAATGCGAAAGCTGGACAACAGAAATATAATTTGCTAACAGTTGAAATAAAATATCTCAGAGGTATCAATGGAATAACAAGAAAAGACAAAATACACAATGAAACGGTAAAAGATAAAATGGAATTATAATCTACACTCGAACGCATTGAACGACAGCAACTAAAATGGTTTCGTTCGCTTTGTGAAGATGAAAAATACATACAGGTGAAGATTATATGGCAGGCAAAATAACATTAAAAAGAACAAGAAGTAAATCAAAGAAAACGTGGGACGATGCAGTAGTGGAAATCCTCAGAAAGAAGAACGAAATCTGTAAAGAGGGACAATAATTGGTAGGGAATAAGAAGAAATGCTCAATGTTTGTTTATAGCTGAACACGTATACCTTAACACCTCCGAGTAAAATAAGGGTTTGATTATAATTTCAAATGGCCAATATTAACGTCAAATTTGTCACATTCACTACAGTTTTTATTGAAACATCTTTTTTCTCTATTTTATGAACACGGGAGGATTGTAATAGTAGATCAAAATAAATCGTTATATTTAAATCCCGCCGCACTAACGAACTTGATAATGGCAGATAGAGATAACATAATTTATTACGCCTATTCGGTTTTATGGAATGCTAAATTAGCGGTTATTATAAAAGCAATATTATGTTCAACCCGGCTCGGACCGTTTTATAAATTGAAATGATGGAAACGATTTGAAGATACAAAAGAGTTCGTGCTTTGACAGTGCATCATTACGATGGATTTGTGAGACATTTATTCATGGCGTAAAATTCTCGTTTCAAGCAACGGATTACCAAAATTGTGAGGTGAAAATGAGCAAAGCTAAATGTGAGTTGTGAAATTAGGTTGGTTTCAATTCTGACATGAACTCCAGTGACAGCTCGGGAAAATGTAAGCATTGTCGGCGAAGGAAGCCTCGAATATGTACCAAATCCTCGGGGATTGGGACACGAAATTTACAACGCTATGTTGTCGAACAGACAAGAAATAGCGCAGGTATTTCCGTTAATATACAGACTCAAATTGCAGATAATCTCGCAGTTTAGATCGACGCCGAATCTGGCGAAATCGACACCTATGGCGACTTACTACGACGCTGCATTCGTACTTGTATAAACCTTCTCCTAAAGGGTTTTGCCAAAGAGGACACAATATGTCAGTGTAGCAGTAATCACTTGAACAGCTGCATCCCCATTATCTCCGCCTCTTTCCTGGGGGTCAAAGTGGCTCCGTTTGATCCATCCCTGTCTCTGGACGAGGCAACATCCGTGCTTAATCAAATCAGGCCCAGGATTATATTTGTCAGTTCCGACGCAATAGAACTCATAGAAGAGGCGATGGACGATGCGGATTTCGAGTGCGAAATCGTCGTGTTTGGTGCGTTTTACGGATTCACCAGTTTCGAGGATTATCTACAACCGGCGAAAACCGAAAACGATTTTAAACCGTTCCTCATTGACGACGTTAATCAAACCCTCGTCGTTTTGTTTAAAAGCGACAAAAACGGAGTTTCTAGAGGAATCTGTTTGAGTCACTGCTCGCTGATGATCCAACTAGTTAACGCCGCCTCGTGCTGGAATCTCGGCGAAAAGTTTTATCTCAGCAACTACTCGCGAGAAAGGAGAGAAAATGGATTTATGATAGCTTCCAGTTTTATGACGTTTTATTGGATCGCAGCGATACAACTATTATTTTGTGGCATACTGACGCGGACCGCTCGAGTCATTTCTTGCGATTACGATCCGGCGAAAACGTGGACACTCATCGATAAATATCAGGCAAGTAACTAAATACTGACTTATGGTAACGTACCGGCGAAATAACGGCCGAACAAAATAAAGATTCATAGTAGGGCATGTAATCTAGCTTGGGTTTTATTTTTTACAGGGTAGACCTTTGACATTCCACAGGAACTGTCAAACAAAAGTTGCGCAAAACACCCGGAGATGGAATTAGTTAAAAACGACATTAAATGTATATTATGTATCATGTTCAAAACGGTGGTCAACAGAAAAATTAATTTTAAATTATTTTTTACATTTAAAAGAATTTCAAATTGGTTCAATGGCCTACTCTGAATCATTTTTTTTGAACAGCCCTTACAATCTCTATATATTATTTCTCAATTGTGATTTTTTGTCGGTAAATCATATCTCCCGTAATACTTTATCAAAACCAATGATTGAGCTATCATTTTAAATATTACCTTTACTGCTATCTGCGAAAAATAAACAAACAATTGAATATATTAAAGTTTCTTTAAAAATTTCTGAATATTATTTCTCATGAGTTTTGTGTCGGTACTCCAAATCTCCCTTAATAATTCATAAAAACCAATTATTCAGCCATCATTGTGAAGATTGCCTTTACTGCTATCTGCAAAAAATAAACAAACAATTCAAAATGTTAATGTTTCTTTGAAAATTATTAATAACCGTATTTTGGTCATGGCGCCATCTACTGATTTTTTTTCCACTTCCCAAGCGGTAAAATGAGTAAACAAACATGATTGGGATGCAAATTATTCACATGGGGACCATCTAGTTTTATACATATTTTCGTAACCCGACAATATTTTGATTTGAAATGAAGGTTTTGGCTCTATATCACATGGTGAGTATAACGATTTAAATGGTTTTATCGAAGCGGAATGAAAACCAAGATCACTTTGAAGATGCATAAGAATTTGCCATGTTTGTGGCAAGTCACAAAAAGAGGACATAGATCGGAATTTAAATAAAACTCGCATACGACGCACTGGTTAAAAAATATAAATATACCTATAAATATACGTGTAGTTGATATATTCATAAACTGTCTTTTGGCTTTTTAATAGAAACAGATCCTACGTATTTTTATTTACTGCTTTCTTCAATTCAATCAATATTAATATTTCCTTCACTAGTGAGAATAAAAACAATAACCAACTTATTTTTCTTGGCTTTCTAATCAAAAGAGGCACAAGTGTTCACATTTCAAATATACAAAAAAAAACAGTTTCATAGATATTGTCATCCTCTTTATTCTTTTCACTTTTACATGCTCAAATTTACAGCTTTCAATAATCTACTTCATTATCCATTCACCACACCTTAGTCCCGCTTCTTTCAGAAAAAGTATGACATTATTAAACACGATGTCGTCAAAAATGCTTTACTTGTTCTTTGGTAATCTTTACTTTCAGTTAGGAAAGAAATTTCTCAAGCATGAAATTAGCGTCATTTCGTTCTGGAAGAAAAAAAAATTGCTTAAACGACATCTAAACCGACGAAATGTAATTAGTTAGAAAATATATTAATCTCGGAAGTGGGTACCAACCGAAGTTAATTCCAATTTTTTCCATTGCCCTTTCCCTTTTCATTCCCACTTCCCTTTTCCTTATACAAATTTTAAAGTAATTCCATTTTTTGTAAGCCAGTTGTATCGTTTTTGTGTTCTGCCTCTAAAATGTTAAATTCTGTCCTGATAATCACAGCGCTAGCACGATTCCTCTTTGGTCACAGCTTGATACAGATTCGGGTGTTTCCGGTACTTTAGCCACGGGCCAATATTTCTTTAGTTACAGCTTGTATTTTTGCCACATCTGGCGGCTCGGTTTAACTATCTTTAGAAAATCTAAACAGTTGAAATTTGACGTTTATCGGGTTCATGTGCAATTCTTTCTGCCCAATTTCTTTTAAATTATTGTTTTATTTGTTTATTGGGTCGTACCGAAAGAATGGTTTGCAATATGCAATGGTTGACACTCCTTTATTAAAACTCCTGACTAAAGTGCCGTTTTTGTTACAAAATATACTATTGTGATTAACACTAATTTACGAGTATAAGGTGTTTCTTGATAGAATGAAAATTTTTACGACTGGATTTTACTAATGTTGCAATAGGTACAAAAAAACGAACAAGTACTGCATAAGGTTTTTATTGTCAAAACAAGGGCATTGGCAATTGTTGCGCGCTATAATTAAGATAATTAAGCGCAAACCCAACCGATTTTGTACTCTGTAAAGGTCTGTCGCTGTGTCTCATAAGTATTTCAATACTAAAACTGCAAGTACACCTCCACTTTATCTACTCTTCAATTTAACAGAAGACTGCACTTTTTCCAAATGTAATTCAGAAAGAATCAAGTATATTTCAGAAAGTATCAATTCTAATTCCACTTAGTCCATTTTATTTCAGAATGCATCAATTGTAATTCAGATTAATCAATTGTAGGTACTTCAAAAATTGTTAATTGAAATTCAGAAAATAGCATTTGTAATCAGAATGCATCAATTGTAAATTAGAAACAAGTTTTTTTATTATATCAATATACCATGAATAAATTCTATCAACGTGTGTAATTGAATTTTAAAAATTACTCCTGTATTTGTATGTTTATATGTTCTGTGTGGAGAAAACTACTTTCTGAAGTAGATATAATCATGTATTGATTCATTTTAAAATGAAATTTAAATAGTCAATCTGAATTACTGAAATTAATTATTTCTGAAATTAAATTCAGCATTCTGAATTACAATTGAAACCTTCTGAAATACAATTGACTTCTCTGAATTACAATTACCCTTTACTAATCTGAATTACAATTTAGCCTTTCTGAAATACAATTCATGAATGTGAATTACAAGTAATATTTGCTGAATTACACTTAAAATAGTGTAGAAATATTCATTCGATAATACTTTATTTTTTCAAAGGACTGCCATAGGGTCAGATTGCAATTTACATCTGGTCTAACTAAATGTTTACAAAAAGGCAAAACCGTATTTTTAATACGCTCATTTATTTTATCAATGCAAGAAAAAAGGGATTCAGAGTAAGCCATTGAATCACTTGATTGTAATGATTGGAGTGTAGCAAAGTTTTGACTTTGAACTGGGCAAGTTCGAAACTAAGTGCCTATGCATGAAACAAAGTAAATTTCGTGTCTTTTTTATTATATTCCTTTTATTTGATTGACAGCAAATTATGCTAAAAGCCATGATTTGTCAATTTCAAAAAACTACACTGTAAAAAATAAAACAAAAGCTAGATTTCATGTCCTACTAAAAATCATCGTTTTTGTACGTTGTTTTACTAAAATGGACAGTCTGATCCCCAAATTCATCTCGAATAGTAAGTAGAACTTGCACATACATATAAGTGAGGCTTTACTTTCCCACTAGATATCCTTCATTTCGTGCTCCACCTGGCAAGCGATTCAACTCTACAAAATGGAAAAACCCGAGCAAGTCGAAGGTAAATCGTTGAAGATGCTGTTAACCTCAGGTCCCTTTTTAACGAAGACAAACATGACGTCCCTCCGCAAACTTTTTCCTCGATGTTTCATAACAAACTGTTACGATCCACCCGAAGCAGGTGGCAGTGTTTTAATGTACAACTTCACTAAACCTGGAGATATCAGGGATCAGTACCATAGACCCACGTCTTGCGGAAAACCGGTCCCTGGAGTGACTTGCAAGGTACCTCCAACCGTGCATTTGAAATCACCCCAATTTGTTTGGGTTATTTTCAGATCGTCGATCCGTGCAACAATAAAATCCTCGGCGCAAATAAAGCGGGCGAGTTGTGTTACAGAGCGGATTTCCTAACGAATAGTTATTACAAATCGGAATCTACGATTATGGAACGAGATGGTTGGTGCAAAACCGGCGACGTAGCAATGTTCGATGAGAAACACTGCTTTTACGTGTTCGATCCATTGGACGATGTTTTCAAATTCAAACATTGGCATATTGTGCCTTCCGTTATCGAGAACGTTCTAAAAGAACATCCAGCCGTGAAAGAAGCGGCGGTGATTAGTGTGCCTCTCGGGGATGAAGATACTGACGAAGCAGCAATGGGAATTGTCAGTTTGAATAAAGGAATGAAGGATCGGGTGAAGCCCGAAGAAATTGAGAAGTTCGCTAATGCTAATCTAACCCATCGGCAACAATTAAAGGCTGGGCTGATGATCGTTCGGCCGCTTCCACTGACTCAACTTGGAAAACCGAACAGAGAAGAAGTTCGTGAGATAGTGTAAATTTTGGTCTACTTGAACCGATCGCTAAAATCGTGTGTTTAGTGCCAATAAAACCGTTCGCGATTAATAAATTTGTCCACACGTAAACTGTTTTCAGTTTCTTTAATCGTCTTCACCGCTTTTCAGTGTATCGACATTCAATTAAGCGCGCGGTTAACCCCAAATGGGCCGAATTGTTGTGATCCGAAGATGCCCACAATCTAATTGAAATTGCATCAAACGAGGATTAATTTAGCGCTGTGCAAATGGGCGGCTGAAATATGATTTAATTGGAGGCAGCTTGTGACGAACTAATTTGCAGCATGTCCTGCTTCTCTTCCTGACTGAAGGTATTATCGTTGTTGTGATCGCATTTTGCAATTTCCCTACTGCTGAGGAGGGTTATAAATTGAACTTGAAAAATGGAATCATTCGAACCCAACTTTATCGCTTCAGCTTGATGTCTAGTTTATGATAATAATGCCTGAGTAGGTCCATGTTTACAACCATAGGAAGGGTCGTGCTTTCAATTGGTTCGAATTCACCAACTGAATAGAGTTTTATGGATTCCTAATTTTAATTAAGTCACATTCAGCAAAGTGGAAATTAAGCGTACGCTATTATTACACTACAATTTTCCATTATTGACCTAGCACAATGTGGACAATGAGGACAATTCAGAGCTCAAATAACAGTTACGATTAATATATAATTTGCGTTCTTTAGTTAATTAATTAAGCTGTTTCACACTTTATAATATTGTATTGATTGTTAACAAGTTCGTAGTTGCGTGGCACGGCTTAAGATTAATATAAGTAAAAAACTCAAATCCCTAACGTCTTGACATTATTGCTCACGCCACGTTTTTGCCTTTTAACTTTGGGTGCTTTACCGGGGATTTAAACTTAAACTAAAAAATAAACGAAGACATTGCTCATTTGACATAAAACAAACGGAAACAAATTGTATATATTTTTTTGTAAATCGCCCATTTTCTCTGTTCTTTCATTCGTAGTAAAACGCTTATCGTTTTTTTTTTGGTTGGATTACTACGAAAATAGGATCCGGGACGAGACATGAAAATACAGACAAGGTGTTCATTTCAACACAAAAATAAAGAAGTGGAAATATATGGCCAAAGTGTGTTTTTCCGATTAGAGATTTCTTTTCGAGAACACGCGAGCTACAAATCCATTTGAAATGGTGCGATTTTTTGCTCCAATTTTTCTAAAGATAAAATGTATCTCACGAGTTTTTCTATTTGATTCAATGTTTTCTATAATATGCAGCATCATTGCGCCACGGAGAACGATTCGGATCGCAACGTGAATTTGGGACTTTTTCGAGTTGGGTCCAATTTCAGTCCCGGGTTTTACTGAGAAGTGTTAATGTATTTTAGATTGAGTTTCGTAATAACGGTGTTTGTCAAGAAATTCTACACGCGATCCGCTGCTTGGGCGTCTTGGGGTAAAAAAATATTCTAGATTTTATTCTGATTAATTTGATTTATGCATTATTTTTATAAAAAAAGTAAAAAAAAAAACAGATCGGTTTCTATTTTTAGAGAAACCTACATTATCATTTAAGTCATATTTTTACAATATGTCCTTACTAGCGTAATGATTCAGAGCGGGTTCTTACTCTTTGGTTCCTGATGAACTTTCTGCCAAAGCTTGCAACTAATGTCGATCAGAAAACAGAACAAAATTGAAAAAAACTTTCGATTTAAACTGAATTTATTTACAAAAATTTAATATCGATTTATACGAAATACGAAATAAATTGAAGCTAAATTGCAAAATCGTGGAGACGATCTTTCGAGATTAATAAACTATTAAACTGATGCATATATGGGCTGTCTCAAAAATAATGGCATTCATTTTAGCCAGTATTAGAACTCGTCAAGACAAACAGTTTTTTTAAGTACCATTTTTTCGAAATGGCAATTTTGTTTTAGCACGCTGCATGAAAGACGAAAAGAGAATCGTTACAACCGTTAACAAAAATTTAACCTACACATTTAGAATAATTTGAAAAAATTCTTTGTCTATATGTACAAATCAGAGTGTCCTCACTGACACTCATTCACACATTGATAATCAACGCAGAGCCCAAACCGTGAGAACTGACGACTTGAAATTTTAAATGTGGGTGGCTTTTGTGCCGAAAATGAACACTAAGATGGGATTTTTTGAAATTTGGTCCGGTTCTTTTGTAATTAAGTAAAAACAATGTGTAGTTTTGGTGGCCTATCGCATAAAGGATAGCACGTATTTAACTAAAATACCCTTGCCGCAATGACGTCCAGCTATTTTAATAATAATGTCGATCCGTGGCTCATCGATCACTTTAAAATTACCAATATTGCCCCAAGCCTCCCCAAAAATCCCGCATCATTTCAAACTACCCCAAATAAAACTAAAATTTTCAAAAATGCCCCGAGCAAACTACGCCAAATTTACATAAATTATTTAGGCATTCTAAACCAAAAAAAAATATATACCAAGCTTACTTTTAGTAACATTTTCTTGCTACAAATCTGATGCTTGAGTTTGACTATCGAGTACCGAAATCAATTGTAAAGCTTTTAATTACGGCTTTCCGCACGGAATGTTAAATAACACTTACTTTGTAAAATAACATAAAAAGCGCTATAAATTCTTTATCCCTCGCAAATAAATGATAACGGATGAAAAAATTGATTCAGAGTTTGGCATTGAATCACTTGGGAATTTTTTTAAGTGTAGAAAATATTTGATTTTGAAATGAAAAAACGTTTTGGACAAATACTTAAGAAACATTTAGCGTCTTTCTTCACAAATTCCATCTCCGAGCGTAGGCTTTGACGTCGTTTGAGCAAGTTTTTGATTGACAGGGCTGTAAAATGTTATGACTTGATAACGTCAAAAGTCTACACTGTAAAAAATAAAACAAAAGCCACTTTCCACTGCCTACTAAGAATTTGGAAAAGTTTTATTGTAGCTACACTCTATAGCAGATCATTCCACTTGCTAGTAAAATGATTATATTATAAACTGTTTATGTAGGAGTATAAATAACTTTACAAAAACTGTATTAAACGGTATGCATAGCTTCAGAACCCCAAAACATTTTTTGTTACTTTTTATATTAGTTAATCTCGTAATTATTTGGATAAACTAAATTAAATTTTTTGTTATCAAATTTATCAAATTAGGAAATTCATAACAAATATTTGGTGATTTGTTTTCTTTAAATTAACGATTCAATTTGACCACAAATAAAATTAATAATGAATATACCAAAACTAGTTATTACGCATGTTTAGGACACATAACAAAAACATGCCAAAGAACAACATCTAAAAAAATAATTAAAATAAAAAAAATTGTATGCGATTTTATGAAAGCAGTGCAAGAGAAACATTATTGCCACACGCCTGAATGCTTTTAAGCGCAAATCGCCAAAAATATATAATTTTGTTTACGTGGTTTTGATTTAATCATTTGATTTTAGCAGTCCATAAAAAAGGAAGTAACTGCAGGTACAAATGATTTTTCACATTAATAAACAGGTTTTTAACTTAAGTATAATAACTAAAATCGAAACCACTAACTACGAACCACCAGACGAACTGCAAATTGCAAACTACAATAGTATAATAAAGAACGAGTTTGATAAGGCAAAATTATTATACAAGGCTAAGTTTATAAAACGACTGTCAAAGCCAGGAGTTTTATAAAATACGAGTGCCATAATAGCCTTATGAACGAGTTTTTTATAGTATTTGTTCTACTTCGCATCTTTTATGCAATTTTTAATAAAAAGTTTTAAAATGTCGCCAATCTTGCATGGGTTGGTACGATAATTATTAAAATTGAAAGAGTTAACGGTGAGAATAATTTTCAGCAAAATATTGTGGCAAGCAACCTACCTGAGATTAATTAAAGTGCTCAATACACATCCATCGTAACATTAATGTTTATTAAAATTTAATTTAATTTAAATTAAAAATATTGTAACGTTTTGTTTTGGTGTTTAATTTGATATTTGACATGACAATAAATTTATAATCATGACATCCCGTCCTAGAAAAAACTATATTACACTAGTTCCATTACGAAACTGTAAAAGCTCAAACGAGTGCTTTAACAACTTTGTTATAGACGCAAAGTAGAAACAAATTAAAACGCCGATACGCCAACTGCCAATACAGTACCAACATAACCAATTCAAATTCAAAAAACTGACAGCAGCAGCAACACATTGTAATCGAAACGAAAAACTAATAAAATTTCACTTTCAAAAATATCGTCTTTTTCTTTTTATATCCTAAATATTATAATAAGTTGACGTGGGTATGTATATGTATATGTAGCAATTTACAGTTTCTAACTGCATCACCTTAGGCAAGCTTTTTTTTTATTAAATAAACTTCCTGTTCCATATTTGTTTCCGAAGTTTCAATCCACGTCACTTTGGAATTGTGTGGCGTAAATAATTAATTTAAAATTAGCAGCGTGACAGAGTGTACATGCGGCAAACGTTGTCTCGTTGGACCGGGGCTTTTATTCTGGCCATTTCAAACGGCGTCGTACTAACTTGACTCGTGTTTGCTCGTCGCGAGCAATTAATCAAATAATACCACTTACCGTGCATTTCACATCTAATTACCTGTCACACGAGCCTAGATAAAAGACCTTATGAAGCCCATTGTTAAACTGAAGAGAGACGTTAATTTGTGGTGCGTCATACACGACACTCGCTAAATGAGAGATGATTCGCTGGTCCCCACAAGACGCGATTTTGATTTTTTTTTTGCCTTAAGTGCACGAAAAAAAAGTTTGTTAAAAAGATACGCTTCGGTGTTTACAGGAAGTCGGCAGCGTTAATTGTTAGTGATTTAAATAATAAAATTAGGTCTCTTTCATTTTGTTAAAAGCTCAATTCCCCGAGCTGGATTTATTTAAAATTTAAATTTAAGATTGTGGTTTTTTTATTTGTTTAAATAAATTAGCACCGGAATAAAACTGTATATTTTACAACGTACCGAACGTCACAATTTGTTTATTTATTTATAAATTGTCACAATATTTATTTGTTAAAATGACAAATGTAAATTACAATTTCTCACCGTACTAATTTTTTTCGTTTTAATTTGCTTGTGCTGTAGTGCGGTAAATTACTCGTATTTTTTATCGATTTTTATTTGTTTAAAGACAAATTAAACAAAACCGAATGACAATATGTATGAGAATGGCAAGAGCATTTAGGACTTGAATTTAACCAATTTCCAAGTTTCCGAATACTTTGTCGGTCCAGACTGCACTAGAAGAGAATAATAAAAAGGCAATTTGCAGAGTGTAGTAGTGCATTTTATTCAATCAGGAACTTCATATTTGCCTATGGAACTTTACTTAACATAGAAATTAGGACCGAAAACTCAAATACAACAGCTCTAGGAGACGAAGAATCCCCTAAGAGCCGTCATGTAAATTCTAAACTCAAAATGCTCGTCTCTTCTCCATAAGAGGTTTAGAACTTTTAAACTCCGTCGTTGCATTTCAAATAACCGCACCTTCGAATAAATGGAATTGCGAGTTCGGTTATTAATCTTAAGCCGCGCCACAATAGCACAAAGAACACGAAATCCTGGCAAATGCTCTCAGGTGGTGCATCTTCGTGGATGCAAATCGAGAAGGAAATTGAATGTAACTTGTTGGTAAAACCTCCGACGCCAAATAATTATGCAGACTAGTGCATGTTCGCAGCAAAATTGAGCTGACTTTGCGATTAATTTGTATTCTTCGTACGGAAAATGGAAGTACTTTGCGAGGGATTTCTGTAAAATTGAACGCGATTTCGCGACGAAGGCGTATAAAAAATGACCGGAGAGTCCACTCCATTTGTCACGGAGGCGTTTCCTGTCTTCAAAAGCGGTAAATTTTAGGGCAATTCAATTGCGTCGGCGAGAGCACTTATGAAATAAAAACGTATCAAATAAATCAATTAGATCGCACAAAGGACATGCGAAAGCAATGATTAAAACGCTTGTTGTGTAATTACAAAACGGGAAAGTGTCATAACGAGCGACGGGGTTTTTGAGAGGTGTTCCGGCATTTGATTACGAAATTATCAGAATAACGTGAAGCAATTTTGGTGTCTATAATTAAATTTTGCTGTTAAGCACTTTAAATTAATTATTCCGGAGCCGTTGCGACAGCAATAAAGTTTTTTAGGTACATTAGTTCAGCGTTCTAATCCGATTTGTAAATGGCTAAGCTCACCTCCTCTGAATTAGTTGTCAACTAATTATCTAAAAACCTGTCGGAAATTTCATAATTCCATAATTTTAAATTTGATTTTGTAACTTTAAGTACAACAAAACAAAGAAAATCCTTGTTTGTGTCATCTGGTAAATTTAATAGTCCCACAGGAACATTACCATATCGTTATGGAAGATAGAGATACAATTATAACGTTATGGGAAAAATGTTTAAACTAATATTGAATCCAAAACTACTCCAGAAAAAAGAGATTGTCTTCTTTACGAAAATAAAAAAAACCGGAGCAGTGAAAATACAAATCTTTCTAAACGCTCTGAACAACTGAGTTTTATAGAGATATTTTGAACAAGCACTGCTAACTAAGAACAATTACTACATCACCAAAAAAATTACACGTCTCCGCTTTGCAAAGGATGTGAACAAGAAAACGAGACCGTTCAGCACGTGCACTGAGTGTCCACCGCCAAAATTAGGAAAATATTCCTGGACTATGGGCTATTTTGCCTAAGAAAGATTGGTATTAGTGCAGACTGAATGAGCAGTCGACAGAATCCTCATTACCAATACAAAAATGTACAAAAATGGGGATTTAAAATAGGCCTTGGAATCACGTTGAACATGATTGTAGTGTAGCAAAGTTATGACCTTAAGTTAGTAGTGTCTTTTGAAACAAATTTAATCTCCAGGTGTCGATTTAGTCCTGGCTTTATAATTTTTTTGATTGATAGTTTTTGTCAAATGTCAGAGGTCTACACTGTAAAAATAAAACAAATACCAGAAAAATTCCTTCTTTTAGCCTCTTTTTTCTTCTTCCTCTTTATTACTGATAATGGAATCTTTTTATGTACCCAAAACTGGTAGGTCCCATACAGGCTGATTATAAATGATTGTAATCAACCTAATGTAAAATTCTTACGTGCCACTTCATTGTTATAATGCATCAACAAGAGTCTTGGCAAACAGTGATATTTTCCACTTTTAATGAACGGCGAAAACAACAAAAAACCACAGTAAACATGTCAGGATAATCGAGATTTTTAAATTGTTTTCAACATTTTTATTAAATAATGGAAACTTGTTAACTAGCATAGGAAGCCATGGAAAGCAAAGATAAGGACACAAAAATTAAACACTTTAATAATAATTATAACGATCTTCTTAATCAAATATAAGAAATAAAGAATAAAAAACAGAATAGCAAATTTCCATTATTCAATAACATTTCTGCAAATAACTTGAAATCTCGAAAATTATCACAAATAGGTATAGGACATACTTAACAAAAATAAACGATATATCTAATATAACATTTTTACGTGCCATTTCATTGTAATAATGCATCAGCAAGAGTCTTGCCAAACACAGATATTTTTCACTTTTAATGAACGGCGAAAACAACAAAAAGCCACAGTAAACACGTCGAGATTATCGAGATTTTTAACATTTTTATTAAATAATGGAAACTTGTTAACTAGCGCAGGAAGCCATGGATAGCAAAGAGAAGGACACAAAAATTAAACACTTTAATAACAATTATAACGATCTTCTTAATCAAATATAAGAAATAAATAATAAAAAACAGAATAGCAAATTTCCATTATTCAATAACATTTCTGCAAAAAACTTGAAATCTCGAAAATTATCACAAATAGGTATAGGACATACTTAAAAAAAATAAACGAAATATCTAATATAAAATTTTTACGTGCCATTTCATTGTAATAATGCATCAGCAAGAGTCTTGTCAAACACAGATATTTTTCACTTTTAATGAACGGCGAAAACAACAAAAAGCCACAGTAAACACGTCGAAATTATCGAGATTTTTCACATTTTTATTATATAATGGAAACTTGTTAACTAGCGCAGGAAGCCATGGATAGCAAAGAGAAGGACACAAAAATTATACACTTTAATAACAATTATAACGATCTTCTTAATCAAATATAAGAAATAAAGAATAAAAAACAGAATAGCAAATTTCCATTATTCAATAAAATGTTTGCAAAAAACTTGAAATCTCGAAAATTATCACAAATAGGTATAGGACATACTTAACAAAAATAAACGATATTTATTAGTATAAAAAATTAAGTAATCAAATATCATGAAATCCATTAACAATAAGAGATTTGGCATTTAGAAATTTATCGTGTTTTGTAGGTTAAAAAAATCAAGTTATACAAAATATGTTTGTAATTTCACGTGCAATAGAAAAATGTAATAAACTAAAAAAAAATTAAGCACAATCTAATACCAAGTTTATGGTACAAATATTTTTATGTTGTGCAGTCTCCGAATTTACGTAACTTGTTACTTTATATATTTTTTTACCTCTACCAGGTATTGAGTTATCCGCCGAGAACGCACTGTTGGGACACCCTGTATATTAACAATGATGATTTGTTAATTAAAATTCCCTATTTATGTAAATGTAAATAATAAAGCAGCTGACTGCGAGTTCTGAACTTTATAAGTGCAATTAAACGAGAAATTGTACTTTACTTCCTCGCACCACAAGCGCCTAAAAAGTGTTTTACATTAATTAGCATCAAAATATACAGAAATTACTTCCAAGTAATTAAATTTGACATTTTTAGTAAAAACGTCTGGTTATTAAGTCGGAAAAAATTAAGTGGCAGCACTTGTTGAACATCAATTATTCTAAATAATAAATAACAGGTTTCGTGCACGTTAACACGGGAGAATTTTACCGAACTTTCTTAATCTCAATCAATTATAAAGAAACAAAACCCATTCCAACTTTTAAAATAACGAACGGCTGCATGAATGAATTGCAAATGTTTATTACATTATCAACTCGACGAAAAAATACAAAACTTTTACGTTTACAAATTTAACGTGTTGCAACTTTTGATCAGAAAGTTCGTCGGCGGACCAAATTTAAAATTTAAATCATCTCCAAACTTCGCCCGCGCCGGACTTGGGCATGTAAATTTTGTTGCGGATTGTAATAATTTCAGTGTTTCAGACGTAATAAGCAATTTAGAATAAATCGCGCGCCACGGCACAACCACATTTAAAAAAATGCTAAATTCTTTCTTAAAGTCTACGCGGCGTCAGCTGAACGTATCCTTGTCAAATTTAAATATTCCATTAAGAGTCTGTCCGTGTAAAATTGCATTTGGGTATTGAATATAAGCGTAACTCGTTGCATCGGCTGCGTTGATTGATGCCCAAAAGAAAAATAAAAAACACCTACCTTGGTTTTGGATCTGGCGATTCTCTGGTCTCGCGAATTTTCCGCTTCGCCGGGAATACGATGACACCAAATTACCACTCCGATGCTCGTATACGTGAAGAGTAAAACAACCGAAGGGATTACATACTGCAGGAACATCAGTATTTTCGTATATAGTATTCCGTACTCCAGTCCCACTTTGGAGTAGTCTTCTATGCAAATGTATCTGAAACAGAACGTGACTTATTTCAAACTTATTGGAACGATTGGACAGGTTGTATTCCCTTGTCATAAACATGTGTGACCCAATGGTATAAATGATTAGTTGTTACTAATAGATTTATGTTCCAGTCACCAGCAGCTGGAAGCTAACTCCAAATTCATTCGAAGAACTTTAATTACTTGTTTTTTTAAGTAACTGAAAAACTTGTCCGCTTTGTCTAGAACTTTTAATGGCGCCAGTTCAATAAAAACTAGATTGTTCAAATAAACAACGTAAATTGCACCCAAATTACGTTTCTTTCTCCAATGAAGAATTATGTATGATTCTAAAATATTAAAGGGCGGGATATTAAAAAATGGGGAGGATCGTTGTAAAATTAAGATAATTCAAGTGAAGAGTTCATCGGGGACCAGTTTGACAATCTTCCAAAAATGTATTACAACCTGAGGCGCCCTCATACCTTGAAATTACCGGGAGTAATGAAATAATTTTCAATTTTTAATTACGTTTCATACATCACCGGTTAGCAAATTTCGTCGTTGGGTTTGAATATTTTACGCTTTCAGCATGGCTCGTCAATTTTTCATAAGACTGGGGTTCCGGCCTTAGGCGCAACCGTCTATTCTGATCAACCGAGATTTCTTGGTGGGGTTTACCGTTTTAGGGTCGCCTGTTAGGGTGTTCAACCCTTTCACTGCAAAGTCTAATATCCCAGAATCGCGCAGTGTAGCCTGCAAGGTGCAAAATCCTAAATAAACTTTTTGTGTCCGTAGATTTCATAAAATTTTGGACGAACAGATTCTGCCAAATGGCCATCCATAAAATAACTGGAATATTTCGGGGGTTCGGAATTTGCCTGAGGCCGACGTCACATAATCAAGTGAAACCGTTTACATACTTTATAGCGATTTATTTGGTCCGAAATTTATAAGATATCCATTCTGAGTTAAGGCCGTAAACACCAATTTCAGAATAAACGCTGAAAATCATTTTTTTAAAGCGATTTTGAATTTATTGAGATTGAAAAGTTTGGTATTTGTAATTTTTGTAAACAATTTGGACACACTCACATTGCCGATAATTACAGCAGTCAAAATGTCTGACGATGATTTGTCGTTGGAAGCTGTTATTAAGCTTTCATTGTACTTTACACCCAAAGCTCCAGGTTTTATATTTTATTCACAAGTGAGAAATTTCGGGTAATGAGCTCGAGCTGCAACAAATGTTTGATCAAGCAGAATGTACGCGTTATCAAATATTAAACGCGCAATGTGTTCTTCGGTAAACAAATAAATATCGAACGTGAAAGCCGTTCGAAGACCCAATAGCCACTTTCCTTTCACGAAACTTAATTAACAAAGATATAGTATTGTATTATGACTAATTAATTAGAAAACAATTCAATTACATTGGAGAGGCCTCGCTTCGCTCCCGTCAAAACAAATTAAATTTAATATCATTTGTTAGGTGCGCCGAGGATTAGTTTTTTATATTTTAATTTGTATTAAACGCGCAAGGGGACTATTTTTTCTCTACTTTCCTTATTTTTACTCACATTTTCTTGTCATCTAGTGTGATTTTAGTACAGGCTGTAAAGTTCAGAATATTTAGAATTTATACACGTTCCAGCTTCCATAAAAAGCAACAACGTGTACTTGGATGCTTTATTGGATTAGACTAATTTTATAAAATCGACCCTTTTACAGAAATTAGTCGGGGACGTAAATTTGAAATGCAGCAGCAGATGAAGCTTCTTACAAACACAATTTTATAGTTTGTAAATGTTAAACAAAAAATAATACTCCTATGAGAAACAATCGTAACGTTTAATTAAAATGAATAAGTTAAAAGTATCTCTATTTTTCGTTTTGTGAAAAATACTGACAAATTAGCGGAAGTGAGAGATTAAAAAGGGCATAAAAAGAAGTCAGCATAATACACGCAATAATAATATCTATTCATTCCTTAGCCTAGCTTACCGTGTATATATTATTTACTTGTATTAGTTTGTAAATGTTAAAAAAATAATAATATGAGAAACAAACGTCCTACCGTTAAATTAAAATTCGTAAAAAATATCTCCATTTCTAAATTTGTGACTTATTGTTTTTCCCACATATTTTGCATTACTTTTTGTATATTCATTCATTTGTAAAATAATTGTTTCCATTTTTTGGTACGAAGTTTCTTATAAATTGAAATAAATACATTATTTGCCCGGCGCATCCACCAATTTGCACTCGGTATGAATGCCACTATATTAATAATTGCTCACCTTACTAATTTTACGATGTTACTCAGTCATTCTTTTGAGACATTTTCAGAACGAATAAACTGTGTAGGCTAGGGCTCATTTGTTATTTTTTCTTTGACTTGTGGACGACTTTTACAAAAATCATCGTTCATATGTTGCTTCGGCCGAATTGAAATTTTGGAAACCAATTGACTCTTGTTTTGATGGTGCTTTATGACTAAAAGATATAACAAGCTGTGTTAAATTACTCATCATAAAAATTATGGCAAAAAATGCTCATGACTCAAATGAATTATTGAATGTTTTTCTTAATTTGTAATGCAGTAGTAATATCTATTGATTATGTAAACACCACCTTAAAAGTAGAACTTATACTTGGTAAATGTTAAAAAAAATAGAAGAAACAAATGTCGCAATGTTATAATTCAAATAAATCCGGTAAAAGTATTACTTTTACAATTTTGTAATAAATACTAAAAAGTTCCGCAAGTGAGAGTTTAAAAAAGCATAAAATATAGACGAAGTAAGTAATAATACAGAAACAAATTTGGGTTGCTGCAAATACATAATATACATATATTTTTTTAAAAGGAAGTGCTTGATATATTGTGATTATAGATTTTCTAAATATTTTATATTACTGGTTATGGCATTGTTTAATTTGTAGAATATTTTCGTCTATTTGTAACAAATTATATCCAATAAATTAAAATCTAAATAAAATATACTAACTCTTTTGAAACAATTTGACAACGAATTACTTTTGTTAGTTTGGGCTAATTTTTTTTAGTTTGTGGTTACTTTTGCTTAAAATCGTTCATGTTGCTTCGTTCAAAATTAAATTAAATTTTTGGAACTACTAATAAACTGTTGTTTCGACGGTGCCCCATCACTAAAAGCCACAACAAGCTGTTCAGGCATTGCTGTTCTATAAATAACCGTAAATGCAAAATTTCGTAAATATTAAATTATTTCAAAGCAAATGATATTGACATATTTTTGCTAACAGCAGAAGTATGCAAGCCAAATAAAGGCAGATGTAGGTCGATGAGAAAACGTTGTCCAAACTTTGCGCTTATTATAACTTATAGACTCAATGCATTAAATAAAAAGCATTTTAAAAGCTTAGATAAAACCGCACGCAGCAGTAATAATGTGTGAGGAATGCCAGTTTCCGTACGATAAACACTGCGAATAAAATGCTTTTTGCTTCAAAAGTTTTCAAACTGACAGAAAATAAATTGCAATTTTAAAAATAGGCATTGCTCAAATATTTCAAGGTAATTTTGTGGTTTCAGTTTTTATAAACAAGCATCGATTAGAAACATGTAAAAAATTCCCGTTCGTATGAAGCATTGTTATTCCCGCATTCTGGCAACTTTCCAAACGCGCTACGTGTAATTTTCACGGTCACCAACACTTATCTTTAATCTGATAGAGCAATATTAATGCTCATTTACTGTTTTTTATGGAAAACACGCCAACATTGCAGTATTGACAATATTTCATATCAGATAATTTGCGTGAGTTTTCCGAGCTGGTTTATTAACACTGCGTTAAACCCCAGAGAAAATATAAAATGGAATTCATACTACATCCGATTCCCAGGTATAATTTCCAATTACTGTCTCTGCTTTGGCAAATCTAATTAAAAACAACTTTGCTAATAATCCTTGTCTAAGCAAATTAGCTTTACCCTCCTCAGAGTAAAAAAACGTCTTCAGGGAGTGTTGCAAATTTCGCACGTATTCATATGCATTACCATTTTTCTTTGGTAAATTAACTATTAGTTTGAAACAGCAACGTTGTAAAATATTATTGGGAAATGCAGAGGTGCAAACTAGCAAGCAGCAGGTAATATTATTGACAAGAGAAAAACATTGTATGCACACTTTAACATATACATATACTGTTGAATTTTTCGAAGCAGAATCCAATCTGTACTAGAATCGAGACGTGAGAGCTTATTTAGCTGATAATTTGCAGGAACAATAGAAACGATTCATGCAAACATCTGCTAATATTGATTTTGTTTCATCTCCCAGCCCGATAATTGAACTAATAAATGTGTAAAATTATAGCCAGACGAATCTGTCGTTTAAAAAGTGGTTAGAGGCGTTTCGTCCTATTTACTTTATTTATATTGTTAAATTGTTAGCGTTAGAGGACGGGAGTTTAAACCAGAACACAACTCTGATTATAAGCAATATAATATACATATAATATAGTATCGGTTATTTCAGAGAAAACGATTCACAGAATACAATATGACAATATTCAAAATATATATGTGTCATCTATACTAGTCTTCTAGATTTTTCATTGATTATTCTCACATAAATATTATTATTTACTATCTGGGCTTATTTGTTTTGGTTTTTGGCTTTTGGGCGACTTTTACGAAAATTATCGTTCAAGCAGCTTTGCCAAAATTGAAATTTCTAGAACCACTAACATACCCTTGTTTTTGCTTGTGCTTGTATTTTTTAAGTGGTGCCTATTTTCTCAATAACTTTTCGAAAATGTGAACTGTATCCTACAAAATGTATACCACTGAAAAGCTTATCAAAAATGCTACGGAAAAGTGTAAATATAGGAACTATAGGAGTGTAAAATTTACAAGCTGTTCTATTTATCAATCGGCTATATCTCAGAAGGTTAGCCAAGGCCTGAGGATTTGACTGAAAAATTGGTAGCGTTAACGGTTATGAATTTTTGAACGGAAGCCTACATCTGAGAATTTTGGAAAATAATGTGACGTACATCTGGTGCCTATTTTCTCAATAACTTTTCGAAAATGTGAACTGTATCCTACAAAATGTATACCACTGAAAAGCTTATCAAAAATGCTACGGAAAAGTGTAAATATAAGAACTATAGGAATGTAAAATTTACAAGCTGTTCTATTTATCGATTGATAAATAAGGCAATATCTCAAAAGATTGGCCAAGGCCTGAGGATTTGACTGAAAAATTGGTAGCGTTAACGGTTATGAATTTTTGAACGGAAGCCTACATCTGAGAATTTTGGAAAATAATGTGACGTACATCCTAAAATGTGACAGATACGTGAAAATTACTCTTTTTTTTAAAGCAGGGCTGAGTGTAGAATTCAAAAATAAAATCAAAATAGGATGGTTCTAGTTAAAAAATATTACTTTGTTGTTTTTATAGTATTTTGACATCCTGTTCAAAAATGCAAATATTTTTATAATGTGCGAGAGAAGGGCAACTATCATCCACAACAAAAATCGAGTCGAATAGCAAAAAAGTTATGAAGCTTTTACGGAGCTCTGGGCCAAAAATGTAAAATAAGAAAAAATTATTAGACTCAAAAGTTGCAAGTTAAAAGCAAAAATAAAATAAAAATATTTTTTTTGCAAAATCATTTGTATTCAAAACACGCATTTTATTTTACTCTGTATACTTAATTTTGATGTTTTCGGCTTGAAAACATTTAGAATTGGGGCAATAAAATTTACTGATACACAGTAACAATATAAACAATATGGCTAAAATATTAAGCGATCACTTCAAGGATGTTGGTTCGTGCTAATCTAGAAACACTTATTGACTTTTAACTTCTGGCTCGTTGGAGTTTATTTTATCTCTATGACGGTATCATTAAACAGATTTGACGATCCCCCTCTGAAGTTTTGTATCATGTCCCCAGCTTCGATGTTTTTTGCAAAACTGGTCTCCTTAGAATGAAAACCCAGCAGAAGCGGCAGATGTTCTAATAATTACAAAGCGCAACTGCAACTGTTATTCGTTATAATCGAATTTTATATATATTTTTTAGTAATATTTGTGTGGAGTAAAACATTCAATTTTGGTGGATGCGCCGGGATAGTTGGGCTAATAAATGTGTAAAAATATTTATATCAACACGAATCTCGTTTAAGAAGTCGTGTTAATGTTCCATTTTATATACTGATGCATTCAATACAAATGGTGTTGGATAAAGTTCACCACAAAATAACATCCCATACAATCTGAAAGTTTCTAAAGTGGATGAACAATATGCAAAGAATCTCACAATTTTTTTAAGTGCTGAGTGCTTTGCGGAGTTTGAACTCGTCTGGAAGTTCCCGAACCGATTAAATCACTTTGTTTCCAGGAAAATGTCTCAGTCAAAGTCTAAGATTCCCCCATTTCGAGCGATTATTGCGTTGTGAAATTTTTACGAGGCCTCCATCAGAACCGAAGACGTACTTCCACGCAAACAATAAAACATGCTCTCATGCAATCCGAACTTACGAGCACCTCCACCTTCGCTATTTAACGCGAAATCGATTCCCCTTTCGCTCAGATTTGAATTCTTAACAAGTGCAATAAAGCGAGCAACGAATTGCTCGTCTCAATGGCCAAGGACACTCGTAACTTGGATGTTTTAACACACAATCTTTCTTACTTGTCGCACTCTTCGTAGACGCTGTTGTTGTCCTTGGGGATTTGAAGCGTGGCGAAGGTGCCGCTGGGTAAAACCGTAATTCCCGCAATCAGCCACACCAGAGCTATGATGTAAGTGGCGAAGCTTTTCGATATTCGCGGTTTCAGCGGCCACATTATAATCATGTATTTGTCGATGCTGATGGCCACGAGAGTGTAGGCGCTCACGAAGACGGACAACGCTTGCGAGTAATTGACCACAGGACAGAGGATTCCGCCAAAAGGCCAATATTGTTTGAGCAGGGCAACGGACGTGAAAGGGACGCAAAGAATCGTGATGAGGACGTCGCCGATTGCGAGGTTCAAAATAAAGAAATTCGTGACGGTTCTCATACGTGGAGATGACAGGACGAGGTAGCACACGAAGCTGTTGCCGATCAAAGACACCACGAATATGACTGCGTACATAAAGTATACAGCACTTTGGAAATACACAGACGCTAGAGTGCTGTTCGTGTGGATGATCTCGCAGTCCAAATCCGTTAAATTGTAGTCCATGATTTATGGCTGCTGGGGCATGATTTAGGTCAGTTCTTGAAACATCATCTTCTCTACTACTTTCGTGCCCACAAATTTACTTCACTTGACATCTGAAATAAAAATTACATATGAAATAGTGTTAAAGTGCGGCAAAAGGGTCATTTGCACGCCAAGGTTATCAAAAAAGATGGTATTTAAATTGTTTTTCCAAATACATATTTTCCAAGGAAAATATTATGTATGAGTTTTTACCAAGGTGAAAACTTATAAATCCGCGAAAGTTTACATGCAAAGCTTTCCAAATTGAATAAGGAGTAAGGACGAATTGCTCATGTGACTAAGAAAGCTGAATTTGGTACACTTTTACTGCAAATTGTTACCTTACTTAAAATCTACAGTATATACAGGCTGTGCCAGCTCTGCGAGGATGTAAGATTACTCTAAAATGAAAAAAAATGTCTACAAAAAGTACAATCCATTTAAGAGAACACTCTGAAAATATATGCTTATATACAGTGTCTCCACATACAGAGTGGTGCATCAAAGTTCGATTTTTTTTAAATAGAACACCTAGTAATATTACGCTTTCGGATTTCCTGTCAAACAATAATTGTACTTTGTACAACTTATTATGAAGTTAACATCAGTTGTTTTCCTATTATTTGACATTTAAAAGCCCATTTATTGGAAAATCGCTGCTCCCAAACCAGTGAGAATTTTGGTTTGATATTTTAACAGAAAAATTTCAGATATCTTCTAGTTTATTATGATCAATTCGAACTTTGAATTGTGGTAACTTAATAAACAGAGTAGCTATTGAACGCAAATTGTTCATTTAATCAAATTTTTTAAATGGAACGACCTGTATATTTTGGTTTAAATCGATTACATTTTTGATGACGCTTTTAATGATATGATTGAATAGTGGAATATCGATAATTTGAAAAATTATGAGTTATTAGGACGTCATTGGATAGCTTATCAAAAATGTGATCAATTGATACCAAAATATACAGAGCGTTTCATTTGAAATACTCGATTAAATTAGTAATTTTTGTTCATGCGCCATCCTGTATACTAAATTATTAAAATTCTAAGTTTGACATAACCACTATAAATTAGATATTGAAAATTTTCTGTCAAAATTTCAAGCCAATATTCTCATTGGTTTGGGAACACAGATTTTTCAAAAATGGCTTTTTTTTCGTTTGAATGTCAAATAATAGGTCAACAACTGAAGGAAGGTGGTTCTTGCAATTAGGGAGCTAATAAATAATATGTTGTATAATTTAATTAAAAAGAGAAATTTATACAAAGTATAGATATTTATTGCTAAGGAATCAGAAAATAGCGTCATATACTAAGTGTATCATTTAAAAAACACAACTTTGATGTGCCACTCTGTATCTGGACACTCTGCATATAAGCACATATTTTGAAAGTGTTCTTTTAGATGGATTGTACTTTCAGTCGAAAACCGCATCCCGATATCTTTTTTCATTTTAGAGTAATTTTACTATATACAAGATGAGTCATTAGTGCGGGATTGGTCCTCAACTCCTGAGCCATGTAAGATACAAAAATCTTTCACATACAGTACACCGTTTTCAGGCTGCATAACCTAAAAATATTCTAACGTATACGGGTGTTCCAAAACTGTACATTGTTGAAATGTGAGTTAAAACGATTTTCATGGTTTTCATGGCACATTATCTACCTTATCCTGGCTCAATTTGGATCACAGTCAAAAATATCAAATATCTTGTACATAATAAATTTTAGTTATAGAACAACCTGAATAAAAAACGTAGCCAGACCCCAGACGCATTCAATAGTATACAAAAATAGTGCCGTTTAAAGAACTAAAGCTTCTTCAAAAATAGTATAATTTGAGACGAATTATAGCAGATCCTGTATAGTAAAAATAATATTTCGCATATCGGGCGTAAAGAGCAATCCTTTCTTCATATTTATACCAACTTTCAGCCTTATAGTTGCTAAAACGGCCTCTTTTTTTAAGTGAACCGCTGAAAATGAATAAAACGTGAAAAAACCTGTAATTTGATAACAGTGGTCCAAAATGTAAAATAACTTATGGCACCATAAATCTATGTCAAAAAGAATTTGAGAATGAAAGTGAAATAAAATATAGGTGATTCTATTTGAAAAAACATAGTTGTGTGGCATTCATGAGTTTTGATTTTGATATTGAGGCTGTTCTGTTACCGAGTAAAAACATATTTATTCAAGTACACTTAATTTTTTTCTACGGTCGGACAATACCCATTATTATAATAACTAGTTATAAATATTCTACCGTTATTAAATTAATATATTGAAAATAAAATCAGAAGAACATTTTTATTTAACTAATTTTTTTGCGGTCTTTTAAAATACTCGTGGGTAGTTATAAACATTTTTACGTTTAATAAATCTAAATATTAAAACTAAAATCTGAAAATTATGGCAACCTTATTAATTGTATCGCAACATATATTTTTTGACTCTACCACATTTTGATAGTTGTTAGGATATTAATAATAATAATATTAAAAAATTAATTTAATGTATGTATATATATTTTTTTCGTTTTGAATGTCACTGTTATTACTTAATAGTGTAAATTTTATAATAGTCGAGCACCTTAAAATTTTCTTTAAGTTTTTGACGTTGGCAAATACATACTATTTGAAGAAATCTATTTTATTAAAACTTTTAGACTGGAAACATCGCGTCATACATATTGACGATTCGAGTAGGGCATTCGTAAAAAATTGCGAACCTGCCAAACGTGCCTGTTCTAATTTGAAATATTTACGCCCATCTGGACAAATAATTCTGACGAGTGTCAGAATGGGAAATCGATTTTTTATTACATTTTTAGACATTCCCTTAAATTCTACTTTTGGAACACCTAGATGAATCTATTTGTGTGTTTTTATTACATATTGAGACAGATCATGTTCACAATTTAAGAATATTTTTGGCTCAAACACATATACGAAAAAACTTTCATCTATAACCAGAAGCGCAAATAAATATGCAATGAAATGTATTGCCTAGCTACTCGTAGTTGAAACAGGAACAATCATTGTTTATTGGCTGTTTTTTCTAAATCACGGTTCGTTATATTTAATTTTTTGTTGGTAAAATTTCATTAATTAAAAGTGTAGTGTAGGTTTTGTAAAATCCATTTTGGTGGATGCGCCGGGAACAAGTTTTAGAGAAAACCATAACAGATGAATCAGTTGTTTAGTTTCAAAAGTTTGTACTACGAATCGAATAAATCATTATTATTCTATGTATTTACCATTGCATTTAATTATAATAGTACAAATTGTATCTGCGGCTAAAGTAACTAAAACTACACGCCAGTTGTTTGAATATAAATTTCAACGTGTTCTACAAGATAATAAAAGAGCATTTTATACTAACAAAAACCTCGCAGAATCATTAGTATAAAATTTCAGTGTGCGCTGTTAGTGAAGCAATTACCACGAAACATTACCCAATATCCAAATCACACACAAAAATATTTTTTTTAAATCTACAAATAGGGAATATTTCTAAATGTTTTTAAATCAGCTTAAAAGCAGATCCAACAAGATCGAGTGACTACTGATTCTTTTTGTCCCGGAGGACTTCAAGACAAGAAATTGCTTGCTTAAAACATCGTGAAAAGGCCGGAACATCAACAGGAAGACGTGGTCTGTAATATCACATTATGAAGGAGCAATATGTGGTTTCACGAGAGTTATAATACTTCGTATGTATCCAAAGGCAAAAGAACTTATTTCCTAGAAGATTTAACGGTGCACTTTGTGTGTTTTTCTAAAAAGATAAAGCCTACAAGAACAAGCCACACAATTATTTTCAACAGCCCAAAGGGAATATTCATTCTACGGGAGGCGATGGGGAAAACGTTAAGAAAATATTTTTTATATTATATGATTTATTACGTATGTGAAACGTTTTATTTACCGTTTTTTTATTTTTATTTATTATTATAAAATAGTTAAAAGTTAGAATGAACTGCAAAATAAAAACTACACTTAAGCAAAACAATTTAATATTATAGCGCAAACTTCTATTAAACCATATGTTCCATATTATTTTCTCACCTAATATTTGTTATTAAAAAGTTATTTTAAAAAAGGAATCAAGGCATATCAACAAGACTCCCGACTTATCTCAGATTTTGCCAAAATTTTCAATTTAGTTCATAGCAGTGGAGACAACAAATACATTTCTTTACCTGGTTTAACGGTTATTAAATTTTAATAATAGGTACTTGAAACGTACATATTTTACATGCAAGTGTTATTGCCTAATTAAAGCTGAAACATACGATTTAATTGAAATTGAAATATATTACTAATGCAGTTGTTAGTAATTTGTTTAATATGCTAAAATTTAGAACAAAATATTATGGTTTTCCATTAAAAATAACGTTGGGTGGAAGAACCGTCACTGTGATAAATTGAAAATTATTTTAATTTATGATAACAGAAACATAATCAAAAATTTTGAATCGCAGGTGAAATTATAACGTTGTTCCAATAGTATTTACTTCAAATTCAAATTTTTTGTTAAGTCAAAGTAATAATTTCAAAAATTTGCAATTTTAATTTTGTTAGAATTGGCGGAGGCGCCGGGTTAGAACAAAATTACATTCTCATGTACTATAATTCTTACGTGCATTAAACTAAATTAAAATTTAAAAAAGCTGCACTACCTCATTCTACTTCATAACATAACATAGAAACCTTATTAATAAATTACACACTGCATGCATATTTAAATAATTTGTGTCTCGGTACTGGAGCGAAATTACAATAGAATCCTTAAATTGTATAATGCTGAGAAACGGAGAGTGCACAATTTATTGTGGGTCCACAACAGTTTAAAAATTCATACCGAAGTCTGTTCCGGTAAATAAGACGTAACGAAGCCATAAATATATTAGAATAAACAGTTTTATGTAGATCCTTTACATGTGTCGCATTCCCAAAAGGCTTTTGTATCATTTGTGTATTTTTTTGAAGCTACGTCAGTTCAACAAATCATAAATATATAAACGTGGGCAACACAATACGCACATTTCCCTGCTGAAAAAACACTACTTAAACGAACTGAAGTAATATTTGGTTTGGCTTCGCACCAACAAACACATAATTTCGTTCAGCTTTCATGTATCATAAATCTAATATTTCACACATAAATATGTGCTTTTTACATTTGCTCATTACATTAAAGTAAACAAATTATAATGGTGCTGAAATTAAGTCGATAGATTTTAATTCGTAATAATTTTTTTAAGGTATGTATAAATGATTGAAAGAAATTTAGTTGATTGGCAACATTGAGGAATTGGTACCAGATTAACTGTCATTGTGTTTATCGCGATTCACTTTTCAAGTTAATAATTTGTTGTCATTATTGTGAATTGTAAAAGAGTAATTTATTGAATAATGGAGAACACAAAGGTACAAATAACGGAGAAAATAGTTATAGCAAGTGGACTTATTTAATATAAACTTGTAAAAACTATTTTGAAATATAATTGCTGTTAATGCATCTTATAAAATTGGACGGTTGTTTGACAATTTGAAGTTTAAAAATCAAGCTAACCAATGGAAGAGCTAGAAAACATTACCAACCTCACAAAAAAAATGGAAGATATGTGTTGGTGGCGTGGAAGCGAGCTTTTAGGGTTTGTTTAGAGTTGAGAAGAGTATAGAACTCGCAACGACTGCGAAACATAATTCTTTTCAAGCGCCATAAGCGTTAATTCTTATCGCCGAAGAATTGGAGGTAACCTATTTGGTGTGTGCGCAAAACATTTTACCTCTGGATTAGAAGAGACTATTTATTACTTATATTTATCTTCTATCTGCCAACATTTCCTAGATAGGGCGACCCATAAAACATGATTCACGATCTCACCTAGTTAAATCGATGTATAAATTCCGTTGAAGACGTTTTTGAAAATTTAGCAATTGTGACAGGACACTTCACGTAACAGGTCTAATTCGCTTCAACGTTGAGCTTCAAACGGAAAGTCTTGATAAATTAAATTCCAAATGAATGTATAGAATGTGAAATAAAAGTTTCCATTCAAAGTAAACCCTACAAAGTAAATCCATTCGTAAAAATAATGGCAAACTTCCTACACACTACTTCAGATGTAACGACATATATTTTGCGTATTAAATATTTCGTTGAAACACTTAGGAAAATGTCCTGCAGTATAATTAATAGCATACATTTAGCAGCAACATCCAGAATAAACGCCTATACTATTTCATAGAATTTATAATCGTTTGCGTTTGTCAAGAAGAATCAATAAATTATGTGTCATTTTTGCATGAATTTATAAGGTTTCCAAATGGGTGCGGTTGTCGGCAGTCGATTAAGGACTTAATTAGCGAGATAGTTCATTATGTACGTGAGAAATGCTCTCGCAACTTCCTTGCTAAGGTGTGTACGTTTTGAGATGTTTCCCAAACTAATAACAACACAAATATCAATTTGCTCTGCTCAATAGTGTGGAATAACGCGACAAAAGATTAGAAATAGAATCAGCAATTTGATCCAACGAGCTTCAAAATTGCGCGAGAAATTGAGTCCGGAATAAAAATACGAGTTTCAAACTCTACGGTCCCACTAAAGCTAGGAGCGCATGTTATTTATAGCAGCTTTGTGATTTATGATACTTGGATGAACTTCGACATCTCTGCTAATTTGCATTATTTTGACGCAATTTTAAACGTACCCGAGGAGTTGTTTTAGTTTTGGATAAACTTATAAAGAATGCATTATTAAATATGCATGGGAAAAAATTAATAAACGAATGGGCAGTGTGAATGGCAAAAACCAACAACGGTTCTAACTATAAACTGCCATTGATGATAAGAAAATGTATAAGGCAGATATTTCCACTTCATTTCCATTTGAAAAGCTAGTAACTGTCGACTCATAGATTGATTCATTGTTTGTTACTACTGTTATAATAATAAGAATCGAAATCAATAATATTGTTATTGATAATTGGTACTTCGATTTTTATGTCTGCGTGGGAAAATAAATATTTTCATGCGACTATTATTACAAATGCAACACATTTCTATGCATTACATGTTTCCGAAAATTATGTGTATTTGTGAAAACTTAGATGTTCGAATTATATTATACCTCATTCGTGGCCCACGTAACTCATTCTTGCCAACGTAACTTTTCGAAAATACTTGAATTATGATGAGCAGAAGCTGAATGCACAGGGATCTTACATTCATGAATATTTCAACGCAGCGCCATAAAAATGAATGGCGTCACTTCACTCCAAAACAAATCATAAAAATACAAATCCGACTGGATTTGTATATTTCATCACACGCCCATTGTAAATGGTTATCACTTAAACATAAAATAAAATATTTCGTACTTGAATTAAGTGTAATATTATAGAGGGTCGCCTTATACAATATGTAAAATTTATTTAAATTTTTTATTTTGTATGTTGCTGAAATACATCCGTAAAATTATTTTTTGCTCAATTTTTACGTCAATACAATACATTTTTCTCGGTTTACTATTTACTTTTGTATTGCATTTTTGTTGGGTATGTCTTTTCATGAAATGGAAGATGTGACACAAAATAGACGAATTATTTTTAAATTATCTTAAAGATAGGCGATTTTAATTTAACACTTAGAAAATTTAATTTAAAAATTTTCCATCTCAAGGTCAAACATTTTCTACCCTCTAACGAATTTCAAAGTGATTCCATAACCTACTTTATATCATTTTTTATTTGTACGCACGTTATTAGCCAAAGTCCTAAACATTTTAAGCAAAGATGACTGCCATATAACTAGGCTCTTCTTAGTTTTGTGTAAACTAAGTAAAGAATGGAATGTCTGAGAAGTTTTTAGTCACTATTTAAAGTAAGTAATAAATCAGGAGGCAAATGTGACTTACTAAGAAATATTTTAAAACGCTTTTCACGTTCTTATCTGAAAAGTTAAGCAAAAACGTAAAAACAATTATATAAATAAGTCGGCTTCTCAAACGAACGTAAATAAACATAATTATGAAAATAAATCTAGAGTAAACGTTTGCACAGCAATTCATAAAATATAAAATTGTAAAAACGCAATTTCGAATAATTATTTAGTTTGTAATGTGCACAAAATTTTATGCAATTTTTTTTCAAATGTCCGAATAGCATTATAAAATATAAAGCATCTACCTACAAAAGAACATGGAAACTAGTTCTTGTTTTATTTTTACAGTGCATTATGAAATTATAACATTTGACAAGAACTCACAATAATAAAGTTGCTCAAACGACGTCCAAACCGCGGCTTCAGTATGGAATTTGTTACAAAAAAAAGTAAATCTCATGTTTCGTGTTCGAAAACCTGAATCGAAAACGACACATCTCACGATCACACATTTTCTACGCTACAACGAATTTCAGAGTGTTACTACGCAACCTCATTTTATTTGTACGCACATCCAATAGTAAATAAAATAATAAAGTGTATGAAATAAAATCTGAAGCGCCGCGGTTATTTTTTATACTGTAAAATTTTATACTTGACATAAAAAGATCTGTATAACTTTCGAAACGATACTTTTCACGACCCGCGCCCGGAAGTTTCGTCTTTGCGGAAACGGAAAGAAGGTGCGTGGAGTTCGTAAAGAAATGTGATCAAAGCGATTTTAAAATATTCTGCTCGATAAAATATGCCGTCCGATAACCGACATTGAAATTTATTGCAACATTATTTTTTACTCAGTTTTTCTTGCAATTTAATCTAACTTCTAGCAACTTGTAAATTTTAAATTGGTTTTATTCAACTTGAAATGCAGCTTATGCTCAGGTTACAGCATAAATTACAAACATTTTACATCTGGTTGAAATTAAAGTATTTTCCTACATTAGCTTAAAAGCTTTTTAATACTGCTTTAGAGGTTGCGATATATAACTTTATAATTTCGTAGTGCTTTGTTAGAACACTCGCTTCTTTGAATCCCTATTTTTAACATTCTTCTGAAGCACTATTTTTAGACATCGTTTGTGAATGGACGTTATTGTAACTTGGCAGGTATTAATATTGCAAAATTTAAGGGAAATTCCAACAAGATTTACTTACCCATGATCTTATACGATATTAAAGATAATTAGATATTAATTGACTACAACAAGAGTATCGTTTTGAGCTTGAAATTAATTAATATTACCTTTCATTTTAATCACTGTACCCAAAATATAATTAATGATTAATATAAAACCGCACGCTAAAATTAAGCAAAATATTTGAAATTGTTACAAGATCTCGTCGTCGGTAAGTATTAAATTCATTTTCAATTCGAGCCACTCATAAATAAAACGAAGAAAATGTTTTAAAGCGAAATGATTTTAAAAACAGCAGTCGAAAGTGGAAGAGACTCATATCAAAGGAATTTTCGTTTGATGTTAAATGATTCTCCAAGACTACTCATTACGGTAAACGGTGCTCAACGGAGATAATCGTAGTTTTTAGAAGAAACGGAATTATAAAGCAAAATGTTGTTCTAAGAATTTTAAAAAGCGAACTTGTTCTCGACGCAAGAGGCAACATTTACCGGTTAGATTAAATTTTGTAAAGCACATACAATTCGTCTTTTGTGATTTTTGAGTACATCTGGCGACTGTCAAAGTGCGTAGCTTGTGGTAATTTGTCGAAATATGCAGCACTTATTTCAAGAGTAGTAACTAAATTACACCATCGAGTATTAAAGACAATAGAACGACTAAAAATGATACATTTTTGTTTTGGAGAAATCGCAAAAACAATTAGTAATTAAATAATTTGTACAAATATAAAATCTGGCTAGGGCCATAATCTATGTGTAAACTCGAAAGTGACAATAATTTATCATATTTTGCACATGAGCAATTTCGTCGCAAATTTTAATGAGATTTTTGATTCCGGATCTAATTATCCTCTGATTAAGAAACGAATTGAAAGTTGTCGTCTCAGCTTTGAACCTCAATCCTCGAGGCTAATTTATGCCTTCACTAAACTCAAACACGAGGCGCATTTCGCTTTGTAAACTTTTTGTCGCGATTTTTCCCAAACTGATTTAGTAGTTTCCGGTGACGACAGCAAAATAAAGGGTTTCCGTACGAAACACATTATCCGGAAGTTTTTGTTTAACGAGTTACCGTCGGAGCATAATTGCAAGTGTCGGGCAAGAAAATGAAGTTATTTTTTGATCTTACATCTACACCCAAGTTCCATTGAAACTTTGTTGACACGACAACTTTGTTAAGTGCTGCCCGTCCCGGTAATTTATGAACAACACTTTTCAGACTGTGAACTCGGAATATTTTTAATCGTTTTGAAATGGTGACGGAGCGCGACAGGTGGTTGGCTTGAGCTTCGAAAGCCCGCGCGATACTATATACACGAGCTTTGGAGCTTTTGGACGTTGGCGTTCGCTTTGGAAGCGTCTGCGCGCCCGAATGCTGATAAAAACCTAATGAAAGGACAAAAAATTCCAAGATGAAATGATTGAGCGCGCTTAGGCGGTCCACTAATCCGAATTCATGGCCTGAAAGCTCTGAATTGCCGAAACGATAATCGGGATGAAAAATGATGCAGGCTGTTGATCGTTTTATTATAACCACGTTTCGGGATCGCGATTTGGCGAGGAAAAAATCCGCAAACAAACCTTCACGACGCTAACGGCACAATAAATTTGACTTGAGTCGCTGGAACAGTTTTATGTGGAATTAGCGCTGTCAATGTAGCATTAAATTGCTCATTAGTTCAGTCGTTCCTAATTATACTGTACATGCAAACGGCAATAATTCACTCTTTGTAAATAAATCGAAATCGTTCTACCTTTACCTGATTCAGCACATAATTTACAACAGCGCTGAAATACAACAGACTTTAGTAGATTCACCGAAGGAATCATTTTAATTGGATCATCTAACTGCAAAATTACAAGATGCAAAATGTTCAGTTAGGAGTGTGCACTGGCCAGAAAATGTCTTTCAAATAGTTCGAGATCTTTGCTTTGCTTCAGTTATTTCAAATGAGTAAGGCATGCTAAGCGCAACGGGAAGTCGATGACGTGAACTGTCCTTTTAAGAGAAGATATAGAAAAAGTGCTCATTTGGATAATGAGACTTTTGTCAGTTTATTCAATTAAACGACTTTATGCAATTAGGCATCATTCATCATTTAAACCTGTTAATTTTTTAATGATTTTTTGCTATTCATATTAATGCAACGAAAATTGATTTCTAAATGTTACCTCACAAAAACCAATTATGTAGATTCTTCCTACTCGTAAAATTTTCGACTCCCCTTTCTCATCTGTCTAATCTTTGGGTTGCAGTGATAAATTTCAATTTTGTTCTTTATTAGCTTGGAATAATAAAGTAGTGACTAACTTAGGTACAGAACAAATACTGTATCTTGCTTGATCTTTCCTTCAAACTTAAAAAATAAGATAAAGATTTATTACGGTGTCTAGAACTTATACAAATAATAAAACTTAAAATCAGTCACAAAAAGCTCAATATATAAATTTGAAACATTGTATGCTGATACCTATACTATTCACATTATTGCCTGCTTATTCGATTAAATTTCACATTAAGGTAACAACATATTATAGAACACTATCTTCGAGTCCGAGATATACCAACACTGCTAACAGCAAAGATTTTTGTCATTTTTCTTTATGAATAGTAGAGCATTAACTTAAAATTAAGTACAAGTCCATTTTTTTTCAGTTTGAAAACATATGCAAGAGAAAAATATATATTTTAGTTTGTGTTCTGTGAAAATGTAGGTATATAGTTTGCTATACTTTGAAGCTTTTTAGTTGTTACTAATTTTTTTTTTCAAAATCATTTTCTTAGCATTATTGTGCGCGCGCAATACAAAATACATAAAATGTACATAAAAAAAGTAAACTTACAATGAGAAGTAAAACGATGCGTAATAATTAGTAATTAAAAATTAAATAAGATTCATGAATAAAACAAGGAAAGAAAAATATTAAATAGGAAGACACACCACCGTTGTTGATAACACCGACCGTGAAAACTTACACATTTTCATATAAGAAGTTTTTTTTATAGAAACACACATAATGTAGGTACTATTCTACCAAAACCAACCTCAGAAGCGTATACTTTTTATGGTCAACTAAGTTCCAAAAGTTTTCAGGCGCGCACCGTGAGATTTTAATAATGTCAGTTTTAAAATCTACAGTTTCCCCTTAAGTTTTTGATGTTCCATCTTAAGCCTGTCCAGACCAAAAAACATTGTTGACAACTTTGTTGATATTTTTGACAAGAGTTTTTAGAAACACTGCTACAAACATAGGTTATTAAGATTTAAAAAAATTCAAAACTTTGTCATTAGCAATTTTACTCAACAAAATTCACAAACACATTCTTTCTCACAATGTTTATTTGGTCTGGACAAGGCTTTAAACAGGTTTCACGATGGATTGCTTATTGTGTACTAAAACGATTTCCAAAAATTGTAGCAACGGATTCTATAATCGTAAATAATTGCTGGAATCTACTTTGAAATTGATCCAAAAGCTATTTAAAATGAGTAATAAAAAAGTAAAAACTAAATTTCTGTCTTTATTTAATCATCTTGCATTTGTATTACAGATAAAGTCAGCTTGGGAGGCACACAATAGAAAATCCCCGCTCTGCAAATGTTACTAGAAGTTGTTTTTAAAGCCCCAAATCAAGAGTATAGGTTTTTCAATTTTAACTAATCTCGTTCTTTTTAAGATAAAATGCATTATTATAGATGGGTTGGTGTTCATTATGTATTCCAGCATTTTACTGAATTAACAGACAAGTAGAAAGTATTGTTGTACATAATTAGAGTTCCAGTTTTTACTCATTTTTTTTCAAAATATTAATATTAAAGCATGATGAAAGCTTTATCAGTTCTTCAGCATATACAATACAGTTTAAAGCTAATTTTTAGACATATCAAAAAGTTTTCTTTAAAGTTCAATATCAAGACTTTTTCCAAATAAATATATTATCTTCGTTTCTTTTTTAAATTTTTGACATCCAAGTAGAAGAAGAGCTGTTAAGAAATCTAACAAAAACACTATAAAGCTTCAAATCCAATCGTAGTCGCTATCAAACAAATTGTCACCTAGCCAATTTAAAATTATAAAAAGAAAAGCATTCGAAACTTCACACCATAAGTTGTCAATTAAATATTAAAGTTTTAGCAAGAAGCCAGTGTTGAACTCTTGGATTAATTTGATTTAATCCTTAAAATTTAAAGTTTCCAATTTTTTTGGTGCTCAAGTGTATGATTAAGGTTCTTGAGACTTCAGCGTGGTGTGTCTGTAGATTGTAGAGATTTTTTACCAAACGCAATTTAGGTTTGCTGTTTCGGCAGTAAGTTTCATAATTTTTCTTTCAAAACGATCTATAGTATCAGAAGACAGCGTTTTCATCGCTTCATGAAAGCTTCTTCATTTTAGAAACATCGATGTTTTTAGAAATTGTTCAAAAACTCATACCACAACCAGAGCGTAAAATTTTCCTAATTATATTTTACATGTTCCTGGACAAAAATATTATGGTTTATAACCACAGCATAATTTTTCTACCAATTATATGCGTAAATTATGTCTTCTACTTTTTCAGAACTGAAACGCGTTCAGATACAACAATTTTGTAGTCATTTCTCTTCTTGTGTAGTTTTTATACGAATGTATTACACAGTAATGTCTTTCGTTTTCATTGCACGGTGCAACAAACATTACACCTTACGTATCATGTTGTATTATAAGCGCTGTACATTTTTCATTTAAATTTTATTCAATCCATTTTGCTACACAAACCCGCATCCTTGCATTTACGCAAAATAGCCTCATCAACCAAAAATGTTACAGGTCACAATATAGCAAATACGTATAATTTAGCATGCAAATAAAAAGATTTTGTGTTTTTTCAAGTATCTACTTGTTAATCCCCTTACGTGATATAAAAACAAACATGAAAACTGATAATAATCCCGTCATTTGTGTTGACATAATAAATTCGGTTCGAGGTGCTAAAATTATCCAATTGTATCGTTCGTATGGGATGAGCAAACAACGGATAAAATCGCTAATAACCGCCTAATGTTAGTCGATTAATCATCGTATAATTAGATAATTTTTACTGCAGCTCGTTCCGCTGAACAAGAAATGAAGTGATGAGGCACGGCTAAGGCGAATTCGTACGACTCGATCGATGGGGATCAATTAGGCAAATCGTAGTTCCTTTTAAAAGCAACTCGAGAATTATTAATTATTTCTGCGCGATGCTAGAAACAAGACAAAATGGCGCAGAGTTCAAATTCAGCACCGCTTTGAAGTTGTCAAAGCACGCAACATCAAAGCTCGGCTCCCGAAATACCGCTTATAAATCTAAAGATTGACTTGTGCAAGGTGGCAATGTTTTCTTTCTTACGTGTAATTAAGAATTTTACGGCTTTTGCATAAATTAATGCGGTTTGTCGCGCGAAAAGGACCCGGAAAATTGTCGCCGAAAACGCGAAGATATTTATGGAATTAAATGTTGCGGATAAGCTCTCGCGTCAAAGCGACGCAAATTTGAGAGGCTGACAAACAAACCATTTAGAAAATTAGTCCCGAAAAAATTCGATTGATTCGTGGGAAAAAAATGTAATTTTATTTATAGTGCGTTTCCATTAGTTGATTATAATTTAAAACGCGACAGTTTTTATAAGAAACAATTCTTTTTCAGCAACTGTCAACCGATGCACGAAATTCAGTCAAAACAGGATCAAACTGACGAACATCCTCTCGTATTTGTCCGAAACGATTTAAGTAGGTTCATCTATCATGCCTTTCAAGACTAACATGGATTTACCAAATACGTTTAACGTTGCGGAATTAATTGAAACGGAAGCAGTGAAACTGTAAATTATCGAGAAAATACTTCGATGGTCAACACTGGCCTGAAGATATAACGAATAGGGCAGCCGATTTTTTAATTACAATTTTTGAGTACACAGTTCGAGTACAGTTTAATCAACTTTTAGTGACCAGCTTGTGTTTCAGCTTTATATTTATTCATAGGAAGCTGCTTTCGATCACTACCGAAACACACATTTTATGAGCATCACCTACATAATATGGCAGTAATTTAAAAACTTTTATTTAAAAAAAGTACACGGTAACAAATTTATAGATGGTACAAACAAATAACATGGTAACGTATAATAATTTAAATGGTCACACAGAGGACCTGGTTAAATTAGCAAAAGTGGAAAAAGTGGCAGAGGATCCAAGTTAATACTTGTGACAAATTATTAACAACGAATATTTTATAGTCAAACAGTTTCAAGAGTCAACTGCAGGAGATTCTTCAGCTGAGAAGTTTATTTGAAAAAATTAAATTAAGAATTGGTTAGAACAGGAAGTTTGTTCATTGACTAAGTGAAAGTTGGGATCGTGTAATTCTTTGAGATATCAAGGATTTCTAGAAAATTAAGACGACAACTTTTATGACATTTATGTAAAACATTTTGTCTTGAATGAAGGAAGGTTTTGAAAATCACCTATATCAATATTTTCATATTTATCAAGGCATTTTTGGTGCTTATTTATCATAGTGACGATCTTTCTGCCAGACTGTTCAATATAAAACGAATTGCAGTCATTGCATTTAAAATGGTAAACCCCTGAATTAGACAAATGCAGAACGAAATGAGTTGTGTTTGATAAATTTTTTTCTGAATTGAAAGGAGATTACAAAGAAAAGTACCTAAATGTGATGTGGATTGGTAGAAAGAGAAGAAGTTGGAGTAGAATTATTAGAATGTGGAAAAAAGGAATGACAATTTATGTTTACACAGAAATTTGTGGTACTTTTTTGGGTATTGAAGATAAGGGGAACGAATTCTTGATGAGAGTGTCTGTGAAAATGTGCGTCTCTAATGGTAAAAAGAATTGAAAAAGATTGCAATATCTGTGGAAATAGGTTTTCTGTAGATTTCAAATGTGAAAACGCTATCTGTTATAATTAAAAAGTAAAGAAAAGTAAATTGTATATTGTTTTCATTCTCATAAGTGAAAGAAATAGTAATATTGATTGAATTAATAAAAGCAGTAAATGAAAAAAAAAGGTCAATAACATATCGATATAACGGTAAAAGAACATAATATGAATGGATGTTAACAACAATTTAAATTATCGTGCGAAAAAATAAAAAAGGTTCAGAGTAGACCATTGAATCTGTTTTTTTTTTTATTTTTTACAAGGTGGACGTAAAATGTTTAGTATATCTTCATATTATGTACCCATTCTTCAATTTAAAATTTGACTGATCTACATTATCATAAACGTTTTACGAAAAATGTATTTAATAATTTTAAAGACGTCCATTAAAATGTACAACCGTGGACAGTCAACAATAACACTATAGCCGGCGGGTGTGATGCAAATACCGACTCAACGACAATATCTCATAGAGTCGGTATTTGCATGACACGGGTGTTATTCTTGACTGTTCACGGCTGTACTGCTCGTAATAAAAATGCACGATCAAGAAATGTATATATTTTAAGGAAGCCTTTGTGACAGCGTATACTGCATAAAGGGCTACTTCGAAAAATGAAAATTCCCACAGCATTTTCCAAACTTATTGAATATAATTTAACCCCAAGGGAATTTCAAGTAATAATCAAGAACAAGATAACGGATGAACATAATATACACTCAGGAGTTCCACAAGAATCTGTTCTGGGACCATTACGATACTCCACATTTACTATGAATACCTCAATTGTCTTAAAACGCAGATGATACTGCCAAATTAGCAAAACCAAGAAACAGAACCAAAATCCAGAAATTGATATAATGCAATTTATTTAGATAAAATAACTGAATAATTTAGAAAATAGAGAATAAAAATCAACAACCAATTGAGATGATGGATTCAAAGCAGTTACATTTAATCATTGACAATAAAACTATACATATCACCGGAAAAAGAAGTTAAATATTTTCGAATAATCTCAGTCAGACATCTCACGTTCAAAACACACATAAATGAAGTGAACAAAATAGCCGTTAAATCGCATAAGCAAATTGTCACCGATAAACAAACTTAAAATTTACAAAACAATAATAAGACTGATTATGACATACGGAAGTTCATGTTGTATACTAGTACTTATACAAATCAAGAAATTCCTCAAACTTTTGATTATCGATTGCAAAAAACACTTTACTTTTTTTCCGTATTGTTATTGAGGAATAATTTATTTAATAGACTATCCTAAATGCAAAATTTTCAAAATAATTGGCATTATCTAAAAATTTGACAGACAAACAGAAACAACAAAAATGCACTATACTCAGATGGAAAAGGTGGACTTGAAAATGGAATAGAATCTGAGGTGTTTTATTTAAAATAATAAAGATGCCGTACATTTCCGGTAGAAGCGGAAGTGCCGCCATATTCAAACTAACTGATTTCGATTTCAAGTTTATAGAGCAATGAAATTTTCTAATGGCCGCCTTAAAAATACACCCTCTATAGATATGTATATATGTGGGTGAATAGAAGAAGCATTGTTATGATCGTGGAAATAGCAACCATTCACAAAATTACAACATTGTAGTGATTGGTTTTGAATTAAATATATCATTTGCCTTGGAGCAACGGAATTTCACCTGAAATTGCATCACATTTCCACTTGTTGATCGTGCAAATTTCATTTTAATCCGTTCGAACGAAGGCCACTAAATTTTTAATTAAACTGGAGCTCAACCAGCATCATTTATCTCCATCGCTTATCATTTATATGATTTTTATGCAAAGAAAGCCAACTGTTTGTTATTATGACAAATTAATATGTACGTAGAGCAGAACCACTCTATTCTGTCAGTGCCATGATTGATTAAAATTAAGCTAAACGCAAATAAAATATGCGAGGCGTAATTCAATTAATTATAACTGGGCCATCACTGCAAATTTACACTACAGCTGATTAAAAAATGTTAATTCGTTGAATGAATACAATGCCATCGGTTCGGTGCAATTCGATGATGGAAGACCACTGTTCCATTCTTCGTATCATTCTGCAGGGACCAACTTTAATCAATCAACGCCAATCACTTTCATTATGTGGCGAGACACGTTCTCTTTAAATCTGGAAATTCTTCTTTCGATATTTCCCTAATTCAATTCAATGGCAAAGCCGCTTCAACATCAGGACTGAATAAGTATGCAGCAATAAGATTTATCTGCTTCAATCGCCCGAAATTAATTCAGTTTCAATCCGATCCCGCGGCGCGCTTATTTTTTCCAAGCGCAATTTTGTTTTATTTTGTTTTACTGGTTTATCCTCCTTCATCAGATACGAAATTCTAATAAATCAATTAAATGGTGATGACTATTGAAGGAAAGTCACAATGTCGTGAGTTTACAAGACACATCTGGCTTACTTTTACCTCTCACTACCGGAGAAATACAATTTTGAAATCCCAAGTAAATATTTAGGATTCAGATGAAATTAGAAGGTATTGTGTAAATATTTATGAGAGCATCAGTCCTGTGTATGAAAAAGTGACGTTCCCAGCGAAATGCAGCACGGATTCTGTGCGCATTTCCCCACTTTAAGTTTCACTTAAAACAATTAAAACCCTTCTAGGGAAAATGACGCTATTTAAAGCGATCTCAAACTCGGGGAAACTCTCACATCCCTGCATAGATTTTGCACATGCCGGGTCCGGAATAATGCCATAACGTTTTTTAATTAGATACGGTGTAGTTTGTGCAAATAAGAATGCGCTTTCTTCTAAAATCATCACTGCAGGTGGGAATTCTCTCGGGGATTTTCTCGGTTTCGCCTGCCTTAAAAATTAATCCCGAAATATATTAGAAAGTCGCGTACGAAGGGTTGTAAATTTTAATACACACATTTAAAATAACTCACTATCGCATAAACCGTGAAAGCGGAACGGAGATATTTATAACTTTTTATAACACTGGCTAAATTGTTGGAAGAAGCCGGCGCGTGATCGTTACACTTTTTATCAAGCTTAGAGTTTTCGAAAGTTAGATTTACTTTCTCCAAAACTAACTCAACAATTTTGTCGAAGATTACGATATAATACCTCTTCTTCGCCGGATTCGTAATAAAAATGGAGCATATTATGAGAGTGCGATCACTAAAATAAGTCGAGTTACAAATCGTTGTGTTTGTTTTCGCTCTTCAGTGCGTAAATCAGGATAAAATTAATAATAATAATAATAATAATAATAATGACACTGCTGACCACTCAGTAATGTTTGGATGCGTAGAGGAATCAACAAAGAATTGTTAATTGTGTAGTGAGAGCACTGGAGAAGTAGAGTAGAAATGAAGATAAAACGTAATTAATTAAATTATTATCATTATCAATTCCGTGTTTCTGGGAAAAAATTGATATCTTTTTTACAAAATGAGTTAACAATGATTTCACAAAGTGCACTTCATACATATTTTATTGTATTTTTCAAATTTGCGCTCCACCACTAAAAAATATCCAAAAAGTACTTAGCTTATTGAAAGTTGGGTTCTCAAACTTTCAAAAAGAACTAGATTTGTAGCAGTCACATCGCTTTACATCAAAATTTGATCTAATTTGAACTGATCCATTTTTCCCCAGAAACCATAGAATTATTAATGTGATATGGCAAGTTATACAGTTGCCTTCTGACCAATGAGAGAAAAGCGCGCGAATGCGTCACTTTGATAAGAAATTTAAATTTATCCCATTGTACAAATTTCTCCATTGGACAATTACTCCCATTTCCCGAAGAAAGTAGGTAAAGCTCGATTTTTGAAAACTTCTGAATGGAGAAAACCATAATCCGATATCTTAATTCATCGGTGCAGAACGACTCTTATTTTTGTAACATTTTAAAGATTAATATTATCGATCTTTTACAGTCCTTGGACCGTTTTCCATCTGAAGTCAATTCCATTTGATTTTACAAAATGAAATATAAGTCCCGTATTTTTTCTGCCTATGAATGTTTAATTTTTGTATTTTAAACTTTTTTTAAAGGTTTTTGACGCATATAATCATTACCTTGTCGGTGATTTTTTAAAGTTTTAGTTTTAATTTTTTACAGTATGAAATCTGCATAAAATTATCTTTTTAACAATATGCAACATTTAATATTTCTGATAATGGTATTTAAGAAAATTAAAATAATTTTTAAAAATATAAAAAAATTATGTCATTTACATCTAAATAATTAAACATATTATTTTGTCTAGTTGAGTGTTTCAGAAACATAATCAGTTACCTTCACTTCTTCAACATATTTTTTTATCTTCAATGAAACCATGTTTATGAAATTTCTTGAAATATTTTCTATAGTAGTATTTAGTCTTCCTTCCTATTCTTTTAAAAGTTGAATTCATCGGCCAAATGATAAATTGTGAATGTGGTTTTGTTGATTGGAAAACTATATTATTAACTTCGCCCCCTATACGTATTTTTTATATTATTATATTATATATTTATATTATAAATATATAATTTTTTTTTTCTTTTTCTTGTGCCAAGCTTGAAGTAAATATAAATAGAACCTAATTTTTTTCAAAACAAATTTTTATACCCCCGTCTTACCACACCTAGGAGTTGCAAAATCCTTTCTTAATGGGTTTCTATGTCATAAGGTTTGGAACAGAAAATATAAGACATTTAATGGCAAACAAAATTTTAAAGCACTAAAACGCGTCCTTCAAATATAGTTACATCTCCAAACCATGCCGGGAAACATTTATTTTAATAGATATATACCGGGTGACTATAAATGATTGACTTAAATTTAGGTGATTGGCAACAGTGACGAATTGGTACCAAAATAACTCTCGTCGCGATTTATGTCTATTAACTTTACAGGTCAGAATATTGTTGTCAAAAAGTGTAACTTCAATAATAATAGGGAACGAAAAGTGAGAAATAACGGAGAAAATTATTACAGCAAGTGTAATACAGTTGTAAAAACCATTCTGAAAACAATTCTGATACGGGCAATTTTAATTCCAAGGTCAAACATTTTCTACACTCGAATTCCAACTCTAAATCGCTTTTTTGTTGTACTTTTGTGTATCTCAAAGCAGTCAGTAAATAAAACAAATGTTGCAAAAATGTTGTAGGAAATAAGCTCTGGGAAAGAACACGTGGCACTACTCACACTTTATAAAGCTTTGGAATTTTCGCGCGGTTTGTTTTTCTAAAAAGCAAACTCCACACGCTCGTCAAAGATTACTTCACTTCACTTGGAGGAAAGATAATAAAATTAAATCACAATCACATTGCATAGAATGTTCACGGTTCGCTTTAAAAATAAGCTCGCACACTCACGCTAAATATTTAGCTTCGGAAACTACTTAAATTATGCTTATATTGATTCGATTTTGATTAGAACGAAACAGGGTCATTAGGATTTTTTTATTTTTGTAAACCTAAAAGATCGACTTGACAATCCCAAAGCTCACTTCACTTAGATTTTGTTCTACACTACACGACTATCTGTACAAAAATGAGGCAAAAACATTATGTTCTAGTTATTAATAGATTAACGATTACGCGTTAGTTTGAATAGCACTTTAAACCGAAATTATTTCAACTATCTTCCATATAAATAAATTATTCATTGCTGGTAAAATAATCAGTGCTTTTTTCGGGTGAAAATCCCGTCCTTCGTTGATAACTGGAATGTGTTCAGATATGAGTTTGCAATCAATTTGTAACACGTTTGGGTACAATGAGAACGCAGTACGATGATATGAAAAACTCTCGTTTAATATTTATACAATCTCGAAAATCGGGAATAATTGCTTTCGTCTCTGTATGCACAAACACAAGCGGATGGAAACTTGTAGCGATCAATATAAGGCCGACCGTTTTCGTCCGCACTCAACAGTATCTTCTCAAAGTATTTCTGGACGCATCTGGTGCTGTAATTGTAGATTTTTTCGTAATGCCTGCACTTGGCGCGTTTCCTGGACCAAACCCCCGTTAGATTGACAAATTAATTTTAATTCCCTACTTACCCACACACTTCAATCTGCACAGCTTGCCTGTATCCCTCTAAATTGTAAATAAACTTCAGTTCCTTGTTCAAATTGAAGGCCGCCTTGGGGTACACGATGCTGTTCTTGGACGCACAAATGAAATTCTGATGAGTCTGAACGCGCTTACTGAAAACTTGCTCGCTTTTTTGAAGACTGCGAAAATAATGATAGTAGATGTTTGTGTACGTTTTGCTAGTGAGAATTTCGTAGAATTTGTCCTCTGGGTAGTCTTGGATGTCTTCGCAGAAGGTCTGGTTTTGACATTTGGGCGCCAATTTCACTGCCAGATTGCTGGCATCATTCTCTTCCTCCGAATCTGGGAATACCATATCGCCTGACAGTACTACGAGTATGACATTAAAAGTTAAAAGTTTTAATTGAATATGCAGAAATTCCGACATTTCAACTTACATTTCCTCGAAATTTGTTGTTGGGGAAGCGATCCTTCGGTTTCACACTAAAACATCGCCCGGAATTGTAGCAATTCGTTTTCTTGTTGAGAATATTTACTTACTTGAGCAAAAAGTATAAAGTAGAATAAATATATCCACATTGTGTACGCCATACTCAATAATAACTGGCAGTTGTCGATTTCTGTTTACAGGTAGAAAGAATGTTATCTGGAGAGGACTAAAAGTAATAACTGGCATTTGTCGATTTCTGTTTACAGGTAGAAGGAATGTTATCTGGAGAGGATTATAAGTTCTTGCTTGTTTTCTTCATTGTGGTCAGGGCTGAGATTGGATATTGTTAGGTAAACTTGCCGCCGACCGTGTTTTGTAAATTTTATAACAGAGGGAATTGCGTTTCTAAGAAATTCGAACGAATGCTCCTGGCAATTCATCAAATCCAGAAATCGATCTCAACTACTAGCATTTCATTTTATTAGGAATGGTGATTATATGAGAAAGTTCCAGATTTAAAGTCAACGTAACAAATTTAATGAATGTCTTAAGCACTTTCAAGTCCTCTTGGAATCTCATCTTTTGCGCTAACAAATACGACACTTCCACGAAAAGGATGTCGTCTGAAAGTCCACGGAAACGGATTATAGCGTTTAGAAAAATTAACCCGCAAATCAATTTTTAAACGCAACACGTTATTTAGTTTGTTTTCAAGTATTCATTTCAAATTTTCTTGAGTAAGGCGTTAATCAAATGATACTGCAAAATTGATTAATCGAAACGTTAAGATTCTTTCAAACAATCAAAAAATTACGATTTGAAAATATTTATTTGGCCGGCCTTAATTGCATCATTTCTTATTTTTAAAATGAAATTCTGTGCCATTTGTTCACATTCAACGAACGATTATGAACGAAGAGAATAACAGCGCCATCAAATTTCGCACTAAAGAAAGATTTCTGTAATCTAACGACCGCAATGTATATACGAGGTAGGGTCGAATGAAAAAGAAGAAATAAAAAGAAAATTATTATTATTCATCTGCAATGTGGCTGTAGCAGAACTACCGCATAATATTTATATATTAAATAGTAGAATAATCATTAAGACTACAATGTTTAGGGTTCAGTAGTGTTCAAATGATAGATGAAGGACTTTGTTAACTGCTTTTTTAAGAAAAGCATTTCTTAATTCATTTCCATAGTTCCGTATCAATAATAACTGAAGAATTATGAATGTTTGGTCCAATGTACATAAAATTATCACAATCGCAGTAATCATAAATCAAGAAATTTCATAATTGTCACTAAGGCAGTATAATACCGGGTGACTATAAATGTTTGGCTTAAATTTAGATAATTGGCAACAGTGAGGAATTGGTAAATACATACTGTGGTACATACCAGATTAACGCGATTTATGTCTATTAACTTTTCAGGTTAGAATATTTGTTGTCAAAAAGTGTAACTTACTAAATAATAATGATCGAAAAGTAACAGATAACGGAGAAAATGGTTACAACGAGTGATCGAAAAGATCTTCCAGTTGTAAAAACCATTTTGAAAACAATTCTGATATGGGAAATTTTTTAATTTGACGTTTATTTAACAATTTCAAATTTGAGAACCAGTGTACCCAATGGAAGAGTTAAAAAATATTGCCAACCTAACACAAAAATCTACATCATTTATAGTCATCTGGTATGTATGTGCGTCAACTATTAAAGCAAAAATTTTAGCTCATCCACATATCAAAATTTTATTGCGTATAAAAAATAATTATGTTTCTAAGAAGTAAGTCTTTTATTTCAATACTTACTCTACATTAAATTTACATCAGGTGACATGATTGACGTTTGTGGACAACCTAAGTTTTTAAACATATGAGAAAACATAAGAAGTTATTTCTTCGCAGATTTTCGGTTTAATTAATATATCTTAGAAAAAGTGCAAGAAAGCTTTACGCGATTTATGACTTTCAATTGCTTCCCGTTTGAATATATTACATCACCGGACAAATCTTCTCTTCAAATATTTCAATATTTGTTTCTACTGCAGAATTGGCTCTTAAAATAGCATGAGGTAGTTCTGGGACACCTGTATATTCTCCATTGACGTTAAAATACATAACTGGCGGACCAATTATGAAACCCTTCATTTGCTTGCAACCCTACCTATCGTAAGATAAATAAATAACAATCCAGCATTAGTAAAAGAAAAAAAGTCTTTAATTAATGTAAATAAAAACAATATTTAGTTATACTTTTATCTTCATTTTCATGGCATTTAAAAGTAAATTAAACTTAGCAATATTTGTCTTTGTTATTATATTAGAGAAGAAATGCACCCCTTTATTTAGAGTACAGAAGATAATAAAAAAGAGATGTCGTGTTCAACATTTTATATTTCTTCGGAATGACTGAATAATTTTTTGCTAATAAAAAAAAATTATAATAATAATAATAACTAAAAACTGTGACCGGCTTTTTTTATGCCCTACATTAAATTTTTCTCTAATCATGTGCATAATGATGAACTCAAGTTTTATCTCCTGTCCCAAATTGGTTCGAAATTCCATCTTCGTAGAACTTCAAAAATTCGCGAGCACTTTCAATACGCTCTCGTTTTAAAGGTTGCGTGATATTTTGGGCACCAAACGTGCAATTCCAAGTTGACCCTGAATGATATTAAAAATGATTATGGCTTATAATGCACACATCCAGTTCACGGTTTTCATTTTTTTCTTATCGTTTATGGTGTAGTGGTTGCTTCTATACACCCCAACAGAGATCGTCTTCAATAAAGTATTTTTCTTGATTGAATAGATAGGCCACTTGTAAACCATGTTTTTTCCACAATAAACTATTGCATTTCTTCTAACATTATTTTATATATTTAAATTTTTTTCTTTGTTTGCCGTCACGAAATTTGGTTTACTTCACTCTTATTAATTTAATTCAGACTGATTGGTTAGTAATAAACCACTCTACTAGTGCCAGAAATACCAAAATCCTATTTCCTCGCAATCCTGTTTTATCAAACCTTTTTCTTCTGCCTCGTATAGCAATGAAATACTACTAGAATTTTAGACGAAATAAATTATATGAAAGGGCGGAGGAAAACTAATTAGGTAATTACTAGACTTTAATTAATTACTGAGTTTCTGCTTCAAAAAGATATAAAAATATTAATTAAATTAAATTTACAGACATGGACTCTACACGATTGCATTATACAAATGTAATAAAACACAATAAATATCAAATAAGTTTATTTACAAAATGCTTGCATTATGCGACACAAAAATTAAAAAACAAATATACAGTGCATATTGTAGATGCATTGAAAAAGTTAATAAAACGGATTTGCTTAATAATTTAAACAATTAAACAGTAGAATAAATTATATGACATATGTAACACTAGTAAAAAATAATTCCATTCGAATCGTTCCACATCCAATTTATATCACATTTTAGTTTTTTTTTGCTTTCACTCTTAGCGACATGTCTTCCTGGCCATATCTGGACAAGAAGCTTAGATCTTTTCTGTACGAACAGCAACATGCAGATGGCAATTGAAAGGTATCAGGTGCAGGATCGCCATTTTCACTCAAAGACAGGAGCCTCCTCATCATATACTTCTGTTTGCAACTAGTAATATATCCATTGAGTCTTTCCCCAATCAGATCACATGCAGACCCTTCTCTATAGAACAAACAAAATGTAAAAAATGTTAATACCATATACTTTCCGGTACTTTTTGCACGTTTCAATGCGGACCCCCTGAATATATCCTTCATTCTCTTCCTGATTTATGATAAACTTCCACTTGTTGTTTTTGTTCTTGCCCACGCGCGGGAAGATCGTCTGTTGAACGCTTGTGCATATGAAAGATTCAATGTCGCTGTTGCGGTTAGTGATGGCGTATTCCTCATCCGGCGCCTCGTCTTTGCCGAAGAGATCGTTGTGAAATTTGTGGCGTTGGAGAACATCCTTCACGTGGTGGTAAGGATACGAGTCGAAATTTTCGCAGAACGTGTCTCCGTTGGCACATTTCGGAGGGCCAGAGATTCGGGGCAAATGGTCAAAAATCACTTGGAAGGCGTCTGGAAATATTATGCTTTGGTCGTTGTAGTCGAGCTCCCCTGAAACGTCTTCACTTAAAACATCCGAAACGTGTTGATGTGCCAACTTTACCTCGAAAGAGGATCCTCGTCTTTGTGGTGTTACTTTTGCCGATGATCCTCGAAGCGTTTAGGGGAAGTTTTTTAATAAAAGTGATTGCGCTGTGGTTGTGGTCTTTCCGCGGTTCGGAAAAGTTTCGCACGGGAAGTCGTGATTGGGGCCACAGATCCACTCGAACAACACATATCTAAAAAAAGGTCTTTTCGTTATATCTGTGACCGTAAAAATACTAATCCTTGTGTTATGGTCAAAATCAAAAACAACGCAATTATGCGGTTTGTAAACAGACACGTTTAGAGACGAACTCAACCGACAGGTTTCCACACCGATTTGTGTGTATCATTAAAGAGAATTCCTCGAGCTAAATGTCATAAGCTTTGCACAATTAGATAATAAGTAGACTCACCGTTGTCAAGAGTAGAAACAAACTAAAGAGAAAGCAGGAAGGTTCCAACATCGTCTTCCACAATTAGTCGCTTAAAACGCATTAACAGTTAGGTGCACTAGTTTGCAAAGAATTCTCTCTGACTCGGTTAAACGCTGGTGCGGTACTAAGGTTTCATTAAAACAGAATATCGACACAATCATAATTGTTGAAAATGTTATTATAATGTGAAAATCACAGCACTGGACATAAGTGTAACCGCAGTGGATTTTATAAGTAGCACGTTGAATATGGAGCGATCGGAGCAACTTCGAGAACGTTTCCGTTTATTTGGCGCAACTTTTAGATGATGTTTTCCTTGGTGACCATGAGAGAGGAGTCGTCTTTGCAAGTGCACAACACTCACTGTTGAAAACTAGTTTCGTTTCCTTGTTTATAGACTTTGTTTCATATGTGGAAATTTACATAATTTAGGATTAAGTGATGATTAAGAGATGTTCGTCCATGCAGCTCGCGAAAGCCTAGTATATATTTTTTTCAAGATCTGCTTAGTGAACAGTCCTGATCTGGTTTGGTAAATAACTACATAACAGAAGCAAATATTTTTATCAAATGACTAAACTATTTAGGTACTTTAAAAGGGTGCCAAAGTAAAGAAAGTGTAGACACTTTCTAAAAATTAAAATGAGTTTTCTAGAATTAGTTGAGCGATTTTAGAACAATTGTGGCAACTTATTATACACCACCGCGCAGGAAAAATTGCATAAGCGTCAACCATTAAAATATGTAATTGAAAAAATATTCCTGTTGATTTATAAACTCTTTTATTATTATATCTCTAACTCTTATATCTAACTCTTTTATTATTTATATCTCAATTAAACTTAAACGGAATATTGTCAATAGTTCTAAACTAAAAAATAATCAAATAAAGATCACACATTTTTTAAATAGCGAGTTATTGTATTTATGCAGTTTTGGTTTTTGTATTTTTCTTTAATTTGCTAAAAAGCGGAATGGGGCTCCCGTTTACCCTTTTTTTAAGCGAACTGCATTCAGCCTTTGAAAATCGCGAAATGTAAATTTAGCACTTTAGTTTCCGCAAGCCAGGGGCAAATTGGGCAATATCAGTGCAGCTCTTCAGTTGCCCGGGTAATGCTTGTTTTGAAAGCAAATAAAACAGCCACAGTATTATTAACAAGCATTTTCCGGATGATGGTGAACATCTAAATCATCCGCGTTATAGAGAATTTTAAATTTCGCAATTTTCAAAGAGTGCACCATTATTCACCGATGTTTATAAAATAAAATAAAAAAAAACCCTACCTGCATGGGACTTTGACCGATACAAATCGCCCATTGCTATATTGCAAACGAACACCCGGCAATAATTATATCTTTTTAAACGGCGCCCGCGTATTGCTTTTTTCGATTAACTTATTCGGACAAGTAACATTCTTCTTCGTATTTTGTACTTACACCCGTATATTGTACTTTTTAGATAAATAATAAATTTAGCACAAAGGAACGGAACGGTTTAATATCATTGTTATTTCAGTATTATTTTTCAAATTTGGTACAAATATATATGTACTTGCAAATATCGAATTTGTCTATAATATTTTTATTTTTTTTTCATATTTGGCTGTTTTTTAAATGGAACACCAAGTATATTTTTACTTTTTTGCAGACGGAATAAAAAACTACCTTCAGAAATATTAACATAAGTTTTTTGTTCTCATTGAAACCATACAAAAAAAAGTAATACGAAAAATCGCGACATCTTTGTAAACCATTTTGAGACTACAAAAATGTTCAAATTATGCTAAATGCTACAGATTATATCACTGCTAAACTGTAAACTGAACACAATATAAACATTTTTGTAGTCTCAAAATAGTTTTAAAGATACATATCTTTTTTTCGTATGGCATAAGGCTAATTATGTTATTTTTTTAAGTAGTTTTTTACTCTGAACCCGAAAATTTGAAAATATACTGGGGGTCCCATTTAAAAAAATAAGTAGGATACAAGTATGCCTTATAAACGAAAAGTGAAGAAAAAAATTAAAATGTAAATAAGTTACTTGCTTGCAACTAATTCGTAAAAAATTTGAAAAAGTGTCCATTTAGATAACAAAGTTATTCAACCGTTCCGGGACTTTATATTAACCGTGTATTTTCTTTGTTGTTAATAAATTTTATTAGGACTGCTTCTGTTTCGGAACCTTCAGAGTTTAGCTTGACACTTAGCAATTTACATTATTATAACATGCATATAAGGATAAAACGAGATTGGGTCGGTCATAGAAGCCCTTTGAAATTCGTTAGAGTGTAGAAAATGTTTGATCTTAAGATGACGATTAAGTTTTCTGTTGACAATCGTTTAGGACACGATGCACTAGATACATGTAATGTATTTTTTAACAAATACTTTATATTTCTGGTTGTGTACTTTTTTTATTGCCAATTCTATTCAAAATGTCAAAGGGTTACACTGTTCTACTCTTCTACTGAAAGTCCTTTTTTTGGTACCCAGTTTACTATGCTTTTATTATAGTTAACTAAGAACCATATCTATCAGTTTGAAATTTACACACCTACTAATCCGAACATGTTCAAAAAACGAATATATACGCAATTTCAATAGAATTAAGACACGAGTGATACTACGGCACCATTCATTATATAAATTGTAACAGCTTGTACATAATATCCTTTTTTGTCTTATTTTACCTCATGTGTTCATTTTATCTTGATTGGTATTATTTTGTGCAAGTGATTTCTCAATTTATTTTCCTATTGTGAAACTTCAGGTTTGACGTGTAATTTTAAATTCCATATATCCGGCATTGGGTACTTTCGAATATATTTTTCGTTTAATGCCACATATATTTACTTTTCACACCATACCACGTACTTTTTCCTGCTTTGCTACAATGCTCGATATTTCGAGAAATAGTGTTCTGGATTTTTATTTTTTCACTTTTTATATCTTTTCACCGTCTGACATGTGTTTATGCTACCTCTTTGTTTGTTACGTTACGTCTACATACACATTCGAGCATTAAATTTTCATTGCCATGTTTTCGCTTCCCAGATTGTACATACATACATTGTTTTTTTGTTTGAAAATCTCTGTTTCCGAATTTCCAATTTACAAATTATTTTATTAATAGTTTATCTTGCTATTTGACTTTTTCGAAATTATTTATAGAATAGTATATACTTTTTCACGAATTGTCCTTTGACATAAATTCTCATTTGAATAAATATTTTGTGAACTTTGTTTTCTATTAACGAAAAATAATTTATGCAGATTATGCAAACGTTAATATTGTTCTATGAATCACAGCTTTTCATAATTTTGCTTTAATTTAACTAAATAAATTTTAATCACATATACCAGTGCTGCTATATTTTAAAATTTAAATACAGTTTCGTGGAAACGATCATTCCATTTATTTGCTATTTTCACATAATTGTTTCATCAAACAAGAGATTTATTTGGAACGCCTAATTTTGCGAGTTATATAAATTATTGAGTTATCCACATTTGCACTACGACTGTCCTACTGATGAAACAATTGGGTTTTATCAAATGGCTTATTTTGCACATAAAATGTAATAAATTGAAAATTTAATGCTTAATTGGAAAATAATGTTTAATTTAGCGTAAATGATATCAATTATAACAAATCGTTTCAATGAGTTTTGGGAAATATATTGATGAAAATTTAAAACACATAAACATTTGGTTGCTTGGGAAGTAATGACACTTTCTGTGTTCTGAACTTCAAGTTTTTCATTTGAAAGACTATATTTTAGTCTTTACCAATCACACGGCTATCATTCCAACTTACTTCCATTTCAAACTATTGAATTGAAATTTGAGAAGGTATTCTTTATGGGCACAAAACAGACGGAAAAAAAGCAGGAACTCCCAAAGTAAAGGATACTTTTATGAATTGTACAGTAACGAATCGTGGTTCAATAACCTTCGTTTTAGACAGCAGAGATGTTTTATAATTCTTGTTTACCGTTTTCTAATATTTCCACTCTTGTTACTACTTGAAATGTTTTATTTGTTCAATAATAACATTATCAATTTTTGTGTGTATTGATTTTCGTTCTTTACCTATTTCCTTTACATTTGTAATATTTTTGCTACTTTTCATTCAATTTTCTTTCAGAACTGTATACCAAATCTCTATGCTCTTTTAAAGATTCTTTTCTTTTTTCTGCCTTTATGATTGTCGTCATGTCTAATGTAATTCCGTATTTAATTCCTTCACTCTCAGTGGATACTTCTTTATTACAAATTTCGTCTATAAAAATATGTACATATAATATAATAGGGTCCTCTTGGTCTAAATTCCTCATTTGTTGTGAACGCTCTGAAATATTGCCGAGTATAATTACACTGTTTTAATTGGTTTTGTATATGTTCTTGATGATTCTATTCCTCTTTTGATTAAGATTTCCCATAGCTTGTCTCTTTGTACTTAAATCCTTCTCAAAATCAATGAATTCCAAATAAAATTGTCTTCCTTGTTGTGCTTTTCTGTTATTTCTCAACCGTAAAAATATGGTCTTTTCAAAGTAAATTCATTCAAAAATAAAAGGCCACACACGAACTCAACAATTTTAAATGTACAGCGGTGTAGAAAATATTATCCGTCACGCAGATTTAACGAAATATTATAAATATAACCTGTTCAAAAATCTTTAATTTTTCAAAAACTACATTCAAGTGCACTGTGTGTTTTCCGACCAACCCAATACAAAATACAAATGTTGGCGTTATCAAATTAAAACTGGATTTAAAAATAATTTTCAAACATTTTTGAAAAACTGGAAATTGGAATTGATTATTTCTGTATTTTTGCGTATTAATTTGCAAATGTGATACTCTCAAGAGCAATCGGAAATTGTGGTAAAACCCGCGCATTTGTTATTAAACGTATGATTTCATTGTGTTTGTCATAAAAAATAATACAATATGTGTATTAACAACTTTTTCTTGATATTTATAGACCACAAAGCAAGTCCAACTTAACTTCCTTCTGTAAATAAACAAACATTTTCTTTCGCTCACAATTTTGTAACAGTGATTAATTGTTGTTATTAGACGAAGAACAATGAATAATTATCAGAAAATGCCGATTACGAAATGAGCAAACGAATGTTCACCTTCATAACTGCATAAATATGAATTCTCGCAATATTGGTCGGGTTCAAAAAGTTGTCGAAGAAAACAAGCCAATTTACAACTTGTGAATGATACATTTACACACAAACGAATTTAAGTGTGACAATGATTTCAATCGGAACTACGTCAATCTTATGTCGAAGGAAGGAACGCTTTTTAAGACCACAACAGAATGTGCGTCAGAGGAATTGTATATTTTTGGAAATAATTTGACACCCCGGAAAGCTGTATAATAGGAAATGAGAATAAGGTCGATGCTTTTGTTGACTTTGTTAAATTTTTACAAGCGACTGAACGAAGCCGACGTCATAATTTTTAGAAAGATTATACGCACGTGTAAATTAAACAAATCCTATCAAGGCTTCCGCATCAACTGAATCTTATCAACAGCCGATTTAACAATTAAATCAAACCCATATACCAGTCATTTTTCCACAAACCCATCGCGTGGATTTTAAATACCAAAACGGAAATAACGACATTGTGCACCTGATTCAATTCGCGGTAATCTCGAGGATGCAATCTCGAACATCCCATCCCCACTGCACCGAAGAGATTTTCCACGGTTTCGATAAAAGTATATATATTTGCGGAAAAGCGGTGGCGCGGAGGCATAATAAAAAGCCGTCTCTTTCTGACAATACTACCACTTAACTTGGTGTCCTTGTCGCAACTCAACAATTTCAATGTTGTTGAGTTCGGTGCAGTGTAATGTCGTGGTCGGACAAACATTGAACGGCTCCTAATTCCGGACTTTCTTCTGGTCGATCTCTTCGTATAATGCCCCATTGGGGTGACCGAGCTTGACCATGGCAGTGCAAGTCCTAACGATAACAACATTAGCCTTATCAGCTTTGGTAAGATTGGTTATTATACAATATAAACAATCACCGCCGTAAACTTATACTGATAAGTTTCGTTCGCTTGCACTCGGTGTTTTTGTCAACAACAATTAGCAACCGCGCGCAATTATTTCATTTTAAATAACCCGTGTCTAATAACGGGGCACGTTGTAACTTTGTAGTTCCGGTGTTTAAAACACGCGTTCGCTTCTTTTAAGCAGAAGTCCCTCCGGTGCCAATTGCGGGGGCTCGGGGGAAATATAGATAAGCCGCAACCCGAGGAATTTGTATTAATAAAGCCATAAATCTATAATTTCGTATTCAAAAGGTCGCTCCAATTAACATAAATATTTCAGAAACGTAGTTATTGTGAATATTAAGGCGCTTACGGCGAGAAAAATAAAAAGAATTGTCGTAGTTTCGTAACACAGTAATGTAGACTAGTCTCATTACGTAATTGAACAGTTCAAAAGATGTTTGCTAATTGTCATTGGAGGATTTCAGGTATTTTCAGGGAAAAAGCAGTCATTAAAAGCGTCTTTGACGTAGCCATGGTTTCTATTTTCATCATTTATTGTGCTTTATTCTTCTCAAATTGCCTGAAATTGCAATTGAATCTTTACAAATATGTGCATGCAACAATACCGTTTAACTAATATCTCAAAACTGTTATTCAGCTTTCATTCTTACAGTTTCTGGTTGCAAGATTGTTGTCAACAGAAATAAGAGCCATGAACTCGTGTATGAACCAAAACCGCAATTTATTTAAGTCGGGGAAAACGGATTATAGTTGTTTAGATACATTACGTTTAATGATCACAACAAATTTATTAAAACAACAACAAACCGCAATATTGGGAATCGTGTCTGAGCTCGCAGACGTAGAGGAAACGTTTTACCGGAATCACGTGCAAACAAACAAACACCAATTTTACTCGATCTAAAGACTCGTTTGGACGCTAATGCAGTTTGCACAAACTTACTTCTGTATGCAAATTAGTACACACTTTTTATGTTTAAACGTGGTCTTTTTGTTTATATACAAGTATTTACTTGTGCAAACTAGCTTGTACAAGCCAATTTCCAGAGTTCATTGAAATTCTACAGGAGTTTGCCACGTTTCTGCAAGTCAAAAATAAAGAGGACAATGATCGGAATCTTGCAAACGAAGCACTGGTTAAAAAAATATAAAGAAGTGGATTCACTAGCCAATAAGGAGACAATTACCAAGAAGATCAATTTTCTTAAGAGGTTTCTATTATGAGAAGGAGTTTGTTAAAGTTAAAAACTCAGAAAGCTCAGAGACTAGAGAACATGAGGAATACACACACTTTGTGGAATTTCCATTTGTTGGATTTTTTAAACTGCAAAATGTTGAGAGGATCCAGAAATGGAGTTAACTAATACTCTATAATATTTTACAACTATCTAAGGACGTTCAGCTATTTGAATATAATGATTTTTTCTACTATAACAATGCTGTTAAAGCACTCAAATGGTTGCTTTAATAGCTTTTTGAGTTTGGTAATAGAACTATTGTAATTTAGTTTTTCTAGTGTGTTATGTCTTGATCATAAATGTCATGGTAAACGTCAAAGTAAACATGAAAACAAAACGTTACAATATTTATAATTAAAATTAGCTTTCCACAATTATTTAAAACATTAATCGTTACGTTTGATGTGTTTTGAGCACTTAAATTCATCTTAGGTAGATTGCTTGCCACAATGTTTTGTTGACAATTATTTTCACCGCCATCTTTTGTGCCCTGTAATTGCATTTAAAAATCGAAATTTCAATTTTGACAATTTTTAACCAACCATGCAAAATTCCCAAATGTTAAAATTGCAAATTTTTTGTTAAAAATTGCATAAAAGAAGCGAAATAGAAGAAATAATACAAAAAAACCCGTTCATAAAGCCATTTTGGTACTCGTTCTCGGCATCGCCGACGTTTCATAAACTTGAACCCATACAATAAAATATTCAATATAAAACTCGATCTTTAATATACTACTGAAGCATACATAAAAAAAAATGTTATGAGAAAATGCGTTCTTTTCCATGGAAAAAATTTACATTTTATTTTCTCCTAATTACAAATGTATTGGTATAGGGATATAAATATGTATTTGGTCGTATTGTAAAATTTACCATGTAAACTATTAACAATAAATTCTTCTTCTTGTTCGTCTTCTTTAAACGACTAAGACCTACCAAGAACGCCTCGAGAGACATGCTCTTGTAGTGATGGAACAGAAAATATATAAGTCAGATTTGACTTTTTCTTATTCTGTTTTTGAAGTTGTCGCACCTGCATGAGGGAAACAATAGTAAAAAACAAAATATGTTGAACTGACGTGAAAAACAAAGAAAAAGACGTTACCATGTGATCACTGTAGAAAACGCCCTTTTTGTCGTATGTTATGCATAAACGACAAGACCTGAGAGTAAACCGCCCTTAACGAGTACGGTCCTGCACTTTTCCAGCGTCGTAACGTGCTTTTTAGTAGAAGAGTGCGAGCGTTAATTTTCAAAGCACGTTTAAAATTCAAATTTACGAAATTGAGAAAACACTAACTAACCTGTTATTAATAATTTATTAATTGTAAACAAAGAAATTTTCAAAACAGTTTTTCATGAATTATGCAAAAAGCGGTGAAAATGTGTTGAAAACAAGAACTTAACCGCAAGAACAGGTTTCACGTCTCAGATTTTCTATAAATTATAGTTTTAATAATTCAAGGCCATAAATCTTGTAATTTTGTAATAATAACATTTCGGGAAAACACTGCCGCAAACTCATTTTCCTAAATCTGTGTGAATTATGCTGGTTTTTAAATTGCAACCGTTTATTTATTTTTTCGTGTTTGCGTGGATTTCCATACGTAAAACCCTCGACGCCAATTTCGTCGTCGGAAAAATTATTTGTACGTTTCAGGGAAACTACCGGCGCGAGCCTTGTTGACCGAACAAAGGAAATTTGATTGTAGGTTTTTACTTGGCTGCAGTTTTCCACGAAACAATGTCAAATAAAGTTGTTTAATTAAACGACTCGTGAGGTAATTAGCAGAATGATCATTGCCTCGACAGAGTATGACCTTTTAATGTGTGGCGTTGACTGTACAACATCTGTTTCGTTATTATTCTTAAAATCTCGCGGCATGATAACGTCAAAACAATACAGTTGCTCTCTTCCATTATCCTACACTTGCTTTGGAGCGTTTTTTATTTTTTTTACATATTGCCTCAAATGTAGTATGTAGTTGTTGAATTTCTCTGCCGATTTATTATTTATATTTTATATTTAATTATAAATTTTATATTTTCATACTATGTAATATCCTTCCCTATTATTATTTGCACTATTGTAACAATCCCCTTGAACTTGAGCTATCAATTGCGGCCTTTGAACTTCGTTATGTGCGTAATGTAGTGATAAGAACCTCCACAATGATATTAAAAAAAATAAGTGCATATCTGAATAATTAAGGAAACAAGAAAAATTTGTTTGGAGGCAATATTTGAATACACCACTTTCTCAACGGCTTATGTGTGGAAAAATAATTTGTTTTTTCCTTTCTATTGTAGAAGTATTGGAAAAATGTGAAGGCCTACGAAGGGTGTTTGTATACATTATAATAGAATATTTGAAGTTTTTTTTGTTACAAAATAATTGGAATTAAGCGCTCTCAATACAGGCATTAGAGTATGTCCTTCGGTTCGTAAAAATAATTCTGCTGGCGAGAATTTCCACTGTTTTCGCTTCATCTTAACACACAACCTCGAGTTTTATTTTATTTTTTTGTGGACATGGTTAATTACCGGGGATGCATCATTACACCACTACATCCAATCACATCTAATTATGGTTCTCTTCATTCAGGTCTAATTTTGTCACTAATAATTTATAGCCAACAATAACCGGTCGGAAATACTTTGCGGTCGCTGTTTATTCAAACTGTCTGCTGACGTCAATTGCAACGATTGTAGAAAAGTGTGTTCGGGGCAATAGACCAAAACTCCAACTCCTTAATCTGGTTCGTTTAGTTTTTTATTAAAAAAAAGACAATTCGGCGTATTTCACGGCCAATTTCCCGTTTCAAACTCGCTGCAATATTACTTCTAGTAAATATCTAATGAACCATTAGCACCTAATCGAATTTTGCAGGTATAACAGCGCTTTACATCTAAATGTCAATTCATGACTGGTAATTGCTATTCTAATGTGGTTTGAACTCAATTAACTGCAACAGCTATTGCTTTATAAAGAACTAAATATTAAATAAACTTGTTATGTGGTATGCAACGCGGGTTTTTCGGAAAAATATGTCAGGGAATGTGAAAAGATAAGATACAGTAAGTTACTGTTTATACATTTTTTCATTGTTCAAACCAGTAGTGGGAACACTTTTCCATCTAAAACGTGCAATTTGTAAGCTTTTTTAAGGTGCCACCAAACTCTGACCTCGCATTTTTTCTTTTGCTCAAAGTGCTAAATCAGTAATGTAGTATTTTGGTCCTCTAAATATTCAAATGTTTCAATTGCCAAGTGTGAGCTTGTCTTGATGCAGGATAATCTGTCTTTTCCCATTATTTATCTAATTATTGACTTGCTGCAAACAAGTAAGTAAGTATCAACATTGAGTGTTCTTTGGTATTCTAACTATAAAGACCAGTAGCAGTGGATTACTAATAAGGCTCCTTCAGAATAGTTTTCAAAAATTTTGCCCACTTTTTAAAGGCATATTTAAAAAAACGAATATTTTAAGGATTCTAGCGTGTTTTTATAGGTGTATTCAAAGAGCAAATATTTCAAGAATTCTGCCTTGTTTTCAAGGTATGAAAAAAAAAATTTAATATCAAGATATTTCAGCCTGTTTTTAAGGCATATTAAAAAAAATTTAATTTGTCATGAGGCTTTGCTGAAAATGGTTTCTTATAGTTTTGTAACTATTAAAAGCTTTTTATGCAATAAATTATTAAATTTGCTTAAACCTAGTCTTGTCGTTGAGAGTCGACAATTGGCAGCTGTAACTGTTGTGTTATATTATGGGCCTTTTATCAATTTATGTTATTATTTGAAGTTATGTAAATATGTTATGTAAAAACATGTAGAATTAGAAACAATAAGGACGAAGATGATCAAATTACATATGAGAAAATAAGACCCGTCTTGGAGGCGGACTAACTTATAACGAAAAAAGATAAATTTTCATCAATGAATGTGGTTTATATTCTTTAATTTTTATAAAAATGAGAATGCATTAATTTTTTTACTGGACACTAATAATGCTACACTAATAATTGATGGTCTCTTTATGTGGTTGTCTCTCGTTGGTCTGTATCTATATGGCCTGGTTTTATCAAAAATATTGTTATCTTTAACTCCAAGCTGAAGTGATTTATTATTTTAACTTGTTCTCTTAACTCCATGTTAAGTACATATGCCCGTTAGTTTGTATGTCTCTTATCAAAAAACTGTAATATGCACTATCCATTTATGTGGAAAATATTTATCCCAGTAATTCGATGTCTTTTCTTAAATTATGTATATGTCTGTGTTATATGGTTATTATTACAGGCTGCTTTATTTAATGAATATTGGAGCAAAGCCTCACAAGCAGCAGAGGATCAAAAAGCGACGTTTCTTGCCGAGGCGCTTACCAACTTGCAAACTTTGCTAAGTGGGCTGCAAGACTGTACCTATCAATGGGATGAAGACTGATATAACAAATGAGCTCAACGAGGACTTTCGAGCTATTATTCGAGAAGAAATTTCCACAACTATAAAAAGTGAAATCCAAAAATAATTAAAAAATATAAAAGTTATTTACGAGCCAATTTAATTTGTTTCATCTTGTACATACTTGTAAAATAATGATTTTTACACTAAATCTTCAGTTTATTTTCCAATTATTCATTTGATTTCAATTCTGTTGTGGAGTAACCATATAACACAGACATATACATAATTTAAGAAAAGACATCGAATTACTGCGATAAATATTTTCCACAGAGTTAGAATTTAATTATTTGATTTAAAAATTTGATCTTTCATATTGTATATTTAATTTGGTTGCATTCATTATGACAAAGTGTGTGTGCTTTACATTGACTGTTAAGTTGAATGTCTTTGTCTTGATATTCAGCGCAGCGACATGGCGAACATTTTTAATATGCCTTAAAAACACGCCGAAATATTTTGACATTTTAACATTTTTTAACATACCTTAAAACAAGACAAAATTCTTGCTTTTTGAATATACCCTTAAAAACAGCGTAAAATCCTTGAATTATTTAGCTTTTCTAAATATACCTTTAAAAACAGGGCAAAATCCTTGAAAGGTGTTGTGTTCTGAAGACGCCTTACTAGTAGACGTAGAATATGAGAAGTCTGCCCTAAAAATAAAAGAATATTTTTTTAAAACAAATACCTGTAGGTTTGGGATCATCTTGAAAGACCGTTACGATCGATTGACGTGTAGTTTCTAATTCCTGAAACAATTTGACCAATAGGTATCCTGCTGTTTTATCACCGAAAGCCGCAGGAAGTTGTTTATATATACTCGTATACTTGTGTTAGTTTCTTTGAAAATCATAAAATGTATGGCAAATTAATTTTTTGGCTTAAAAACTGAAGCAGATAACATTTTTCATGGAAATACCATTGCAAGGGCAACAGTACAAGATGTTATTCCCGAAACTTTTGCAGCTTATAGTACTCACAAAACTGTTTGTTGTTCAACAGATTTTCCACGTCGCTTCACTTTCCGATTTTAACTACAGACTTACGCCGATCTCAAAAGAAAGAAGTCAGTTTGTGAGCGACGCCAATCGAAATAGTCCTTCAGATTTAGGGACACGGAGCTCAGAAGACAGGCATCGAGATCATGGTATAGTATTTTCATGTTTTTGTATTTTTGTCAATTTTTGAACATTGATATTAAAATTGTCGTTCATTTCTTGTTTTTTGAAAACTCATACCACTTTGTCAAATTTTTCTCGCAATTACGTATTTAAACCTCACTTCTTATTTGAGTTTAAAATAATTTTGGTGCACTTCTTAGGCTAGGTTATATATTCTTTGAATAATAAGTTTTCTGCGCTCCATCAATTTCCTGTCACTCATAGGAACATTTTCAGTGAACGATGACCCAATTATTTATCCAGACTCCAGACCCAAAACCACCTGTAACCACGGACTGTGTTTCAACATTCCTGACTACCCCAAAGACCAAATAAGAAGATTACTCAATCGGAGCAATTTCACCAACGGATACTTCGAAACGTCCGAAGAATTCGTCAATGTAGACAACAGGTTTAACACAGACGAAATGTCTTTGTGTGACATCAAAGTCCACACGATTTACCCCGAAAAGGCCAATAACACGAACAAAATGGAAAAAGTCATTGTCAACGTGGAGGGACACAAGCAGGGGATTGTGTTTGAGACTTGCGTGTAAATTTATTCAATTCCTTCAAACTCATTATACTAATCGTCTAATTTTAGAAATAACGGGGCGTGTAAGTTTAGTAGCAGCTTTCCCACCGGATATACCTCGTTTTGTAAGCAGCAGTTTGTCCGTAAGAGGTTGATGGTGCTTGGTGATAATAATAAGTTCGTGTTTGATTTGTTTGATGTGCCGTCGTGTTGTGTCTGCAAAGTGACAAGAACGGATTAATTCCTGTTTCGAAAAACTTTTAGTAACTAGTAAAAAACAGTACATTTTGTTTATAAGGCATAGTAGTACAACGTTAGATTAGACCTAGTATGAAATTATTCATAATAAATTTTATGCAAGAAACGTAGCGTGTAGTGATTTGTGCACTGCATCTTAAAACGTCCCCTTTACTTAAATTTGTCTTATATTCTCTTATACTGCTGTAACAAAGTACACATCCGGTCTTCCAGATGAGGCGGGAATGTACTTAATACTTAAATCTTCTTTCCAGATATCTTTTCAAAAGGTTTTTGTTCGAATTACTCCGAGAATATTGTGTGTAGGTGGTCCTTTTGTTATAGCTTCTAACGATTCTGTTTTCGTCGTTTCCAATACAATAGCATACCTCAAACCCAATAACTTTTTTTAATAACTTTTTGTTGTAAACGTTTTCGTTAACAAGTTAAAATTGTTGGAAGGTAGCTCTTCAATTTCAAGAAGGGTAAAATGCTAAAAAAATTGCGTATCTTTTTATTGTTATCTTTGTGAAATTATTTAAAGAAAATGTGTGTCTTTTAGAAATATACTGTTCCGAATTTATTCCAGTACCACTACAAAAGTTATAAAAACTAGAAGTGTTCCCCTAATTTTTTTGAGCAGTGTATTTGTCTCAAAAAGTTTAAAAATAGGGATTCTCAGTAGGAAATGGAATATTTTTTTATTTATTACACTTTAGATGTTTGACATTATAGTTCGAAGCTACTGTCAATATAAAAATTATTTCAAACTGGTCCATTTGTCTCAAAATCAAACATTTTCTACACTGTAACGAATTCCGATGAGATCCATGGCTTACTGTGATTCTTTTTTTTCTACTGCCTTTACTGTTATTCTTAAACTAAGGACTTTCGTCAATTACCTTCCTTTCTTCTTATTTATTGGTTTCATAAATATTCTACATTACTCATTTGAACTTTCTTCAAAAGATCTTGTTTATGTCTTATATCTTGTTTCTTCCTTTTGAACTATTTCCTATATCATGATAAATTCCTTTCTTATGTTAGCTAATTTGGAGGATAGATCAGATAAAATTAGCGAAATTCTTACAGTCCAAATTCAGTTAAATAATTAAATTATATTTTACTCTTGTGTTCACATATAAATTATTTTCTAACAAAAGTTTTCCTTTTTCTTATTCTCTCCATATTCTAACTAACCAAATATTTATTTTTAATAATACGTCTTCAAATCGTTTCATTTATATTTTTGTCCAATACTTTTTATATATAGGTATATAGCTTCTCTAGTTTTTATTTTTATATTCTTATTCTTTATATTTATTCTGAAGGCTTATGCTTTCAGAAATTCCTTTTCAAATTGATTTTTTAGATTACTAAGTATCGCTTCTGAAACTTGCTTACTTCTAATCCTGATTATTTTTTTATATGCTCTTCGGAAATTATGTGCCTTATGTTTGTTTGCTTTTAGTTATTAACACAATTTTGTTAATTTGTTTGCAACCTGTTTTTTACGACTAAATAACTTCCTTTCTTTTTCTTTTATAAATTTAAAACAAATCATTGTAAATTTCTGTAATTTTTTCTTCCAAATCTTTTCTGCCTTCATTTTGTTTGCATTTTTTGCAAAGAAAAAGTTTCACTAGTTGTTGGCAAAGTTTATTGTATAATTTTTTGTATATTTCTCATAAATCTAAATAGTGCTGTTTGTATGATATACCTATATCATACGTACTGTACTGAATTTAATAAAAATCTATAAGTTTAGATTTCGAAATAGCAATCAAAGCACTAGTCAAATCTGCAAAGACGTGCTTTCTGTATTTTTTACATCGATACAGAATTTCGTCCCAAAATTGTCCCTTTCATCAAGATGAAATGATTCTAATGAGAATGTCATTTGCTTCTACATTCACGGAACCTAAATAAAATTTAAGTGAACGCTGATTACGTAAAATGTTGTTCCATAAAAGCAGATAATTTTCGATGTTCAATTAAAGCCTCGTTTGCAAATTTGGCCCGTGTCATTGTTAAAACAGTAATTAGGTCATTCAAATCCCCTAAGTCTAAACTCCCCAATCAACACACGATCAGTTTTCACTTTCAGATGTAGTATACATATTTCAAATCACCCCCTTCATTTTTCTTCCAGCAGACTGTCACCATGCTAAACAAATTACTTGAAAATCCAATTAAAAATTGAATCAAAGCAAAGTAAATTTTGATTTATAACAGAGTAACTGAGCTGAAAAATTCAAAGGCAAAATGATTTGAACGCGTACATCATCAATAATGCCGACTTTTGCATATTTCAGTTTGTGTGAAGCATCTGCCGCTATTATTTATAAGTTTCTATTGTTTCGCTGAAACTTTCAATAAATTATAAAAACACAAATTTATTTAGGGCCAGCTTCGTTCCAATTTTACTAAATTCAAATTACTTTCCTCCTTTGAGATTCTACACTCTATGCAAGCAAACAAGTTCTTTCATCTAAGCTTCTTTCAGACTTGCTTTTGAAAATCTTCAGGTAAAGGAGATCATCATAAAAGACAATTACTGAAGCTGAAAGTGTTAATTAGAGAAATAAAAACGCTTCATTTTTTGTACAAAACTTCTGGTCGTTCGTTTAACTCATTTTGTTATTGATAACCAGAAATAGGATAGATAAATATAAATCGATAAAAAAGTAAAAATATAAAAAAACCGGCATAAACTGTTTAAAAAGGCTTATAAAATAAGAGATCATGATAAAATACAATTACTGAAGCTGAAAGTGGTAATTAGAGAAAGAAAAATGCTTCACTTTTTTACAAAACTCCTCCTTTTGTTCCTGAAAAATAGAATAATAACCAGAAATAGAAGCAATAAATATAAATCAATAAAAAAGTAAAAATAAAAAATAATAAAGAGCCAGCGTAAACTGTTTAAAAAGGTTTACAGAAAGTGTTATGTAAGAACTCATTAAAATGAAACAAAAATTGAAACTGTTACCAGAAAACGAAGAAAACTGATAATTGATTTTTTTTTGAACATTTATTTGAGTACTATAAAAAGGAGTAAATTACCTAAAATCGCTTTATTATAAGATCATACTGCTCAGCATACAATACAATTCAACATCAAATACCACTCTGGACGTCTTTGAATATCTCAATTTTTTTTTCAAATGTGTTTTTTGTCTGTAGGCCATATCTCCCTTGATACTTCATCAAAAGAAATGATTCGGCCAAAATTTTGAAGATTACTTTCACCGCTATATGTGAAAAATAAACAAACAATTCAAAATGTTAAAGTTTATTTTAAAATTATTAAAAACGGAATTTTGGTCATAGCGCCATCTAATGAATTATTTCCCACTCCGCAAGCGCATGCGCACTCCAAGCGGTAAAATGGTAGAACAAATATGATTGTGATGCGAATTTTTCGCACGGCGGCCAACTAGTTTTACAGTAAAGCAAGAAAGTGTCAGGTTTCGTTGAAATATTCGTATGTCGATTGCTTTTTGGTGTCGCATTTTCTAAGGAGTATATTAATAAAATAGTTACAAATCCAATGTGTTACGCATTTATTGAATCAAACATTGGTAAAAAACCTCTTTTTGAAATTTAATCAAGGTCTTTGGTTTCTATAGCCATGCAAACGCAAGTACTTGGTACAGGAAAAAGAGAATAATCCAACTTTTTCGTTTCAGCGTCAATCTCTAACAGTTTGATGTTAATAAAATGTTGTTCGCATCTTCTACTTCTTCCGAAGTGGTTGTCCAAAGACACACATTTACAATCGCCGAATCTGTAACGAATCCGCGAAAGACATAAATAAATTATATATTTAGATACACGTACAAGCAGGTTTGAGCTTCAACGTACTGCTGGTATTTGTCAGTATTGACGATTAGTCGTTTCCTTCCAAACACGTCAAACATTTGCTGTGGCACAAACTTTCTGTTCTGCGTAATACACAAATCTTCGAATTCTTCGTCATCGTTTCTTGAAATAATGGACACTGTGTGGTTGGACGGCTTGATGATGTCTCCGAAATAAGATTTATAAACGGAATTCTCATCGACCATCTTTTCCACCAGATCTTCCGGATAATCCTCGACGTATTCGCAAATGTTAAAAATGCACTTGTCCACTTTGGGCTCGAACGTCTCCATTTTAATAATGGGATTGGTGCGATGTGGCTTCAAACTAAATCCACACACGTCCGTCTGACAATTTAACAAAAAAAATTTTTTTTTAATTAAGCGAATAATACGTACCGCTGCAGACACTAGTAAGAGGAAAAGTACGGAAAATTTGGGCAAGTGATACATGGCGGCGGACGACATTAATGATAGTAGCAAACATGTATAAAGTTTCGCTTTTATAGAGCTTTTTGTAGGTCTTGCGGTTTTACTTCCTCGCATTCGATGCACAAATCATTTTCTATTTCCACGCCCAAATTAGTTCATTTCAAACTTCGTCACTTTGACTCACTACCAGTTTTATAAGCTTTTGCGATTTTCAAACATACAGGAAGTGACTACAATGAAACAAATTTGCCAGATGTTATGCATCAGCTTCTTCAGGGATGTAACTATGTGCGTCGCTTATTGTTTATTTATTCATGCTTTTTGTCGATTTTCTATCATTTCTATTTTTATCAGGTGTCTTATAATTTCCTGTACAAACTTCATTTTATTTAACCTTTATTATCAAGCAGAGTACACATTATAAATATACAATATAGTTATAATAAAAAACATAAAAACTCGGGTTGTGCAGAATCTACAACCTGTAACTTTAACCTAAATATTTAGTAGTGTGTATTTGAGTATAAATGCAATAAGAACACGTTTCAGAACCCTTTTTCACCGATTTTACAAACGCACGTACTAGGTATTCGAAATTCTTCATAACCCGCCTTGCCCTCATCAACATCCACCCTTAATAACTTAACAATGGTGAAGTGCTGTTCACATCTCGATTTGTATCCCCAGGACCCGATATCAGAATCACACTCACTTCCAAGAGAGCTGAAACGATTTATTTTTAATAGTATCTATTGTGAATTTTGTCACTTACTGGCAAATCTGCACCGTGATAACTTGTACAAATTCCTTAGTATTGACAATGAATTTTTTCTCTCCTAAAGTGTTGGGAATTTGTCTCGGTACCAAAGTTGACTCTTCTATGACACACAGAGGACTAGACACGGTTTCACTACTTCTTGTACCAATATATACTGTGTGATTCGACGGATTAAGAACTTTCCCAAAATAGCTGTTCATGCCTCGCTTTTCAGCAACGATCCTTTCAATCAAATCCTCGGGATAATCGTGGACGTTTTCGCAAATATTGTGAATGCAATTTCTGGATTTTAATTTGGGGCTGTATTGCGCTATCAAAGTGTTGCGGTATCGTCCATGGATTCCAGTCTAAAATCAATCGAAAAGTTTAACTTTGTGTTAAAGCAAAGCGGATTTTGGCGTACCGTAAAAAACAGTAGTACGAAAAACAATGAGATTTTCAGTAAGTGAAACATTGTGGTAGACTAATTGAGAGATTGTAACAATTTTGTTTAGTGTTTAACTTTTATATCGTTTTTGCGGTGTGGTTTTGTTTCCTCACACATCACAGTAGTGAATCGTTTACACCAGTCAAATTAAATACGAGGGCTGTTAATAAAGTTATCTACATACCCTTCAAATAAAAAAGGATTCAGAGTAGGCCACGGAATCTAATTTTTGATTTATTTTTTAGTGTAGATATTTGACAGAAATTGTCAACCAAGCCTAAACGTGCCAAATTTAGTTTGCACATTGTTAGAATTTTTCCGTAAAAACTGACACCAAAAAATGAGTGCCAGTGTTATTTTGGCTTCAAATTAAGGAAAACATTTATGAGTAACAATGGGCATAAAAGACGCATATAAAAGTAAAAATTATATAATAAAAATTTTGAGAATCACAGATAATATCGTTTTTAAAGTGCAAAAAACTCAAACGGTTATTTTTTTACAAAGACTCCTATGAAGACGTAGAATATTTCCGTACAACTTTTTTTTGCTAGAAGATCGTCGACCAACTCTAATAACATCGTACCAAAAATTCATACAATCAAAAAGCTGCTACATCAAAATAAAAAAAGTCGGAATACTCGGGCTTATCAACATAAATATTGTGCCGTTTTTATTACGATTTTTATGATAGCCTTTTTTTATAATTATTATTTATTTGTGTTTCATGTTATTGCTTTTGCATTCTCTGAGAATTTATTTACAATTAAGCCTGTTAAACGTTTGCAGTTAATTTGTAATTGTAATTTCAAGTAAATTACCGTTACGTTGTAGTAGTTCTACTATACCGGGTGGTCTCTAAAATGATAAAACATGATATCTCGAAAACAAACCGTTGTAGAACAAAATGTTTAAATAAAAATTATTTGGCTGCAAGGGGAAGGTAAATTGTACTTATCTTATTTAACATTCAAAGGCCATGCAAACATCACTTTCATTTATTAAATAGGAACATATACTATTTATTTTTATTCTTATTCTTTAAACAAAAATCAACAACTTATATTTGAAACATATTTTCTTTTTACTCATACTCAATTCAGAGATATTCGAATTAAATATGAACTTACACAGAAAAGTAGAAAATTAAATTCCTTCTTTAATCCTGACAATAAAATTGTTAACAAAGGACTATTTATCTACACGGAAAAAATCGAAATGATTTCAATTTATTTCAATTCAACTATACATTAATTAATGCTAATTTTGTTTGTTCATTATTTTCATTAACAATGCCCAAAAGAAAAAATTATTCAAATAAAAGATGGCCATTTTTGTACAAGAAATGAGAATTAAAAAAACAAAGTTTAAATTCCAATTAATAAAATTAATGTGATCTTCGAATGACTTTAAAAACACACTTTAAAATTAAACGAGATAATGAGTTTGCTTTCCTCCTTAAAACCAAATACATTTTATTAAAAAAAAATTCTACATTGTTTTGTTTTGGAGAAATCATGCTTCATCAGATGGACCACTCGATAGAACAAGCGTTAAAAAAACGGAGGCTCAGGAGACTTTCCCTTTATTTTTTTTGATTGTATAGTTTTGAAAGTGTCAATTCATAAGATTTGTCTCCGATTTGACTGAGACCCGGAGATGGCATTTGTTGAAGAAGGCACAAAAAGTACTTTATGCTTTATGGCCGAGACAGTTATTAACAAAGAAATTCTAAATTTTGCCTAGGCAAGATCGAAATTTTCCCACACTCTTTCGAACGTCAATGTTATTTCATGACCTACGCAGTCTCCGTTTTTTTAACGCTATTTATTTTTTATAAGCAAATGTAGAAATAAATACTACTTTTTCTGTTATGTTTAAACTAGTTGGCCCCCGTGCGAATAATTCGCATATATTAATATCGAACGCGATGATAGTATATTAAAAAATGAGTTCCATGGGGCATTTTTTACTATATTATTATAAAAAACGAGTGCCATAATAGCGTTATGAACCAGTTTTTATACTGCTTTTTCTGCTTCACATCTTTTATGCAACTTTTAATTAAAAATTTGCAATTTTATAATTTGGGGAAATTTCCATGGGTTGGTTGTCAATTGTTAAAATTGAAATTTTGATTTTCAAATGCAATTTGAAAAACGGCGGCAACTGATGGCGCTGAAAATAATTTTCAGCAAAATATTGTGGCAAGCATCCCTACCTGGAATTAATTTAAGGATCAAGCCACACCCACCGTAACGATTAATGTTTATAATAATTGGGGAAAGCTAATTTAAATTTAAAATATTTTACGTTTTGTTTGTTTGTATACTTTGAAGTTTGATATGACATTTCTGACCATGACATTCCACCCTAAATAATTAAATTACACTAGTTCTATTACGAAACTCAAAAAGCTATTAACGCACTCAATTAAGTGCTTTAACAGTTTTGCTATTGACGCGAAGTAGAAAAATGTATTTAGTCGCGGCATTAAATAAGCTTCCTCTTAGAAAGATTTAAAACGGGTGGATGAGCGTGTAACATTCTCAATCATTTCTTATTGATTCTGAAAATTTGTACCGGGCAAATATTTCACCACATTGTGACAAATTCATCCTACAGTTGTCATTTCAAATGTTTACCATGCAGCGAAGGGGAACTCCCCAATTTCAAAAATTTCAAACATTTTCACGCTGTGTGATAATTGTGTGTTAATTCACATAAAGCAATATTGCATCGGCTCTTGGATTGATTACATCCCTTCATCAACCGCGGAGACCGGAAGGACTAGAAAGCTGGCATCCTTTCCTTAAAGTGCCAACACACGCAGCGCTTACTAATTTAGTAAACAATCTTGCGGAAATGTGGTTTAAGAAACGTATATATTTTAAGCGAACAATGAAAAAAGTCTAGTCAGGTTTTAAGATTCTGTGTTATAATTGCAACAAATCATGCGGTTTAATACATTTATAAATATAGTGCTTTTTATATCACTTTGGGTTAGTCACGTGCACCTACATCCCATCATTGATAATCACGAACGGAATTATTTTCAGGTGAATTTGGTTAGTTGTACGAGAAAAACCAAAACCACGGAGAAAAACTGTTACGAAAATCTTTGTGAAATGAACAACAGTACTAACTATCCGAAAGCAAGAATAAACGAGTTGCTCCAACAGCACAAGTTTCCCAAAAAAATATGGCTGAAGACCATTGTGGAACCGAGGAGGCTTGAGATTTCATCCAAAAACAGTGTGTTACAGAAAGAAAAGAACTTATGCAATTCCCGACGGGTTAGTTTGTTTCCGAAATTCGAGTATCAGAATAATGATATTATGATCGTCAATCAAAAGCAATTCCCGCAGAAAGTGTCGTTTGAAGTTTGCGAGTACGTAGATGTTTATCTGCAGTAGATTTGAGTGACGTTATTTTACAGGCATTCAGGGTTTTGTACGAAAGGCTTTGAACTATCCAATTACAACACGAAATGTACACAACTCTATAATAACGTCAGACTTTTAACTCTGCAAAAAGACCAACTGCAGTACCGAATGTACAATATTCCAAGCGCCTGTGTTTGCTTCTACGAAAAACGATACAAGAAAACTAATAAGAAATCATATACGTAATTCGAAGGAAACGCTTGTTATGATAAGTAAAAACTTGTGTTTTAGGAACTGAGCCCCGACTTCAATCGTCTGCGGAAGCGTATTCTTAACCGTGATAAGATATGGAAGCATTTTACAATTTCTCTGCCACTTTCAGGCTTGTGATTATTTCTTTAAATACTCGGACGCAATTACGTGATTGTTAGTTTACGATTAAATATACGTATTAAGTAACAGAAACTCATCAGTAGGAAAATCGTGTCGTGCATTTCCATGCATAAATTGCTGATTATACCATTCATAAGCAACAAAAGATCCAAAGGAAAGTACGACAATGACCGTTTATGTTTATGTAATAAATGTCAAGTTCACATGTGGCGTTTTTACTTTTATGCTCCATTAATTCGAAATTTCTCGTTTATATCATTAGAAACTTAATACGCCATTAGATGGATTGGAGCGATTCAGTATTCTGAATAATCTAAAATGCACCATCGTTAGTTTTGTAAAAATTAGTTGGTATAAAGTTGATAATAAAATGTTTCCGGATAGTAGCGTATATTTGTTTTCTTCCTGATCAGAGTTAGTAGAGCAGTAAAATATTCCTAATATTGCAAATCAACAATGGGTTGCCAAAATATAAAGAGGTACATACCAAAAATAGAATTCTTAGAATGCAATAATTTAGCTTTTTTGTGTTATTTTTTAGTTTGACATGACACACACAAACTGTCAGTCAGAAATATGCCCAAACGACGTCTAAACCGACGCCTGCAAATTGAATTTGTTAAAAAGTCTTATAAATCGTGTGCGAAACACATTTTTTCTGTGTGCAAATGTTCTTGCTTCAGGCAATTCTATTGCCTTTTTGTTTAGTATTTCACCTGTCTTGCCTCAGGTTTGCCTCAGTCTTCCTCTATGTTTCTTTATTCTGTGATCTAGCCTCTATTACTTTTATCACCAACTAAGTTGTCTGTTTTTTATAAACTCGAGTGTTGCTTGAACATCTAAGTAATCCCTTCTTTTTTTGGTTGCTTATTTTATCCTTTCTTATATCTCCTTTAACTCGTCTGAAGTTCTTCATCGTGTGGATTGTAACCTAAATGTTAATTGGGTCTGCAGATGGCTCTAAATCATTTATCTTACTTAGGAGGAGTTAGGAAATTTATTTTATACTAATAAAATTTGTATTCATGAGATGGCATAGTAACGTATCCTAGTGTTGATTTCTAATTCTAATTCTTTATTTTTCTCTTCTTATGTTCTGGATGGTTCTGACAAGTTTTTGATTAATTCCTTTTGCTATTAGGATTTCGGTTTATAAGTTTTCTTTGTATTTTTTCGACTTCTCAACTTTGAACTCTAGTGAAGGCCTTCTCTACATCAATGGATTTCAAATCTATGCTTTCTGGTAAAAAGAGCGTGCCCTTTTTTGGAAAAATGGAATGTCTATCATTTCACGAAGTACATTTAATGCATGCTTTTTTTAATTTCGCGCCCTACCATCAAAAAATATCCAAAAAGTAATTATCATATTACAAGTTTGAGACCCCACCACCACTACCATCAATTTAGTCAACTGATCCCCTTTTTCCCAGAAATCACGGAAATATGATTGTATAACCTGGTTACTAATAATAACGGAGGCTCAGGAGGCTATAGAATTGGGCAAATCAGAACAATTGACAGCAGCTGTCATTCAAAAATTTGCTCAAAATAAGTTTGTACCGAGGCCTGGACACTAAATAATAATATGTATCGTATCCGAAAAGATTATCAACCGAGAACAATTTCCAACCAACTCCAACTCAAGTCGAAATTTTTATAGGAACATTGTTTTGAACGTCAAAGTTATTCCATGGCTTACGCAGCCTCGTTTCTAACTCGAAACTGAGAACTTCCACGTTATATTTATATCGATTTATTTTTTACCATCTGTATTTTACAATTTGTTCTGGAATTTGTCCTGCTATTTTAATTCATTGCTAATTGTTAGTTTTTTCCAAATGGTTAAATTTGTTTTAGTCTTAATTAAAGTTTAATTTCAGCCTTTAAATGTAACTATTTTGATATCAGTTTGATGTGTGGACAATGATTTGTAATGTCGCTTTGAGTTTTACTTTATCGTTATTTTTCCAATGAATCGCACTTTCGTGCCATTTGCCTTAACACATCAGCGTTGTCTTGTAAATTTCCCATGTAACAATTACATAATTTCTTGGTTTTCACAGTTTAAAGATTAGATTTTTAACAAACAATAAGTGTTTCCGTAAATATACGCAATGTCGTAAAACAAATTTTACTTTTAAATTAATACGTATTTCACAAATGTATGCATTCAAATATAATTAGAAAATACTAGTACAAATCTTAATATTATTAACAAAAACGTTTCATATTCGCAGGACAGAGTTTTACTTTTTTTACTCAAAACCGATCAAGTTTTCATTGGCAATCGTTGAAATTTGACGATCTTATTAAAGTTGTTGACTAGTTTCTAGTTCTAAAAACTAATATCTCTCGACTTGAAAATTTAATGAATCAAGTCGGGGTCTGAGTTGTAAAATGTTTTTTCACCAAACACGAGGTCATAAATTTTAATTAAAAATTAATTGGCCGCAAGAGAAAACATTGGTGAGTATAAGTGTGAACAAAAAATACTTTTCCGCCGATCATTGAAAAAATATTTTAACACTTTTTGATATCTTGAGCAACACGCCAATTTGTTGCACACGCGGAAATGACATGCAAGGAAGTCTTCTGAAATTAATGTTTGTTAAAATAATATACCGAACTGCAGACGGAAAATTACAGGGTTTGGGTGTTTTTCACATTTTACGCCTCATACTTTCACAACACTAATATAAAAATGTTTTAATTAAAACAATACGTTTGCAGATCTTGATTCAACAATTTCATTCGTTTCATAACCTGCTGCCTGGATTATTGGAAATTTTCTAGGCACAAATTTTTATAAAAAGACAGGGGTGTTGCAAAGTGGGGACTTAATAATAATATATAAGAAGTGGGTCATCAGCAGTGCAACTGGCTGAAGTGAGAGTGAAGAGTTACAGTGAACGGCTTACGGTGTCTTCCACAAGCACGAGTGTGTGTATGTGACCTGGACCTAGACTTTGCAACCATGAAGGTGAGTCAAAACGTTCAAAAACCAATTGTGCCATAATCAAAAACCACCAAATCCCGGTTTAGAAAACACACCTCCTTATAAGAAAAACTGTAAAAACCGGCTCTTCAGAGAAAGTGCCGTTTCGTTTCTAAACCAGCAGAATATCGGCGACAGGTTTCAAAAAAAAAAATCGAAAAAACAGAGTTGTGCCACTGAACTTGACAAATCCAAAACAAATTAAAATTTTCATGAATCGCAGTCGTAAATAGTAATCCCCTTTGTTTGTGTTTTGGGTATTATCAGCGGCAACAAACACGCTAAAACTAAGCTCGTTCCTCTGGAGAATTTTCGTGGGCCGTAAATTAAAATTATCGACAAATTTACCACATAAATCCAATTTAACAGAGCAATCGAAAGTAAAAGGGTGGCGCTAACATTGACACTGACAGAGCACACAAAATGAGAATCGTTCGGGAACGATTCATGGTCAATGATCTTTCTTCCGTGCGGTGAAAGTCGCACGGCTTCAGAGCTTGACACATAAACCTGAAAACTGAACGCCATCAATTTATTTCCAAAATTGTGTTTGAATGCAGGTGGCAGTTCTTCTGGCTTATGCATTTCTGAGCACGAGACGGGTCACATCGGCGGCCATTAAAGCCCCGCTTGATGTTATCTCTTTGGACGACATCACACAGGACGACCGAAAAACGTTAGAGTTCCTGGACCACTATTATCAGCATCCCACCGTAAGGCCCAAAAGGTCGGGGGAATACGCGTTGAATGCTTTGAAAGCAAGCATCAGTAATGGAATTAAATCCAAATTAGGATTGTTAGCTAAAGGGTCGGCTTCGGCGGTTTCACATTTTAGCAGCGGCAGCAGTGGAGGACATAGTTATCACCACTACGACGAGCATGAGGTAATAGGGACAATGGAAACGAGATTTGCATTGCGAAGAGTTTTTGTCTTGTTTCAGGGCTACGACCACAAGTCGCTCGACTTCTGGTCGCTGAAAAAATCGATCCTGAACACTCTTCTCCAGGCGGTGAAGGCGATTAAAGGCGGGGTGATAGCCATTAAGGGACAACTGATAAAAGGCAGCGGCTATCTAATTTCGGCGAAGGGCAAATTAATAAGTGCCAAAGGCGAAGCTATTTCGAACCTAGGAAAGAATATCGCCACTTCGGCGGTTTTAAGTCATCCACATGGTCATTCAGCTGGTAACCACACTTCTTATCAATTATTATGATGCAATGACGGAAAAGTGCGCACGTAAATTAGATTACAATTGCGGAATTAAAATGATAATGTATCGAGCCGGATTTACATAAACTTCCGATAATAGATAATTGTAATTTGTGTCCTGTTTACACCATTAGCACATGACTTCCTAAATTTATTTCATTTTAGAATATGCGCATGGACATCAGTTTCACCACAGCGGCCCCGAAGAGTACGGAGCCCCATCGGCCCCAGGTCCCGAATACGAAGTACCGGACCATCACTACCATCATCATTCACCCCATCACGAAGGTAGATAATTCGCTAAATCGGTGCTCATGACTCCGAACAATAAGCGCAAGCCAAGTGGCAGAACTAAATCCGAGGCACTGCCATTGTCTGTCAAATTTTGATGTTCGCGTGCCACTCCACGTTCAATTTAACCGTTTAATAAATAAGTCATTATGGGATTTTTGTGACGCGGAACGCTCCTGCGTTCCCGTATCGGGTTCAAAAAATAGTCGCAAGGTCAAGTGTTAAAACTTTCACGGCCTTTCTCGCAGGGTCATTAAAAATGAAAGTGCGGATCTTTCCTAAAACAAATCTTCACTTTCGCTCGATCAACCTGAAATGTATCTGTCGATGTAGCAACCAGTTTTAAATTATAAATTTCTTTTTCTTCGTAATAACTCATATTAGTATTGACCGAGTGAAGAAAGCAGCGTCTAGCACGTCCTCTAATTCCTGTAATGTGGCCACGGACCGCAACACTACTCGTTTTTGTGCACCTTACGTGATGCAAATTATTGGCCAGGAAGTGTGAGTTTTGACATTTGGTAACGTGTCAAGAGAACGGATTTTAGAGTAGAAGCGGAAGAAGTGCGTTTTAACATTTGGCAACATTCATACAATCAGATCCAATTTTAACGGACACGCGGCTTTCACCAGCCCAATTAGCCCCAATTAGTAATTAAAGCAAAGTGACTAGACTTTGTGACGTCTACTCATACATTTGATTTCAAACATTTCGTCCTCAGCTTCGAGAGTTAAATTTTTGTTCCTCCACAGCCAAAATATCTAATTCTATATCCAGATATTCTAAAACTTTGATAATCCGGACACTCCAATAGTTCGGCGCTTTCCACATTTTGGACATTTTGCAATTTTACTTCCATAATCTGGTCAAATCGTTCCAAGATTATAAATTGCAACTTTACAAGTACCTATACAAATAAAGGTTGCATAATGAAGAATGTATTTTTTGACTGTTTTAAAACCATCTTCATGGTGGCAAAAAATCCAAAATTTTTAAAAGAAGTTAGCTAACAGATGGCGCTCCTGTTAGTAGATAATCTCATCCAACAAAAAATGACAGCAATATTTACATCTAAATTTGAGTTTTATTCTTATTACTTTATTATGGATCAGAACTTAATCCAAAACATTAAGGTTTCTTACCGAAAAAATTTGCTAAACATATCATATCACATATCACATGAAGTTGACAATATTGTGCAATTTTTGAAAAGTTGCAATTTAAAGAATGCCGACCTTCATTTAGAACAAGCCTCAAAATAAATTACGAAAAAAAAACGTATGCAGAAGTTGGCTCCAGTTATGGCAATCAGTCTCTGAGAACAAAGATAACGATGACTATTCGTTTAGCTGAACTTTAGGCTCTCTTTTTATTATATATCCACTTAGCAATTTAACAAGTAATCAAATAAAAGAATGGGTTTAAAGAATGAACAAATAATCCAAGAATTTTTTAAATAATAGCCATGAGAAGGAAAATAAATTGAGAATTGAACATACAGCAACTATTGAAGCTTTTAAAGTGTGTGAACAAGCTTGTTCTAATGTTTCTAATTTACGTTGAATAAAGGTTAAAAAAACGTTGAATAGTTTGTTTCTAATAACGTTAAATCGTGGGACATTAAAACGTTAAATAAACGTCAATAAAACGTTGAAGTAACGTTTATTATTTCAGATAAAAAAACATTTCTAATTTACGTTGAATCAACGTTAAAAAAACGTTAAATCGGAAACGTTTTAAAATCAACTGAAAATAAACGTTTAAAATTCAACGTAAAACCGTTTTTCAACCGTTTAAAAAACGTTAAATGCATTTTGTGTGTTTACTGGGAGGGGCCGAGGAAAATGATGTCGACTTGTAGGAATAGAATGTCCTTCTATTTTGTTGTCCAAATTAAACGAAACAAACAAAAATTAAGATGAATTTATTATTTTTCCTTGACCCATGAAATTAAAAATGTATTTTTATTTTTATACATTTCCATTATTTTCCATCAGTTACCATTATTCAATAAGAATTTCGGAAAAAACTTAAATATCTCGATATCTATCGCAGATAGGTATAAGATATACTTAACAAAATTGAAATATTATTTGTTGGTATAAAAAAATGAAATCATAATATACCATGTGCCATTAAAAAAAAGTGTTTTAGCATTACGAAATTTGTCATGTTTTGTTTACAGTTACGAGCCCTCTTTAATTAAACTCATATTTTATTACCGACAGTAAGTCGAAATATGGGGCTAAACTGTCGCCTGTCGCAAGTGAAAGTAAATAAGATATGATCTGTTAAACTAACCAATAAAAAATATTTTTTTTATAAAATGTCACATCTAGAAAACCAGTGGGATTATGTAAAAATGATGACAAAATATTTTTGAAAATTCAAGTCAAATCCAAAAATGTAATACAATATAGAATGTTCCATTGAAAAAATTAAGTTATGTGTCATACCACGATTATGGTACACTCTGTATACTGTTCTGGAGAATCCGGATCCACGTAATTTTTGCCTTTACATTTTTTTTCTACCCGTATCCGATATTGAGTTATCATCCTGTATACCTACCTCGCTAATCCGGAAAACTCCCTAATTCGGCGAGGCTCAAAACTAAATCTGCCCGGATTATCAAAGTTGTACTGTAATGTTTTTAATCAATTGTTAACTTTGGTCACCAAAATTTAACACTTTCAGTAGATCTCTATGTGGTCTATAGAAGATGTGGTCGAAATGGTTTTACACACATATTTGAATACTGATAATTGGTTAAAGTTACGAGGGTCATTTGAAGAGTTCTCGGAATGAAACAGAAAAAACGTCTAGAGAGATTTGAATTATATTTTATTTTTTCACATATTCTCTCCCTTTTCCAACACAATTGGTCCGACGATGCTCGAGAGCCAATGTTCTGTCTCGAACGTAGGTTTGAGGAAGGTCTGCAAAAAAATCTTTTACATTTTGAGAACAAATGTTTTGACATCTGGCGAATAGGACAAATGTGGTAGTATTTCGTAGCATATTAATTTTGCCACTGAAACTGCACAGGTGTGAACTCTTGCATTGTCTTAATGGAAGCGGATTTTCTTCTTGGCTAAACTCGGTATTATTTTTTGGATTTTTTTTGTTTAACCGGTCCAAGAAGTTAGCATAATATACCCTCGTTATAATCTGCCTTTTTGGAAAGTAATATGTCAACAGTATCCTTTGGCATCCAAATAAATTGGCGCCATCACCTTTCCTGCAGATTTTTGCTGTCAGTAATCTTCTATGGCTTCGACTGCAACTTCAATTCTTGCGTGTAGTAGTGAACCCAAATTGCATCAAAGGTGCATAAAATCAGTGCAATATTTTTTAAAGCAGGCCAAAGAGTCCTCCGACATTTCACTACAATCTATTTTTGCTCAGTAGTGTGCATTGCACCGAGATCTTTTTCTGGCAAAATTTGGCCGTAAAGATATGATATGCTCGTTCATCTCAAATACCAGCATTTTAGCAGTCTTAGAAACATTTAATCAACCAGAACCAATTTATGGAGTTTTTCGACAATTTCTCAAACTGTTGCACTTTTTGGTCTCCCGCACCCAGGGTCTTTTTTTATAATTTCCGGCCTCGCTTAAACTGCATGGTCCATTTTGAAATGGTGAAAAATGAAGATGAAAAATTCCGCAATGTATCCTTCATGTCACCATGAATTTTCATTACCGATCAACCCTTTTTTAGAAAAAATTGGATAACGGCGCGACACTCGATTTTATCCATGTTCAAAAAGAACCTTATAATAATGATTTTTAAAAGGCGCTAAGAAAACTATGTGACAAAGTTACATAATATTTTACTCATTGTTCTTAGATAAACCCACAAATGCGGAATTTAAATAATTCTGAAATCTTTTCAAATGCCCCTCGTATAAATAGCGGTTCTCATCAATGACTTGACTTTGACTTTCAAGACGCCCCAGACGCCGACCACGCCGGCATTTTAATACTGAAGAAAATACCAAAACACGAGACGCACGAACATGTCGAACACGTGCCAGATTTCAAGCCAATTGAACATTCGGGGCCCGGTTTGGGCGAAATCATTGGAAAATTCTTCTCGGCTTCCACTTCGCTGAAACCTGGAGTTCCGGCGCCTTTTGGTGATGACCACCATGACCACCACCACGACCATCACGAACACCACGACCATCACGAACACCACGACCACCACGACCACCATGAACACCACGACCATCACCACTCTAGTCATGAAGAATACCATGAGCACCACCCGTCTAGTCATCACGAAACACACGTCTACCATTCGGATGCAAGTCCTCCCAAACCATCGGGAGTTGGAGGTATTTTCGAAGAAGCTCCCTCGTATCTTAATATAGAAGGATACGCGTCTGAGTCTAAAGACCACGCACAGACTGTGACACAAGCACCGAAAGCCTCAAAACCTAAACCTGAAGCACCTGTGACCTACGACGAGATTCGACCGTTACCCACGGCAATTTCCAACCCAGGAGTCGATATGTCATTTCTGAACTCCCAAATCAAACCCAGCGGGTTCATGTCAAATGTTAACTTTCCTCCATATCCTCCATCGCCGTTGCCGTCCATTAAACCCTCTGCTTTGTCTTCAGACTCCACGTCTTTGCAGTTCGGAGCTTTCCCAAGTACTGCTGCAGACACAGGACTTAAATATTTGGCACCCACGGCGGCTGGTCCACAAGCTCTACCGTACAACTTCAATTCCTATCCTAATTTTTCCCAAAATCCTTATAATACCTTCATTGACAGTTTACCTTCTCCATCTAACAAAACTCCTCTAAAGCGACCCACTCGAAGCAAACACAATACCGGACGCAAAAGACCAGTCTATCCGTCCATTGAATTTATAAAGTCACTCAGGTACGAAATAGGACCAAACGGACCAAAGAGATTATAGACTGACGTACTGACGGTACTTTAAGGTAAATGAACGCAAATTACAATAACTACTAAAGCGACTCGATTTGAAGTAACTGTGTCATGTGAAATTTATACTTTTTCATTTTTCAGCGTACTACCACTACTACGAGCAGTTTGATCCGTACTTTTAACATCACCACGAGCCAGTCTTGGATGTACATACATATCTTCACTAACCTCTAGTTTTAGGATGAGAAAGTAAATCTTACTAAACGTTGCTTTTACTTTTTTTTATTTATTGTTACATGTCATTATGCATATAAATGTTGTATAAAAATAAATGTGTGAAAAACTTGCATCTTTATTTTGTAAACTAACATGCGAACAAAAATAAAACGAAGCGGCGTTCGTCATGGAATAACTTCGACGTTCCGTATAATACATTTAATTTTTTTTTTCCAATTCCATCTCCGGGCGTATTTTGGGCTGCTTTTTGGTTGACCGTTTTAAAGTTACCATTTTTTGTACATTGCTGTCGTAGAAAAACATGTTGAGGAAAAATGACAAGTGAATTCAGAAAGCTCTGGGAAAAAGAGTAAATAATATCTAATCAAGCAATCAAGTAAAAAAAGTGAAAATATAGAAAAGTTTGAAACAAGGAACGACAAAAGGTAAAGTTGAAAATATTCAGGATTAACGTAATTAATCAGATCTTTTGTTACTAATTTCAAATACAGCAGCATCTAAATATTGATTTTTGCCCATGAAAGATTGCGTAAATTTCATTTTGTGCCCCTGCTATTAAAATCAAAATTGTTACAATTACGCAAGGTTTCTAAGCTTATCTTAAAAATGAAAATTATGATTCAAATCGATAGGTAAAATGCATTTGAACTACTTCTGTATTCCACCCTCAACCTCTCACAAGTTTGCAGTTTCTCTCCCTAGTTCCTGAGAATCTCCCTGCTTCTAAAAATAACATTCCATCCCTTCTTGCAAACACAGTCTCCACTTTTACACCCTTAGTCCTCAGTCCCTTGACTTGCAGTAGCTTCTACAAATGAGTTCTTATGGCGGCAGGTGTCCAGCGAGGGAAAAATTTGATAAAATTCTTCATTTTCAATGAAGCTAACGTATATTTAACTTGAGGACGTACCCCAGCCGTTCAAACTAGTACCAATAATATATGTAAAATAAACGACAAACAAACAGAAAGACTGCTAATATTTAACAGAAGCACTGCTAATATTTAAAAGTACATTACCGAAATGCAATTATCAATTACATGGAAATTTATTTCATGCCGTTATTGTGGATTAATTTCGTGATTTAAAGCTTCACTTAAATTTCGTAAATGAAATTATCGCCTTTACTTATCACGAAACTTGATAATGCGTAAAAAATATTTTGCAGAAATTCTGCAGCAATCGATAGAGTTACGAAATTCAATTACAAGCGTATTAAGAGTGCAATAATTCATAAGTGGGTGAAGATGCTGGATCGATTCTGAACTGGAGCTAAAACTATCTCCTATGTATCATAACCGGTGTCTAGAATATGCCTTTTTGTTTTTACAATCACGCTTCCATTTCAGCTCTAATTAGATTACCTGTCTAATAAATCATTTAATTCATGTTTTATTAAATTTTATGATACCGCGTAATGAGTATTTTTAGCTCAATCATTAAGCGAAAGATACGAAGCAAAATTTTCCTTAGGTAAATTAACTTTTTAACAATTGCTGCTGCTCGGATTCCATTTGACGAAACCATTTTAGTACAGTTCTGAACTAGAAAATTAGAAAGCATAGAATACGTTATGGAAGGCCATGGAATCCCTTGAAAATGTTTAAAGTGTAGGAATGTTTTGACCTTGTGTTGGAGATGTTCGAAATTTTGATGTTTTTGAGACGACTCGGAAGAAACATTTAGTGTTTACATACATTTGTTTGTTTTCTGGGAAAAATTAAATAATTTGAAATTATTGTAGATATTATTCAGGAAAATCAATGTGGCTGCTGCAAATCCAGTTTTAGTCAGAGGTTCTCACACTTTCGATAAGTATTTTTTGGATATTTATTCATGGTAATAAGACGCAAATTTTACACAATAGTGCATGAAATGTGCTTTTTCGATTTGTCGTTTATCATAAAGCTGTTAAAGCACTCAATTGAGTGCGTTAATAAATAGCTGTTTGAGTTTCGTAATAAGACTAGTGAAATGTAGTTTTTTTAGGGTTGTATGATCAGAATAAATGTCATGTCAAACATCAAAGTAATCACCAACACATAAATTAAATTTTCCTAGTTATTAAATTAACATAAATTAATCGCAAGTATGTTGCTTGCCACAATATTTTGCTGAAAATTATTTTCACCGCCAATGCCGTCTAATTGCATTTGAAAATCAAAATTTCAATTTTGACAATTCTCAACCAACCCATGCAAAATGTAATTAAATTAAATTAATTTTATTAAAAATTGCATAAATGATGCAAAGTATAGTATAGTATGATATACTATAAAAACCCGTTCATAAGGTACTCGTCTTTTATAAAACTCTCGGCTTCGCCGTTGGTTTAGAAACTTGGACTCGTGCAATAAAATATTCCTTATTAGACTCGTTCCTTATTATACCTACTATTTTTTGTGATATTGGAGCCAGTGCAATTTTCACTATTTCACCATTATCAAAATAAATAAATTAAAGAGAAAAAATTAATTTATTTAATAAAACACGCGTCATTATGTTTAGTAAAAAATGCAAATTTTGCTTGCAATCGAATAAACCAGATTTATCCCTTTTTTCCAGTGACCATGGATTTAGAAGTCGTTTGATAGTGTGATTTACAGTACCTGTCATAAGTAATGATATCACAATGCCTAAGGTCTACACTGTAAAAAAACAAGAGCTACACTCCATGGCCTAGTAACAATTGATTCAATTCAATCAATTAATTTTTTTTGTACGCTTTTTAGAACACCATAAAAAAATTAATGTAAACTTTAAATGAGCAGCCAATGTAATGTGAAACACTACTCCAGATAAAGTGCAATGTAATATAATCATAATAATCAAATTTCTTGGGTAAATTTGAATCTAAGCAGCTAATTGTGGTGTGAAATATAGAAGTGTGCGACAATAATATCCTTGGTTTGATTTAACTAACATTTTATGAAAGCAAGTCCTATTCGTTGTATATTTGGTTGCCTACAATTTAACATTTTCCGGTTGTTGGTGAAAGCACAAATAGTTCCTGGCCTTGGTCTGCTTTGAGTAGTCTTCTAAACCCCCCATAATCTTTTAACTACTCAACAACAAGCAAGTGAACAACACGCTTATGTAAGTCTATTATAAGAAATTTTTTCTAATGTTTAGTTTCAAACACTAATACATTTGAAATCAATTTCATTTTATTAGAACCGAACGTTATCTTCATTCTTCGTGCGTACTGTGTGTAAACAAAATTAAACGCAGTTATTTAAACCTTTTTCTAGCCGAATATGAGTGACGATAACTGGACTGAAAATAATTTGGTACTGTATGCCGTATCTGACGGTCCCCCGTCTTTGGCCGTGAGGCAATGTTTTAAAGCCATGGGCCTTTTCTACAACCTCGTAAACATCGACTTCGCCGCGGGAGAGCATATGACCAAAGATTTCGCCGAAGTAAACCGCATTATCTCCAAACCAAAGACTTAATGTAGGTGTTTCAGAAAAATCCCCAGAAGGAAGTGCCGGTGTTGGATGACGGCGGATTTTTTCTTGGAGAGAGGTGAGGTAACCTTGATAGACACTGAATAACATTCAGATTCACTGTTCCATTGTGAATATTCATAAATATATGGTCGCAGCTGCATTTCAGCTGTGGGGCTAAATTCGATATTCACAATATGTATAATATTACAGCAACGCAATTTTGCAATATTTAGTGGATAGATATGGTACCGACGACAAGCTATATCCGAAAGACTTCAAAATCAGGGCAATTGTAAACCACAGATTGTGCTTCAACTTGTCCACTTACTATCGCTACATTTCTGAGCACGTGGTGGGTACCACATGGAGCACAACTGCTTGAGTAACTGTTTGTTAATTTTAAGATGGCGCCCATATTTTTTGACTACCACAGAACTCCTCTGACCTTGAAAAAAGTTCATATCGCATTGGAAGCCTTCAACACGTATCTGCAAAAAAGTGGTACCAAATATGCAGCTGCAGGTGGCGTACTCTCGCAATTTCTTCATTTTTCAAATGTTTTTACTTGTAGATCATGTAACAATTGCTGATTTCCAATTGGTGACCTCGACAATGTGTTTGGAAGCAATCGACTTTAACTTAACCAATTACAAATTGATAGCGAAATGGTACAACACATACAAAAAAGAAAATCCGCAGCTGTGGGAGATCGTCGAAGCCGGCATGAAAGAGATCGCGGCTTTTGAGAAAGACCCACCGAATTTGAGCCACATGACTCATCCCATCCACCCAATTAAAAAATACTGACTCAATTAACTGTACTTTTGTACCTTTATCAAAATAAACATTGCGTCAAGTTTGCTTTACTTGTCGCAAGATAATCAATAGGCGCGTAAAAAACTTCCAAGTTGTTATCAAGAGATAAGGTATTAGTCGACATTGTGTTTTACGACCGCGCGTTAGATGTAGTGTTAAAAATGTCGGTCGTGAAAGTTTCGCTGGAAGAAGCTGTGAGTGGCGAAAAAATTTTGTACGACTTCGACATGAGCAAGTCTTTGGAAGAGACTACGAACGACATTTGCGCCGCTTTCGGAAAGGTACGCCTCTTATTGTTAGTCGGGGTAAATCACGCGTCTCTTAATTACTCCAGCCTTGCTCACCTGCGTACGGCTTGAAGTTAATTTATTCGAACACAGGCCAGTCCATACTTAGTTACATAACCAGCGACAACATCCACCAGATCAAAAACGGATATTCTATACAGCTTGTCTTCTCGTTAAATACCTATGCGAATCGAATTTTCGAGCACATCAATGACAAATACAAAGAGCGCAGCTTTCAGGACCTTTACGAGTTAAGCGTCGATCCCGAATTTATCAAAGAAATCGGTAAGTGCCGTCCCGCCTTTTACCAGTCCGGTAACTTGAAATGGTCGCAGTAAGAACTGAAAAACACGTAAAACTAATGGACGTGTTCACCAACTCCGAGCTCACTGATTTCGAACAGACGGCGTGTCTAATAGCCATAGTGCATCTCTTCCAAAAGCAGTACATCATCGACATTAAGGAGCAATTCCTAAACAAAATCGTGTCGATTTGTAAAAATTTCAACAACAACAATCACGAGCTCATCAAATACGCTCTTTCTGTAGTGCACAAGATTCTGTGCCACCGCAATCAGAACTTCTCGCAGTGGAAGGAAGAAGTAAGAAATTTATGAAAATCCGATTCGTGTGATTGTTGCAATTACTTTCCAGACCATTAAACTGATTACAGTGGACGATCTCATGCACTACATAGGGAAAAAAAATGTTCCCGATTTGCAGTACGGTGCACTGCTGGTGATAAATTCACTCATCAAATGTTGCAAGGGTGATAAACGGTTCCAATTAATCAAAGAAATCAATCAGAGGAAATACCGCGAATTAATACATTCCTGCATTATTGTGGATGGTAAAGTGGACAAAAATACTGCACACGAGCTCTACTTGTATCAGACTTACATTCTCAGGTAAGGCGAATCCATGCGTATCATGCGTTTTAATTTCCATGTGTTTATACACACAGAATTTTATTTATTGCTAATCTAAGCGGTTTATCCGGGGTATGTCATTGGAGATAAAAACATTACGTTTTTCCTGTTACTGCTCTTAATCAAAACCACTGCAATTCCTGGTTAGATATAATGATCACATTGGTATTACTGCAAATAATTTTGGTTAATGATGCAATGCTGAGATTTTTTCCAGTAAAAATCACTTTACAATAATTACAGACGCATTTGATCGCTACATTTTACTACCAATTCCTTCGTAATTTGAAAACATCGAATTTAAAGCATATCATTATATACAGGGTAATTTTTGTAGCCCGTTCATTAAAAGTTTTTCAACTGAAATTTGGTACCCCGCATTAGTCGGCTTTTTTAAATGAAAGCAAAATATGTGCATGGTTGTGCAACTTCCGCTTTAACAGGAGATGAAAGCAACTCTCTTAGTTTAAATAGCACCCTGTATTTTTTATTTCATATTCTTGTTAGATTTTTTTTATGATTCTTAAACCTGGGTTGTCGATATATACTTTACTCTGACAGTTTAGGATTATGAATATTTTTATCTTTGAAATGTCAATTTCATGACATTACTCTAAAAATAATAATGGGAAAACGGTTTGGACCTAAAAAGCGTAACTTGGGACATCAAAAGTAGAAAGTTAGAACCAACTTTCGATTTCACTTCATTGGGAAAAAAGCTGTATCATTGCCACTTTAAGCATTAATCAATATGGCGGACTGAAAATGACAAAATCTCGATTTTTTCAAATGGCAGCATCCAATTTGGATACCACAAATCGGTACTGAAGTATACCGATCTTAGATGGAGTCACAATTCACTTTCCTATACCTATCTTTGATTCTTTCGCAGATATTCAAAATTTTTCTAGAAAAAATGAAGATAACGCCATGAAAAACAAAAGGAAGTCGTACCGAAGGATAATATGTAGGGACTATCAATCATTTGGCATTTGAATTTTGACAAAAACAACTAACAAAAACTATAAATATTTTATTGAAAAATAAAGAATTTATTTCTGCAAAGACAAAATCCTACCAATTCCGGCTATTATAGACCCTCTGACAAAATTTTGCCTTGTCCATACAGATAATACGTTTTAATAGACCATTGTTTTCTTCAATTTTCACTAACAGATCCTCGCAAAACTGTATCCTACGAGGATACTATCGGACGTAGTTTCTGGAGCCTAATGAACGAAAATAAGTGCAACCCATGTGAGCTTTGTATTTTTTTGTATGATGAAATAAGTTAGTCCCAAATCCATCAAAGCGGTAACTTAATGTGGATAATTTTTCATGATAAGAAATAAACGTAGACGTGCAAAATGATTGAAAATCACTTCAATAACCCTTAGGTACGATTTTCTTTTGTTCTTTTATGATGTACTCTTCAAAACCGTTGGAAAACATTTTCTTATTTCAAAATGTTGAATATCTCGGAAACCACCAAGATAAGTATAGGGAAATGAATTGTGACTTCCTCTAAAATTTATTTCTGGACTTCCGGTATCCAAATTCCCATAACGGCAAGTTTTTTCATAATCAAATCACATCGAAAATTGCCAGGAACTGCCAATACAAAATTTGCTCAAACGACGTCTAAACCGACGCCTGGTATTTGTTAAAAAAGACATTAAATGTATGTGATACGGTTCAAAACCGAAAACATTCAACTTTTTTCATCTCAGGATCAAGCCCTTTCTACACTTCGGGGCTTCGATAGCAAATTTTAGTAGCCCTTGTGGCCAAATTAATTTAATAAGGCTTTATTGCGAATTGTTTTAAGATTATAAAAATATATAAAAAAATGTCACTTTATATACAATAGGAAAAAAATTAAAACTGGGATAATTTCTGAAATCAACTTCAACTAGAATAAGGAAACTATTCGTTGAAGTCATTTCTAATTTTCCCACCAAGTCCCAACAATTTATTCTTGTGACTTTTTTGACGAATTTTTTGTAAACATCAAAAGCTTGGAAAAAAATAAACGGTAAAAATTTCTTACTCCCAACTTTATCTGGAGAAATCAGTAAATCCGCGCATACCACGGAATTTAGATTTTAGGGAACCGATACACGGAGTCGTTGAAAATAAAGAATTTTTTGCGTAATAAATTATTTATTTTATTTCACGGAATAAATGGACAATTTTAAATAGAGTTGAAACAAATTTTTTGGGAGAGACGTGTGGCGAGATTGGTTTTCGTAAATTGCTCCCCAAGCACCTTAACGATTTATGAAGTGATTCCGTGGCTTTTAAGGACAAAAATAGGATATCTATGATTAAACAAAGTACATTTTATGCATAAAAAAAGTACAACCGTAAACAATCAAAATCGCCGGTCTAGCCAGCCATGTGTCATGTGAAACGCAAAAGATCGAAAAAATCCAAAGCAGTTCATGTGAAATGAAAAAAATTTAAGTTTACGAAATCTCCTTTATAAATTACATATATGATCGATGCCAACATTGCTGTGGCTTCGTGGGATGGATGTGGCTTTCAAGGGTATACGCTTATTAAATTACACGAACAAACAAGTTAATTAACGCGCTCAGCTCCTTGTCGTCTGTGTCTTTTCGAACACACGCAAATACGGGGAGACAGGCTCTTTTATGAATGTCATCCCCTCAAAATTTTAAGACGAGTCTTCCGCACCAGAAATGGGGAAAAGCTGAACATACATAAATACAGGATTATTATAAATTATTGTAGTCAAAGTGTGCTGTGCTGTGTTACGGCTCCATACAAACAGTGACACAAACATTTGTAATTTAGTGACTTTTTTCAATTGCAGCATTATTATTATTTGTATTTGTTAGTTCAATTCTTCGGAAAAAGTATTCGAATAAAATAATAGAAAGAAAAAAAACAAGAAATTCAACAAATGGTGTGTTAGATTTTATTTTCAAAAAGTCTGTAGATGAAATTATTGTTGTAGAAGCACATATACATTTTACAGGCTTAAGAAATTCGATCATCAACGATATTCCAAAGATCAATGTAAACTGAATAAACTGCAGACTAATCGACACTAATTTCAATAAAATACCAATAGATTTAAATAAATAAATGAAAAAATGTAAAATGTATAATTAAACACAAATAAAAACAACAGTATTTCTGACAAATATATTTTTTAATAATTACTATTATGTATTACAAGAAAACAACGTCAGAAAATAAATTCAACAAGTCTACATTAATCTAATATACGAAAAAAAGTGAAAGAAATAACATTGAAGAATGACAAAAATCCAAAAAGTAATTAAAATAAGTTTGAAAGAATAGAAAAACTTGTGGAAACAAGGCTAAAAATAAATGAAAAACCTCAACTCAAAAATTTAATAATTACAAAGTGACGAAACCTTGTAGATAGCGTGCGTACAAATAAAAACTGAAGACTCTGAAGAACATGGAAACTAGCATGTTTTATTTTTTACAGTGTAGACTTTTGGCAAGTCTGAAGATTAAGTTTGTTGAAAAAGGCGCTAAATATATACGGTTGTCAACGGCCTCCAGCTTCATTTTATTTTTATAAGCACGTTATATCTTGACAAATTTAAAAAAACTAAAATGAATTTAAAGAAATCAAAAATTATCGAAATGCACACCAAGAAACAAAAAGACCTATATAACATAAAAAATCTACTTCTACATAAATTCGGACAAATTTAAACGGTTCAACATAAATCCCCATTTTAAACAAACTTCTAAATTCACCAATTTGCAAAACTTTCTTTAATTCACTCACACGTTCTTACTCCGCATTACACAAAAATTCAAATAAGGATATCAAAAATTGTGGGTCAATAATTATAAGACATCTTTTTATAAGACTTCGAACTTTTGATACTCTTTCAACCATTTTTTAAATTTTATTTGATTTGGTTAAAAAAATAAAATTTGTAAAGTCGGGTATGTACAAATAAATAATGGGACTGTGTAGGCCATCAAATCAATTTGAAAGTGATTCCTAGATTTAGAGTAACGACATAGATTGGATAGAATAAACTATGAGATTTTTAACGAACACTTTATGATTTATCGAGAATAAGGGAGTTTTTGAATGTTTCTTAAAATTTTATTTCATATTCTAGCAAACAATTAAAAAATTACACTTTGTCATTCAGTGTGGTCAGAGCAGTTTCTCTGATAAAATCATAAGGATGAAATTGTATTATTATATCCAATGGTGTAAAATTGCAATATGTATTTCGGTTATAAGAAAATCACAGAATGGCGTAGAGAATGTTTCTCGGCACTAGCTAATAATAATCTAAAAATTTGCACTTTCATTAAAATTGCGCCAATAATAAGGGTGTTATTAATTTTTAAATAAAATAGCGATTTTCAGTTTGTTGCTCATAAAACACGAACGAATAAGGTTATTCTTAATTATTTTATGCAATTTTCTTCTTGTAATAGGTTCCGAGATACTAATAAGGCCCATGAAAAACTCACCAGCCTGTATATAATAAAACCATAGATTATAAAGCATTCTAAAAAATATGTACTTATGGAATTTGTTGTTTCGTGTTTTCTTTAATAAATTCCATCTCCAGGCGTTGGTTTGGAGGTCATTTGGACAACTTTTGATTGGCAGTTTATAACATAATTGTCATTATTGTATTTATTTATTTATAATATTCTACACAGTAAAAATTTGGTCTCTGAGTATCGCAATCTGTGTATCACTTTCATTTTTACACTTTTTTCACATTCCCAATCCATAAACATGAATTTGGTGACTTTGAACTTGGGAACTATTCTGATATTATTGTTACATAAGAAATCGTGGCAAAAACTATTGATATTGGGTTTGATACGCCACTGCACTATGACCCTGTCGATAAAAATTAATTTACGAATTTATGCTGAACAATATATAATGTAGATTATGGAAATCCATATTGTTAGATTAATAATGAGACATTGTTATTAACTCTTTTAATAAGAAACGAAAGGGCAATCGTAAACCAGTCGATTATTTTGTGTACGCCACTGGACTGCCACCATTTGCAAATGCAGATTATCAATTCCTGCAATATCGACACCAGTGATTGCGGTGGTGGTTTGACGTTTATGTCAATCCACAAATAAAAACTGAAAATTTATTTAAACAGTGATCCAATTTATTATTATTGTGAGTGGAATTGACTTCGATTTCTTCAGCTTTATTGTGCGAAGCGTAAGTATCGAATATCTTTACACAATCGTAGCGAAACATTCAAGTTTTTGAGTCATGGTTTCATGGTATCAATACTGGTGGTCAGCTCACGTGAGTTCAATTATTACAATTTCAGACACCTGACTTCGGCTTCTCACACCCATCATCCACATTGGAATCGTTTTGTACAACTCCCATTACTTAGGTAAGCATTTAATACAAATTTTAAAAGGTTTATACATTTTGTGTCTGTGGTCAACTAGGGGCGTCTACCTTTGGAGCGATGAAGGCGATTTTAGGGTACACCTTCGTGGGGACGTCGGGACTAGTCATAACAATTCTAACCCTGTACCATGTCCTGACCGGGAAAGGCGAGCGCATCAGTTTGGGGTGGTTCCTGGAGAACACCTCCCCATATATGTGGGCCACAATCGGGATAGGATTATCCGTGGCGTTGTCTGTCGTTGGGGCCGCTATCGGAATCCACACAACCGGTGTTAGCATTATTGGCGGCGGCGTCAAAGCCCCACGCATCAAAACAAAAAATTTAATCTCGGTCATTTTCTGCGAAGCCGTGGCCATTTACGGTCTCATCACGGCGATCGTTTTGTCAGGTTATTTGGAAGAATTCACCTTCGCCAAAGCCATGGGAAGCACGGACATAAGAGGTCGCAACTGGCTCGCTGGTTATTTGATGTTTGGAGCCGGAGTCGCAGTCGGATTGGTAAATTTGTTCTGTGGCATTGCTGTCGGGATTGTCGGGTCTGGGGCCGCTTTGGCTGATGCCGCAAACGGCGCGTTGTTTGTAAAAATTCTGATTGTGGAGATTTTTGGCAGCGCCATTGGCTTATTTGGGTTGATTGTGGGGATTTATATGGTGTCCAAAGTGTCAATGGGTGACAAGTCCTCTTAAGTTGTGCAGATGTGTATGTCATTGGATGTAAATTTTGTTTGTTTGTATATATTATGTACATTCATAGATTTATTTAATAATGGTTGTTAGGAATAGGGCACAAAAGTAGGATTTTAATGGTTTTATTCCACAGAACGTACTCTTGCAGACATTTTCATGGAGGAATTGCTTGAAGATTTATTATATGTATTATATGTACATCCCACACGACGACTTGAATATACGTGTATATGTTCTCTCTAATTTCTCCTTTTTATAATTGTTTTTCGTTTAATATCATTATCAATTGATTAAAAATAATACTTCCAGCTCATGTGCATTTTTTTGGAATCCACAATTCCTTATTTGCATTTGAAGAGTTCCACTTTTATTGAAATTTTACATACTTTGACGAATGCGCAAAACCAAATAAGTGGCATCTGACAGTTTAATATTTCATTTTGGTAGAAAATTTTAGACTGACAGTTCTTGTCATTTGTGGTTTCTACACTGTAAAGCCGATAAATTCCATGGCCAACGCAGCCTCGTTTTTTTTTTTTTGAACCCACGTTATATTATGACGAAAATATTCTCGAAGTTCATTAAAAAGTAATAGTGTTTTGGTCGCTCCTGAAAAATTTTTGCGGATTTGATAAGCGCTGTTTGTTGGTCGATTTACGTAATAAATCTATTTTATTTATTTTCTTCGTGAAAGCCATTCACGTTAAATTTCATCTTTCACTATATTTTCACATTTGAGTTATTAATAGGTTTTCCCGTATTAATACTCGATCTAAAATGATTGAAGTTAAAGGTAATGAACAATAGTTTCGACGTTATTCAGTTTTTGAATTTAAAATTTAAATCTTTCGGGCAATTTCCGTGATGTCTTCAATTTTCCATTTAATTCAAACATCTGCAGCGTGCAATTAACACCAAATTAAGATAAAACAAAATCCTGCAAAATGCACAAATAAATTCTTTGGACATTTTCTTCGTAAATGTTGCTGAAAGGTTACGTTGTTATACAATAACCCTTAATGGTCCATCTCTCCTTAATTATGATCCTTACACATTTATCCCAAGGTTTCTCCAATTAAACTATTCTTTCAAGAAAACTGTGCTTTGGTAACTCTAAAAAAGACTTCTACAGCTTTTTTCACCTCTACCTTCGACGAAAACCAGATTAACTGTTTTTTTTTGAGATTGGGAAAGATAGTATTGATTTTTCTTGCACAACTCGTGCCTTCTGGACTCTGCAATTGTCATGCAGAATAATAGTTTTCTGGGCGTCATTGTAAGGCCTTTTCTTGCGAATGGCAGCCTTCAGATTCTTGATTGTTTTTTTGTATGCATTCCCATATTTTGTAGTCCCTTTCGGCCATGTAATTCAATCAATATTATATCCTCCAAGTCCCAGAAAACTGGCTCTCAAAGTTGTAACTTTAACGCTGACGCCCAGAGACAATTCATGATAATCAATCACTTATAGCTGTGGTCTTGTAGATATTTTATCATAAAACATCAAAAAATGCATGCATATAGTCCACGCAACAATTCTTACTTAATCCACACTTATGAGTGTCTGTCATCTTAATTGTACCAGAAAAGTGTCAATAAAAATCATTTTAGTCTCCATGCGGAAACCTTGGCCTCAGCACTGCCCGAAACCGAACTCTTCAAATGCAACGAATTTGAAGCAATCGACAACGACGTGAAAAAATTTGCTTCGCTAATGGAATTTGACGATAACGTTCCAATAAATAAAACAGCTTCCATTGAAAACTTGTTAGAGTTGGACGACATTCGGTATAAATCATAAGTCTTAGTTTTGCGAACTGACCATTTGCTTCAGAATCTCACTGGCGTCAGTGACTTCTAAACAGAGTGATGATTCGCATCTGTCCAACATTCAAAGAAATTCCACGACCGAAATGGAAACGGAGAATATCAAAGTTAGTTTTTTAACATTCGGAGCACTGAGTAAGTGAAATTTAGTGGTGATCGCAAGTAATGCATTTTTTCCTTAGATTATTACAAGCGGTCCCATAACAAGAACTTCCAGCAGACCCAAGCCGAGGCTCTGATCTACGCACCCGGAATTCTGATTTCCAGTGAAAGGTAAAGCAGACTTTGGTCTAAAATGATTTCACGTGTTGGGTTTTACTCAGAGTTGTGCGAATGTTGGCAAAAATTTTGCACATCGGACGCGACCCCGACCGAAACGGGGTTTGCTATCAACCCATCATCTTCTCATCTTCGTCCAAAACACCATTCTTCTTCCAACTCTTCTCACGCACCATGTGGCTTCTTACAAAAACTCGGCGCGATATGAATGCCACCACAATGGAAGACTTTGAAAAAGTGAGTTCTTGCGGCGTGTTTTTGGACGTGTAAGAACGATCCTTTTCAGGTCATCAACGTCTTGGAGAAACAAGTGAATCTAGTGCTGGAGTCAAAGCCCAAGGATTTCGCGCAACTAACCGCGGAGATGCTGGGGTGCACTTACGACAAAGTTAGACAAATTTACACGGTGATGTTAAACAAAATAATATCCAGGTTTTTTTAATTTGCCGCTTCCATAACAGGAGGAAAAGGAAAAGGAGCTTGCACGGATGCTTGCGGAAAACCCAAGTCTGCAAGTTCTTAAGCAGAAGTTCGCTAAAGTCAACGAAGAGATCGTTTACAAGCAAAGAATGAATTATGTACGAACTGGGACGATATTTCCTAAATTCCACGACAAGAAAATAAATGGAAATTTTCATGCTAAGCTGTCCAGCAACTGCCGAGAGCTGCTTATTAGTGACTATAACGGAGCGGCAAAATCTATTGTAGGAGAAATAGTGTCGCATTCTCTTGTCGATATTATGTACGTTGTCGAGGGTAAAGCATGTCCACATTGTAAAAACAACAGGTAAATAGAGGCTTTATCAAGATAAGTATCCCATGAAAGAATATTTTTCAAATGCCATAATGTGCGTACAAAAAAATTACGCTGCATAAGACATTGAATAACTTTGACGTACAAAACAGTGTAGCATAATTGGAAAAAATTGTTAACAACCGTCTTGGAGAAAATACATAAAATACACTTAGTGTCTTCTTCAACAAATTACATCTCCAAGTCTCGGTTTATAAGTCGTTTGTGCAAATTTTTGAATGACAGCTCCTGTACTGCAATCTACACTATAAAAAATAAAACAAAAACTAGATTTTATTGTCCCCGAGTCCGTTATGCAGGGAGCATAATACTCATAAAACACGTTTTATTTATAAATATGTTACCGTTAAAACCCGTAATCAATTAAAACTAGTTTTAACTCGAATTAGCTAAAAGCCTTCGTTGAAACTAATTTTCACCAGTCAGAACGAGAATCAACTGATTAAGTATTTCAATCTTAGAATCTAACCCAAAGATCTACACCTTTTCCAAGTGTAATTCAGAACAAAGGATCAAGTATATTTCAGAAAGCATCAATTGTAATTCAGAAAGTGTCAATTGAAATTCAGAGAATGGTATTTGTAATTCAGAATGTAGGAATCAATTGTAATTCAGAAAAAAATTTAATCCCATGGAATATTATTTGACTTATCAACAAATGTTTATTGTTTATTAGGAAAGTTTACACACATTGCATCTCAAAGATGACTGTTGTAGTTGTATGTTAATATGATCTGTGTGGCTAAAATAACTTTCTGAAAAAGGTATAATTATGTATTGTTTAACAACGGTGGTATTAATCGGGTTTGTTGACCGTGTTCCATGCGAAGTTCCATGAGGGGGGGTGTAGTGAGCGCCCCGAGAGGCTAACTCAGCAAGTGATCCCCATGAATCTCTGCCAAACGTTTCGTCCACAGCTGCGGTGGACATCTTCAGTGGCGGTGTGGTCGTGGTCGAAGTACTCTCCCAGCTGTCACAGTCGCGACTGGCACATCATCACTTTGCGCAGCTCTATATATAGCCTCAGATCGGTTATGCATCGTTCCGGGTGGGCGTGTCCCTGCATTCGTCAAAGGTGGTGACGTCACTCTTCTCGTTGTCATGGTTGGCTGCCAACTCCTATCCATTTTTAATCCTTCACCCTTCTTATTGAAATTGTTCTGGTGTTTGAAAATTTCAATCGCTTCTCGGTGTAGACGAGCGTAGTAGTGTGAGGTGGACGCCAATCGTTCAGTCTCCTCAAACCGTATCTGATGGTCTCCCTCAGAAAGAGCGTGTTCAGCTACCGACGATTTCTCCACTTCACCCAGACGACAGTTCCTCTTGTGTTCCGTCAAGCGCGTCTTGATGCTTCTCTTTGTTGTACCTACATAAACAGATCCACACGAACACGGAATTTTGTATACCCCAGCTGACGACAAGGGATCTCTGGGATCTTTCGCCGAACCCAGTAGTCCTCGGATCTGTGTCGTGGGTTTAAAGATGGTCTTAATATTATTACGGTTCAATAGTCGGCCAATGCGGTCTGTCACATTCCGCACATATGGTAAAAAGGCCGTTCCTGCAAACTCAGTTGTGTTATCAGTTGTAGGTCTCACCGACGTCCTTGGGTGTATAGATCTTCTTATATCTTTTGAGGAGTATCCATTGGCTTGTAGCATCTTGTCCAAGTGGTCAAGTTCACCCTTAAGATGTTGTGGTTCGCAGATCTTAGTGGCTCGACTAACCAAGGTCTTGATCACCGCTCTTTTTTGGGATGGATGATGGTTGGACTCCTTGTTGAGGTACCTATCTGTGTGGGTAGGTTTTCGATATACCTGGTGGCCTAGGGACCCATCATGTTTCCTGTTCACTAGAACGTCAAGGAACGGTAGGCAACGATCTCTCTCTTTCTCCATTGTGAATTGGATTCGCGGATTTTGTTGGTTAATGTGGTCCATGAATTCCTGTAGCGCTGCTTCACCGTGGTCCCAGATGATAAATGTGTCGTCCACATAACGGAACCAGCACTTGGGTTTCTTCGGTGCCGTTTGAAGCGCTTCTTTCTCAAACGCCTCCATGAAGAAATTAGCCACCACAGGGCTCAGTGGACTTCCCATGGCCACGCCATCCAGCTGTTCGTAGTAGGCGTTGTCGTACTTAAAATATGTTGTTGTTAGTACATATTGGAAAATATTTATAATATCCGTGGGAAAGAGTGTCCTTATGCAAACCAATGCATCCTTGACTGGAACCATCGTAAACAGCGAGACTACGTCGAAACTGACCAATATGTCTTCAGGGCCAAGGCGAAGTGGTTTGATCTTCTCCACAAAATGGGCTGAGTCTCTGATGTAGGAGTCTGTATGTCCGATGTGAGGTTGCAGCAAACCCGCCAAGTATTTGGCGACTCCATAAGTCGGAGATCCCTTGTCGTCAGCTGGGGTATACAAAATTCCGTGTTCGTGTGGATCTGTTTATGTAGGTACAACAAAGAGAAGCATCAAGACGCGCTTGACGGAACACAAGAGGAACTGTCGTCTGGGTGAAGTGGAGAAATCGTCGGTAGCTGAACACGCTCTTTCTGAGGGAGACCATCAGATACGGTTTGAGGAGACTGAACGATTGGCGTCCACCTCACACTACTACGCTCGTCTACACCGAGAAGCGATTGAAATTTTCAAACACCAGAACAATTTCAATAAGAAGGGTGAAGGATTAAAAATGGATAGGAGTTGGCAGCCAACCATGACAACGAGAAGAGTGACGTCACCACCTTTGACGAATGCAGGGACACGCCCACCCGGAACGATGCATAACCGATCTGAGGCTATATATAGAGCTGCGCAAAGTGATGATGTGCCAGTCGCGACTGTGACAGCTGGGAGAGTACTTCGACCACGACCACACCGCCACTGAAGATGTCCACCGCAGCTGTGGACGAAACGTTTGGCAGAGATTCATGGGGATCACTTGCTGAGTTAGCCTCTCGGGGCGCTCACTACACCCCCCCTCATGGAACTTCGCATGGAACACGGTCAACAAACCCGATTAATACCACCGTTGTTGACAACACCGACCGTGAAAGCCTACACACTTTTATGTATTGTTTATTATATTTTAAATGAAATTTCTGAATTACAATTTACCCTTTCTGAAATACAATTCACTAATATGAATTACGATTGATACATTCTGAAATACAATTGACTAATCTGAAATACTATTTACACTTTCTCAAATACAATTCACTCTGAACAATACAATCTGAATTATAAGTTATATTTTCTGAATAACACTTGGAAAAGACGTAGTTATGTATAACTGAAGTGATTAACGAACGAAAACGAGTTCGGTGTTTCATATATGGAGCAATGCGACAAGGATTTCGTTATATGATTGCAGAGTGGCGGTTTCTGATTTACTACTGACTTATTTAAAAGATTGTTTAACACCACGAGTGTTGATTTTGGTCAGAGAACAATGTGGAACGAAGAGCTTATGATTTTTTTTAATTGAGGAAACCGAGAAACAGAAGAGCCACTATATTGTTATTTCACAAGAGCTCCACGTCAAACTATTAGTCAAGGTAGCAGAAAGAAAAACATCATTAGAATATAGACATATACACCGATTCAGACTTATTGTTATTTGTGGTACGAAAAAATTTGTTAAAAACTGAAATTTCAAAGTAATACGCCCATGTAACACTTAATATGATAAAAAAAATTGTGCGAATGTCAACAAAAGAAGGGTTAGGAAAAAAAAGACTTTGTTTCAAAACCTATACTGCATTTTGAAATAAGTTGAAACTGTCAGGTTGATTTAATGTAGTCGTGCAAACGTGGATTCAAATATGTTATTTCGTGCATTGTAAAGCAACAGAGCCGAAGAAGTATTACAGCAGTTGATCGATTGATTTTTTACTTTCGATGCTATTATTCGATTATATTATTGTACCTAGGTCAGAATTCGATGGATGCGACAAAAAAATTATTGACACATGAAATTATCATATCCTTGAGAATTGCTACAAAAAAAGTTGCTAAAATCTGTTCGCCGTATATGTAAGAAGACCTATAAAACAAATAGATGTTTTTTGTGAAACTCAAAATGTCATGATAATTCGCCTTCAGGCAATAAGTAGCATTGCTACATATCTCGGAATAAACGTTCTGTTCGTGTTTATTATTATTATTATTGATTTCAATTTTTGTTATAACGATTTATAATTATCATTCAAGTCATGCAAATTAAGGCCAATAATTGTTTAGTTTTGTTCAGTAGTGACCAGGATAGCTTGTTCTCTCTTATTTCTTTTAGTTTCAGTAATATTAAACAATCTATATATTATTTCTCAATGGTGTTTTCTGTCGGTACGTCATATCTCCCTTAACACGCCATCAAAACCATTAATTGGGCAATAATTTTGAAAATTACCTTCACCGCTATATGCGAAAAATAAACAAATCATTAAAAATGGTAATATTTCTATTAAAATTATTAAAAACCGTCTTTTGGTCATAGCACCATCTATTGACAATCTGTTTAACTAACATCCTCCACCCCCCCAGGCGCATTCAATGCGCATTATTCGCATGGGCTTACTAGTAATAATAAATAATTATTAAAGTTAACTGATCAATTAAGATTCTTCCTAGTAACAACTAGTTTTGGCGCTAAGAATGTGAATGACAAGTGAAAATTAGTTTTAACTGTTTTCGGGTTTAAACGGTGACATATACAATTCCATTAATTTTTAACTAAATATTGAAACTGCAGCGTCAAGGACCCAAAATTAGCATTTTCCATAATAATCAACAACAATTGGATCAACTTCAAAGCAGCCGACAGAAAAAGTGCCAGTTACTGGTTGGACGCATTAAACCTGCTCTTAGGTAATCACTAAACCTGAATACTTTTTATTTGACCCAATCACATCACCAGGCAAGGAAAATCGAAGCGACTACTACAAAGCTGAGCTGAAGGAACTTGTAGAAATGGACGTGGTGCTCCACCTCATGGAACTGCAAAACGCGAAGATACCCAACAAGGCCCCCAAAATCCCACGAGCGCCCTTCGAAGTCAAACCTCCCTTACCACCAAAACCCACCAAGATCGACTAACTTTCACTGTATTTATTTATCACTTTTATACAGCTTTGCTCATTGCCGGTGTTTATTTTTTATGTGATTGTTCAACGATCCCGATTGAGAGAACTGGCTGCCGCAAAACTCGCACGAAAACGGTTTTTGTCCCGTGTGCGTGAGAATATGGCTCTTTAAAATTCGCGCCTCGACGAACTTCTTCATACAAATGTGGCAGTGGTATTTTCTCTCGTTGCTGTGACTTACCATGTGAACCTGCATGCAAACGTCCAAATAATTACATTACCTCCAATTAAATTACCCTCAAATGACTGGCGGCGATGTATTTTTTGGGACACAGTGTACAAGCGTATGGTCTTTCGCCAGTGTGGTAACGCACGTGCGTATCTCTGGTTTCTTTCTGTCTGAACGATTTGCCACATTGCCAGCAGTGATACGGTCTTTCCCCTGTGTGTTTAAGAGTATGTTTCTTCAGCTGCGAGCTTGCTAAAATCATCACCTAAATTGAATTTGTGTGAAAACACAAACAGGGTTAAAAATGTATGTTGTATCATTGTGTCACTCTGTATATTACAGCGTATAAGGAAACACTTACTAGCAAAGGCACTGGTGCATCTCGTGCATTTGTAGGGTTTTTCTCCCGTGTGTGTTCGCATATGAATGTCACGATTAATGCTAGAAACACACGCTTTCCCACACAAGTTGCACACGTAAGGTTTTTCACCTACAAAATATTTTCAATTCGCATTACGAATGTGTGCGATAATACCAGTGTGAGTACGCATGTGCGCTGTTAAATTCGACGACTGATTGAACTTCTTCCCGCAAATTGTACATGTGTATTTTTTCTCCGAACAGTGAATGTTTCGGTGTTTATACAAGGAACTTGGGAGCGCAAAAGTTCGGCCACAAACTTCGCAACTTAGCGGTCGTTCGCCCGTGTGGGATCTCATATGTATCACTAACATTTTGTTTTGTTTGTAGCTTTTGTCGCAGATTGTGCAAACGTATTTGCGGTCGTTCTCGTTAACCTCGTCCATATCGCTAAAGTGGATGTCTTTCAAGTGCTTTTTTAGAAATTTTTGCTCGCTAAATGTACGGCCACACATCTGGAACGAAAGTACCGACTGCAGTTGCTAAAACTGTCACTACCAGACATTTTAATATTGGTTATACCCATCCATCATGAAAAAATACCATTCAATAAATTTTAGGGCATAGTTTTAATTGCCAAGCTACACTGATCAAAACAATTAATGAACATTACTCAAACATGTGTATAAATGAAAAGGCCAGTTAAAATTACATATTACACTCAAGTTTTTTGCTACGTGTGTAAAAAACAAACGGGGCCAACGTTATCGCATACCTTTAATATTCTAAAATTTTTGTATTTATTAAATTAAAGAAACAAATCCGTTTTTTCAACAACTTTGAAAAGATAAAACTTAATATGGCGTGTGATCTTCACGAACAGCTTATCTGGCATGAGATTATTGAAAAAGTATTGTGCAATTCTATATCAGTCTTCTCTGAGAATAATTTGATGTGAAACTGTTCGTGGCATTATATTTTGCTTAACATTCTGCCCATGTATAACTTAGTATACCGTGTGTTTCAATGAAAACGAACCAGTCAATACCAAAGGGGACACATTGAAACGTTAAAAATAAAGTTATGGGGGTACTCGTTACAACGAGGGATACCAACTCACACAACTCAAAAATTTGCTTCAGGTAATAGGAATGTTATTCTTAATTTGAATCAGGCATGTATGTACATATGTAGAAAAAAGTTCTGGGCAGTGAATTAAAATTTCTAACGAGCTGTGTCTTTAAACTCTTCACAGCAGCATTAATTTTTATTTACTGTAACAAGTTTGTTTTTTAAATTACATGTTTTTTAATTGTCCCAAAACTTGAATATACAGCGTGGCCCATTTTCGAGAGACTCTTACGCCACATAAAAACTGGAGAACAATAGCATAGAAAAATTACTCTATAGAACATTAAAGTCACTGAGAAAACGAAAGGCAGAAGTTGTAAACCGTGTAAAAGCAAAATGCCCAGAAATAATAGCATTTATTTTAACAAGTAGTAGAACTTGTCAAGCCAAACTCTTTTTCTATACATATACAACTTTTTCGAAACCTCAATTTTGTTTTAGCAATTTATAGCAATGCATTTGATAAATTATTGAAATTTTTCATTTGAATTCTAGAATTTTACAATAGTAGCAACGGTCAAATTGATGAGTTGCTGAATCGAAACAACCAAAAAGTAGGGTAAAATTTCTTGCAGTGATTTTTTGTTTTGCGCTTATCGGTGTTTAATATGGAGCTTATTACAGGCGTATAACAAAATAAAAGTGAAATCTTCCTAATAATTTTAACTTGTTAACCAAAACATTTACAACAAAAAGTTATTAAGAAAAGGTGTTGGGTTGGACGATGTATTCTACTGGTTAAAATTAATGCCATTATTTTTGGGACATACTGTATACTAATAGACCGAAATACTGTACACCTGGAAAGAATATTTCCAAGAACTGTTAGAAAGCAAGGAAATAAAAAACATGAACTATATGCAAATGAAAGTAGAACAAGACAATAACGAACATATGGGAGAAACTGTTTACCGAATTCTCCTAGAGATATACAATAGAACATGAACCGAGGAAGATATATCTACAGAATGCAAAACAGCACTGATAGCACAAATATACACAAAGGAAGTAACGTCGGGGAATAAAATTGCAAAAAAATAGGCTATGAAAATTTAGGAAAATATAATATGACAAAGAGTTGAAACCAATAATTGAGAAGAGATTATAGAAATCACAAATTGTCTTTCGACAGGAACGAAATATACGGAAACATTATTATTACAGTTGGACAAATATCAGAAAAGGCAGCACAACAAGGAAGAGAAGTTTATTATTGTTTTATTGATCTAGAGAAGGCATTCAATAAGGTACAAAGTAAAAACTATGGACAATCCTACTCTAAAGAGAAACTAATGAAAAACTTGTCAGAATCATGAAGAACATAATATACAACGACAATGAAAACTGCGTAATTAGACAGAGCAAAATTTCAGAAACGTTCAAAAAGGGAGTGAAAAAATTAAATGTGGGATTCAGAAGTCTAAACACAATAAACATCTCTGAGGAGCATTTGCTGACGACATAATAATAATGGCAACAAAATTTACAAAAGAACCTACAAATTTGGAATACAGTTGTGCAAGAATGTGGAATGAGAATAAACAAAAATTAAACTACAGCATTGGTCATAGGTAAAGAACGAAATGAAATAAACATGAAAATTGATAATAGTATAGCTAGTAGTTAGTGGCAATAGAAGAAAATGAGAAACAATAATTATAAATCAACTGCAGAGTACAAAAACAGCTAAACCACCTTATAAATAAAACATTTTTTGGCACAAAAGAAGAAGAATAAATTAGTTTGTAAAAACTGTTTGGGTGTAATGCATATGGAGGCTTAATTGTTTTGAGCAGTGTAGTATTGGTTATACAATGAACTAGATATACTATAAATATTCCATACTTTTTGTCAGATACACGCAATTCGCATTATATTATAACATCTATGAAATTATTACCTGACACGTGAAATTCAAACTATTTGACTTTTTGTGCTGTTCACCTGTCTTCTCAATTGTGTGTTCCATTAAGTGTTTGTCCAGCAAAGCGGGTGTGTTGCACTCCTTTCCACAGATGGAACAGAAGTACTTGTTCTGGCCTGTGTGTATCTTCATATGTTCTCCAAGACACCACTCATCTACAAATGTACCGGATTTAAACATGGGCCATGTTTAGAACCAACAATCACCTTTGAATATATCTTCGCAAAATTGGCACCGATATAGGTTGGCCAAATCAAAAGCGCTACAATTTGTTTCCTGTGAGTTACTGTGGCAGGACATTATTTGAGTGTCAGTTTCCCATGTTTCCGGCAAACACTGCTCCGCAATAGTTTGCAGACTTTGCATAGTTTCAGCCAAATCTGATACAACTGAAACATGTAATTATAAATTTGTTAATGACACACGTTGTGGATTAACACCTGCACTGGCATTCTGATTTGTAAAGTTGTCAACCAATGAATGAGTCGTGGCTTCGTTGAAAATGTCTTGAAAAATAGAAGACTGTTGTAGAACCTCACTACTGCTAAATAACTGATCTGCTTTCATTTCACTTATCATTATGCTCGAATCGTTCTGTAGGGACACGGTCTGTAAGCCTACACTATTGATATATTGGCGCAAAGAAGCGTCCGACTTTTCACATTGCTGTTTGAAGCTGTACGCTCTGTTTACCATTTGCAGACATTGTGTGCAAATTTGGCAAGGCAAGCCGTCTCCTTCTATTACCTAAAATGTATGTTGTAGGCTCGTGTCTCAGATATTTCTTTTACCTGAACTGAAGCACAGGACATTAACATATTTGCAACACAGGCTCCAAACAAAGGCTTAAGGGCAGTTTTTTCCAACAAACATGTCCTACAAATTTTATCAAGCTTCATTTCGTACCTTTTTTGTATGTCTAATTTTTAGAATAGTACGAAGTAACAATTAAATTTGTTTAAACAAATATTGAGGTTATGTTAGAAGCAACAACAATTTGTCTTGGAGCAGTGCTGCCACCACTGATATATACTGGGTGATCAAAAAAAATTATGTGCCGAATAATAAATCTGAAGCTGACATGTTTAATGTGTAACATCCAAGCAAATGTGTTTAAATCAACAATCAACTATAAACACATTAAAATTAGACTTCAGGTAGGTTTCAGTACAGCCGAAACAATAATACTAATTGAAGACTGCTATAATAAGTTTAACTTTGCCAGTTGGTCTGAAGATTTATTTAGTTAAATATATCTTGATTCATTTAAGAGAAAAACAATACAAAAAAAGCATAAAACATTTAAACACAACGAGGGCTCAGGAAGCCATGGAATCTAGTTTTTCTTTTATTTTTTTACAGTGTACACTTTTGACATTGATAATGATACTGGGTGACTGTAAATGATTGACTTAAATTTAGTTGATTGGCAACAGTGAGGAATTGGTACCAAATAAACTGTCGTCGTGATTTATGTCAACTAACTTTTTAGGTTAGAATATTTTTGTCAAAAAGTGTAACTTACAAAATAATGGCGAACGAAAAGTGACAAATAACGGAGCAAATAGTGATCGAAAAGATCTTCCAGTTGTAAAAACCATTTTGAAAACAATTCCGATATGGGCAATTTTTAAATTTGACGTTTATATGACAATTTCAAATTTGAAAATCAGTTTACCCAATAGAAGAGTTAAAAAATATTGCCAACCTAACACAAAAAATATCAATCATTTATAGTCACCCGGTATTTGACAAAAATTGCTAAACAAAAATTTGCACAGACGGCGTCCAAACCTCTTGTGTCTTGTTTTGACCATGATCCAAACCTAGAGATGGAATTTGTTAAAACAAACACTAAATGAATCGTACTCGAAACGTTTATAAGCAGAGAACAGCAACTTTATACACTCTACCGATCTTTCAAAGGCTTCCATAACTTACGCAGGCTCGGTTTTTAAGGAAAGTGAGATTTTCAAAAAAAGCTTTCCATTACGAGCTAGATCTTTAATACTGCTTCCATAAAAGACGTGCACAATTTTTCAAAGCATCTTGTATCAAAATAAAACTTTAAGAAATTGTCTCATTTTACATTGAGTACAAATCGACTGCATAGGAGCTTTACTATGCATACAAAAATAAAAGGATTGGAACTAAACCATGTAATCACTTTTGGACCATGGAGAATAGAAATTCGGACATCTTTTGAGCAAATGTTTGATTGACAATTTCTGCCAAATGCCAAAATTTATCGATGCCATAGTTCGACACTGTAAAACAATTAAACAAAAAGTAGATTCCATGACCCGCAATTTAAATTTGCAGTTGCGAACTGTAAGAAACGAATAAAAGCTGAAAGAAAAACTGATGTATGTGTTTTTAATTTATTTCAATTTACGCTTCGTTTCTGTGTTAGAGCTAAGATGAAATAAAATTTTCTGTTATCTGTCACTCATTACATTCGAATCACACACAATGAAAGTGGAATATGAAACAAAAGTGCTTCTTATGAATCTGAATAAGATGTAACGTGCGTTAAAAAAAAAACAAGGCTGCGTTGGCCATGGAATTTATCGGCTTTCCAGTGTAGAAACCGTAAATGACAAGAACTGTCAGTCTAAAACTTTCCACCATAATAAAACTGACCAATTTTATGTAAATTGTTTATAACAAATGCCAGGACATGTGTACATCGCTCTCATAAACAAAATGTCACCCTCCTTTGCGTCCATTTATTGAAATTTGTCCCAACATAATAATCGTTTACGAAACATTGTCAACAAAGAACCCAACCTAAAAACTATCTGACAGATTCGAACTGACAGTTCGAAATTTTGCTACACTAAATTGATGCACAAAGTTTTTCCATGGCCAACGCAGCCTCGTTTTTTTTTGAACGCACGTTATATGTTAGACGACTGTCTTGTGTTAGTTTAGTTTTTTGGGTTAAAATAAACTTTCCTTGTTTTCTTTCTCATCAATTTATTTATTTCCTCGGGTCTTTTTTATTCAACGTGTTTAAAAGAAGGTTGATGGATTAGATCGTGTTTTAAAATATCCATTAAATGTGTCATTACTTTCTAAAAGAACATTAGAAAATATAAAATGTCCCAACAGGACGAAAACCAAACAATAGCTTGTAATATACACAATACAATTTTTTCAAACTGTAAACTAGAAGTTTGCAGAAAAAACTGAAAGACAATTAAGGCTTCCACAATCGGACAAGTCCATCTTCACTATACGAACATATTAAATTCTGATGCGGATGATGAGCGATTCCAATGACATCCTTTTCATGGATCTAGAACAATAAATTGTTAATATTTTCTTTGGATTGTCGCTAAAAACTGACATTTAAGGTTCTCTCCAATTTACCAGAATTTGTTGAAAAGCAGTACAATACCAAATCTTCACCTACGCAATAAATCCAGTCGCCTTTAGGCGACACTGTTGAACACACAAAATCACCTCCTTCTCTCTTTCCACTTGAAAATGAACGAACAATCTAACAATTAATGTAATTAATTTCAATTCTCTATATAAATCGTCTAGTTACCTGTCCCTGAATATTCATAATAACAACAGTATTGCTACGATTGCATACAACAAAGTGTTCGGGATTTTTGGCGAAATTATGAACATTGTTAACTGTTGTATCTCCCGCTCCCAAGGTCTTGAATGTGTTCACACATTCTGACGCTCGAATGTTCCACACCTTCACTGTACCGTCAGATGAGGCACTATTGGACAAACCCAAACAATAAAACATACAACTTCAAGTGCAAAAACAAACCTCAAAATACTGTGACCGTCTTGGGAAAAAATGACTTCGTTAACAAACGACGTGTGGCCCCGAAATTCCTTCAGGATCTTACCAGATTTCAGACCGTGCAACCTGGACAAATCACATTAAAATATGGTATTCCTTAGCTTGAGAGTTACCTAATCGAGTGATCAAACGAGGCACTCAGCACTTGACTGTTATCCCTTGAAAACTGCAAGCATGTGATTCCTTTCGAGTGCGCCTTTTCAATTTTACGCAAACACTGCCCCGAACTTATTCTCCAAACTTTGATTCGGCCCGTTTGCGATCCCGACACTAACATTTCGCTGTCGCGCGAAAATGCCATGCACAAAACCGCATGTTCCATCATCATAAAGTTTTCCTTAACAAATACAAATTAAACATCAAATTGTCGAATATGCTAACGGTTACTTGTGCCTGATATTTTAAATCCTTTCTGATCTTTCCGGTAGTAAAGTTCCACACTTCAATGATTCCATCGATGCTTCCAGTGACGAGATACTGTCCGTCTGGCGAAAAGCGTGCACATTCCACGTGCGATTTTTGTCCGAATTTAATTTGCTTGGCCATTTGTGTAGGAAACTGTTCTTCTTCTTGATCTCTAATCGCCGCTTTGCCCCTGAACAAATCTATGGTTGTTCCGGGCGGAAGCAAACCTTGGTGTTGTTGCCATTTCAAGGCTTGTCCCAGCAAAGCTAGCAATCTGGACGATGGTACCACTGATACTTCGCCAGAAAGAGCATGTGCAATCGCTGCTCGTCGCTTTTCTTTGCTATTCCCATCCGGATATGCTTCTCTCGGGTCGAAATAAGAACGCGCCAGCAAGTTTTCTATAGCAATATGTTATACAGTGTGAGTTTTAAGGTACTCATTTTTACAGAAGAAGACAGTGAAAAAAGTGTGGGTGCGAATGAGAAAAAATATTGCATAATGTAATTACAACTAGAGAATTTGCATCAGGGATGGGAGTGGCTTCTTCACCGTCTGCCTGATACATTTTTTCTGTTCTTTTCTTAAATCTCCAGTCACCACAAACTCAGTCTGTATAACGCCTCACGTAATTTTTAAGCGTGAGTAGAGTAATTACAACCTCAAGTTCTGGGATAGAGTAACTAGAAGACTACGCCGAGCATTATCACACCAAATTATTCAATATACAGCCACAGCAGTAACTGGTACTGGTGTATCCACAAATTTTCAAAACTTTCTATACATTACTTTTTCTTATAACAAACCATGCAAAAATCCATATAATGTACCGCTTTTGGAAACACGGTAGATGATACAGCACAACATTTTAAACATAAAACCACTATATTGAGGCAAGTCAAAACCATCCCAAAAAATTTAACACTAATCATACGAATACCGGTCAAATTAACCGTTTATGAAGTTTTGTTCAACTTGCATATATATATTTAAATATTTTCTGATCGCTATCAAACTGCAGTTTTCTTAAAATATGCCATACAATGTATTTTTCAGTACAGTCGACTGTCGTTAATTCGAAACTCGAGGGACTCTTAAAATATATTACGAATTATCGAGTGTTTGAAATATCAAATGGTTCGAAATTTGTGAGAGAAAAAAAATAAAACTTCGAATTATTAAGTGTTGATCAATTATTATTTATTAACTGCTATTCTATAACAATGACAAAAGTTTAGAGGTACATTCGTGTACATACATGTACAGTCTTTTGCAAAGGAAATGAGACTCATTAATATACAAAAACCCCCATAAGTCCGCAATCCAAATCACAACGGACTTTATTTTTATTCCGCGTTGTGTCACTTTATAATACATCAAATTTAAGGTTAGTCTTCTGTTTACAAAATTGGAAATCATGGTCTTATGGGGGTTTTTGTATATTAATGAGTCTCATTTCCATTGCAAAAGACTGTACGTATTCATAATGTGAATTAATTAATCTTTTGAAAGAACCCTGTACTTACAATCTTTCCGCCTTTTTCTCTCTGCAACTTTGAATTGTCGAGTGTTGAACGCCGGTGAGTTCGAATTAACGTGTCGTTTTGTTATATAGCAATGATTTTTTCGTACGAATTATCAAGTGCATAAAAATGTATTGATTTAGTTCGAAATATAAAGAGATTTTGTAGGGAACTCGTGATAACTTTGAATTATAGAGAGGTTCGAATTGTCGCAGGTTTGAATTAACAAGAGTCGACTGTATTTACTTCTCATGGAACTTCAAATGAAACACGGCCTAAAAACTCCATTGAATGTTATTATTAATTTACTTCTCATTTTATTTTATTTGACCAGTCGAGAAATATGGTACTCACTATTCCAAACCTATACAATCAGAGCAAAAAAAGTCTACCTAAATTTGGAATAACTCACTGAAAAGAAATGAGTCTCTTCGTTACAATGGTCTAACCGAGACACTATCAAGAACGCACGTGAATGGTTGATTTTATTAGTCAAGGAGAAAGAATCACAGTACAAAAGTTATAAATTGTGTTTGAATTTCATAATATTTTAGAGCGTACAAATAAAAAATGATTCAGAGTAGGTCGTGGAATTTAAATATATATTTTTTTACAGTTAAACGTCATGACATTTGACAGGAACTAACAATTGCTCCCAACTCGTCTAAACCGGAGCCCAGAACTAGAATTTGTTATGAAAATGTATGTCGTGCCCGTAATCTTAATTTCAATATTCTCCATGTCAAAGTCAAACATTTGTTACACTTAAACGAATTCCATAAGTATTCCATGGCCTACTCTAAACCCTTTATTATTTGTAGCTCGTTAGAACAGCTAATGTGAAGAAAGAAAAAGTAAATTCTTCTCTCAAACTTGAAAAAATCGTTTAAGGCAACTTCACTGCCAGACGTTCCTTTCTTCTAAATAAAAAAAATATTATGTGTTAGCGCGGATGCCAAAACACAAATATTAAGATTATCTTGCTATTGAAAGCTATTTTGGACTCTTCATTAAAAACCATTTCTTTAAAATATTTGGTTTTTTGCCATAGAGACTATGGGCAAATTGAAAGATCAATGAAACTCCAATGGCGCGCGTTTATACTTTAAACGAATTTAAAAGTATCGTCGAGCTTTGTTCAAGGAAAAAATATCTATTGTGTTTGAGATGGCAAAAAATACTTTTTTTTGGAACATCTGAAATAGAAATGTCTATAACAAATAGAAAACAGATATTAACGGAGAAAACATTATTTGGCTTAATGCTTAAGAAAGCTAATCCGTTTTCGATTTTTATGAAGAATACTCAAAAACGCTGAATTCCAAGAAATAAATATCAAGAAAACATCCAAAGATAGACATCATCCAAGATCCCAATTTTAGTGCAAAACTTTTTCAACTTTATCCTAATGGAAAAGAAATATCGGCAATGAAATTGACAGATAAAAAAAGTTTGATGGCTTTAATATCAAACGATGTACAACATTTTTAACTAAACCTAATTGCAGCTAAATTTGAGGAAGATGTGGATGCATTTGGTGATTTTAATATTGAAAGAAATGTTTAAGGCATTTCATATGACTTGAAAATATACATGTTTCGATTTTGGTTAATTTTATAAACAGAGTTTTAATGTTATGTTATTACAGTTAATGCTTATCCGTTTAATTAACATTTACTTTTTAATAATCGATAATTGATAATAATTTTGACTATTTTTTTCCGTTTTACTTTTATTAGAATTGCTTATTATTCAATATTTAAAATAAACTATACTCGGATTCACATATCTATGCTACCTAATGAATTTAATCCAAATAGATTCAAGTGTGAAATTTTCCACAAGAACAAATCCATATCGTAGAGTTATGCTTTATTTAAAAATATCCAGATCATGGACCAAATCTAACGAGACCCTTATGCACATTTTGGTTATTATTAAAACGAAACTAAGCGCCATTTTTGCATTTAAAAAAAAGATGTAAAGCTGAAGTTGTTCTAAAACAATTTCTAGTAAATTGTGCTTCTATTTTTGGTTAGAAAACATTAAAATTGCATATATTAGACGCGCAGGTTTATTTTTGAGAGTACAAAACTTTAACGTTAATTTACTAAAAACAATATCGTCATCCATTTATCCTAAAAAGGTAAAGGCGCTCCAAAAAGATGACGTAATTATAAAACAACATATGAATGTTCGGATTTTGATGCACGAGAACTTTCGAAATTTCTCCAACTCTAGGTCAAAATGTTGTCATACTCTTTCAAACCTCAGTTATTTCACCGCCTATGCAGGCTCGTTTTTTTTGTACACACTTTATATGTTCGCGGCGCATTTGAAGCAAAACATTTAGATACCTCAAATTTATAAAATAAGGTCCAGCATTTTATCAAAAACAAGGAGGAGAAATGTGTTTACTAAAATTATGGGTTTTCTCCGTGGAAATAAAGAATTGCCTAAATTTTCCAAACAATGGAAAGTCAATATGACACACATTCCAAGCAAACTGTATAAATCAAACCATATTTCTCTTACAGTGTATAAGAAAGCAAACCAAATAAAAAAGTGTTTCTACTAAGATCCAGGCATAACTCAAGTGTATAATTGAAATTGTATAAAAATAAATTTGTGTCATCATTTGATTAAAATTGTTCATTTATTAATTTATTCAGTAACAAATTTACTAACTATCTACGTTTATTTATAAAAACAATAATTTTAATTTTGACCAGGCATGGTAGGAACATATATCTAAGAAAGTGTCAGTAGGTTTAGAATTAAGTAAAAAATCCAAAACAAATAAATGCAAATATGGGTTGCTTAAGCTGTTAGTGGCAAGCAATAAGTAAATTAATCATACCTAAGTGAATGTAACGCTCGGGTTCATTCTGTTTCATCATTATCATGGGGTCAGTCTGTCGGAGCAGCGATCTGGCAGCACCCAACTCTCTCAACTCGATTAATTCTAAAACAATCTATTTCCACATATTAGCAACGCTCACGTTTGCCAAACAAAGTCAATACCTGTTCATATAAATCAATGAGCTTCTTATCAGGCAGTTTCAATGATTGAATCGCTTTCAGGACAGTGTCCCAGTGCCCATTATTTATGTCAGAACAAAACCCATCGACACTATCAACAGTGTTCAGAGTTACGCCTGTTTCTTCTTGAAGCGTATGTAGTGTTTTGTATAAGTTCGATTCCTTTAAATATTGCTGTATCAGTCGAATAACGCTGAAATTTTAAAAGTTAGTTAAATCAATTTTTAGGTTGTGTTGATCTCACTCGGCTGATTCAATTTCTATAGACATGGCTACCGGCTTTAATCAATGTCTTATTTTTTATAACAACGAGCTAAGTTTTAGTTTACTACCGAAGTACTTTTGTACTGCAATACACGAAAAAAGAAAATATTTTGTTTACAAATTTTGCATCAAATAAATAGGCATTCATTGACAGATGACAGACGCCAGACGCGAATTGTCACTGTCAAAATAATGGGGCATAGAGCAACTGTATAAATAGATTCAAAATCAAATTATGGAATCATAGGCCCCACTTTATCTAACCTAATATAAATCTGGTATAAAACCCATTATCAAAAATTGAGATTTCTGTAAAATAAATTAAATATAAAACCACAGTCACATAAACTCACATATCTTTTTTTTTCTTTGTGCAAACCTAAATATTTGTCTTTGTATTTGGCTACCCGGTTTTTTTTACAAATAAATTGCATGGTTCTGCATTTTTCTTATTCCTTATACACAAAGAAATCCATTACAAGTTATTTCCAGTGATACTTTTTCAATTTTTGACAATTTCTTATTCTTCTTCCAGGGCTTATCAGACTGCAAATTTGCCATCCATTTTTTTTTCTTAATAACTACTAACTTTAACCTGAGTATATAACTTGTTTTGTTTTACTACACTACATTTAATTAAATCTAAACTATAATTTTAATATAAGTGGCAGTAGTTTAAATAATTCAAGATAATTACTGTCTTTAGTCCTCAAATATTATACCCAACTATATGAACATATTCCTGCTGATGGACCACATATTTAATATCAATTAACTTCTTTTACATTCATCAGTTGGTAAAGTCCGGAAGCTACATTTCATGGCTTCTACTTTTTTTTTGTTCTATATTTATATTAATTTAGAAAAATAAATGAGGCAATATTTTAAAAAGCGTTAATTAAATCGACTCCGAAAATTATTTTTCAGCTATTTAAAGAGCAATTTTAACCGAATTGTGTGGCAATAACATTTCATGGATATATCATAATCATGCTCGTACCTTATTTATTCCATGGCCTATAACAATATAATACATTCTATATTTTTTGTTGATATTTATTATTAGATAAATAAATGCACAATTAAAAAAAAACTTATTTGTATCGTGCGCCATCATTATCGAACAAATGTTATTTTTACAAAGTTCCAAACGGCATTAATGTCATTAAATTTTCTTATCGATATCTCATCAACATATTCTCACACATTTTTCGATCAGATAATGAAATTTTGAACTTTTATAGCTTCTACATATTTTTTATATCAATATTTATTATTAATTGTGGAGTAGAGAAATGAACGCAAAATTTTGAAAAACGTTTGTATCGTGCGCAGTTGTTAAATGAATGAAGAACGAAGAACAAAAATGGCAATATTTCGTCTGAAACAATTCCTGTTAAATGTCATAATATGACAATGTCTAAGGTCTACACTGTAAAAAAACCAGCGTCGATTTTTTGTAGCAGCTCTATAAGATTATGCAGTATTACCTTTCATTTGATTGTTAATTTAATGTAAAACTAAGGAAAGAAAACAAGATATTTAAATCATTTTTTTATTTTTAATACTTATTAAAACATACCATAAAACTTTTCATTTTTGCAAATATTACGGTAACAATATCTTCTAATAAATAAAAAATATAAACTGCACAATCAGTTGCAGTATTGTGGACGGAATACCATTTAGCAAGTGTAGGTACAATTAATACATTTTAAAAATTGCACGTTCCCCTACATATGTATTATTATCACTACTGTGAGGTGATATGATCTAAAGATAATAATATTGAATGGTAAAATAAACGCAAATTTGAATACCATCTGTAACCGTGTTTACGTGACAATGTTTAATAAATATAAATAATAAAATATTGGGGCCTGTGAGCTTGTTTAAATTAGTATAAGTTGAAATGTTTACTAAAACGTTACACATTGCAATAAACTTAAAATCTCCACGGTGGCCGCGGTGTTGTGCTTTTCTTCATTTTCAGTGATCCACTTCTGTGTAATCCCGACGAAGGACGACTCATCGTCTGCCGTTCAAATATTCCATTACTTTTCCTTGCCCTCTCCTCAATCACTGTCACAAAATCTTCAAAGCTGACATCGCGCGCTTTTGACAGCGGCTTTTTCTAAAATGTTAAATCATGTGGTTCTATAACATTCAAACACAAAATTATATCAAATGGCCACGAAAATATGTTCTTATTTTTCGTATCGAGAAAACAGGATTTCAACTGTTGGTGTCTAAAAACTAAAACAATAAATCATAATGTCAACTTTAAATCGAGTTTTACTTACGTGGGGTGGATCTAATTCGCTGCGGTGATTTGTGTGCAAAAATCATCTTTGGTGAGATTAAAAGCTGCTACGATTACTAATGCACATTTTATTGTAATGTATGTATTTATAAAGTTAATCATATTCATTACTGCTAAGTTGCAAACGAAACAGAAATCAATAAAACTTAAAAGAAGTACAACATGTATAAAAATTATCAAAACGCTCGAAAATTATCGAAAGAACGCTCGTTAACGAACGAAGGCAAAACGTTTTGATAAGCTTTCACAATGATTTTTCTTAATATTACGTCTACAAACTACGCATATAAATAAAATCAATACGTTTCTTGTATTTTTAACAATATAAGTCGTTTGGTCATAATTCTAGGTATCACAACACCAAACTATATAGTTGTTTGACATGAATTTACGTCCAAAATTTCTTCCAAATCAGCCGGATTTGCTTGAATTACAACCACAAAAAAAGAAGCAAGTGAGGGCTACCGATCAGAAAATTGTTGTGAAAATACAGTGTTTGTGTTAGTGAAATCTAATTGAGTTCTAGCCATATACAAATTGTTATTTTTCAAGTAATACATGCACATTTCGGGCCTCATGCTGCATCAGTTAGTTATATTACTTGTCAAATATGTTCCAACCACACTTTGAAATAGTTAGCGAACTATGTTCAAGGATCAACTGGTCTAGAGACAGATTTAAAACGATACACAATCAATCAATAAAAACGAGAAATTAACGTTCCTGATTGAGATTTTCATCAGCTACTGGACCTCCGGCTTCCGGTTGGGACGGCAAGGAATTCTACACAAAATCGTAAGTGTTAATAATAACCTAAAGCTAACCAACGCTATCAACTATGATAAAAAGCTCCAAGTGTGTCTTTACGCCGACAACTACATAATCAAGAGTCAAGAGAGCACGTGAAAAATTCATGCAGTTATCTTGTCAAGAAGCTAACAAGTTAATCGAGCTTTCTCATACGACACGAAAGATGTCATGCCAAAACATCCCTTTGTTAGTGCTTATGTCTTATTTAGTACAAGTCACATGGAAATTTCAAAATTCGGTTTGGTTGAAAATCGATTTACCTCCCTAACCTAACTGAAACGGAAGGACTCAATAAAATTTGTAAAGATACTCTGTCTCCTGAAAATTATACGAATGCGTCAGTCTTAGGTTTATCACAGACTAAGTCCATTTCAAAATTGGAAGCAATTGTTCGGTATAGACATGTCCGGAGGAAACACTCACCTGGGAACCGGATAACGAATGATTTTCGCTAGAAATCGCCGACATTTGCTTCAAGTAGTCTTTGTCGTCGAAGATTCTCTTCTCGCCGCCTCCCGGCCTGTGCTTCACGTTGTCCAAGCTTCCGATTTTACTCTGCACTTTTAGGTCCAACTTCTTGTTCTCGATCTGGCAACAGTTTAAAATTAGCGCCCCAAACACGTAACGTTCTTGTTTCAAAAACGCGTGAATCGTGGAACTATACCCATCCATTGTGCCTCAGTGAACACCGCCAATATTTATTACAACAAAAGCTCGTGCCTGTCAGTGTGTCTAAAAGCCGATTCTGGACCGCCTCCTCCCACCACTTCCTTGGGGCGGTACCGCGCATGCGCTATCTAGAGTGGTGGGGGGAGGCGATCCAGAATCGGTCTTTAACCGCTGCTCCTGTCCAAATTTCATCAATTTTTAGTGACTTTATTGTCTACAAGCTTCGTACAACTATTACTCACTTCCTCTTTAAACTCTTCCTCATCGTCAAACTGAGGTTTTGTTTACGTAACGAATAAAAATAAATTAAATTCAGCGTCCCCAAAGAGACGACGACTTACCTTTATGTCTCCACCGCCAGGCACGTGCTTGATGTTGTCTTTGGAGCCCACTTTCGGCTTGGCCTTATCCTTAAAGTCCAGCTTAATCGACTCGATTTTTTTCTCGCCGCCTTTGGGTTTGTGCGTGGCGTTTTCTAACGATCCAATTTTGGACTTCGCGTTCCACTGAAGTTTTTGCTGTTGGATCTGCAATTTAGCCGCATTTTAATTAAAAAGGATAATGTCTACGGTTCATGCGAGGAGGTGTGTCGGGCCAAGTGGGAGCGCCAAATTACCTTCTTATCGCCGCCTTTGGGCGCGTATTTGTCGTTTTTAGCTTCAATCCTCGCCGAAGCGTTTTTAAAGTCTAACTTTTTGCTCTCTATTTTTATGTTCCCGCCTCCGGGTTTGTAACTGGCGTTTTCTAAAGACCCAATTTTCGATCTGACTACCTTCAGGTTGGGCGAAGGAGCCGATCCGACTTGGATCCTGTTCATGGGAACTTCTAAAACACAGATTCAGGCGTCGCGTGCGATTTGCGTGAAGATTACTTTTTTTTTCTGTTGTTCCCGGAGTGCTGGCCGTGGAGTCGGGGCTTTTGAGGCTTGGAGACTTCGAGCCCCGGGATAGGGACCTGTTTTTCGTGGGAGTCGTCGACGATTGGCGACTGACAATCTTGCCGGAAGATTTCCGCGGGGAGCTTTGGTCGCCGTTGCTCGATTGGTCCTGAAAGCACAAGTCGCGAAAAATTCACACCAAATAAAAGCTCACGTTTCCTTGAGTCGACTCGTCCACGCCACTATCATTGTCTCCTTCTGAAATTGAAAACGAACAAATGTATCGATCATTTTTTACAAAGGTTACTGAATTAACCTGGTTTGGAAGGAGATTTGTTTTTCTTTAAATTTTTTAGTTCGAGGTTTTTCACCGCCGGTTTCGCTTCAATTTTGCTATCAAAGCAGTTTTGCACGGTTCGAGTTGCATCATTTTCCATTTTGGTCGGAGCTTTGTCTCTATTGTTGTCTACAATTTTGGTTGGAAGTGTATCAGTTTTGTCTGCAATTTTGTTTAGAACCGGATCAGTTTGCTCTACAAGTTTTGGTGGAACTATATCAGCTTTGTCTGCAGTTTTGGGAACGGGCGACGGCGATTTGCTCTTAGTCACCTCAACTGGTAGCTTAAACTCAACATTTTTCTGAGGCGACTTCTCAGTTTTTCTGTCTTTATCCTCGTCCTCGACAATTCTATTCATCCTGGAGCTAGCTCGCGATTCGGGTCGGGACGGATAATCTCCCTCGACTTTCTTGTCCAAATTTTCGATCGACCCAACGCTTCCCACACTGCTAATAGACCTCCGCCTCTCTTCGTCATAGTTCTGATTTTCAGAAGCGTTAGAACTGAGACTCAAAGTCCGGTTTTTGAGTGCATTTACGGCGGATCTTGCAGAATCATCTTGCAGCTTGGTTAAGTCTGTCGAATCCAGGGTTTGACTTCTTAGTAGCTGATCTTCAAACGGTCTTGGTTGCGTATATCCGGGCACGGATCTTTGCTGAAAAATCCCAGGCTGTCGTGGAAGCGGAGGTCTTGGGAACGCTATAGGAGGTCTATAGTTGGGATTAATCTGTCTGACTCCTGGGTTTTGGACAAAAGGCTGACCAGTCGGTCTAGGCGTCGCCCCAGGTGGTCTTTGAACAAATTGTTGTCCAGGTATAGGTTGTCGGAGCTGTTGAGGTCTGACTCCAAGACCAGGTTGCGGAGGAAAGCCTGGACGCAAAGGAAACGAGCTTCGGCTGTCTAATCTTGTGAGAGGAGGTCTTGGAGATGCTGTCACGTAGCCTGGGAATTGCTGCCCGTCTTGCTGGCTTTTCGCCTAACAATACAAGACATTCGAGAGCTTTATTGATGGATCGAATGCGAAACGCAAAGAAAAGCATGAGTTATCGAAATTTAAGTATTGTAGGAGGAATGTCACAGAAAGTGGTGTCTCGAAGCAGTGCCTGGCTCGAACGGCTCCAATGACAAAGTCCACGAGAACTTTACCACTATTTTTTCACGGAACAAGTCAATAGCATTATCATCGAACTACAATGAACCCTCTACAATGGTCGCTTCTTACCGTCTCTTGTGTGGGTTGAGCATCTTTAAAAGGCACATTTTCGGGTGAAGGACCATTTAATACTGGCGGTTGAGACATTACCGTCTAAGAAAATCTTTGTTTACCGTAGATACTGCAATAAATGTTTTATTGACTGAACTTTCAACTATCTGCAATTTACAAAATTCATTAGGGTGCAGATTAACGTGGCTGATACAACAGCAGAAGTGATAGGGTAACTATTTCAATGTAATTGTTTGCGTGGCTAGAATTTACTTGGTCGATCAATCTTCAAAAGCTCAAACTAATTTTTACGAGTTGGATTCGGTACGAAGGACAAGACGAGGTATGACCCAATTGAAGTCGAGGTGCGTGCAGGGAAAACTAACCAGATGGGTTTCGATCATGTATTCTCACATAAAATGCATAAATCTCCCGCTGCATCGTTGTGCCAAGCGGCACAAAACGCAATCGTTATCGTTATCACACACATTTTGTCGCGCCAATTTGAAAATCGAAGCAGTGGAAGTTGTTAGATAACACCCTCAGGCGATCGCCGGCAAACAACGGAAATTTCACATTTCGCCCTTTCTAATAAATTAAATTTGTCGGGCGAAGCTCACGCAAATCGGTGCACAGCACAGCTCAGGAATTCTGATTAATTTGCGCTAATTTGCATTTGACGAGCCGCTTGAAATAATTTAAACAAATGATTCGCTTGACTCGAACCGGCGGTGCCCCAATAAAATCGATGCTTGTTAAAATAGAAATCTCTTAAAATAGACTCCGGTAAGAAATCGTTATCAATTAGCGTCAGAAAAATCTATTACCAAGCCACGTTACGAGATAATACGAAATTTTGGGGCGACCGTTTCCGTTTCACTCGCTTCGTTCCCGCAACCCGGAATTGCTATTTCATTATCATAAAAAGAAAGCACGAAAAGTGGTGAAACGCGATCAAAACAATTGAATACAACTTGTACATTTATACAATTTCCTCACAAAACTGAATCGATTCAGCTTTCTTCATTCGCTGATGATGTGCAGTTTTCGGGATGTTTCTAAAAGCGCCACGAATAATTACGGCTGTGTTTACGACGCGCCATAAAACTACGTTACGTGTAAGCGACGACGTCCCAAACACTAACAACAAATTAATAATGCTAAGGTGTTGGACTAGCGAAAAGCCAGCTTACGTTATTGTAGGTTCGCGTGTATCAAATGCAAATAACGACAGCTTAGTTTACCGAGCAATTATCGTATCTGTTGCAAGTGCAAATGCAGGCCTTAGTTGTGCTGGTGTAAAATTACCTGTTACCGGCAACACACGGAGGTTCTTTCAGTGTTCTGCCGTGCTTACTGCTCGGCCTGAAATCTACCACCCCTAGTGCGCTGCCGCCGAATCGATCGACCCATTCAAGATACGCCGCCACCGTGAAAGGCACATACGTCCTCTTTTTTTAAATATTTATTCGCGGCTGGTTTACTTGGAGTCTAATTATTTAATGAGGTTTGTGAAATGTTGCCTTTGGCGGAATTGGAGTGGTTGGCGAGAGGAGGAGTGTGGCGGAAGCGAATAGACTGTAAAGAATCGATAAGAGAAGAACAAAGAACAAAATATCAAAGCTTTGAAAATAAGTATTAAAACTAGTATTAAAACTGTTTGGCCCCCGTGCGATTAATTAGCATCGCAATCATGCTTGTTTTACGCTTGGAATGCGCTTGGAAATGTTAGTTAAACATATTGTCAATAGATGGCGCTATGACCAAAATACGGTTTTTAATAATTTTAAAAGAAACACCAACATTTTTATCTGCTTGTTTATTTTTCGCCGATAGCGGAGAAAGTAACCTTCAAAATGATGTCTCAATCATTGGTTTTGATGAAGTATTAAGAGAGATATAGCGGAAAGTATGTACCGACAAAAAATACAAACATTGAGAAATAAGTATTATAAAATATGGGGATTTTAAAAATTTGCATGTTAAATATATAAATAAATATTATCAGCTACTAAAGGATCTGTTGAATTTGGACAAAATATATCTACTGTTTATAATAATAATAATAAATCGTCTCTTATTGCAGTGAAAAATATTTACAGCAATGTGGCGAAGTTTAGCCTCAGGCTATTCTTACTCTTAACCACAAATACACAAAACAAAAAATAAAAATTAAAAACTACTTGTTAGATTTTTGTTCCTCGAGCAGAGAGAGACGTATGATCTTAGCAAACATCCTAGCCCCAGTATTTTTGTCAGCCCAGCTTAATCTATTAAATCATATCATAGGACTTGCAACACCAAGAACTAATCGATATATTTCAGCAAAACTTGGCACATGCCTTTGCTTTCATATGCGTAGTAAATGATTAGATATTGCATCATAGAAACTTAATAATGTGGGAGAACACCTCTACCTCCAACTTTTACATTCGCCTAGACATGCGAATTTCAACGACTTGTACTTTTGGTCAGCTCTAAAGAGGTTGAAGTAAATTAATGATTTTCTTATACAAATTCCTTGGGAAGCCATGAAACAACTTTATCTCAGACTGATTTAAGTCCATTGCTATATGAGAGTTTAAAACACCCTCGATAGTTCTAATATAGGAAAGAGTATACCTACCTACTCCAATTTGTGGCGCTGTGCTACAATGCTGGATGAACAATACAATAGAGGCTAATTCCTATGATTATTACCGTTCTTCGGTCGCAAATTTTAGTACTTCTTGTTGCCAAATAAATTATTAAGGCTTGTGGCTTTTAAGATTAAAACAATTTTTGAAAAATCTCTCACTTTAAATACAATAGGAAAAAATTAAAACTAGGAAAATTTTTGAAGTCAATTCAATTACTACAACAAGGAAACTATTTGTTATTACCACTTAAATGTAAGTATTACATTGAAAAGCAATTGTATTGGGGAATATATGATTATTACACTTTTATAAGAGAAACCAACTTTTTTTTATCACTTCTCTCCCAAAAAATTTGTTTTAATTTTATTAAAAATTGTTAATTTATTACCTAAAATAAAACAAATAATATTTATTTTAGTTTTTTTTATTTTCAAAAATTTGTGTATCGGTTCCCTAAAAACTAATTTCCGTGGTATGCGCGGATTTATTATTTCCGGCTAGATTCAGTTTTTGTAGAAGGATAATAATCTATATAACATGTATAAGACTGTTTCGGCTATCCAAATCCTTTCTACATGAAAATCATTTTTGGAGAATAAAACAAATTCAAAGGCAATATTCCCATCAATTCAATGTGGATTAAATATGATGGTCTATCACCTTTAGATACAATAAGAAAAAATAAAAATTAGGAAATTTTTTGATGTCAACTTCAACTACTAGAAAAAGCAAACTATTCGTTATTACCACTTAAATGTAAGAATTACATTGAAAAAACAGTTTTATTGAGAAATAGATGATTAAGAGAAACCTACTTTTTTTAACGTCTTTCTCAAAAAATTAGTTTCAACTTTATTAAAAATTGTTACTTTATTCTGTAAAATAAAACAAATCCTTCATTTATTTTTATTTTTTATATTATTTTTTGCTTTTTTTATTTTCAAAATTTTTTTGTATCGATTCCCTAAAAGCTAAATTTCGTGGTATGCGCGGATTTATTATTTCCGGCAAGATCCAGTTTTTGTAGAAGGATAATAATCTAGATAATATGTGTAACACTGCTTCGGCTTTCCAAATCGTTTCTACATGAAAATAATTTTTGGAGAATAAAACAAATTCAAATGCAATATTCCCATCGATTCAATGTGGATTAAATATGAAGGTCTTTTGAAAAGTTCTCGGAATGAAATTGCAAAAGCGTCAATAGTGATTTCAATTAGTAAATTTAATTTCTATCATATGCTTCCTCCTTTTTAACACATTTGGTCCAACCATGTTCTCACTCGAATCTCTTGTTGCTCACTAGCAAGCAAGCTCTTTTTATGCACAATTCTGCCGTAAGCACAATATAAATATGAATCATATGAATATTTCCGATAATTTCTTCAGATGTTGTCCTTTTTGGTCTTCCGGAGCGAGGGTCATATTCTAGACTTTCCTCGCTTAGACTTCGTAATCCATTTAAAAATGTGGTAAATGAAAGATCTTACGACATTTTTTCAAACGGCTTTAAGAAAACTGTTTGACAGTTTATGACATTACATACATAATATTTTACTCACGGCTATTATATAAACCAAAAATTTGTATTTCGTAGAAAATTTGGAATTGAAATGGGCGCCAATCTATTATTTCAAGAACTTTTCAAACGACCCTCGTATTTGAGTAAGTTTTGTCTATTTATTTAGAAACATTTTCAATAATGAATTATTGAAAAGTAAAATGAGAATTCTCAGTAGGCCATGGAAACTAGCTTTTGTTCTATTTTATACAGTGTGGACCTTTGACATTGACATATCGTGACTAAGAATGTTGCCCAAACGAGCTCTAAATTGACGCCTTGAAATTGAATTTGTTAAAAAAGGTCTAAATGCGTCTTACAAAGCGTGTCCTACATAATTGTGAACAGTGAACATAATTACGAATTTTTCCAACTCAAGGTCAAAGCTTTGCTTCACTATTCATTTTAAATCGATTATATAACATACTCTAAATTCCTTTTTTGTACGCCCATCTTTATATTAATAATCGTTTACATACAGTTCAGATATTAAATAAATATTAATATTTTGTTTTTCAATTGCTAGTGGAATAAAGTGTAATAGAAAATTAGAAAAAAGTCGGTTTACAGGTTCCTGAAAATTTATTTTAAGTGAAAATGAATAACCAAAAACCGATAAACTCTTTTTTATCATTGAATTAAAAAATATTTATCTAGTAAAATTAAAAATAGGAAGTATTGTACACAGATCGGTAAATTCTTAAATTATTTTCACAGAAAAAAATAGCATCAAAAGAATTTGTTTTTAGCGAATTACATATTATGTATTATAAAAAAAAATTATTATTATTAATAAGTACATATTACATTAATTTATTTAATTATATATTTAATATTATAAATGTAAATAAATATGTAAGAATTGAATACACAATAAGAACCCTCTAAAAACATTCATACAAAAACATAAAGCAATCGCCAAAACTTTAGAAAACCTTTCGTATTTCAGAAAATGTAACAATTGATAAAAAATCGAGAAACGAAGCTAATAGAATTTCATTTTAAAAACTAAACAAATAAATAAATTATCTTAATTGTTTATTATATGCACCAAAATAACCGTTGGGTTTATATAATTTGTAACATAGAAAAAATTATAATAAATATCTATCTATGACAACCCTTTGTTTGACACAAATTGCCTTATAAATCAATATACATTCATGTTAATTCAAATATGTCATGCAAAATATTTTATCTCAATCCCCCATAGAGTGAATGTTTAATAAAAATAGTTTTATCACACTGCATGGTACAATTGTAATAAACATATCTTGCAACGGTTTTTTTGCAATGTGGGTGCCGTTTACAACAATTAAAAAGTGCCCTTAATCTGCTACAAATTGATAATTTGTAGTCATTAATGTAGTGATAATTTTAAAATGTGTAGGCAAATGTATTGATAAGTCTTAAATATAAAATATAGATTTTATGATTTATGAACCCCTTTTACTGAACAGATAATAAAAATAACAAAATCAATCAATATTTGCATGCTGCCTTTTATCATCGGGCACGCACATTTAGCAGATTTGAATATTCGTCGGTAAGTAGTCGACGTTAAAAAATAACAAAAAGGACACAAATGAAGAAGAATTTGTTATTCATAAATAAAAAAGTTACTTTTATCAGAGTTTAAAGAAAATTTATTGCACATTTTAAATGTATAAGTAGGACTGGGGTTAACGCCCTGTCAACAAATAATAATAAGTTAGTTGTTAGGAAAATGGAAGTGCTATACGAAAATTGTTTGATTTCACATCGACATGCAAGTCTGGCAAACATTTCACCCGTGCCCTCTATTCTTTAGTCTCCAAACTTCTATTGATAAAACAGAAAACAAAGCGCCGAGTCAGCACCGATCAATTTAAATTCTCAAAATGATAGTCGACCCGCCAAAATTATTTTTGGAAAGGTTTTTGTTGTGTGATCTATTTTTAATCGAAGTGCCAGGTAAATGGCTTTATTTTCGTGTTGGACGCGTTTTGCAATGTTGCTTAGTCAGCTGGACCAGGCCCAAAAATGAAATTATTTCCCTCTATTTTTATTGTTGTTTTCCAAGGAAGTTCGTTTGTAACAGAAATGGGAAAATAACAATATAATGGGGGTTGTGATAGGTTGTGGCTACAAAACATCAATCGATCCGAAACCACGTAACATTAAAATTCTCGTCCTTGACTCCTTTACCTAGTCTAAAATGAACTACCAATTTAAAGATCACCATCATCAATTTAAGTCCCGCTTGTTTGTAACATAAAAATTATCAAATTAATGTTTTTTTTTAGTTACTTAGCCTTGTTTTAAATGCAAGTGACAAGTTCACATTACTCACACTCTAAAAATAGTCGCACATAATGGCAGTGCGACTTTTTGCAGTCGGATATCAATAATAAATGGCAAATGGAAATAATTGAATTGATTTTAATAGACGAGGAACTGTGCTGCTCCCTGTGCAATTATAATTAGATTCTCTAAGTGAGCAATAAATTCAACCTACGATTGTTTTAATTCCGCTGCACCCACGTGACGTATTGCCAAATTACGTCTACAAAAGTGAATCGCAGTGAAATTTGCAACAGATATTCGGACATCGAATTCTTACATTTTAATCATTAAATTAATAAATAATTTAAACAAATTTCAACTAAATATTAAAATATTTTTCAATGTTAATATGAAATACATTCTCAGTGGATTCTTGGAACAATCTTAACAAGCCTAAGGATACACCAAGGCAGAAAAAAAGAATAAATAGAAGCAATTCAAGCGAATACGACAGAAAAATGCAAAAAAATAGTAAGAACCGAAGAGGTATAAGATTATTAAAATGTAGAGTTCAGCGAGTAAAAGGAATCCAAAGAAATCAAATCAAACGAATCCCACGGGAATCAAAACGGTTTAAATTTAGAACATTTCAACAATTTTTAAATCTATGCAGTATACTACATAATAATTTATTTACAATACAATACATTCTAAGTAGATCTTGATAAAAATTTAAACAAGTTTGAAGACTGACACTGCCAAAGTCTGAAGAGCCCTATTTTCTTATTCCAAAAGCAATCAGTTCAAAACGGTACCAAAGAAAAATCTCAAAAACCTATAATATAAACACATGAGGTAAATAATATTTAACCCGAAGGCATTAAAATAGTTTAAAAAAGAATATTTCAACAATTTTCAAATCTATGCAGTCTACTAAATATTACGGTATTTTCAAACGTTTCGGTTAGAACTTAAATTTGCATCCTCAATAGTAATGAAAACAATTCAACAAGTCTGAGACTAAGTTTGAAAAACTCTATTTTCTACTTCAAAAAGCAATTAATTCAACAGGGTACCAAAGATAAATCAGAAAAATTTTAAAAGCCGAACCAAGAATATTTACATGTATAAAAGAAATCCTAAGAAATAGAATTACATGAATACGGTATATATATATATACGGTATAAAAACGGTTTAAAAAATAAACATCTAAATAATTTTCAAATCTATGTAATTACATACAAGTCTACTAAATATTACACTATATTAAACTCTCAAAGGTTTCAGTTACATCTTACAACCTCAGTGGAGTTTGAAAACAGTACAAAATACAAATCTAACGAATCCCGAAGATATCAAAACCGTTTAAAAAGGAACTTTTACATAAGCCAGTCGCGACTGTGACAGCTGGGAGAGTACTTCGACCACGACCACACCGCCACTGAAGATGTCCACCGCAGCTGTGGACGAAACGTTTGGCAGAGATTCATGGGGATCACTTGCTGAGTTAGCCTCTCGGGGCGCTCACTACACCCCCCCTCATGGAACTTCGCATGGAACACGGTCAACAAACCCGATTAATACCACCGTTGTTGACTTTTACATAATTTTAGAGAATTCAGAAGGTAAATCCAAAGAAAACAAATCGAACGAATTGTAAACCTAAAACGAATTAAAATATGAAACAAAATAAATCTACCAGAATTTAAAAGGAGAATGTATAAATTGCAAATGGACCTAAATAAAGTGGAAAATGTAATGACATTGTAATATATAAAAATAATATAACCGATTCAGGAAACAAATCAAACGAATCTGGAACAAAACTATAAATAATACACCTTCAAATAGTTGAAGAGGATAGAAATAGTAACCAATCCACGAACGAATTTAACACAATCTGTGGAAGAACAACGAGAACATCTTTAACAACTCAAGATGCACTTAGACAGTTTGAAAAAATTATTTGTGTTCTACAAAGAATGAAAAGTACATTTAAATTTATTCAGAACAATTTATCAGTACCTAGGAAATATAATGAAATATTTAGGTGTTTGTTACCTAATAAAGCCATTTATAGAACACAACTAAATTAGACAAAAAATGAAAGAATATTTTGTAGTGTTGAAAAATAAGTATTTTATTTGTTTGAATATTTAATGGTTATGGCAATACATTTTCATCGTAAATCTTCCATTAAAATAATGCCAAATTTTTCAATTCATTCAATTCATGGTTATAAATCTTAGCCATAATTTTTGTTATTGTTCCTTTCCAAGAGAACTATTATTTAGTGCTCAGTATAAATATTTGTTCTTATAAAATTGATTTCGAAAATTTTCAAATTTAGGTGAATTCAGTATCAAGTCTAATTATCCGTGCTCATATTACAGCTTTATAAATTCTGATTTTACATATATTTCACTTTACTTTCTGAATTGTTTCGTAATTTAACGTCAAGATTTAAAAAAAAAAATTCAAAAATTCCTTGCTGTAATTTAACACTAAGAGCAAGAAATTATATTCTTTTAATTAGTATTAAATTACATTTCGAAACTATTGTGCCGATTTAACGTAACAATTTTATCATGCAAACATTTGCTTATTCCTCCAACATGTTTATTTAGTCGATCTTGCGCAACGTGACAATTATACTTTTTGTCGTCTATAATTAAGATTCCAATCGATTCTGCTTCAATTTAATTACTTTTATTATGGCAAAATGATGTGCCAGGCGGTACTAACTGTTCTGTCAACAATATTTCATAGTTTTTTAACTTTTTAAAGAAAAAGATGCACGACATGGTTGCAAATATTTACACAAACCAGTCAAAGTTACATCAGCGATGGTTTAATATTGCGTGCAAGTTACCATTTATAGCTATCGGTTCGAATATCAGACGGAAAAATGAGTTTTCGTTTAGAGTAATTTACGGTTTGAATTATTTGAAACATATTTAGCAAAATCGCTAATATCTCCGGAGACCAAGTGACGAAACGTATGGGTCTTGTTAAGTTGTTGTGATCATTAAAAGATCAGGAGTCATCGTGGAAATAATTACAAACCAATTATTTATTTGTAATTGTAAAATAATTTGCTCGTTGGTGGTTAGAAGTACGAAAAAATTACAAAGTGAGAGCTTAATTATTTTGACCAATTATCAGAAAATTTGCTTGGGAACCGCACACAAAATTTTCTGTGCCTGTTTATTTTTACAATATTGGACTATTATTTTACATAAAAATAAAAATATAAAAGCGGAATTGTTGTGGGATGAAACTGGGTGAACGTCCCCGTCCTAAAAATATTAAAAAAACTAAAATTAGACAACAAGGTCCACGTTTCTTATTTTGCGCCAAACCTAGCTCTGCATATTGTTTTGGCGATGTGCGTTCATCTCCGCTCAGTTAATTATGCAATAGTTCTCTACATATCAAGTGTTAATTTAATTCAATGTTGTCCATCTGATGTCATCTGCTTCATTGCGCAACACATGTCCGTGTGTTAAATATTCATCGTAAAAATCACCTGTTTCCAGCATTTTAAAGACATTTTATTATATTTTTTTAATAACAAAAATCGCGCACTTGTTCTAATAAGACGTGTTGTATAAATTCTAAGATTTTCATTTACAAGAAAAACAAATCTCCTTCGCACAATTATTTTCAATAAAAAAATTTAAATTCGCTCACCTGCTGGAGCTGCATCTCCGGGGATTTTTTCAGCTAAATGGGCACCGTTCGTTCGCACGTCAGTCATTTTGAGCTTTATTACCGACACTTCTCACAGTCACTGTCCCTGAAAACTGTAATATCCTTGCACTTCGCGTTCCAACGTCGAAGAAGAGTGTGGAGCTTAACACCCGTTTAATGATGCGTTACTGATAGCGAGTATATTATACCTTGTAATTTGTTCGAAGCTTTTGCGTCGAACGAGTGTCAGCGATTGTTTACGTTCAGGCACGAAATAAGCTTTTCGTTCTCGGTTTGAGATGCTGGTTGCAGCGTTTCATGGGCGTTCGATCGAATCTCGTCGTCTGAGATGAAAGCTCACGCCTGCGCCAGTTCAGGCGCTTCCGAATATCGAAAATATTCGATGCGGTGACTGGAAATGGCTTCGAGCACGTCAAATAAACCCAAAGTGGCATCAGAACGTCCCAGTTTCAATTTCAGTCAGTTTAGTTCAACAGAAAATGTACATTATTGCAGACCCAATTTGGTGTGGTGTCAATTTACAAAAAGAGTATAAACAACGAGCTTTGCAAGATGAGAAGTTGGAATCTGGGGCTGCAGGCTTAGATGAGATAAATTTGTAGAGTAATTCATGGTAGAAATTCAGAGTAGGTTAAAAGTACTTTGAAAGTGATTAGAGTGGAGGAAATATTTAAGTTTGGGTTGGAGAAACTTAAACTTAAGTTCTCTTTTGAGAATTGGTTCGGTTACGAAACATTTCAGGTTTTTGCTAACAAATTTCATTACAGATAAGGGACATTTTTTATTTTGTCAATGTAATAGAAAATTCTATTTAATAATCCATCGATTTAAATATCATATAATGACGGCCGTTTTAAAAATATATAAAAAGGCTACTGACAGGGAGATATTCCTTTTTTAATGAACTTTCTAATGGTAAAATTTTGCAAAAAAAAATGTTTGTCAATTTAACGAGATCATAGAGAGAGAACCTGATTAGTTTTTCAATTAATTCGATTTGTGGAAGGTTACTAACATCGATTAGAAGAATTTGTTGCTATTCAAAGCCCTGCAGATCGTGAATATAAATTGCTTGAAAAAAATTACTTGAACATCTCATGTGTCGTTCGATTCAGAAAATCATTTAAAATCCAAATATGAAATGCTGCTCCTGTCAAAAATAAAAAATTGTGTCATCTCCCGAAAAACCGAAAAATGAAAAAAACTGCTTTTTGTGCCAGAAGGTGACACCACAGATTACTCGTGACACTGACATACATGTTTGATTAAATATTTAAACTACAAGTCTGACAAAGTTATCGTGAAATTATGAAAAAAAAGGGAGGTTTCCATAAACCTGTTACATCCTGTATACCTACTAAGTCGAAGGAGATGCGAGATTATAAGATCATTATCAGTAATAAATATTATAAAGTATCAATCAATCAATTCTAAACAAAACCATAAATAACCAATAAAAAATGTAAACAATTACGTGAAAAACAATAAACATTCAAATCAAGTCTTACAAAATCGAAATGATTTCCCAAAGAAAAAAGTTGTACGCCACTGATGATGTTTGATGTAGTCGTCCACGAAACGTCTGACATCCCTCTTAGGGAATATCTCCTATTAGAACACTGTCTTCAAACTTGAGAAGAATTGTATTAAATATATAATCTTCAAAACTGCTTGGGGCAGAAATATCTTGTAAGAGATACAAACGAATTTCAGGCATTCTTCATTTGGCAGAAAGTTCTCCTCGAAATTAAAAGAAATCAATTAATTTTACAAATAATAAAATTTGTACAATTATCGAAAACACTTCTTGCAGATCTCATACCAATTCGTTAATGTTTATTTTATAATCATTCTTGATTAAATGATAAAATATGATTAAATAACTTGGATAACAAACGTGTGATGTTTTGCTTTTATCTATCAGATCTTTTATCATATATCTTTGTTTCAGAGTTAATAGGAATACCAACTGCTTAAATACTAAATATGAAGGAAAGAATTTCTCATATTTCAAATATTTTAAATTTTCGTACAAGGATAAGGAACACAAATTTCAAAGAGCAGAGTTCGTTTCGGTCTTGATTTGTACACAACAGTTCTTCCATATCAAGTTTTTTGTGCAAAAGGAAGCCGAACAACTCGTTGAAACTTAATTGTTCAAATCATATTAAAAGTAGTGCAAAACAGTGGCAATTTAAAAATACTATAAATATAAAATTAAAAAATGGTGTAATTTCCGGAGGAACAGGAAGTTAAAAAATTGGTTTTTATGCCAGAAAGTGACACTGACATGCATGTTTAATTAAATATTTGTACATACCACGTCTGAAAAAGTTGTCTTGAAAATTGCGAAATAAAAGAGAGGTATTCCATGAACCTCCTGTATACTGAGCCTGTATAATCAGTCGATGCAAATCGGAAATTAAAAGATTATTATCAGTAATAAATATTATAAAGGTTCTATCAATAAATTCTAATCAAAACCATAAATATTCTATAAAAAATGTAAACAATAAAAAGAATAAAATACAAATCAAGTCTTAAAAAACCAAAATTGTGGGCAATAACCACAAAACCATTTTTTAAGAAAAAAGTTGTACGCCCCCATCAACACCGCCACTGATGATGCTTGCCGTAGTTGCCGACGAAACGTCTGACATCCCTCTCAGAGAATGTACTCAACTAGAACAGTGTTTTTGAACTTGAGAAATATTGTATCCAATAATTTTCAAACCCCCAGGGAATGCATAATTATCTTCCAATATAAATAAAACGAAGTTCCAGCAAAATTTTTCTTCGAAATTAAAAGAAGTTTATTAATTGTACAAATAATAAAATCAACGTAATTATCAAAAACACTTCTTGCAGATCTCATAATAATTCGTCAATGTATATTTTTTAATAATTCTTGATTAAATGACGAAACATGATTAAATGACTTGGATAACGAACGTGTGATGTTTTTACAAAATGTTGCTTTTATCTTGCAAATCTTTTATCAGAAATCTTTGCTTCTGTAGTGTTAATAGGAATAATAAACTGCGTAGATACTAAATATGTGGCAAAGTATTTCTTATATTTCAATAATTTTTTTAAGGATGAGGAACACGAATTTCAACGACATAGAACAAAGGCATTGCGGACTTGTTGTGCACACAACAGTTCTTCCATAACGAGTTTCTAGTGCAAAAGAAAGTCGTACACTCGCTTTAGAAATAATTTGGTAGGTCTATCCTATAGCAAGTTTCTCTAAGAAAAAAACACAAGCTGATTAAAAGCATTACTTTATTTCCCTGTAATGTCCTTAAATGTACAGTCTCGCATCGTGTTTATTTCTTCTTTTGTGCTTTTTGCGGCTTGAACGGAGGATCCAGTCCGCACATTCTTCTTAGGAAAGCTGAAATTCCAAAGATAGATTTACTTAATGTGGTAATTTGGCTTAACACTTACGTGTGTACTCGATTTCGCCCTCGTCGTCCTCTTCATCAAGACAATCTTCAAACACTTCGTCGACTTCAAAATCTGCCAGTTTTTCTCCTATCGGGTTACATTTAAGTAAAACAGAAAACTAAAAAAAAACGATTCAATCACCTAATGCCATTAGCGAATGGGACAATTCAGCTGCGGACATCTTCCCATTGTCGGCTTTGTCGTACAACTTCAAACACTCGATGAAGTCTTCGTAACACCCTTGATCCTTCCTCTCTTTCTTCAACTCGCTGTATATTGGTAGGGTTTCGTCAAACTTGAACTTCTTTTCACCTAAACCACCGCCTAAACTATTTTCTTATAACTATATAACTGACAAACCTAGCTTCTTAGTAACTCCAAACTTTTCAAGACGGGCGAGACTCGGGTTTAAATTCAGAACGTTCAGAAATTTAATAAGCTTAGTACCGTCCAGCAACCCATCCATCTCTTTGTAGAGATCAAAAGCGAACTGTACATCTATGAAATGATCACAAAATTAGTTCAAATCGGTTCAACACGTTTGTCTACCTTCAACTTCTGATTCTTTGAGGTCGGCCTAAAAACCGTGGCTGTATTACATAATAATGCAATCGAGTGTCTTACCATTTTCTGATACTGTTGGATGCAAATTATTGGTGGTGCGCGACGAATGAGGCTTGAATAATGTCATCCCGATGTTTTATATAGCACACCTATCTCAATCTAAATCAGTCCCTAAGACGGCAAGCATGTCAATTGCCATTGGTTGCCCACGGAGAAAAAATACCGCAATTGCAATTTAATACGACTGCAGTGCCGTATAGAAATAGCTTGCGTTTGCAGAGTTTTCCCAAAGCGGTTTTATCGAAAATATCCGCAAACTGAGACAGCCAACGGCCAAATAACTTATTCATCATGTTTAGTATCATAACAGCTGCCTTCTTTAATTTTAGATTAAAATACATTTTCAAGGCTTCTGACTAATTTGACTTTTAGACGATAATTTTTATTTTAATGTGTTTTGTGTGTAACGTTTGTCATATACAGAGTGTTTCACGACGAGGGCCTATTATGCAGATAAAGAGAACGGAAAAACCGAGTGAACAAAAAGTTGGCACACTTATGTAAGATTTACTTGCTGAAAATATTTTCATGATTGTGCCACTTCCGCATACCGGAAGTTGCTATCAACTTTGTTATTTTGAATTCAACATACATATTTTTAATATTAATTTAATTAATTAATAAAATTATATGTCATATGGTATCAACGGTATGTGGTATCATATCAACGGTATCATATTGTATGCACTTTCTCCCATTTATTTGAGAGAAAAAAAATTATCTTGTGCAAAAGGCGAAAAACCAGTGCAAAAAAAATATAATTAATAAACTCTAAAAGTCAGGTCGTCGAAACTTTGTCCTCAGTTGGACAAAAGGTTCAGCTATGTATCGGAGTATAAACAATTTCAAGAATATTCCTGGAGACAAAGAAAAGTTAGCTGAAATTCAATAAATTCAAAAAGGATAAAAGTCGATTTTTCCAAATTGAAACCACATGTTTTTATTACACCTTTCCATAGAAAATTTATATTCCTATACTTAAAATGGACCGTTTTTATGTTAATTGCTTTTTCCAGTTTTTTTTACCATTATGAGAAACTAGGTGAAGTAGGCTTATTAAAATCTTATCAAGTCAGCTGTGAAAATAGGTTTGATATTTTTTAAAGTTAGCAGTTGCGAGATTTGAGATCTAATTCACTTGTAATGCTACGATTTACAAATTTCAAAAAAAAATAATTTAAATTCCCTGTTCATACTCCGCCAGAAAGAGTCTTCAGAAACTTTCTTAGTTATTACACTGTTATTTTTTAATTAATCATTATACAGTAATTGCAATTTTCGAATTAAATGTTTTTGTTTGTTTTTATTTGTTTTATTTTAATGTGTTTTGTGTGGAACGTTTGTCATATGCAGGGCTGTTTTACGACGAGGGCCCATTAGGCAGATAAAGTAAACGGAAAAACCGAGTGAACTGAAAATTGGCCCACTTTTATAAGATTTACTTGCTGAAAATATTTTCATGATTGTGCCACTTCCGGTATGCCTGAAGTTGCTATCAACTTTGTTATTTTAAATACAACATACATATTTTTAATATTAATTTAATTAATTAAGTAAATTTTATGTCATACGGTATCAACGTTTATGCACTTTCTCCCATTGTTTGAGAGAAAAAAATATCTTGTAAAAAAGGCGAAAAACCAGTGCAATAAAAATTTTAATAATTAATAAACTCTTAAAGTCAGGTCGACAAAACTTTGTCAACAGTTGGACAAAAGGTTCAGCTATGTGTAGGAGTCTAAACACTTTCAAGGATATTCCTGGAGAAAAAGAAAAGTCAGCCGAAATTCAATAAATTAAAAAAGGATAGAAGTCGATTTTTTCAAATTGAAATCATATGATTTTATTACACATTTCCATAGACAATTTTATTCTCTATCCGATGATGTATCATATTCCTATTCTTAAAATGGACCGTTTTTGAGTTAATTGATTTTTTCTAGTTTTTTACAATTATGAGAAACGAAGTGAAGTATTACAATCTTATCAAGTCAGCTGTGAAAGTAAGTTTGATATTTTTTAATGTTAGAAGTTGCGGGATTTGAAACTTGTAATGCTACGATTTACACATTTCTAAAAAAAATAATTTAAATTCCCTGTTCATACTCCACCAGAAAGAGTCTTCATAAACTTTATTAGTTATTACACTCTTATTTTTTAATTTATCATTGTACAGTAATTGCAAATTTAGAATTAAATGTTTTACGGTTATCTGAATAAGGTTTGATTGTTCAAATAATCGATAAATCCTTTGTTGTTAAACTTCCAACACAAAAATAATTATCTACTTACTTTAATAAATGCTCAAATACGGCCTAACTCGATATGATTTTAATAGGCCTACTTCACTTATATTTTCTCATAATTGTAAAGACAAGTCGAAAAAGTTAAATAACTCAAAAGCAGTCCATTTTAGGTATATGATACATCATCGGATAAGAGAATAAAATTCTCTATGGAAAGGTGTAATAAAAACATATGGTTTCTGTTTGAAGAAATTTCGACTTTTATCCTTTTTTTAATTTATTGGATTTCAGCTGACTTTTCTTTTTCTCTATAGGAATCTTCTTGAAAATGTTTAGACTCCTGCACATAGCTGAACCTTTTATCCAACTGATGAACATGTTTATACCAATTTTTATATTGCACTGGTTTCTTGCCTTTTTCACAAGATATTATTAATATAATATTAATAATAATAATATTATTTAATATTATTATTATTATTTTCTCTCAAACAATGGGATAAAGTACATATCATATTACATAGAATTTAATGCAGATTCTAAAAATATATAATATTAAAAATAGGTATGTTGTATTTAAAATAACAAAGTTAATACCAACTTCCGGTGGAACCGGAAGTGGCACAATCAGTTTAAATAAGTGTGTCAACTTTCAGTTCTCTCGTTTTTTCCGTTATTTTTATCTGCCTTATAGGCCCTCGTCGTGAAACACCTGTATATTGCACTGATGATGGAGATTGTCAGTTTGCCAATAAAAAATACAACTGCAAGTTGATCTTTACTTTATCTATCCCCAGTCCAATTTAAAAAATGTAAAAAATAAGTTTTGATCACGTACAAATGGACGAGATTTATATCAGCTTCAATTAAGTACTTGTAATGCACCGTCATCTTAAGCCGAAGTATTAATTTTTACAATCTACCACTTAATGTTTGGGAGTTTATCTTATCACGTGAACATTTCAACCAATCTTTATAAATAACCACAGACATGAACGTTATTTGACCTTAAACGGAAACAATGCAGTCTCACCTGGTTATTTGGTGTTTGCTTCTTGTAACTAGAACGTTTTGTGCTCCACGCGCTGACAATTTGTTCGAGCTTCCAGTGGTCCACGTAAACGATTTCCACGCAAGGTAATATTCACACCAAACGACGTAAACCCAAACGTTATTATACAGATTCGAGGAAACGAACGACGAAGGAGGCGAATGCAAAACCCAACCTTGCATCGGTGGATTTTCTAGACTTTATAAAGAAATTAGTGATGCTCTAACCGCCCAGCCTGGTGCCCTCCTTTTAAATGGCGGTGACAACTTCCAAGGTACTCTCTGGTACACTTTGTACAAGTGGAACGTCACTCAAAACTTTCTCAATCGACTACCGTTTGATGCGATTGTAAGTCACCACATTATTTTGTACAAAAAACGCTTAGTATCGTTAGGTTTTGGGAAACCACGAGTTTGACGATGGGATTGAGGGAGTGGTACCGTTTATTCAAAACTTGAAGGCCCCAGTAATCGTTTCGAACATAGACGACAGCTTGGAACCCGCAATTCAAAACACTTATCAAAAAAGCGTTGTCGTCGAACGGAACGGCAAAAAAATAGGAATCGTTGGTGTGATACTCAGGAAAACTAATGTAAAAGAACCGGGATGAAAATATGGGGTTTATTGGAATTTGTAGGAAATCTCCAACACCGGCAATTTGAAATTCTTCGACGAATCCGATTCGGTAAACGCAGAGGCGGAGCGTTTGGTGAAGGAAGAAGGCGTCTTCACTAATATTGTACTGTCTCATTCAGGGTACGACGTGGAAAAGGAAATGGCACGGAAGGCAACGCCGGAATCTAAAATAAGCCTTGTGGTAGGTGCCCATTCGCACAGCTTTCTCTACACTGGAGGTACTTCAATTTTTCCTGTGAACAGTCATGACGTTGACATTTTAGTACCAGTTCCTGGTCCGGCGACTCCTGTAGGTCCTTATCCTACAATAGTCAAAAATTCGGCGGGTAATCAAGTCTTAGTGGTACAAGCATCATGCTACTCCAGATATCTGGGCAACATCACCGTCATCTATGATCAAGATGGCAACTGCGTTGATTGGGACGGACAGCCCATTTTCCTAAGTGCTGACACATCTCAAGGTACTCCAAAAATTCTAAAATAACAAATAAAAACTGAGAAGTGTTGTTGTTGTTGCAGACGAGGCAATCAACGAAGAGCTGCAACCATGGAAAGATGGTGTGGATAGCATTGGAGAGAAAGTTTTGGGAAGCACTCTTGTGACGTTAGATCAAACCATGTGCAGATATTCGGAATGTTTGTTGGGTGATTTCGTTGCAGATGCCATGGTTTACAGCGTGAGTATCTGAAACATTGTCCCACGCGGTACTATTCGTACTTTTCAGTATACTAATTTATCGGAGAGCAATTCGTCGTGGACTTATGCTTCGCTTGCCGTTTTCAATGCCGGAGGCTTAAGAACGACCATAGAAGCCGGAGGTGAAAACCAATAAAGTTGTTGGGATTTAACAATGATGGTTTGTTGTAGCCATAACGTATAATGACGTAGTGATTGCGCAGCCATTTGGAAACACTTTCGATGTCGGCGAAATCCAAGGACAATACATCAAGGAAATGTTTGAATTCGCAATGAGTCCATACAACTACCACCGAGCGGCTGTTGATGTCAATATGTTACAAGTTTCAGGTTTCCTTCACCTTAAAATCCAACAATGATGATTTTTCTTGCTTGCGTTAGGTTTCCACGTGATTGCTAACTTATCAAACCCCGTCGGATCTCGAGTAGAATCAATTAAAGTCCGCTGCTCTGAGTGTCTGCTTCCTGCCTACGAAGACCTGGATCCAAGTAGAACCTACCGTCTAATTATACCATCGTTTCTCAGAACCGCTGGTGATGGTTATGTGACCATATCCGACAACATCAAGAATGTTAAAGTTGGAAGACTCGATATCGACGTTTTTACAGAGTACTTGGCACTCAAATCGCCGATTTTCCAAGAGATCGAAGGACGGGTTGAGTTTGTCGGCGACACGATAATACGTTATAAAAATTTGTAAATGAAACAATGGAAATAAAGCGGATAAAAATTATCAGTTTTATGATATATGTAGATTACCACACGACATAAGGAGTAGAAAAGACTGCCTAAGCTTCTCCGCGTGCGGAATCAAATGATAAGCGGATAGAACAATTTTTATCAACCATGGCGCTAATTCGTTGTGTAATAATTTCGGTTTTAATTAAATCCATAACCAGTCCACCGGTTGACAACTTCACCGAACTGTCTATAATCCACATCAACGACTTCCATGCAAGGTGAGTGGTTTGTTAAATCGGTACTTAATTAATATGATACTCAGATACGAAGAAATAACCTTGGATTCGGGTTTATGTAAGAGCGACGATTGCATCGGTGGATTTTCACGACTATACGCCACTGTCAACAGTCTTTTGCAACACAAACCAAACTCGATATTGCTCAATGCGGGTGACAACTTTGAAGGTACTCCGTGGTACGACATCCACAAATGGAACGTGACCCAATATTTCTTGAACAAACTACCAACCGATGCTTTTGTAAATTACTGATTAACCCAACTGATCCCGGTACTAATTTTACTGTGGTTGCAGACTTTGGGCAACCACGAGTTTGAAGACAAAATCGCCGGTTTGGTACCATTTTTACAGCACCTAAAAGCACCTGTGATGGTCGCTAACATTGACGCCAGCAAAGAACCGTCAGTTCAAAACCTCATAAAGAAGAGCGTTATAGTCGAAAGAAGTGGTAAAAAAATCGGCGTCATAGGAGTCGTTCTATCGACAATTACGGTACTTTTTATCAAAGATTGAAACTGGTAATGTTGTGGAATTAGGAAATTGCAGATGTTGGCAATTTGGTCTTGCTGGACGAATTTGCGTCTGTAAACGCCGAAGCCGAACGATTAGTCAAAGAGGAAGGGGTTTTTACTAATATCGTGTTGTCGCATTGTGGATACGACGTGGAACAAGAAATTGCGAAAAGATCTGGGTTCAAAATATCGATGGTTGTAGGCGGTCACTCGCACAGTTTTCTTTACACCAAAAGAGAAACAAATTTTGGTACCATTCCTGGACCTGACCTCCCAGTGGGTCCCTATCCCACAATTGTGAAATCGAACGAAGACAAAACCGTTCTGGTTGTGCAAGCATCATCTTATACAAAATATTTGGGAAACATCACCGTTCGATATGATAAAAACGGAGAAGTTGTTGACTGGACTGGAGCCCCAGTATTTTTGGACAATGTACTACCTCAAGGTAGTTATAGTTTTAATTATAACTTTTTTAATTTTTCTTGGTTTGTAGATAACGATATTAACAAGGAATTGATTCCGTGGAAGGAGGTAGTGGACAGTCATAGTAATCCTTCGATTGGAACAACTTTAGTGCGTTTGGAACAAGCGACATGTCCAACTGCTGAATGTCTTCTTGGTAATTTTATAACAGACGCTATGGTTTTTGGAGTTAAATATTATCCCAACTCAGTGTAACTTGTTCTTAAAACTGTTGCAATTGTAGTATATGGAGTCGCCCAAATTTGGAAGTTGGACTCGTGCCTCTATTGCATTAACTCATGGTGGAGGTCTTAGATCTGGCATTGATGCAGGAAGTAAGTTTGATTATTATTATTAACACGTTATGAATGGTTGTTAACCACTAGATATCACTTACAACGAAATTGTATCTGCCCAACCGTTCAATAACACAATCGATCTTGGAGAAATCAAGGGAAAGCATTTGAAAGAAATTTTAGAATCATCGACGACTAGCACATCTATCAATCTTCTACAAGTTGCAGGTAAAAACCAGTAACTGTGAATGAGTGTTTGATTTTTTTGTAGGAATTCATGTGGTGTACGACTTGAAGAAGCCGCAAGGTTCAAGAGTAACATTGCTGAAGCTCCGATGCCAGGAGTGTATGGTTCCAACATACGAAGACTTGCAAGAGGACAAAATCTATAAAATAATTTTACCGTCATTTCTGGCTGGAGGTGGGTTTGGTTTCGGTCTCTTTAAAAAATATTTACAGAACCACGTCAACGGCGAGTTGGATATCGACTTGTTTGTTAGATACATTTCGAGCAAATCTCCCATCTTCGAAGAGATCGAAGGACGTATTCTAATACTCCGATAAGTAATCTAATGTATACAAAGTTTAAGTTTGTGTAGTTTTATCAAACCGAATAAAGCATTTGACTCGTGTGGAATGATGAAAATGGAAATTCTCACAGTGGTGGTGGTTGTAATTTTATTTACGGGGACGTGTTGTGGTGAATTCAAATTGTCATTAATCCATTTCAACGATTTTCATGCCAGGTATGAATATTTGTCGTAAATTAGACTGTAAAAACTCTTAGAACTAAATATATAATAACAGGGAAAAAGAAAACACCGACCTTTTGATTTTAGTTTCTTTATTTGTATGTATGTATGTTCATGTATGTACCAGTTCTCCCCACTCTTTCTTCTTCGTACTTATTTTTTTTCCTACCATCTGTTCATCGTGGAACCAGTGAAAGAATGTAGACTTCACTCACTCACAAGAAGTTTGAGAAGCTCACAATACAAAATAAAAACAGTTTGCCTGTAAAAATAGGTACCTTATATTCAATACATTTACAGAAAGTTTGTGGTTTCTTACGTTATCTTTTTCATTTTTCCCAACAGCTACGAACCTGTAAACAACATTTCAACGACTTGTGAAGGCCAAGCCTGCATCGGGGGTTTCTCAAGATTATTTGCGTCAATCAAGCGGCTTCGCCAACAAAATCCGGATGCAATTTTACTAAACGCCGGAGATAATTTCCAAGGCAGTTTGTGGTATATCGTCCACAAATGGAACGTAACGCAACATTTCATGAACAAATTGTCATGTGACGCTACTGTAATCCCCCAAAGTTTACACATCCATCAATTAATCAGTAGTTAGACTTTAGGTAACCACGAGTTTGATGATGGCATCGATGGCTTAGTACCATTTTTAACCCATTTAAAATCACCCGTCGTGGTTTCTAACATAAATGCGTCCAACGAACCACGTATGCAAAGCTTGTACAAGAAGAGTGTTGTCATAGAACGAAATGGTAGAAAAATTGGAATTGTAGGAGTTCTTTTGAATGGAACCACGGTAACTCTTCTGATATACCGGGTGTTCGTTTCCAGTCAGGTCATAGGCGATATACGAGTACATACAAAAAAATTATTTTTACTTCATCATTTTCATAACCATCATATAAACGTGTGTACAAATAAAAACCGAGACTCAAGAAATAATGACTATTGAGACTGTCAAATCATGACATTTGACAACAGCTGTCAAGTAAAAATTTGCCCAAACGACGTCTAAACCGAACCTGGACTGTGTTGTAGTAGACATTAAATGTATCTTATCTATTGTGTCCAGGACGGTTATTAAGAGAAAACTTAATTTAGAATTTCCCCGACTAAGATGGAAACTTTGCCACCTACACTTGAAAAAAATATAAAATTATTGCATGGTCTATGTAGCCTCGTTTTATTTTTTTACGCACGTTATATGTAATTCGATTAGAACCAATAGATTTTAAAGAGGTGTAAAAAAATTCTCGAGGTTTTTGAAAATCATACAAATCTCCTTCCGCGTCTACTTCAAGCCAATTTCCGCGATGTTCGTATCATGTTTAAAGTACAAAAATACACAACTTTATTCAAAAGGCTCTTTTTAATAATAATTGGAATCCCGGACTTTACCAACTGATGAATGTAAAAGAAGTTATTTGATATTAAATATGTGGCCCATCAGCAGGAATATGTTCATATAGTTGGGTATAATCTTTGAGGACTGTTATAAAGACTTGAATTATTTAAACTACTGCCACTTATATTAAAATTATAGTTTAGCTTTAATTAGTAAAACAAAACAAGTTATATTCTCAGGTTGAAGTTAGTAATTATTAAAAAAATTAAAATGGATGGCAAATTTGTCGTCCGATAAGCCCTGGAAGAAGAATAAGAAATTCTCAAAAATTCTTAAATAACTTGTAATGGATTTTTTTGTGTATATGGGATAAGAAAAATGCAGAACAAAGAAAATTGCAATTTATTTGTAAAAAATGACCGGTTAGCCAAATACAAAGAAAAACATTTACGTTTGCACAAAGAAAAAAAGATATGTGAGTTTATGTGACTGTGGTTTTATATTTGATTTATTTTACACAAATCTTAATTTTTGATTTATTTTTCACAAGTTTCAATTTGGTTAGATAAAGTGGGGCCTATGATTCCATAATCACTTTTAGAATCTATTTATACAGTTGCTCTATGCCCCATTATTTTGCAATTTTTAAAAGCTGAATATATTAGTAGTACCGATTTATCTATCCTAAGACATGGGTTTTCGGTCCAATTAAATTTAAGGAGGACTAGAAAAAAAGTGAAATTCGTTTTCTACGTATGCGGCCTATGGCCACACTGGAAATGGGCACCCTGTATACGAAATGTAATAATCTCTTCGTAGCGCACTTCGCACACGGAAAATCTTATTTTCGAGGACGAAATTGAGTCAGTGAAGAAGGAAGCACAAAGACTTGAACGAGAAAATGTCTTTACAATCATCGTGCTGTCCCATTATGGTTACCAAAATGACGTAAATATGGCAAAACGGCTAAATGAAAAAGTGAGCATTATTGTTGGAGGACACACTCATAGTCTTCTTTATACTGGAGGTAAACAATTGTACTAATTAGTTCCTTATATGTATTGACAATTTGTTCTGAATTAATTAAAATTATTAAGAATTTTTCTTTAGTACCTATTTCTTCGAACTGATTCTATTAATATTAAATTTTTTGGAATAAAAAAATTAGGTTCTCTAACTTCTGCATATTTTCAGATTTGTTGAAATTGTTCTGAGGATCCATAAAGCATCCATCCGAGTTTGAAAACTGTGTAAATGTTCTTTTTTAAACTCATTTTTATACCGTCGGGATTATTTTGTTTGATTTCTTTTGGGTTCCTTTCACTCCTTGAATTTTTTACTTTTTATAATTTTTTACCTAATATGTTGGTTTGATTAATAGGATTTGTTTTATTTTTTTTGCATCGTGTTTAATTGATTGTTTTTGGAATAAGAATGTAGTTTTTCAAACTTTCGCAGTGCCAGTCTTCAGTCTTGTCGAATTGTTCTCAAAATTCACTGAGGGTGTTACTAAAATAACCGAAACGTTTTACTATTTAATAGACTACATAGATTTGAAAATTATTTAAATATTTCGTTTTTTAAATGGTTTTGATGCCTTCAGAATTCATGTAATTATACTTCTTATGATTTCTTTTATTTGCTGAACTCTACATTTTATATTTATTAAATATTACCTACCTCTTAGGTTATTAGTTCGGCTTTTAAGATTTTTCTGATTTTTCTTTGGTACCCTGTTGAATTAATTGCTTTTTTGGAACAAGATAATGGAGCTGTTCATACTTTATCTCAGACTTTCAAATTGTTTTCAAGACCCACTGAGAATGTATATCCAAGTTCTAACCGAAACGTTTGAAAATAACTTAATATTTAGTAGATTGCATAGATTTCAAAATGGTTGAAATGTTCATTATTTTAACCGTTTTGATGCCTTCTACCTTTTGTAATTTTTTTTTCCAATGTAAACGTTTGAAACAAAAATTTGCTCAAATGACGTTTAAACCAAGACCAGAAGATGGACTTTGTCGAAGAGGGCACAAAATGTACCTTATGCATTATGTCCAGAACGGTTATTAACAAAGAACATAATTTTAAGTTTCTCCAACTCAAGGTCGAATATTTGCCACACTCCTTCCAACGTCAATGTTATTCCTTGGCCTACGCACCGTCCGTTTTTTTTTACGCTCGTTAGTTTAATAAATAATAATTCAGATATTTTTTTCTTAAATCCTTTTCATGCCTTCAGGATTCATGTAATTTAATTTCTTAGGATTCCTTTTACTCATTGAACTCTGTACATTAAACCCAAGGCCATTATCACCATGGATAATTTTATACCACACGGCAGAATCAAAAGGTGCAATTATATTTAGTTCCTTTTATGTAAAAATAAATGTTATATTGGGTGTTTAATTAAAGTAAAATATAACTGAAATGAAAAAAAAGTTTTAGAAAAAATTACCAAATAATCAATGTCAAAAAAAAATTTGCAAGTGGTTCAAGATGGCCACGATCACCAAATTCTTTGGATTGTAGTGATGTATTAAGCAAATCAATTAATTTTAGTTCCAGTGCCTGGGCCAGATACCCCCTTAGGACCTTATCCAACAATTGTCACAAATCTAAATGGGGGGCGCATTTTAGTGGTGCAAGCATCATCAAATGCTAAATATTTGGGAAATTTATCAGTAAGCTACGATGATTTGGGTAGTGTCAACGAATGGGATGGAAATCCAATTTTTTTAGCACCTGAACTACCAACTGGTATAATATAACAGCAGTGGTGTAAGTAAATCAATTTTAAACCGTAGATGACGAAATTGATGCTGAAATAGCCTTGTGGAAGATAGCTGTAGATGAAAGAGGGAAGCAAATCGTTGGAAGGACAAAACATACAATGCCGAACACTCCTTGCAGACAAGCGGAATGTCCACTTGGAAATTTTGCAACAGACGCTATGATTTCAAACGTAAGTTATACAATTTCTTAAAGTTCTAAAAATCTGGTCCCAGTATGTAAATAAAGTGAGAGTGTCCATTGCCATGATTCATGCAGGAGGAATGAGGACAGGAATACAGCAAGGAAGTAAATCACACATTTTACTTTGCATTTGAAAATTATGTAGATATCACTTTCAGTCAACTGGTCACAACATTTCCATTCGAAGACACCATAAACATATGTGTGTTGCAAGGAATGCATTTAAAATTAATTCTAGAAAGTTGTATGGACGACAAGCACTTGCGGTATCCTCATATGTTTCAAGTTTCAGGTAAATTTTATAAATCTGTTTCCGTCAAACTAACTCGCGTTGTAGGTTTGCAAGTCGTGTTCAATATTAGTAAAAATGAAGGCGAGAGGGTTCAAGTGTTGAAGGTCCGTTGCCAGGACTCCACACCATCAAAATTTGAAGATTTTAAACCAGAAGAATATTACCGCGTTCTGCTACCCACGTTTCTATCAGACACCAATTTCAATCCATTATTTAATTTGTACATTGTTAACAAAACTGTAGGAGAGCGCGATACGGACGTTTATGTCAAGTATCTAAAGCTTAAATCGCCGATTGACGCAAACATCGAGAACAGGATACAGATTGTACAGTAAGCAATAGTTGAAAATTTTTATTCATATCATAAAATAAATTTTCATTAAAACTAAAATAATAACTAAAAGCAACACTGCACTCAGTACACAAATATTTGAAGATTAATCCAACGCAAGTGAAGCACTAAAGGCGCGTATACATCTGAGCACGAACGGGAACGAGGCGAACCGAGGCCGAACGCTTGCCTCGTTTAATTTCGTTTCAAATAAACAAAAAACGATTATGATCGGAAGGAGGCGCAATTGAAACACAAATGCCGTCTACATTTAATCGAATTTTCCTTTTATGTACCGATTCCGATCGAATTCCCCGTGCGTCGCACAACCGAATTCTGTTTGCCGCGCTTCGATGACACGTCTACATCAGTATGCTCGTTCGGCCCCGGGCTGCCTCGTTCCCGTTCGTGCTCAGATGTATACGCGCCTTAAAGGTTCAAATCTTGCCTCAGAAATCTTCAAACTGGTTGATTTATGAAAATAACTTATTACATACACTGCACTTTTTACTAATATAGCAAATTTTGAAATGCAAGGCGTGCAAAAAAGAAATGCTTAGCAGGCCACGGAATCTATATCATGACTTTTGGCAAAAAGTGTCAATCAAATAGATGTCTAAAAAACACCCTGAAACGGAATTTGTTAAAAAAATTCCTAAAAACACTAAATGTGCCCGAAACAGTTGTCAACAGGAAATAATGTATAATTTAAAATTTCACCACCTCAAGCTCAAAATTGTTCTACACTTTAACGAATCATAAAGTCATTCCGTGGCCACTCTGAATCCTTTTTTTGTACGCCCGGTATAATGATATAATGGCGTTCATCCCGATTTATACTTTCTTGTCTGTACCGAACCATCTCTGGTCTTTTCACTTTGTACCCGGTAATCAAATACTTCTTTTTTGATATTTTGAAACGGCATCTCAACCAAAATAACGAGCGCAAAGCTGCACAGAACGATTAAGAGCGTTTCATATATTTGCATCTGAAATATTATCGACTGTAGTGTGCAAAATGGAAACTGTTAACTTACGTTATAGTGTGTATGATACTCATCGGCGTGTCTTGTCAGGCCTACGTTGTAAAAGAAGACGGGGAATTGCACTAAATACAGCGCGTAAGAGAGTTTCGTTGTAACTTGAAAGTATTTCCAGTTCAATATTCTTCCGAAGAAGCCTTAAAGTCCAAATTAGTATCGCGTGTTTAAACCTAACGAATTGCAAACCTGAAATGTTTCGATTGAAAGCGTAGATTCCAAAGGACACACTCGCACCCCAAAAAATGGGATACAAAGCTGCGTTGAGTGCCGATTCCAACTTTTCGTAAACATACTCTTTTTGGACCATGTGGTATGGATAAAGCCACGCTCCCAAAAAGAGTGGTAAAAAGAACGACCACAGTCCAAATATCTGAATCTGAAAAGGCACGGTGAGGTTTTGTTCAACACTTCTTCAACTAGTTACTTTACTGAAGGACGGGTTCGGATTGGAAGTCTTCAGAAAATACGCTAAATATACACCGATTAAGTAGATGGTGGCACGATGAGTGGGTAAAATGTAGGAAACGTTACAAACTTCAAACATTTTTGAAATTCTAAAAAAATTTAAAATCCTGCATTGCAACACCCGAGGATTTACTTACGGAATTCCAAAATAAACAACAGTGCTGACTTCGTACTTGTACGTCATTAAAAATCTTAAAATTGTGGAAACTGTTGCTAAACCAAACAGAACGGTTAATCCCAACCGTTTCCAGTTGTAAAGCAAATATGTCAAGAACGGAGTTATTAAAAATAGTTGCATGTCGATTGAAATTTGATGCGTATGAGTAAGGCACTGGAACAAACACTTAAATTGTTGTAAATTGAACTAGAGATACGATTTTTACCATGTTTTCAAAGCCAAAGTAGTTGTGGATGAAGAGCAAGTTCCTCCACATATAATTCTTGCATAAAGTTGAGTGGTGGATGACCACAGATGGCCATTGTGGTCCAGAACCCAGTGTTGGTAAAATGTACGTACAAAACAGAATAAGCGCAATCACATTTGGGAGAATTCTATAATAAATATGCATTTATTTTTATTTTATTTGTTACATGAAATTTCGTACAGTATACTGCATGTGTATGTATAAAATGACAGAGTTCCCAACATTCAATTGTTTTACGTTCTGTCCTTTCATCAATTAGATCGAATAAAGAAAGTATGTTATTATGTGATATGAGCTGTGATTCGATCGTTATCCTTTCCAAATCTTTTTGTTGACTTTTTTGATTTAATAACATAATTCGCCCAAAATAGTACATATAACTTTTAGAAGAAACCGACATGTGACTGAAAATATTTTTTTTAAATATATTTTCGTTCCACTGCTTCTTCTTCTCTTTTTAGTACCATGTCCAGTTCTCTACTACTCTACTATGTATTTACTCTACTATATTGTCCATATTTTAGGGACAGATTTGGAGCTCCAGTTGGTTTTTGATCTTTTTCTTCCCGGTCTTAAATTTAGATGTATTGCCCTCATCTCAATTTTATCCTTCTAAAAACGTCCTCAGTTTTTATTTTGTGTCTTATTACGTTTCGGATTTGATATCGAAGCTTGTATAGTTTTAGCCTTTTCATTTCCATACTTCTCATTCGTGTTTTGGTTTTCGCAATTTCCGTACGAGTCTCTGCTGCATTAATTATGTTTCTTGTTTAATTCGTCTTATAGACTGTCATCTTACTTATTTCTGACGCCATATACATATTTATCCAAATTGTTATGTTCTTCACTTCTGTTTTTGTAATTTAGATAGTACGTCTTTGGTTTGTGCCCATCCAATTATTTTACCTCTTTACCTCGTTCGAAAGACAAGATTTGTCCTTGTTGTAGCTGTTTATATTCACTTTTCCCTGTTCAGTTTCCTGTTGCGGTTGAGATTATATTTGACTTGACTTTTTCCCAAATATGTTCTTCCATTTCATTGTGTCTGATTTTATCAGTATTTCTTGATACATCGTAATCGTTATGTTTATATTTCGTTCTACTTGATAAAACAATATGCAAATTGGCGTTTACGGAGAAAATTAGGAACAGTGTCAGAATATTAGAAAAATGCTTACTTTTAATTTTTATTCTTATTACTTGTACAAAATTTCATAACTTTTATTGGAGCTTGATTTAAGTGATTTTTGAATAATCTTGAAAACTCACTCGAGATTCCTAATACAATTAATATCCAAATTTAAAGCCAACAAAATGTTATTTAAAACAATTTTTCTACTACGCTTTGTTTAGAAGATAGTTATCATGCTTTATCAGCTTAAATGGACCACTAATTGGTATAAACACATGACATAAACACTTTTTGTTTTTGCTGTTTATGATTTGGTTTAGGACTTGAACATTAAATTTTTGAATTGAGTATCCGGATATTAAATAATTCATATTTATAGATTTAAACACTAATGCCTATTGATGGATAAAACTTTTTTTTGGTTTATTATCTAACAAAATTATCTAATTTTTTACATGTGGTAGAAAATGTAGCAAACCCGACAACTGATCCCTAAAAAATTCTAATGACGGTTTGATAACAAGACTGTATAGTGACTCTTCCAAAAAGTTTTTAAATAATAATCAAGTAATAAGTGGAATGGTATCGATGTAAATAAATATAATATATGTTCTTGTTAATAAAATTTGTAAATTATTATTTACTCCGACGAGGACAAATATACTACAGTAGTCTATAGACTACAAGACATAAAAAAATACTTCAACAACGACAGAAGCATCAGCAACAAGAATGTCTACCATAAAAGTGGACGAAAGGCATAGAAGAATTTTCTAGGGGTCAGTTGTGGGGTTAGCCCCTCGGGAAACTGGCTACATCTGGCTACATTTGGTGAAATTTATTCCAAAGGACCACAAAATCTCAAAAACAATAATTTCGACAAACTTATTTTACTCATTGTAAAGGCGCGTATACATCTGAGCACGAACGGGAACGAGGCAGACCGAGGCCGAACGAGCATACTGATGTGGACGTGTCATCGAAGCGCGGCAAACAGAATTCGGTAGTGCGACGCACGGGGAATTCGATCGGAATCGGTACATAAAAGGAAAATTCGATTAAATGTAGACGGCATTTGTGCTCCAATTGCGCCTCCTTCCGATCATAATCGTTTTTTGTTTATTTGAAACGAAATTAAACGAGGCAAGCGTTCGGCCTCGGTTCGCCTCGTTCCCGTTCGTGCTCAGATGTATACGCGCCTTAACGTAACGCTGACGTTCAAAAATTTACTCAAACCACATCAAATCCGAGACTTGGAGAAGAAATTTGTTGACGAAGACATCAAAAGTATCTTAAGTACGCTGTCCGACACTTCAAATTTTTCCCACTCAAGTTCGAAATGTTCTTACACTGTTTTGAACGTCGATATTATTCATGGCCTGCGCAGCCTCACGTTATCTTAACAATTACGTACAAAATAACCTGAGGTTCAAATCTCACGGAATGTAGCTGTTGTGTTTTATTTTACAGTGTAGATATGCGATGTTGCCAAATGTCATTTGACAGAAACTTGTCCAAACGGCGCCGGGAGAAGGATATTGTTGCAGAATATACGAGATTAATCCGAAACGGACGTCAACAGAATTTAACACTAAATTGTTTTAATGAATCCGCTTCCGGTTCTACCAAATCAGACACCAAGCGTAAATAACAAAACGACTTACGCTGCCTTCTTTACATTCATTTAAGCCAATTAAATGTTTAAACTTAGTCATTGTTGATCACTTGGAATTACATTAAATAAATTGCATATGTAAATTTTATTAATTTAATTGAATAATTAAAATTGCATGATCTGTGTCCTGTAAATAGCACATTCGTGTGAACGTCCCTTTAGTAGTCAACATTTTAGTTCGTTCGTTACTTGACAGATGACAGGTTGACAAACAATTGTGTTAATTAAACGAGGTTATGTTGATCCACGCAAATAAACATAACTACTAAACTTATTTTAATAATTGTGTTAATGTAGTGTTGAACGGTTGAAGATGCCTCCGACAATTCAAAACGGCACCAATACTACCCAAGAAAAACGTCCAGTCAAGCCAGTCGAGAAAAAGTAAATCATTAAGTTTGAGGTATCAAATTACTAAAACAATGCTTCTAGGTCGGATTTAATATGTCGCGTGAAATATTGCAACACTCTGCCCGACATACCATTTGATTTGAAGTTCATATCGTATCCGTTTGACTCATCAAGGTGACACATCTCTTTGTTCGACTCGAACTGACTGTTTGATTCAGGTTCATTCAGTTTAACCCCACGTCTTTGGAAAGGAATTACCGATATGAAGTGCTAACGGAACACGATTTGGGTGTAGCCATCGATTTGATTAACAAAGACATCTATGCGGTGGAGCCGGGAGCCATGCTGGATCCCGCCGACGAGAAGCTTTTGGAAGAAGACATTCTAACCCCGCAAGACTCGAAGCGTTCGCGACATCACGCGCGTTCCGTTTCGTGGCTCCGCCGCACCGAATATATATCGACCGAACAGACGCGCTTCCAGCCCCAAACCATGGACAAAGTGGAGGCGAAAGTGGGCTACAGTATAAAGAAGAACTTGAAGAATGAGACGCTATACATGGACCGCGATTCGCAAATCAAAGCTATAGAGAAAACTTTCAGCGACTCGTTGACGCCCATCGAGAAACACTACAGCAAACCCAATGTGACAGCAGTCGAGGTTTTGTCTGTTTATCCCGATTTTAATTTGTGGAAATATCCGTGCGCTCAAGTTATTTTCGATTCCGACCCCGCGCCCGTGGGCAAGCAAGTTCCCGCGCAAATTGAGGAAATGTCGCAGGCTATGATTCGTGGTGTGATGGACGAAAGCGGGGAGCAATTCGTTGCGTACTTTTTACCGACTGAGGAGACGCTGACGAAGCGGAAGGAAGACTTCGCCAACGAGATTCCCTATCAAGACGACGAGGAATATGAGTACAAGATGGCGCGCGAGTACAATTGGAACGTTAAGAGCAAGGCGAGCAAAGGTTACGAAGAGAACTACTTCTTTGTCATCAGGCAAGATGGGGCTTATTACAATGAACTGGAAACTCGCGTGAGACTGAGCAAGCGTCGCCAGAAAGTTGGACAACCTGCTAGTAACACTAGACTTATTGTAAAACACAGACCAATGGATGCAAACGAATACAGAATGCAGAGATATCGCGAGAAGCAGCTGGAACCGACTGGTGAAGAAGACGAAGAAATGGAAACGGAACAAATCGAAGAGACACATAACGAAAGTAATTTTCATCAAAAACTCATTTTGCTGTATTTGTTGTTGTCATTTGTGTTTGTTGCAGAAGAGAGCGATGTGGAGTCGACCCGTTCCAAGTCGGCGTCAAGGTCAAGGTCACCGTCGCGTTCCAGATCCAAGTCCAAATCAAAATCGCGATCTAGATCGAAGTCGGCGTCGCGCTCTAGATCTCGATCGAAATCGGCGTCTAGATCGCGATCCGGCTCTCGCTCCGCTTCCGGCTCAAGATCGCCGTCGAAATCGCCGTCAAGATCCAGATCTGGGTCCAAGTCGCCCTCCAGATCGAAATCCAGATCGCGCTCGCGCAGTAAATCGCAAAGCAAGTCTCCGTCGCGATCTCGATCCGGTTCCAGGTCGCGCTCGGCATCAAGATCCAGATCCAGGTCAAAATCCGGATCTGAATCCGGTTCCGCGTCCGCCAAATCGGACAGCGAATAAGACGTGCTATTGCGTGCATAATAAAATGTTTAACAATACCTGAACAGTCTACTGATGAGTTTATCCTTGAACCTCGTGCGCTGTGTGCGGCTCAAGTCGTTTAGTAAAGCGTTGGCGTTGAGGAGGCCGCTTAGAAGCATGAATGCATCGGTGTAGACGATCGCATTTTTTGCCAGGACCGTCCAAGGTTGGCTGAGTCGCTGCAAGTGATTCGTTAGGTACAGCGCTGAGGGGTGACACCGATTTTACAGAAATCGTAGAAGTTCGGTTGATGTAAGGGTTGTAGAAGAGTGTGATGCTTTTGTGGCAGCAAAGTAAAGCAAAAGCGCAGAGGAAACGGATTCCGTCCAAACCCGACAATTTGTTCGGTTCGTCCGCTTTCACTGTCAACAGTTCTGAGAGGTTTTTCTTCGCTGAGAAGCTCATCAGTACTCGGGAGAAAACATCTGAAAAGACGCGTGATAGAAATGGTGGTGTGGTGTGGGGGGCGTTACCTTTGTTTTTTTCGCGAAACGTCATGTGGTTACGGTCAATGAGGGTGGAGATGGCCACCGCCAGCAGTATGAAAGTAAAAAAGTATCTAAAAAGCAAAATATTTGTTAAGGGTTATAGATGTACTCGTATTATGTCAGCTAACTGCAACACCCAAAACTGGCAAGAAAAATATATTAGTTTAATTCCCACCAAATGACTACTACTCGTGGGAACTATGAAATCAAGTCAGAACAAAGAAGTAAGTCAAAATGGGTTACAGTCGTGGCCGTAGAAAACAGGTCACCAAACATTTTATTGTGTAAAACGGGCTTTTAGATTCCTACTTAAAAATCAGAAGACAACGAGAGATCAGAGAAAACGGCAGCTGCGATGGCCGTGGAATAACTTTGACTTTTGAAATAGTGTAGCAAAATTTCGACCTTGAGTTGAAGACATTTTTAATTCAGTTCTTTGTGAATAACCGTTTCAGACACAAAGCATTTTTCGTGCCTTCTTCGACAAATCTCTTGGTCTTGGTTTAGACGTCATTTCAAAATATTTTGATTGATGGCTCCTGTCAAATGTAATGATTTGACAGTTTCGAACGTCTACATTGGAAAAAATAAAACAAAAGCTTTATTCTAGAGCCTCCGCTTTTTTAACGCTTGTTAGTACATTCACACATTTTATTGAGGGTTGCTATTGTTGCGGATGACCGTCCTAAGATTATTGCGTGTTGTATATTGTTATTATGATGACAAAAAAGCAATTTACTGGGGACAGCAGGTCGCTATTCTGTTACCGAGTAAAAATATCTTTATACAAGTACCCCTAATTTTTTTCTGCGGTCTTTCAATACATATTATTATAATAGGTGTAAACATTCTTATGCTATTAAATATTAAATATTTCAACTCAAATCAGAAACATCCCTACACAACTAAGTTTTTCTGCGGTCTTTTACAACACTAGTGGGTAGTTAGAAACATTTTTATGTTTAATAAATTTAAATATTAAAACTAGAATCTGAAAATGATGGCAACTTAATTGTATAATAGCAATAAACGTTTTTTGTCTGTTCAACATTTATCTTGCATCGATTTTTTAAGATAAAAAATATTAATATTAAAAAAATGACAATTATTTCTTTAGAAACTGCTTATACAATCGGAATAAATAAAGACAAAAATAACCAGCCAAATTTGAACTATGTACATACATACATGTAATTATTTTTTTCGTTTTGATTGTCACTGTTATTAAATACTTAGTACTAATACTTAATCGTGTAAACTTTCTAATAGTCGAGTTCTCACACCTCTGACATTGCAAAATAATCTTTGACTTTCTGACGTTTGAAAATACATAATATCTAAAGAGAACTATTTTATTATAACTTTTAGACTGGAAACATCTCGGCCATTGTCGGCGTGTTTACATCTTTAGGCAGTGGGGATTTATATCAATATCTGTTTGAAAGTCCTGTGTTATAAGGAAGTTGATAAAAGATCGATTAATTGAATTTGAAAGAAGTGAAAAAATGTAAGAATTATTAGGCAGTGGGGATTTATATAAATATCTGTGTTGAAAGTCTTGTGTTATAGGGAAGTTGATAAGAGATCCATTAATTGAATTTGAAAGAAGTGAAAAATTTAAGAATTTTCGAGAAACGTAATTTTTTCTGCTGAAAAATCGTTTCAATTCTGTTCGAAAAGAAGCATAAAAGTATACAGGGTGTTGAATTTTTCGAAGACCAACATTGCTAGCTCGGAATCTATTATAAATAGAGAAAAAAAATGGCATTTTTTCATGCTAATTATAAATTTGAAAAAATAACGAATAACGCTATTCGTTTGTGTTATGATTAAAAAAATTTAAATTGCCATTTAATTAAAAAATTAATAACTTATTTTGGACGTAATTTTTATGAAACTAAAACTCCGCCCCTGCATAGATTAAAATTGCAGCTTTTCAATTATGTAAGCTTTATGATTTAAAAAAATTATAATATAAAGAGTGTCCCAACAGTGCGTTCTCGGCCGATAATTCAATACCGAGTAGAGGTAGAAAATAAGGATAAAGAAAAAAGTTACGTGAATCCGGAGACTGCACAGCATAAACATATTTATTTTTTATACTAATAAATAACTTTAATTTTTGTTAAGTCTGTCCTATACCTCTCTGTGATAGTTATCGAGATTTTGCAAATTTTTTATTGAATATGGAAATTTGCTAATGTGTTTTTTAATTTTTTATTTATTATTAAAACCTATAATTTTTGTGTCCTTATCTTTGCTTTCCCTGGCTTCCTGTGCAAGTTAGCAAGTTTCTATTATTCAATAAAAATGTTGCAAAAAACTTTAAAATCTCGATAACCATCACACATAAAGGTATAGGACATACTTAACAAAACTGAAATATATTTATTAAAATTTAAAACATAAGTAATAAAATACCATACGTTCCATTAAAAAATAATAATTTTGAAATTTGTCGTGGTTTGATTACATTTACGACCATCGCTTGTGATGAACTTCATATTTTATTATTGCCAACAATAAGGCGAAATATGGGCTAAAACTGTCGCAGAAATCGTAATTTCCCAATTTAAAGTAAATAAAATATGACCTGTTAAACTAATATACAAAAAATTACTTTTATGTATAAAACGTCACATCTACAAAACTAGTAGGCTTATGTAAAAATGATGTTATACAAAATATGTCTATATAGTTTGTAGATATTTTTTCTTAAATTTATTTAATTAATTAATATACTTAGCATTCCACCTTGTATTCTATGTCGATTTCAATTTGAGAATTTCCTTCAATTTTTAGGACAACTGTTCGGTCCATAATTCAGGAGTCGTTCGGACATGGTTTGAGGAAAATCATGTAGATGTCCATCATGATGATGTTTATTTTTAGAATAAAAGTTCAAGACCTTTTTGCACCAGTTTCAAACAACTAGAAAATGGTTAAATAAAACTGCTTCAAGATATTACCCTATTTCTACGGCCACTGCTGGAAAACTCAAGTTGTATCATTCCATCATCTTTTCAGTAGACTATAGTTAGTGTCTACTGAATCTACCAAAAATATATTATTTTAGACAGGTGACAGAATTTGAAAACACACCTCCCATTTTTATTTAATTTAAAGGGACCTGAGAAATGAGATCTGATTGGCATAGAACTCCAAGGCATGAACATTTACTGCGAATTTTAAGTAGCATGCGTACAAATAAAAATGGCGGCTCAGGGGGCCTTAGAACCTAGTTTTTGTTTTATTTTTTACAGTGTAGACAATGGAAATCGTCAAATCCTGACATTTGACAGGAGCTGTTAGTCAAAAATTTGCTCAAATGCTTAACTTTTACTTGGTGATCGTGGCTTCAACTTGTATGACATCCCCTTCTTTTTTATCGTCGCTATTTTAGTAATTTCGGCTTCTTGCCTATATGTTTTTTTCTAGGACACGTGGTATTTATCATACATCCTTACAGCCTTGTCCTTTTAAACCACACAAAACATTCACTCATTTACACAGCAACAAATTTGCAAACAAAACTGTAGCAAGCATATACACAAAGTGGAAACAATACAAATGGTATACATTTTTACACTAACGACTCTATTCTTTTGGGTGTTGCACGTTAGTTCAAAGAATAACCGAAAGAATAACAAATGCCGATGCAGATTTATTGTTGGCTACTCACACCGGCCCTAAATAACGTGAGTACATGCTCGGGAGGCTATGATATCTAACTTTTGTTTTATTTTTTACAGTGTTGATTTTTGTAACTGTCAAATCATGACATTTGACAGGAGCTTTCAAAAATTTGCTCTGCCAACGGCTAAACCGAAACCTAGAGATGCAATTTCTTGAAGAAGACATTAAAATGCATTTTATGTATGTATTGTGTTCTGGTTTGTTGTTAGGGCAGAACGTAATTTCAAAGTTTTTCAACTCAAGGTGAGAATGGTTCTACACTTTAACGAACGTCGAAGTTGTTCATGGCCTTCGTAGTCCCGGCTTATTTTTGTACGCATGTTATACTTGAATTTTCTATAGTCATGATGTAGTTCGAAGTTTTTATTTGAAGAAAAACTGATGTAAAGATCTACTGTGGTTTGTTATAGTTATTTAACTGAGCAAGAAATATATAAAAAACGGAGTCACCAAGCTTGAATCAGGCATCTTTATCTTTAATCCAGACACAATATTTTAGTGTTAATCTTTACCTGGCTACGTAATCCCCCAAACTGTAGGAATTAACAGTTTTCGTAGATTTTTGACACATTCCGGGCCGAACTTGGGCCTCCACGCCATAGTTCGTCTTCAAAGAGTTCACCAAATCCGAAGAAGAGCATTCGCTTGGTATACAAAACCCCCAGCGAGCCATCGTAAAGCCGGGCACTCTGTGAGCTGGCTTCATGAAAGTAACAATTACTTTAATTGTTGTAAATGTGAATTAAACGCATTTGATGCATTCACTGAGTGTGACGATATAAACGATAGGAGACAGACACATTTTCAGAATATATTTTTTATCGTCGAACTTGTACAGGCTCATTGATGCAAGAAGTTTAGTGCAACAGCGTGTAAATTGAAAGTATAAACAAATCCGATTGATAATAGGGTCATATGATTGGAAAATCACTTACGTCACTAAACTCTTCGCTGAAAAAATTGTACGAAACAACCAATTCCTTGTATTGGGACAAGGAGCCGTTCAAAATAGGTCGCACATCAATTTCCACCAAACAGTACTGAGCATTTGTTATTTTCAAACATTGGTCAAAATCACCATATTGCACAATATTCCCGTTTAGTATTCCCGAAGGCAATTTAGCTGTTGCATCCAGCACTAAATAATACACAAATCCCAATAGATTCATTTTTAGATTTCATTTGCTCACTCTTCAAGTGGTCCAAGTCGTAGTTGCGCAAACCTTTCAAAAACCCTTGATAGGCTCTTTGGCAATTTGGTTGCAAAACAGTGGTGTTCATCAGTGTTTTCAAAGGAAAATCGCGCCAAGCTTGCAGGATATCCGGTTCTTTCACATTTTGACCATACACACAAACCACCCACCCCAACAACCATGCGATGGTTTTCGACATTTTGACAAAACTGATTACGCACGGATTGAAACGTGGTTTATATCATATGTGTTGAAAGCAGATTGTTTCGACACGTATTTTAAAATTCAGCTGCAGAAGTAAGTCTTGCATAATAAAGCCGGCCACGGGCGATAGGTCAGCAGACCAAATGAAATATTAATTATGCGCGCCTTAGAATAAATTAATTAGCAATCGAATTGGCCAAGAAGAGGTGTAAATAAGGCACATTAACAATTGGCGTATCTAATTTGCGTAATTTACCGCTTTTATTTATTTATGGTTACTGATCTTATATAGGAATATTAAAAGAAAAACAAAAAGCTGGAATGTGATAATCACATTCTGGGTAAAATACAATTGTCGAATTGTATGCGCTATCTTATTATGCTTCGATTTTTTCAGTATCGCTGGCACTCGATTGGTCAACATCTAAACATATAATTAGTTTCTTCACATCATTTGGATGGAATTTCACCAACAGTAGCTCGGAACCCGCGAAAGACCACTCATACTTTCCCAGCATCGAATCTCTTTCTAAATTTGTAACACGTTTTTTGTTGCCAAAGTTTCGGGTATAACAACGGCCGTACAAAGTGATTCAAAATAGGCCATGGAATCACGTTGACGTAATTAGAGTGTAGCAAAGTTTTGACCTTGAGTTGGAGAAAGTCGAAATTAATCCTCTGTTGAGAACCACTTCGGACACAATGCATAAGATGGATACATTTAGTGACTTTTTTATTAAATCTATCTACAGACATCAGTTTATATACGGTTTGAGCATATTTGTGTTTCACAGTTCCTGTCAAAAGTCATGATGTATCAGTGTTAAACGTTTACACTGTAAAAAATAAACCGAAAGCTAGATTCCATGGTCTTTGCTATTAATTTCTAATTGTGCATTTGCAGAATTAATAAATATTCGTCTGAGTTTGATCGTGTTTGAAAACCCTTAAATTTAATTTTTTTTCTAGCCTAACCATATCTGCGATTGACCTTCAGAGAATCCTTGTTATTAAAGCAAACCTAACAGATCCAACTTTATTAAGAATCAATAACTAGACTAATGCAAATCTGAGAAAAGGCCACTTCCCAAAGTTTAAATTTGTTTAAGCTTTCATCCCCTTATGTAAAAACGTTATAATCGCTAATTATGTAAAATGAGAGGCATGTCTGAAGCTAAAAATAAAATTAACAGTCTTCCAAACGAAGAACATCTGCAATGTGAATTATTTATACACTGTAACGGGGGTGCAAAGTAGTACCAAAATGTACAAAAGTTTTTTGTTTGACAGTTCCTGTCAAAAGTCATGATGTGTTAGTGTTAAGCGTGTACACTGTAAAAAATAAACCAAAAGCTAGCTTCCATGGTCTTTGCTATTAATTTCTTATTGTGCATTTGCAGAATTAATAAATATTCGTCTGAGTTTGATCGTGTTTGAAAACCTTTAAATTTAATTTATTTTCTAGCCTAACCATATCTGCGATTGACCTTCAGAGAATCCTTGTTATTTAAGCAAACCTAACAGAGCCAACTTTATTAAGAATCAATAACTAGACTATTGGAAATCTGAGAAAATGCCACTTCTCAAAGTTTTTATTTGTTTAAGCTTTCATCCCTTTATGTAAAAAGGTTATAATCGCTAAATATGTAAAATGAGAAGCATGTCTGGAGCTAAAAATAAATTAACAGTATTCCAAACGAAGAACATGTGCAATGTCAATTATTATACACTGTAACGGGATGCAAAGTAGTACCAAAATGGACCAAAGTTTCTTGTTTGACAGTTTCTGTCAAAAGTCATGATGTGTCAGTGTTAAACGTTTACACTGTAAAAAATAAACCAAAAGCTAGGTTCTATGGTGTTTGCTATTAATTTCTTATTGTGCATTTTTAGAAATAATAAATATTCGGCTGAGTTTGGTTGTGTCTGAAAACCTTATTTACACTTAATTCTTTTCTAGCCTAACCATCTTTGTGAATGTCCTTCAGAGAATCCTTGTTATTAAAGCAAACCTAACAAATCCAACTTTATTAAGAATCAATATCTATACTGGTGGAAATCTGAAAGAAGGCCAAGTTTTAGTTAATTTATGCTTTCAATCCCTTTATGTAAAAAGGTTATCATCGTTAAGCATATGTCTGAAGCTAAAAATGAAATTAACAATCTTCCAAACGAAGAACATCTGCAATGTGAATTATTATAAACTGTAACGGGGGGTGCAAAGCAGTACCAAAATGTACCAAAGTGCAAACCCAAAGTAATCTAGCAAAATAATCCAACTCTAATATAAATGGTTCGAGATAAATAGTTATTACTTTAAGGCTTGGTAATTTTCAAATGTTGAAAAAACTCAAAAATATCGGGCCCATTGAGTAAGTTATTTATTTCAGCAAGAAAATGAGATTTTTTTACAAATATGTGGCTTTGCAATTTGATTGTTTACAAATATATACCGCTTAAATTTGCTGTTATTAGATCTGGTTCTTGTGGTCGTCGAAAATTCACTCAAATGGCAAAAATATGAAATTTTCTTATGATGTATTTAAGCATAAGTCATGTTTATTCTGAATTTGTCCAGGGTCATATAATTAAATACAATAGATGATTTCATTACAATAGTAAAAGAATCTTATTCTAATGAAATAAATATTATAAAGTTTGTTAGTAAACAGCATCCTCTTCCTCTTCCTTGTAATGTGGGTAAAATAACAGTTCAAATTATTTGACAACCAAAACAAATTAAAATTTATGTATAAGATTATTTATTTCTCTAGGGTCAGTGGGCATGTGCCCCTGGGCCCCTTAGCACCAGCCGCCCCTGTAAAATAATAAAACAAGGCTGCATAGGCCGTGGATGCACATCGAAATTTGTTAGAGTATAGAAAATGTTTGAACTAAATACAAGTTCTCGTAGTCTCTGTTTACTATTTTGGAGATAATTAGTAAGCTGTGGACATGATATAAGTGTGTACAAATAAAAATCAAGGCCACAGATTACTCCAGATGACTGACTCAATGCAAATATTTTGGCGGAATGACCTTTAACGACCTTCAAATTATGTAGCAGTTTTCAGATGGCGCATCGATCAAATTTTGCGGCAAATTTAAATAGTCTCTCTTCTCTTTATAGGTAGTAAAAATGCTATTATATTTTGAATATTTTATGATTTATTCTACAAAACTAATGTAAAAATTTGTTTTGTAGAATAAATCATAAAATATTCCTTCATTATTTACCCGTCATACAAACAAACAATTTTATAAAAATCAATTTATTATATTACATAATTTAAATTAAACAAAATTATACCCAAAATGTTAACAATTACATTTCTAAGATAGGTATAACTTACACATATGACAATTACTTGGGGTTATTATATAAAAATGGAAATCTTGAAAGACTTGCCGGACAACCAATAGAGCAACCTTGCTTAGTTCTTCAAATTCATACACAAAAATAAGGAATACTGAAGCCTAATATCTAACGATGCCGAAAAGTGTTTTTTGCAAACCCTCCACTTTTGCTTTAGATTGGAATTTTGGACGTTTAGAGCTTCTTGCCACAGTTTCGCTCTAGAATTATGTAATTAGATTTCCTGAATTTGTTGTATTAATAAAACATCCTTACCTTTCTTCACTTTTTGGAAAAGAATGCAGTTTCTCCGCTTAGTTTTCACCAACACCACAAATAATGTAAAAAAGACCAATCTGTCGCTTAACATTTTTCACAAATTCAACATACAAGCAAGTTTTGACATTTACTGGCTTGATTATAATTGCAGCAAAATGCTGTTTTTAAAATATTAGTCAGAAAACAACAAGCGTAGAAACATCACGCTTTGCAAAAAACACGGAATTGTACATTGTTCAATTTAAAATAGTTAAAATATTGGGCCTTTTATTTGAATTTAAATAAAAGTTTTTGTAGTGACATCTAGCGGTCGTACAAAGTATTAGCAACGACTACAGCGCCTCTACATTTGCTCATGGTATCTGTGACAAAGATGTCATGCGCCTAGTTTCAATGTGTAGAAAAGAGATAGCTCCGGACAAAATCGCCCTATGAAGTCAGTCATCTGGAGTAATCTGTGATCAAGGCTCAGGAAGTCATGGAATTCATCGGCTTCACAGTGTAAACTGATATTGACATTGACACAAGACAAGAACTGTCAGTCAAAAATTACCCTATCAAAATAAAATTTGAAGATCAAACGAACTTACCTGTAAGTGAAGTTCCGATCTTAATTATATGAAACACCTCGCCGGAAATGATCAACATTGTAGTACCCTCTATGTTACTACCAGAAACGCACATATTTAAAATAACAAAAAAAGCTCAGGTAGTGGGGGCATGTGGCCTCTTACCTCACCGCTGTCAATCAACCATTATGTTTAAAGGTGAATAAAGTCGCAACAATGAAATGATCTGGGAACGACAACGATAGGGAACGGGTGGGACTGATCATTTCCGGCGAGGTGTTTCATATAATTAAGATCGGAACTTCACTTACAGGTAAGTTCGTTTGATCTTCAAATTATATTCACACCTCGCCGTCATGATCAACATTGTAGATGTTTAAAGTTGTTGCGACTAAACATTATCCACAAGGACAATAAAGTAAATAGCTTAAATTTTAATTAAAGCCTTTTGTAACTGTGTAAAACATTTACATCAGAGACAAATCTTAGTTTAGAGAAAGAATTGGGAACAAAACTTGTTCGCATACCTTAATAAATTAAGGATTACAAATGAACTTTCGAAAACGTAAGTCTAGTAAAAACTGAATCTAAGTATAATTTTATATGACAATCTAAACAGCTTCCTCAGTGTTTGTATTTCAACTATTAAGAATAGCGTTTGTAAATATAGATTTGTCGCCAAGCGGTCTATTATAAAATTTCGCAAAGGTATGAGAAATTGCAGACCAACCTGCTCGTGCTCTGATCACGTCAAGTTGTACCCCCTTCCGTTTTGCTGCCGACGTCGATACGTGACGTACGCTATGTGCTGAGAAGCACTCAGTATCTATACTACTCGCCTTCAAGGTTGTTTTTACCCAGCGGCTTAAAGTTTGGGTTGAAGCTGACTGGTAGGGTCTTTTATAAGTGAGGAAGAGTGACTTTGTATCTCCCCTGATAGAACGGGTTCGATTTATGTAGCAATTCAGAACAGATGCTACACAAAGACTGGTTTCCTTTTTGTAAAACGGCAGGTATAGCGTAGGCTGTACTGCATCTTTAGAAGAAGTTTTGAACGGTTGTGTGATGGCTATTTCGATTCTGTCATTTCTTGTTTGAATAATTTCCAGTCCTATCAGAGATAATGTTTGCATGGGTTGGGCGGTCACCAACGCTAGAAAAGTTATTAGTTTGGAAGATAACTTCTCAAAAAGGAAGATCCTTCTCCGGTGAGAGCGATTTCGGTAGTTCAATACCGGTTGAGGATCCCATGTCGAGTCGTACCTTGGTGCTGGTGGGCACAGGTTGTAAATGCCTTTGAAGAAACGTTTCAATTTTGGGTCGTCGCCCCTCTCATTTGGTAACAAGCATAAAATTGCTGATCGAGCCGTATTTAGGCTGCTGTAACACGCCCCTTTTGCAAACAATTCCGTAAGAAACTCCATGATTTTCTCGAGTGAGGCTTCAAACGCTAAAATCAGTTTGAAAAGATATGCTTTATCAACTTGCATAAATTGTTGATGAAAACCTTGGAGCATATTTAATAATCTCCTTAGGATTTACAGAATACCCACCACTTCTTAAAGGTGGATTCATACTGTTTCATAGTAGAGGGGCGGATAGAGGCTGCCATTACCAATATGCCAGTAGCCGCCTCTCTGACAAGCTTTTGCAAAGTTCGTGATATCAGATCAAAGTGTGGGAAAGCATAAAAATAATACATAGACCAGTCGACTGTGAAGGCGTCTACAGCAATTGCTTCTGAATCCAAATCGATTTCAGGGCACCCAAAACAATTGTTTTGAAAGCTGTTTCCGAGAGACTCCATTCCATCACGGGTTGTAATGAAAACGAATTCCTTTCATGAGGTTTACATAGAACACAATCGTAGTATTGTCTATTCTTAAAAGACTTTCGTAATTGCTCAATTTTGTTGCAAGATGGGATAGTTCGCGGAAGACCGCTAGAAGTTCCAATAAATTTATAATTTATCTTTTCGGTCTCGGTCCAAAATCTAATTGTTTCAGATCCATACACAGCACCGCAACCCGTAGTTGAGGCGTCTGTGAAAATTGTAACTACAAAGTGACATTGGCGGATGGGGCAAAAGGCGCCACAAATGTTTTTCTTCCACCAGCATAAGTTCTCTTTGATGGATGGCGAGATGTTGACGAAACTGTCAAAGTTTCTCCACGTCTGCATAGTGCTAAATATTTTTCACGTTCCAAAGTTTTCGTGTAAAGCCAGTCATATTCGGTGGCCGGGCAAATGGAACCTAATGTTCCAAGAAAACGAGCAAACTCTCGAATTTTCCAACCTAAATCTGTCAATGACTTGAGTGTTTTTTGCACATTAAAGGTGCAACTTTTTATAGTATCGCCAAGGATAAGGAAGTCATCTAAGTAAACGATTGACACAATTCCCTGACGGCTCAGATGTTTCAACATTGGTTCCATGACCTTTGTGAATAACCATGGTGTTGTCAATAATCCAAAAGGAATACAATTAAATTGATACAGTTGTCGGCAGAAAGAAAACCTCAAATATTTCTAAAATTCAGGATCAATAGGTATCCTGTAATATGCGTCGCGTAAGTCCAGGATATATAAAATGTCCAGGACGAAGCTTGAAATGGTCTGGTTTCAAAAATGTGTTTACTCTTTTAAGGTTTAGAATAAACCTGTAAAAACCGTCTAGTTGGAAATTAAAGAAAAATTGGTGACAAGAACTGGTCCTTGCAAGGCAAGCATTTAGGAACTGCACCAGAGCTTAGTAGCTGTGAAATACCTGCATTGGTGGTTTATAATTCTTGAATATGTTTCTTGTTTTTGGGACCACGGCAGCAGGTCGGGCCTTCAAAGCACCCGATGTTTTTTCCCTTCACCTCTACTTCCGTTAAGATATCGGCTAGATCCCTGTTGGGAACATATTTCAAAATTGCCCGACGAGCTTGCGACTGTTCATAATGAACGTCTGCTAAGAGTCGTGCGGAATAACTGACATTTGATAATATCTGTGTGTCTAAAGGCGTTCGGTCTGTCTTCTCCAAGAGAATTGTGATGGTTCCTCCCAAAGCCGAGAGAGCTGCCCGGAGGCGGCTCTGAATCTTTACGAGTCGGTTGCCTCGGTTTTAGCACGCTTTTGAGACGGAGGTAAACTTCCCGAACTTCTTTATGAACTCGTGGAGGCGCCAAAAATGGGGAGCTCGGCAAGGTCTGATATTTTGCTACCAGTTTAGTTTGGAGTTCTTTAATCAAGCCTGAAAACAAGATGGCATTCCAAATAGTGGCTATACGAGTGTGAACCAAACTAGTAGTTTTGGTTGTGGGACCTGTTGGCCCAACACCTTCAAAAGGTCTGGGTCAAGCGCAGTCTGCTTAGTTTCGACCGCTGCTTGGAGTTCAAGATGTTCTGTTTCAGTGTACTCCTCTGGCATAAGTTTCAAAAACTGTCTTTGCATGAAAAAAAAGGTTTCAGCATGTCTGCGGATGCATTAAGATAAATCCTTGTTGTTAGAGTACCAAGAGGTGTCTTGATAAATGTGCCAAAAAGGCATTCATTGACTAATGAGACCAAAAAGGCCAAAGCATGAACGCAGAAAATACGTTCAATATGCTGAATATGCTTGGTGGGTCACCATATTATCAAAAGAGAACAGCGACACCATCTTTTTCCAGTCGCGACTGTGACAGCTGGGAGAGTACTTCGACCACGACCACACCGCCACTGAAGATGTCCACCGCAGCTGTGGACGAAACGTTTGGCAGAGATTCATGGGGATCACTTGCTGAGTTAGCCTCTCGGGGCGCTCACTACACCCCCCCTCATGGAACTTCGCATGGAACACGGTCAACAAACCCGATTAATACCACCGTTGTTGTCATCTTTTTCTAGTTTCAAAAACTGCCTTTGGGGTTGCGAGTTTCTAAAGACGCATCATCCGAGTAGGGCACCAAAAGGTGTCTTGATAAACATTCAACATGCCAAAAGGCGTCTTGATAAATGTTCAACGAGACCAAAAGGTCAAAGCATGAACGCAGGCAATACGTTCCATATGCTGAATATGCTTGGTCCTTGGTGGGTCACCATATTATCAAAAGAGAACAGCGACACATCCTCCTCCAGTTTCAAAAACTGCCTTTGGATGAAAACAAAGTTTCAGCATGTATCGAGATGCGTAAAAATTAATCCATGTTGCCAGGGTACCAAAAGGTGCCTTGATAAACGTCCAACATGCCAAAAGGCATTCATTGACTCATGTGACCAAAAGGTCAAAGCATGAACACAGGAAATACATTCAAAATGTAAGTCCCACATTTGAGGTTAGGTGAGTTGTCACTTGTTGCATGGTCATGTGACCAAAAGGTCAAAGCATGAACCCAGGAAATACATTCAAAATGTAAGTCCCACATTTGAGGTTAGGTGAGTTGTCACTTGTTGCATGATGCATATTCCTTAAACAGATTATTATTATTATATTGCAAGCTTACGGTTGCTAGTTTCTATAAGACGGCTCTCTCCATCATCCGAGTAGGGCACTGGCCCTTCAGTGACAGTTATTGAGTGTTTCCAATCCGCTTTTTTGTGAAGGAGCCGCTTTATCAATCGGCCTACACTCGCCTCAGGTTCTTCTGATGATGAGGATCACCTTTTTCTTTTCCTGCTCCTTCTTTCCATTTCGAAAACACTAGATTTTTCACGATTTTACGAAAATTTGTGAGCGGCGAAGCGTTTCTGATGCGCACAAAAGAAGTAATGGTTGATTGACAGCGGTGAGGTAAGAGGCCACATGCCCCCACTACCTGAGCTTTTTTTGTTATTTTAAATATGTGCGTTTCTGGTAGTAACATAGAGGGTACTACAATGTTGATCATGACGGCGAGGTGTGAATATAATTGTTTATAATAAAGGCCAGACATGTGTGCATAACTTTTAGAAGCATTATGCAACTCTCCTTCGCATTCAATTACTAAAAAACATTGTTCGGTTCGGAAAGGATGTCAATAAAAAACCTTAAAAAATTTCTAGCGGACTAGAGCTCAAGGTCGAAATTATGTTACACTTATTTGATCCTCGAAGCTATTCCACGGCCTGTGCAGCTTCGTTTTATTTTTGTACACAAGTTATAATCGTATAAGATCGATTTAGGGTCTAGACAAAAGTCATCTTAGGGCGTCGGTTTAGACGTCGCTTGGACACATTTTTGGTTGACAATTCCTGTCAAATGTAAGGATATGTCAACGTCAAATATCTACACTGTAAAAAATTAAACGTGGCCGTGGCCTCTATTTTGTTCGCTCTTTATAATACAGGCACACATTTTCTGTTCGCAGGAAAATAGAAAATTCCCTGCTTATATGCTCTCGGGTACATTATCTTGTATATTTTGTAGATTTCTCGCTGCTTTACGTTTTGTCTACTTTCCATGGAAAGTAGACAAAATAATAATTAGATTAATGTAAGGAGTGATATTTGCACATATCACTCCTTACATTAATCTAATTATTATTATGCTAAATCGTAACTTATAATGTATGTACTACCGTCAAATTATAATTATTAATTTCGTAAATTGCTGATTGTTTAATTTTCGAGGGTCATTCTTGAAATTAAATTAATTATAATTCCAAAAGGTAAATTCGGCGTGTTATAATCGATACATATGTATTATCAGTGCCGAATGAATGGATATAATCGCTTTTTTAATCTCCATATCCTGCACAAACACGCATTAATCTTAATTAAGATTACTTAAGTAATTCGCGTGCGTCAAAAATACCCATTTCAAATGGTCATGATTCAACTATTGTTAAAATCAAATTTAAATTACAACAAGGAAATGAAATAAAATACAACGAAACGAAAACTACGATGACTAAATAACTGCGTCTGGAAAAATGTTCAATGAGAGCTGCGATGTATACAATTATAGAAAATTTGTCAGACGCGAATCTCGCCGCCAAAGACATCAAATAAACAACTCAGCTTTGGCACCAAGACGTCTGGCGTCTATTGAACCACTTCATACCCCAATGCTCGTCCGCAATTTCACCCGCACAGCGCGAAATGGCAAAAAACATTCATTCTATACTCAATTTACGAATCGGTTGGTTCGTTCTGGTCGTCATCAATTTCGTAAGTAAGACTCATACAACTATTTCTTTGACTTACCGTTAATTGCAGATATTCGGGATATGTGGAATCGTCACTTGTACTTTAAAACTAAAACATGGAAGCGAACAACAGCGAGAGGACTTCTTCAAACTGTCTATAATATTCGCCACCTGTAACCTCGTCCTTAGCGTACTTCTTCTCGTCTCAGTTATAAAAGTAAGTCCGCTACTGTACTATTTCAACTAATTAGAATTTTTCAGAACAATCCTAAGTACGCGTTTCTGTGCGCTTTTCTAAGTTTTCTGAGCTTATTTTCGGCAGTAATTCACGTGGAAATTGGTACAACTTCTAATGTGACGTTCATCGTAGTGTTCGTGTTAGTCGGTAAGATTTACCGACCAGTTTTAACACTTCTTGTATGTACGCTTCCATTTAGGGGCCTTACTTCTTTTCTGGTTCTGCATCTATGCAGCTTATCAAGTCATGTACGAACGTAAATTGGCGAGTGAAGATGACAATCCTTCGCAAGTCTGGTAAGTTATTAATTCAGTAGAAAACGAAACGCATTTACATAACTTTTTAGATAATATATGGAACTGTAATGGTCCAAACTAAGTGGTGTTTCAACGACTGAAATTATGATAATCGTACCTCCTATTTGATACATACTAATAATATAATTAGACGATTGTGATTGTATAATTTGTTTTATTTTATTTATGGGTCTATCACACGACCTCCAAACAGTATGACTTGCTTCATATAGGTAATATAAAACAAGAACGGATGGTCGGCCTTGAACACTTTTTCCTCAACAAAACCTAGTCGGTCCACAACTACAACTGAAAAAAAACACAACGTGAGATAATGAAAATGGCAAAGAAAATGCTTGCTGATTCATTTTTATGTGAAATGTCCACTCCAATGCTAAAGAAGTTAAAACGACTTAATTAAGAAACAATCTCCTCTAGGAATTTCAGTCAGAAAATACACACGAGACTAGAAGAAACATAAAATTTAAATTATTACAATCCATTCAAGTGTTACTCGACCCTACAAAAATCTGCTAGTTATAATTATGATAAAATAACTTCTGGGTCATGTGTATCCTACAACTAAATAAAGGAAGAAGAATACTTGCATGAAACAAGAATTTTGTTTCGATTGAAATGTCAAAACTCTACAGAACAATTAAACGTATGGAGTCAAAAATAACAAATTTAATTTTAAAAATGCGGGCGTAATGATTTTTGACGAACTTAAACCGCACGGGGAAAACTATTTCGTGATATTTAACGCTTAAAAATATATAATAACAAGAATTGGGCCCCCTCTTCGCCTAGATTAGAAAATGAAAAATAAAATTATAAAACTGTACACGTGAGAGCTATATTTTACAATTATATATTTGTGTCACACTCAAAAAAGCATACCATTCCAAGGCATCAGATTATAATCGGTTCTTGTTAGTACCAACATAATTCTGAAAAGATGGAAATTACACTATTGTTGCTTGTTAAATTTCGTTATTAGAGAAACCGTTAATTTTTTCTTGATTATTTTTTATAGCCACCGTCATTAGGAAACCTGACGCAACATCAAAAATAAGGGTTTGAATAAACATTTTTGCTCGAGAACGATAGCAGACGGTTTTTTATAAGAGTCGTGAAAGCACTAAAATAAGTTACCTCTTCAAAAAAAAAATTTAAGCGATATTTCAACGAACAAAAAAGTTATGGGGTAAAATGTTCAGGTGTAGGGTTGGTTATCACCATTCGCAATTTTTAAAAAACAAAATACTCATAACAGCAGATACTCCTATAACATATCAAGTTTGGTAAAATCAATTCTGAATTATTACGAAAAAACGAAATTTAATTTCAAACTTTGGCGTACTCTCACGGGGCAACGAAGCGTTTTAGGGCAAAAGTTTATAGGGTCAAATGGACTTAATTTGATCCCAGGAATCTGTAGTTGTTTCATGTCACCATTGTTCTGGGACTGTATAGCTCAAGTGTCATTTTGCCTGTAAAGTAAAATGTGTCGGTTTGAACCGGCAGGAGTAGCACGTCTTAGTTGTAACTTGACAGTGACAAAGAAAATAGTTGTATAAACCCTAAAACATTAGCTAATATTTTTTGTCTTGTATTAATATTACACTGCTAATTAAATCTAATATTTTTCTTACTAATTTCGCACCTATTGAAAAGTAGATATTTTTGAGTTGTGTCACTTTTGTAGAAAATGTGTAATATGTGAAATAAAAAGAGCCGATCAGACTTGAAGGTTTTAAGAACAAGGTCTCACAAACTGGTACGGGAATACAAACGGGCTTAAAATAATTTTTTGTATAGCTTAAATTTGATTGCGAATGAAACAACCCTTGGTAGTACCGCTGACTATCGTTAAAAATATATTTTTTTTTACAAAACCAATGATTGAACCATCATTTTGAAGATTACCTTCACCGCTAATGACGCCAAATAAACAAACAATTCAAAATTAATGTTTTTAAAAAATTATTAAAATCTATTCCCAAGTGTGTTTTTTGTCGGTACAATATCATCCTAAATACTTCATCAAAAACAATGATTGAGCTATCATTTTGTAAATTACCTCCACCGCTAATGACGAAAAATAAACAAATAACTCAAAATTATTGTTTCTTTTTAAAAATTCTTAAAAACCGTCATTTTGTCATAGCGCCATCTATTGGCAATCTGTTTAACTAACTTCTCCCGCTCCCCAAAGCGAATTATTCGCACGGTTCAACTAGTCATTATTATATAAGAGAAAAATGTTTGAATTGGTTTTAAGTTTGGTCAACTGACACGAGATAAAACATGTAGGAGTTAACAACAAAAAATCGTTAAATCTTTGCACGTCCAGAACTGAAAAATAAAATAAATTAAAACACAAAAAAGTGTAGAAAATACGTGCGAATGTATTTATTGTGTAAAATGTGACAAACTACCAAGGCAAAATACACAGTAAGAGTAATAAAACTACAAAATACAGCTGCAGTTAGGCCTTAATATTTGGCAGCGTAACTCGTCCAACAATTATAGCACCATATTTGTGATATAGAGAGAATATAAAAGGACGATCCACATTGAAGGTTTTAGGTGCAAGACCAAGCCCACCCTTTAGTGGAATTACACGAACTGAAATGAAAACAATTTCGCTTAAAATAAGCGTAGTTCGAACTGAATCGACTCAAGTGTGCTGTAGCAAAACCAGTGCAAAATCAAGCCAAATTGTTATTACACACAAACGTCTTCCGACCGACAGCACCTTTGATTGCGTTTAGCTAGTAAAATACAACCAACAATCGAGACAGGTGTTGTCGGGGAAAAGCAACGAACAAGCGCCTAGCCGAAATTAACTCTGCCAACAAAAAGAATGATCTTTTTCATTTTGATATAGTAAAGAAACGGTCTGTCTACTCGAAGCTCAAATTTGGGAGGCAGCGGCAAAGATTCCACGGAAATCGTCACTGCAAATCAACGAATGAGTAGAAGATATCCTTAAAATTACAATTACTCGAATTAGTGCGTCGGCAGTACAACCCTCCCGATAGACAATACAGTGTTATTGTGTTTGATGTAAAAAAGAAAAGGATGTCGGACAATGAATGTAAAAACCAACTTCCTAACCAAATGAATTCTCGATTCATGTCCTAGAAAAAAAATGGTGTTAACAGTTGTTGCAGAAGTTGTGTATGTGTGGGCGGAAGCCAACTAAAGACGAATATATTAAAACCGGTCAGGCAAATGGACTGTTAAAGGTGGACTGAGTGTCAACAACTTTTCTCTTTGTCGCATTCTCGATTAGATCGTTACTGTGATAGCGAATCGAAAATTATTTGTATTAATCGGATCTAACATGCGAACAGCAAGCATCGAAGCTGATAGAAGGGAAATTGTTATTCTTACGGTACGTGGCAGCAGACGCCTCGGTTCCAGCTTCGGTGACGTTGATGAACGCTTTTTGGACCACATCCTGGACGACGAGATTCCCTTTTTTTCCGGCGATCCGGCTCAAATCCGCGCAAGCAGGATCAAAAATGCACTTCACCCCCAACTGTAAAAAGTCGTTCGTTCTGCTCCATCACAACCGATTGCACTCACCGATTGCAAGTTTTTCTTCAGCTGAATTTTGCTCTCGATTGTGAACTTGGGAAGGCTGACACTGACGCGTTCCTGCGTGAATTTTACATCAAAATCTAACAGATGACTGAATTTACTTTCAATGTCAGCGAGTCCTTCCTTTTCATTGGGAAGAACGATGACCATCGAAACATCGTCCCCTTGGAAGGGCAACTGCAACAACTTGGCATTCAGTTCGGTACTTTCGCAGTAGTTGAAAGTGTCGATGAGGTTCATCGTATCCACTTGCACCACATCTTTGGCTGTCTTGTAAAAGTCGCTTTTTTTAGTAAGGTCGGTATGAAACGGGGTAACCCATGTTCCTTTGAAGTACATCGCGTTGATCAACAGGACTTCAGTTTTTGAATCCAGAACGCTCTCGTCAAGTAAGTTCTGTATCTTGTCCCCGGTCTCTTTCTTCACCCAATCGTTGATGGATTTTGCCGTTTCAGCTGTCTTGGAGAAATCTATATTTTCAACCCATGCATAGAACTTTTCTGCCAGGACTTTGAAATTGTGCTTCAGTTGCAATCCGGATTTGACGTAAACTTTGTTGGCTGAGCGAAGCGCGTATTTATCCGATGTGTTCGGTGTAAGGACATCAGCGAATGTTTCTGCATTGTCTTCACCATTTTCTGATATGCCCAGAACGTCACGAATTTCTCCACCGCTAATGCCCACTGTCCCCGAATTTAGCAACGCCAGTATTGTTTGCACAGAAAAGGTACTGATGACAAAATTGTTTTTGTGATCCTTCAGGGCCTCCTGCAAACATCCCATCGAAAAACTTTAACACAAATCGTGGAGATAAAATCCAACGCAAATATTAACCACAACTACATTTCGATTTGCATATTTGAATTGTTAGAACAGCGATATGTATTGTGTTATTTGCGATTTTTCAGCCCACTGAACTGGCTAGCGTATGATTACCGATTTGCAAGCATAAGTACATTTATCGATAATAAATTTACATTTTTTAACAGAACTATAAAAATGGAAGTGGAAAACCTATTCATGATACTTTTAGGATGAAACCTATGAAATAGTACAAACATATTTTTTAATTACAATGTGCGTACAAAAATTAGCGAGCCTGCGAGAAAGCGTTTTGAAATTGGTTATAGTGTAGAAACATTTTGACCTTGAGATGAAGACGTTTTAGAAAATTTTAAATTTACTGAAAGTAGATCTTCACTTTGGCCGTTCTGCAATTTAACATTCGACTGATCTAAATCTTCATAAAGCTTGAAAGTTCTCTTAAGACAATCGTTCCAAACACGATGCATGAGATACATTTCGCGTCTGTTTTTAAGTTTAAATTGAGCGTAGAAACGTTAAATTCTTAATTTTAACTATGAAAATAATTCGCATGGCAATCATGTTTGTTTTATCGCTCGGAAAGCGCTTGGGAAATGGGATATGTTAGTTAAACAGATTGCCAATAGATGGCGCTATGAGCAAAATACGGTTATTAAATTTTTTTTAAAAGAAACGTTAATTTTGAATTGTTTGTTTATTTTTTGTCGTTAACGGTGAAGGTAATCTTAAAAATTATGGCACAATCGTTGGTTTTTATTAAGTATTAACGGGGATATGGCGTACCGACAAAAACACCGTTGAGATGAATGGGCTTTTTTAGGATTGGTCCCGTAACTTATAATAACTTCTTTGATTTTTCACCTCTCTTTATTTAATCGATTTTGGGCATTTATCACGAAAATGTTAATTTTTGACTTTTTTTTCAACTTCAGGTTTCCTCGGAAATGAACCAGTTTATTATTTTTACATGTAATTAATTCTGTGCCTACTGGGTAAAATGTCTTAACTTTTGGTTATTTTGTACACCAATCTAGCCTAATAATTTAATAGTTTAGTTTTTTAATTTATATTTTTGTTGTTTTAAGCTGACTTCAGCACACTCATATGAGTTATTTTTTGTAATTATTCTTGTTTAATGAATGTTTACGTTTCTTTAGTATAATAAATAAAATTTTAAGTTTTCAATAATTATGTTTTTATTGAACCGCATTCGCGCTAAAACGTTTTATTATTTGCAAACAGGTTAGCAGAACATTTTTAAATTGGCAAAGGCGCACCCCGATCATCGATTTAACAATTTTGTAAACATTTTGTAACATTGTACATTTGTATTGAAATTGGAAAATTAGTTTAAATATTCACCAAAAAGTTGGTTATTTTGTCTTACTAGTATGTAATTAAGTTTACACTTTATCCGAATAATTTCGCTTGGTTTATAAACTAGCCAAGAAACATTGATGGTTATTTTGGTTTTGCTCTAGTCTTGCTCTTTCAATTGTAAGAAATTCAAATTCGTATCTCATTTCAATCAAACAATGAACGCGAATAACTTGAAAGTTTTTCAATACTTTTCGGTCATTTTTCAAAGTGAATAACAAATCTCGACATAAAAAAAGATAAATTTCAGGAGAACCCATAAAAGATAGGAGCGCCATTTATCTGATTTATTTATTTATTTATTTATGTATGTGCGAAGAAAATGAATATATGTCGATGAGATTTTGCAAAACTATGTATTTTAAATTACACATGATGGATTCAGTCTTCTTCTCTCAATTGTTAGAGAGCCATTTTCGTATTTTATTTCAATCAAACAATGAACGCGAACAACTCGAAAGTTTTTCAATATGTTTCCATCATTTTTCAAAGTTAATAACAAATGTCGACATAAAAAAAGAAAAATTTCAGGAGAAGCCATAAAAGGTAGGAGCGGCATTTATCTGATTTGCGGTTTATACTTTAACCAACCTTCTTGGCTAGTTTAGAAACTAATTAGATAGTATATAAACTAGCCAAGTAAACACTTTAACTGTAACATACAATTTAAAACATTTTGGACTTAATACATTTAACCCAGCACACATATTTGATATTTAATTCAGATATTTTATTCAAAAACTAATCATGATCCTGCAGGATCAATTCAATTCAAAATTTCAAATTTTTGAAATGGTATCGTATTTGTATACAAGTTGCATTAGAAAGTTCATTTAAAAAACCATCTCCATATATTTTTTTAATTGCCGTAAATTCGGGACATTTTATTTAAAATTTCTATTACATTGTCAAAATAAAAAATTGCTACTTACATGGACAAACTTTCTAATGGTACTTGTAACCAATATGCTACAGCTTGAAAAAATTGAAATTTTGCAGAAAAACCATTTTATCCAAATTAACAAGATCATAGAATCATTTATTGATTCGTTTTTGAATGAATTCGATGTTACTGACATCGATTAGAAGAATTTGATCCGGACGGCAACGGCAGATCCAGATCGTAAATATAAATTGCTTAAAACCAATTTAACATCTGAAATGTCACTTTTGTGGTGTCGTTCGATTCAGAAAATCATTCAGACCCAACCAGGAAATAACACACGGATGTTCCACTCACAAATCAAAAATTGATGTAATTTCTGGAAAAACTAGAAGCTAAAAAAATTATTTTATGCCACAAGACGACAACTGACATGCATATTTGATGGTCCAAGTCAGTTATTTTGAAAATGACAAAACGAGAGGGGGTGTACCATTAACCTGTTACACCCGAAATATGCTACTTATATTGCAATATGAGCTCTAAATAAATTAAAAAATTGAAAAATTCTTCCAACTGCTAGTGATTGAAAGTAAGCAAAAAACCACGAATCCTTGAACTGAAACATGCGTTCTGTTATTTAGATTATCTCTTTTTCTTAGTTTATGTTTTCCTTTCTATAAAATACCGTAACTTTTCCCTTTGATTTGCTATGAGGAGACAGTTTTCCATCAGTGGGTAAAAATTAAAAACTCGTTGCCCTTCCACCTGCATTTTTTAGTGTTAAAGTTAGACATAAACTGACGTGTAATTACTCCATTTTTGACTCATAAATGTTGTATTTAAAAAATACTAATAAAAAATTGTAAAAAGTTCCAACGAATGGTTCAATCGTAATATGTGGTCTGGTATTTAATCCATCTCGTTCCTTAATACCCGCGCTCATTTTTCAGATACAAAAACAGTAGTAATTAAAAAACCAATCGCTAGAGTATTGCGGAAAACTCAATTTAGCCGCACGGGATGTAATGTCTTCGTCGTAATCGTAACTTAGAACAAGTATTAATTAGTAAAGTCCTTTTTCGCACTACTTTCTACAACGGGATTGGTTGGAGCGCTCTCCACGCCAGTACAAAAATTTATATAAAACTCAAACATGTCTCTATTGGTCAGTTTCACGGATTTGAACAAAGTGCAAATATGCTGCACAAGCTCATTTCTTGTTTTATTTGTTGGCAAAGCGTGTCGTGCACCTTCAAGCTCCAGGAGCAGTTCTCGTGGTCCATTTTAGACTACGCCTATCCTGACCCGTACAGCAGAATCAACGCGATCGCAACCAAGCGATTCGTTCCCGAAAACAATCTTCCCGTGGGCATCGAAATTTGGAACGATAAACTTTTTATTACTGTGCCGAGATGGAGAATAGGTAACGTGTAGGCGCAATTCAAATTACTGATACTGATAACGAAATTGTTGTTAACGCGAAGGTGTTCCATCTACGCTCAACTACGTTTCGCTGCAAAACGCACCGAACACGTCACCTCGCCTTATCCCGTATCCCGACTGGGAATCCAACGAACTGGGAAATTGCCAAAACGGACTAAGCACGGTTTATAGAATTAAGGCGGACGCGTGTGACCGATTGTGGGTTCTGGACACTGGGACTTTTGGGATCGGAAACACGACACAGAATCCGTGTCCTTACGCTCTTAACATCTTCGATTTGACCACAAACAGGCGGATTCGGCGGTACGAGCTGCGGGCTGAAGACACCAATTCGGATACGTTTATTGCGAACATCGCTGTGGAGTTGGGAAAAACCTGCGATGATGCCTTTGCGTACATGAGCGACGAATTGGGCTACGGATTGATTGTCTACTCGTACAAGGACAACAAGTCGTGGCGATTTTCTCACAGCTTCTTCCGTCCAGATCCTCTAGCTGGAGATTTTAACATCGGAGGCTTGAATTTCCAATGGGACGAAGAAGGAGTGTTCGGATTGGCGCTGTCGCCACCTTCACATCTCCGCGACAGAGTTCTGTACTTCGGCCCTTTGGCCAGCAACAGAGAGTTTGCAGTTTCGACTTCGGTCCTTCGGAACAGCTCCAAAGTGGATGGAAGCTACCAGGATTTCGTGGCTTTGCAGGACAGAGGAGCCAAAGGACACGTCACGGCGAGAGCAATGAACAACGACGGAATCCAGCTTTTTAACTTAATCGATTTGAACGGCTTGGGTTGCTGGAATTCGGAACTTGAATACGGTCCTCGTAACATAGCGCTCGTGGACAAGGACGACGAAGGATTAATATTCCCGTCTGACGTGAAAATCGACGAATTCGACGGCGTGTGGGTTATTTCGGACAGAATGCCCAATTTTCTACTGTCGACGCTGGATTACCACGACACCAATTTCAGAGTATATTACGCGCCTTTGAGTCAGCTCATCGCCGACACCGTTTGCGACAAGAAGACAGCGAAACAGTTTTATTTTTCCAATGTACACTTTGCCTGAAATAAAGTCCGAAACGAGTTATATCGTGTCCTTGGTCATTGACCGTCAAATTCGAGGGACGAGATTCACGCCAATAGTTAATAAACCAGTTTTGCTTAAAATATTCTACTAATTCTTACTTTGTAGAGAAGGGCAGCGAAATTGTCGTTTAGAAAAGTCTCTTTCGGTTCGACAACGTGAGATTTCGCCATGAAAAACGACAACGTCAGTAAAATTACAGTCTTCATTTTTCTGAAAAACAGAACGTGTTAGCGAACGATGGCAATGTCAACGATTAAACTTTTTTACGCTTCTTGGAAACGATTATTGATGATAAGCAACCGCAGTCAACAAATGTTGAATCCGCAACAACGATAATAATAATATAATATTGTCTAAGAGTGCGGAAAATAGGTACAAGTTATGTAAAAATGTTAAAACAAACAACAAGTTAATGCACTAGTATTCTTGCAAATTCTCACGATCTCTGTTTGAATATGAGAAAAATTAATAGAGAAACTGATCAGTTTATAAAATCGGCCCTACGCTCACTTATCACTGCAAATCGTATAAACCATTTTCAAATAACTTAAATAGTACTGAATTATGGACAAACCTTGAGATTGGACTTTTGTTGTTTAACGAACTGGACGCAAATGATTATGCAAATGGTTCCCACTGAGATTTCCTCTTAAATCAGTATCCCCCCCTTTCAGAATAAAAAACAATCACTGCTGAGCTATAAAATTTTAACTGTTTTAAAAGATCAATTGTCTCAAATTATCGCATTTCGCTACTGACTTATTTATTTATAAAAATCGCTTGTGAAATTACTTCTGAAAAAACGGGAGTCATAAAATGTCAACGTTAACGTCAAAAAATATTATTTAAATTTAAAATAAGCAGTTGAAGCAATTGAAGCTCCAAAAGTCGTTTTATTTCAGCCAATAATTGATTATGCAGAGTGGTTTACGTAGACCGCGTTCATTAGAAAATTTTGAATTTCCCGAAAAGCTAAGAAGTTGAAATTTGGTGCATCATCATTATCGATCATTTTCAATTGAACTAAAATTCTTTCAAAATGGGGGCTTTCAAAATTGACACCAACTTTGTTATTTTAAATGGCAATCGCCTATTTTTATGCACTCATTTATTTGGGCACACAATTCTGAATAAGACGCACCCACAATGTCGGCACTTACCTCTTATAGTTTTTTAAATATTTTCAATTTGATGCTAAAATTTGGAAATGCAAGGATCTTATTAAAAATTAATATCTCTTAATTCGTTGCAGATAATACAATAAGTTTTATTGTATTAGTTTTTTGTCGTTTTGCATAACCTCAGAGCATAATCTAAAAGTACTTTTTATATAATTTAAATGCCTCAAAGAGTTGCTGCAATTTTTTGAAAATGATTAAAACAAAATTTCAAAAACATTTTTTTTTCAAACAGCAACCCGCCAATCTATAAGCGTTATTCGGTATAGAAATAAATAATAACTCGACTTTTATAAAGCCATCGTACGCCAGTTCTGCTTACTATATTTATCATTTTCGGTAAAAATGTATTTCTCTTTAGATTTTGATATAGAAAAAATAGAAAAAATGAATGGCAAACAATTGAAAGCCATATCTGTCACATTATTGCGATTCAGTTAAGTGTTACCTAATTAAGATTTTAAACTTATTGTTGCAATGACAAATAATAATTCCACAAATGAAGTAATATTTGAATGAATATTTACATTAATTACATTGTTGTGTACCTCCACAATAATTAATTACCAGTGTTTGTTAAGTTAAAATTTGGTTTTACTTTCTTGTTTGCTGTTTCATTGTTAATATTTACAAAATAAATTTATAGTAAAGATTTAATAAAAAGCATTTCATATATGAAATGTTAATTTCAATTGTTTGATTCAAATGTATTTATTCCACAGTATACAGATATCAAAAGCTAAAGAGAAGATGCATATTTTTACAAAATGTAGAATAGCGTAAAAACTGTCGAGAATTGGCATAAAAAACCTTAGAAAGGTCGAGTTATTTTTTACATTTACGAATTCCGTTATTATAGAAGGTACAAATAAAACCGTACTCTCACGGATTCATGCTTTTGTATATTTTTTACAGTGTAAACGTTTGACACCCCATATGGTGACATTTCACCAAAATTTCCAAAAAAATTATCCCCAACGCTTGGAGATAAATTTCTTAAAAAAACTCTCAATGTATCTTATTACGTATTGTATCCGAAACGGTTGTCATTTTATCTAAAATTGTCTTCAACTTCAATGTGCGAAGAAGTCGATGAGATTTTGCCTGTTTCTATAATTTTTCAAAATTAATAGTAACAAATATCGACATACAATTTTTTATTAGAAGCCATGAAAGGTATTGCCAAATTTCTACACTCTAAATACTTTCAAAGGCCTACTCTGAGTCCTTTTATAACTGACGTACTATTACAAAAGGATTCAGAGAAGGCCAAGGAATCACTTTGGAATTCGTTTTAGTGCAGAAAATGTTTGACATGAATATGTATTATATATTTGTTGGATTTGACAACTCTGTTAGAAAAACTACAATGCATTGTATATGTTACAAAATGCATCAAAGTAAGAAGTTGAAGAAAAAGTCATATGACGGAAGGAAGACACTGAAGCAGGCAAAAATCTATCAAGAGCTGAGGTAAAAATAATGAAGGATTCTATATTTATTTTTGGAAACGTAATAAATATCAAAGGCATGATTAGACTATTTTTTTATTATCATTAAGTAATGAGAATACAGATAAAAATAAAACTTATTTTTATATAGGGTTCTACTCTAATAACAGTAATCTCATCATTTGAAACTAATTTTATGCTTAAGTAACTAATTAATAAATTAATAAAGTTTTTTATAAATGTTTTATTCTAAACGTTTTGTTTCAACAGGATTAATACAACAATAATTATAAATTAGCTTCTATTCATACGATTTCCCCAGCCTCTTCTATGTTCGTCCTTATACTCATCCATGTGTCTCATTCTCTCAATGTACTCCTCGTCGTCTTCTTCGATGGCATTTTCCTTTTGTTCCGCCTCCTTCTCTTCATCGTTTAGGTTAATACCTGCCAAAGAAGCTTGCTGCATACTCAAGGGACCTGAAGATTGTTTTTCTGGATCAGGAAAAATTCCATCCCTCACTCTCTTTTCATAAAACTCCTGTACTGTCATTGTGGGAAGCGATGGATATCCTGCTCCAAACACAGCTTTCTGTATTGCGTCCTTTGTAATAATAATCGGTCTGAGTGGTTGACTTGGGGGTTTCTTAGGTTGTGGTTTATCATCTTTCTTTACATCAGAAATGTACTCCAAAATAGGTTTCTCCATATCAATACTGTTCAATTCGTCTATGGACTCGTTTATAAAAGATTTGAGCATTGTTATGAAATATTCTCTTTTGATATCTTCATCAACATGCTCATTTTCCATGTTCTTTTTCAAATCGACCAGTTTGGATTGCAACTCTTTCTGTTCTTTAAACCGTTGGATTTTGCTTGCGCGTGTGGTGACGGACGCTGCGATTTTCTCAAAATCAGTTTTGGGCTCTCTGACACTGTTTTGGTTTTTCTCCAATTCATAATTACTCAATCCGTATTCGTTGCATCGCTTTAGGAAGTCTTTAAAGTAGATCTCGGCGACATCAATTATTTCTTTGCGATCGCCGGTTGTGAGTTTTAAAGTTGACGAGCCCAAAAGCGCAGGAAGCAAGAGATATTGCAGGTCGTTTGTCGCCACCTCTTCAATTCCTTCGTTGCTGCTAAAAAGTCCGACAAACGAGACGAGACGAGTGGCTTCCTCAAAGTTTCTCATCGCATTTTTCACATTTTGCTACAAAGTTTATGATGCTATTAGAGAAATGAAGGGAAAATGCATGATTTGTAAACCTGTACGGATAGACTGTTGGTGGGTTCGTTACAGTTGCAGATCTGGTTATATAAATTCAAACCGTCGTTGAATATAGTCGAGAGCGTGTCGACGTCTTCTGAGTCAAATTCTTTTGAATTTGCCATGGTTTGTGTTTTAAAATTAGGAATTTTGTATATGTACGAAATGTTTTGATAATTTGTTTTGACAGCTGGCTGTCAAGCACCAGGCTAGCCAACTGAAATGAACTAAACTACAAATATTTTTAAAATTTTTGAATAAAGCTGATCAATTTCAGCAAATCGCAAAAATAGTTTGCAGTATAAACAATACAGTGCAAAACAATTGATCAACAAATACATGTGTAAAATTTAAGTTTAATTTGACGCTTTGTAATAGTTCAATCAAAACGTAAATTTAGTTCAAGAACCATTTATCCATTATCCATTTATGCAAACTTTACATTGGAGTCAACTCTCCTTAAAAATTACTAAATGTTTAACAGAAACTAAAAAATATAATAGAGCCTAGAAATAAAAAGAGTCTCAAGAGGACATGTAAACAATGGCCACTTTATCGTATTCACGCATACGAGAGATAATAAGGCACAATTTTTTTTTTAAATTTAAATCACAAATATACACCAATAAAACACACAATAAGAGCATATTATTATTGTGTACATTTAATAATTCCCAAAAAAAAAATTAAAGTTGTCCTCTATTTTGTAATGAAATCATAGACCCTTATTGTGAGACGTCATGTTTCAAATTATAAAGCACATTGTAATTATTTTCACTTTCTTCAGTTGTCTTCAATTTTTTTCTGCTCAGTGAAGTATCGCTTTTTTTAATGCCGCATTCCGAAAAACATTCTTGGTCTAAATAAAAATAATTTTTGGAATCCTCACTGCAAGTCACATTAGTACTTTTAAGAAGCATTTAAGTTTCAAATGGAACGAAACAAAGATGTACATGTTTTAGGAAGGGCTTTTAGTACAAACACTAAAAGAGCAAAGCGTCAAAAAATGAAAACAAAAGTCAAAGAGCTTGCTCATGTTTTTTATGGATAAAACATATGAAAGGATTAGAGTTTGTAAAACTATATTTGGTTATACGTTAGAACTATTTCTGAATGGATATGCAAAGACAGTACTGACACTGCAGAAGCCCCTATAACAGAAGAAATACTGCACAAAATTTAGTAACCGCAATACATCCAAAAAGTCATCAGTTAAGTATTTTTTGGCTAGCTTATCAAAACTGGAATTCCACTATTGCCTTGAATCAACGTCAACATACATACAGGTTGAGTCATTAGTGCGGGATCGGTCTATAACTTCTAAACCATGTAAGATACAAAAATTTTTTAAAAACAAATTGTACATCGTTTGTCAGCCTACACAACTCAAAAATATTTTAACGTATACAGGCTGTTCCAAAACTCACAAAAGCTACACAACTTAATTTTTTCAAATAGAACTACCTATATTTTATTTCACTGTTAGAACCCATTTTGAACTAGATTTATGGTGATATAAGTTATTTTACATTTTGGAGCACTGTTATCAAATTAAAAATTTTTTAGCCTTCTCCCAGACAATAAATCATATCGATTTGTTCTTGTAAAATAGAATTTATTGTGGATAATGGAATGGATAATCAAATGTCAAATCAATGATGTCAAATCAATGAGTCAATCAATGAGTGCTGAAATGTGAGTTAAAATGATTTTCATGATTTCCATGGCACACTACCTACCTTATCCTGGCTCAATCTGTAGCACAGCCAAAAATATCAAATATCTCGTAAATTATGAATTTTAGCTATAGAATAATCTTAATAAAAAACGTAGCCAGACTCCAGACGCATTCGATGGCATACAAAAATATAGGGGGTGCCATTTAAAAAACTAAAGTTTAGCTTATTTAAAAATAGTATAATTTGACACGAGTTATTGCAGAGCCTGTGTAGTAAAAATGATATTTTGCATATCGGACGTAAAGAGCAATCCTTTCTTCATTTTTGTTCCAACCTTCAGCCTTCTAGCTGCTAAAACAACCTCTCAGTAAATTTTTAAGTGAATCTCTGTAAATGACAAAAAATATGAAAAAAATATTGTAATTTGATAACAGTGGCCCAAAATGTAAAATACCTTATATCGCCATAAATCCATGTCAAAATGTGTTCTAAAAGTAAAATAAAATATAGGTAGTTCCATTTGAAAAAACAAAGTTGTGTAGCATGCGTGAGTTTTAGACCACCCTATATATGTTAAAATATTTTTAGGTTGTGAAGCCTGACAAACGGTGTACAAATTATATTTAAAATTTTTTCGTATCTTACATGGTTTAGAAGTTATGGACCGATCCCGCACTAATGACTCATCCTGTATATTTAGAGCCACGATGGAAAAATAAGGCTGGAACTCTATGCTTTCTATAAAGAAGACTTGCAAAGAAAAACAATAAGTCGAAGCTACAAGTTTAACTTTGTTTAGAGTTTATTAAACATAAAAAAAATGATAAGTTTGAAAACCTACAATATTTTAAAATACAATATAACAGGATCACCATAGTTTATATAACAGACTTAAAGATGTATAATTTATTTTTAGTGTAGAAATTTTTGTTTTGTTATTGTATTATTAATATTTCTTCTAAGAAGTTGTAGTAATTTGTTAATTTAAAATTTATAAGAAAATATTGGAAATTGTTTTCGATATTTTCATTAAACCAAACATTTCATACATCCAAAAATATGTTGTGTGAAATAGATATTGGCATAATTTTTTCTATTGAGGCGATAATTCAAAATTTACAAAAAATTTAATATGTGCATGAGAAAATGTAATTAAAAATTAATAACAAAAAAATAGAATTACTAATAAAAAATGTTGATATATTTTCTTAATCTACCATTTGGACATATGCACTTTTCATATAATGCAGCCGACGTTATGTTGTTTACTAATCGTGTGACGCAAGCAAGCCAATATGGCGTCGAACCTGCGTAATGTCAAATCTCCCTCCTTTGTTATTACCATGAAGAATATAACACAGATTAGGTACTCCAGATGAATGACTTCATAGGGCGATTTCGTCCGGAACTGTCTCTTTTCTACACATTTAAACTAGGCGCATGACATCTTTGTCACAGATAGGTGTAAGCAAATGTAGAGGCGCTGTAGTCGTTGCTAATACTTTTTACGACCGTTAGATGTCACTACAAAAACTTTTATTTAAATTCATATAACAGGTCCAATATTTTTTCTATTTTAAATTTAACAATGTACCATTCCGTGTTTTTTAAAAAGGGTGACTGTTTCTACGTTTGTTGCTTTTTTCTGACTAATATTTTAAAAACAGCGTTTTGAAATTACAATCAATTTAAGCAAGTAAATGTCAAAACTTGCTTGCATTGCTTAAATTTGTGAATAATTTTAAGCGAAAGATCGGTCTTTTTTGCATAATTTGTGGTGTTTGTGAAAACGCAGCGGGGAACCTGCATTGTTTTCCAAAAAGTGAAGAAAGGTAAGGAAGTTTTATTAATAAAACAAATCCAGGAAATCTAAATATATAATTGCAGAGCGAAACTGTGGCAAGAAGCTCTAAATCTCCAAAATTGCAAAACGGCCCAGTAAAAGAGGAGGGTTTGCAACAAACACTTGCATCGTTAGATATTAATTCATTATTCCTTATTTTTGTGTATGAATTTGAGGAACTAAGCCAGGTTGCTCTAGTTGTCGTGCAAGTCCTTCAAGATTTCCATTATTATATCATAACCCCAAGTTAATTATCATATCATTAAATTATTATGCCTATCTTAGAAATGTAATTGTTAACATTTTGTTTAATTTAAATTATGTAATATAATAAATTGATTTTTATAAATTTTTTTGTTTTTATGCCATGTAAATAATGTGAAATGAATATTTTATGATTTATTTTTCAAAACTAATTTTTTACATTAGTTTTGTAGAATAAATCATAAAATATTCAAAATATAATAGCGTTTTTACTCTACCTATAAAGAGAGGAGAGACTATTTAAATTTGCCGCAAACTTTGACCGATGCGCCATCTGAAAACTGTTACATAATTTGGGTCGTTAAAGGTCATCATTCCGCCAAAATATTTGCATTGAGTCAGTCATCTGGAGTAATCTGTGATATAACTAACTTTTGTTAATTTTTTTACAGTGTAAACATTGTAGACTGACATATTTGATAGGAAATGTCATTCGAAATGTTACTCGGACGTCTAAACCGAAACCTGGAGATGAATTTTGTTGAAATACACATTAAATGTATCATATGAACTGTGTGCTAGACGTACGCGTTTATTAACAAAAAACTTAATTTCGATTTTCTCCAACTCAACGTCGAATTTTCGCTACACTCTAACGAACGTCCAAGTTATTCCATGTCCAACGCAGCTCGTTTAATTTCTGTACGCACGTTAAATTCAAATAAGAACCCAGAACCTAGTATTTTTTGCATTGGAAAGTACAAAAAAATGCTTTCCTAGTTTTTAAGTATTTTTATTTCATATAAAACCGGTGCGGTAACAACGAGAAATAATTATTCACCATTATTCACTTTTTAATTTGCAGTTGAATTAATTTCAGATGTAATTTGCATTTGCTAATAATTTTATAAAGCAAAATATGAGAAATCACTGATTGCTTGAAAATGTTGATTTGAACTGACAACAGATGAAGTTACAAAAGCTGGAGCAATAATTATAATTTAACAAATTATATAATTAAGGTAAACAAATAATAGTGCCCACATTGCTCGTCTGAAAATTTTAATTTGGACCATTGCAGACAAAAATAAAAATTACAAAAGCTGGAACAACCCTTCATCTAAAAGTTATGTTCAACAAAATGTACAGTTTGAAGGAATACAGGGTGACCCAGAGCTGCGTAAACGGTCCATAACTTTTTTGCTATTCGAGGTATCGACTTGAAATTATTGCTGGATGATAGGTGCGCTTCTGCTGCACATTTTAAAAATATTTTCTTTTGTATACAGGGTGTCCAAATATTATTAAAATACAAAAGTTATGTTTTTTTTAAATGGAACTACCCCATTTTGATTTTATTTTTGAATTGTATACTAAGTTCTGCGTTAAATTTACTTAGGTCATTTTCACCTATCTATCATACTTTTTGATGTACGTCACTTTATGTTCCAAAATTCCTTGATGTAATGTTCCGTTAAAAAAATCATATCTTCTAAACTATTAAAGAAAACATACCCATTTTTCTTCTGTGAAGTCTCTAGACTTTGGTCAATCTTTGAGCTGTTGCCGAGTGGCGAAGGAATATTCCAACGCGAAAGCTCTATTTTTTCAAATGGAACGCCCTGTATATTTTTACAACATTCTTTAGCGTTTTTGATAAGCTTTTCTGTGATATAGGGTTTCTAGGGTTCTATTATGATATTAGAAAAGTTATTGAGAAAATATCAGTTTTTAGATAAAACCACTGTTTTTACTAGGCTTGTGCCAAAATTAACTGTTACATTTGACATTTCTGTTTCATCGAAACTAAAGACTAAAGTCGAAATGAATTTTACACGCCAAGTATAGAACTTTATGGTGCTGATTTTCTAAATCTAATACATTTTTCGAACAAAATGCTTGAAATTTTATATGGTTATTGGAATGATTTGAACAATATTTTATTTTTGGATAAAGCTAAATTTTAAAGTAATGGGTCTGTTAATAGGCACGATATGCACTATTATGCGATTTAAAACTAATTGGCCGCGAACCATCGACCACCAAAACATGTGGTCATTGAATGCGTGGGGTGGAATTATTGGAGGATGCGTTATCGGTCCGTTCTTTTTTGACAAGGTCCAAAATGGCGAGAGATACTTGGAATTTCTTCAAACCGATTTCCCGTTACTACTAGAAGACTTAACTACAAGAGCGATCATGTGGTTACAACATGACGGTACTCCAGTTCATTTTTATGGTATCATTCAGCAGTTTTTGAATCAAAATTACACCAACCGTTGGATAGGAAGAGGAGGAAGTATTACTTGGCCAGCTCGCTCCCCAAACCTGACACCCATTGATTTTTTTCTCTTGGGCAATGTTAAAGAAAAAGTTTATAAGGTTCCATCAACTACAGCTGAGGATATGAAGCAGCGAATAACCGATCCATTTCACTTTATTGACCAAATTCGTCTTTTGTTCGTAGAATGAATGTTTGTGTAGAACAGAATAGCCGTATATTTGAACATTTGTTATGATGCGAATAACCAATTTAATACTACGATCATTTATTTTTCTAATTATTGTTGAGCTTGTTATGATTGTTGATTCTTTTATTATTTTATTAAACATTGGCCATTTGCCTATGGGTTATGTTGGATTGTATTATTTGTACTAACTGTTGGAAGATGTAATACTTGACAATCTCAAACTTGACATTTAATTCTTGCACAAGACTACTAGAAAGTGGTTTCAACTAAAAAATGCTATTTTCTCGATAACTTCTCTAATATTATAATTGAGCCCTAGAAACCTTATATCACAGAAAAGCTTATCAAAAACGCTAAAGAATGGTGTAAAAATATACAAGGTGTTCCATTTGAAAAAATCGAGTTTTCCCCATTTGTAGTTCATCATTTTCAAAAAATCGTAGCAAGCGTTGGAATATTCTTTCGCCACTCGACAATAGCTCAATAGATTGACCGAAGCCTAGGTACTTCACACAAAAATAATTGGTATGTTTTCTTTAACAGTTTAGAAGTTATGAATTTTTGAACGGAACCTTACATAAAGAAATTTTGGAAAATAAAGTGACGTACATCAAAAAATATGACAGATAGGTGAAAATGACTCCAGTAAAATTGACGCAAAATTTAGTGTAGAAATCAAAAATGAAATCAAAATGGGGTGGTTTCATTTAAAAAAACATAACTTTGGTCTTTTAATAATGTTTGTAAGCGTACCCTCTCTTCAAGAGACCAGCAAATGGTTGGGGGTGGTTTCTCCCTCCTCTGTTTTTATTTGTGCGAGGTGCATATAAAGGCAGGACCGAGAACACCAAAACATTATTATTATTATTATTATTATTATTATACATTACATACATTACACATAACGTTACATTACAGTCCATTTATACTTATTATTGTGCATCATAATTTAATACAAACAGTGTTATTGTTATTGTATTGATTAATTTCAAACTCCACACTTGCGGCCATCCCAAGTGTTCAAAAACTCTTTATGTTCGCCGGAACAAATAATATTTGGACAACCTGTATACAAACGAAACTATTTTTAAAATGTGCAACAGAAGCGCTCCTATCATCCAACAATAATTTCAAGTCGATACCTCGAATAGCAAAAAAGTTATGGAGCGTTTACGGAGCTCTGGGTCCCTCTGTATAAGGAAATGTCCAGGCAATCTACTATAGAAGGAAAGTCATGGAAAACGGCCCAGTAAAACACAATTCATACTTTAATTTCAAACAAATTTCACAACAATTATGGCAGTGTCATTGAAACAAACTAAAATCATTGAGCAACTAACTAAAATCGACTCACTTTACTTTCCGATCCTCTCGTTGATTAGCACATTGTGTCCAACACGTGCCGAGGGAAAACTTGTATGAGCAATCACATGAGTCGTCTTGTATCTGAAACACAAACATGCAACCGTTCATATTACACAACAAAAACATACCTGCTCAATATGTCACTAATTAGCGGGCTAAGACTATCAAAACAAATAATATGCGACGGTAATGTCCCATTGGGCGGATAGTGCTTTCGAAGCCAAACACTGGGACCATTGTAGAAGTCGTCAGTCTCATCCACATAGTTACTAGTTCCATTGAAATTGGGCTCGCACGTCAAAAACCTGGCAGAGACGTTCACGTGCAAATGACTGCACAAAAAATTAGGAAAACATTGAAATACCCATCAATACACTCACCTGTAGTACGGTGTAGAGTGACAAGGCATCAAAAACAACAAACTCGTGTTTGCCGGATTTTGCGTCGCGATTTCACGCAACGGCGTCATAACATCTAAAGTGCCGCGTTGGTGCACGACACCTAAATAATAAACCGGGCCTAAATTACCGAAAAACAAAATTGTGGCGACGAGCCACAACAGTAGAGGTTTTGCTTTATGACTCCAAGCCGATAGAAATCGTGAAGACACATACAGCGCAACAGGCAAGAGAGGTAATAAGAATCTGAACTCTTTATGAGGCAAGAAGCTGTATACAGCTATCGAGAAAACGATGGTGCTCAAAAGTGCCAGTTCATTTAAGTGCGAATCTTTGTTTCTTAACACCACAAAACATGCCATGATGAATGGTATGAACTGAATGCCTAAGATTGCTGGTAGTCCTGATGATAAGTACCAAAACCACGGGTGAGTGCCATAATACGACCCCACATCTTGTATTATGTTAAATTTAAGAAACTCAAATGGTGTTACGACTAAAGAACCGTGACATAGCGAGTCTATCAGAGTCGTCACTGCTATCGCGATAAGACCAATCGGTATGTATCTTGTTATAAAAAGGGATGAAATTTTGTACTTTGTTATCAGCAAATGGTAGGAAACAATCGGAATCCATACAATAACAGCGGTGGGGCGGATTAAACACAACAGAGCCACAATCCAAATGAACGTCAAGTTTTCACCTAAAACACAGCTTGGACCTTCGATTTTCATTTTAGTGGGCAAACCTTTTCCTGAACCCAACCAAGGAAATTTTGCCAAAGCAATAGTGCTCAAGGCAGTCTCAAAAGTGTTGATTAAAGTCCTCGAGCTGGTGTAAAACCAAAACCAAGAGGTGGCCATACTAAACACGGCCCACTTCTTTGTACCAGACCACTGATAAAAGCACAAGTCAGCGTAAGCGCTTAGAATAGCTTGCAGAACTCTTGGTCCATAGATCTGAAACAGTTTTATCAACCTTAGCTTCAGTTACACTATTCTTACCAGAAACAAGGGCTCATCTAGCTGGAAATACCCCAAAACCGAGTACAACGCGCTAAATATTAAAGGATATATGTAGCTTCTTATTCCGGCATGCCATTCCCACGTCAAATAGCCATATCCGAAGCTAATATTGTGGGCCACTTCTAGTGACTGCCAGTACTCGTCAGGCACAAAATACGTTTGTATTATAAACACAGATGCAAGTCTTACAAGCAGGAATATAAGAAACACATCACCGTTCTTCATTTTGTAAAGTATTTGAGTTTCCGAGAATGATGAATTAAGTAGGTTGTCTTCTGAACACGTGCATTATCTGGGGGACAATTATTTTCGTCTCAACTCATTTTTAGCAAAGAATATTTATAAATAACTCCGAAATTGCGGAGAAATATTTGAATAGGAAAGTGGGGTTATGTCACAAATTTGAGGTTAGGTTTGGTAAATTGTAAATTGCAAAATCAATTTTCAAAAAAGTTACAATTTTCTAAAATTATCGCAAATGGTCACTATACATTCCATAATTCGTATGCAACACGAAATTACTTAGCTTCCTAAAGTAGACTTTGCAAAATCAGCTCTTTCTCCTGTGTCAAAAACCGCACTAAGAGTTCGTTTAAATTTTGGTTGCTCCTGGCAACTTGTCGCTTTATAACTTGCTTGATCTCCTCCTTCGCTCCTTTATCGGCGCCTCTAGTTCCAATTCTTCGTTGCCTGGAATTTTCACCTCAATATTTAATTTTTTAAAATCGGTTTCTTACCCCAAATGGGGAATTATATCCAACGTAATTTGCCCGCCTTGATTTGTCCATAAGTACGTTATCTCCTCCAAGATGTCAACATTAATTATATAATTCTGAAACAGCATGAATAATAATATAAAGAGGCCAACAGAATAATATATAAGCCAAATAAATAAACTAGTGTCAAGAAAAATGATATCCTATTCTATCTAAAGTACTAAATGTAATTTATTTGTGGCTTCATTTCTAAAATTGTGATGGCGATGGGATTGAGTACTTTATAGGACCCAATCGGACAATATGGACAAATCAGATTGACCATTTTACAATAAAAAAATAAGAAGTGTATTACAAAACATAGGCTCCGATTCTGACTCATTCATTCATAGTTGGAATGCATTAATAAACAAATTAAAAACAAAAAACCAGACATACATAAAAGAAGGGAATAAGGCATTATTATCAAAATAAAAACTAGAGAAAAGAAAAATAATACGAAAATATAATTAACATTATTATTGAAAAGAGTATAGAAGAAAAGAGGTGGTTAGATATCAAAATAATGAAAAAATGAAACGCGGTACCAAGAGTTGTGACAAATTAGAAGAAAGAAGAAAATAGAACCAATGGTTTGACACTCAATGCAACGCAGATCTAGAGAAAAGAAATAAATTAACACTAGAGATGCTACAGAAAACGCATGAAAGGATTATGAGACGAGAATCTAAAAAAGTTCTTTGGGGAATAAATGGGAAATTTCATGACGATATCTTAAAGAATATAGAAGGCAACGATAAAACCAAAGAAATTGGAAATAAGTACCAAGAAGTGAAGAATGAAACAAGCAAATACAAGCCAAAACAGCTTACTACAAAGATAAAGAAAAACGAACGCTCACAGTTGCAGAGGACAGATTGAGGGGACAAAAAGGCACAAAATAAAACAAATAGTATAGAACAGTAAAGTAAAAACCATCTCCCCCTCAAATAATAAGCAGATTTGGGCGATTATCCAAAAATAATAAGCGTTCAGGGAACGATTGTTTCACTGCAAAGTTAGGTAAATGTGGAGGAGCAATTTTAATCGAACATTTGAAATTCTGTTCAAATGGAACACGAACAAAAATCCCGTTATAATTATTAACACCAACCATGAAAGCCTACATACTTTCATATTTGTGATATTTTGTATAACATGATTTTGTAATGTCTGACATTTTCTACAGAATATTGATTTTTTTATTGGTTAGTTTAATAGGCCATATCTTAGTTATTTTCAGCTTGGGAATTATGATTTTTGCGATGGTTTTAGCCCACATTTCGACTTATTCGAAAATGTAATCGTAATCGTCAATGTAATCAAAACACGACAACTTTCCAAATGCCAAAACTATTTTTTAAGGAACGCGTGGTATTTTATTACTTTATTTTTTATACTAATAAATACGTTTAATTTTTGTTAAATATGCATAATACTTATCTGCGAGAGTTTACGAGATTTTTAAATTTTTTGCAAAATTTTATTTGAATAATGGAAACTTGTTTATGTGTTTTTTAATGTTTCTTTGTTATTAAAGTGTTTAATTTTTGTGTCCTTATCTTTGCTTTCCATGGCTTCCTGCGCAAGTTAGCAAGGGACACCCTGTATTGTTCTCAAGTAAATAATGTATTTTTTAACAATGTGCGTTTTATTTCAATTCAAGGTTGATTTAGATAGATTTGTTATTGATAATTGTTTATTTATTGAATAAATTAAATTGAAATTAAAATTTATGGATATATTGAAATTCTCAATGTCCCAATATCAGTTGCTAAACTCGTAAGAAATCCGAAAACTTGAATAAACACAACACTTGCTTAAAAACCACTAATTAACAGGAAATGTACAGGAAACTAAAGGAAAAAAACTTAATAACTTACTTGGAACAAAATATAGTTGAAAGATCCGTGTTGTTGTATTTGTTCCATTAGCGGAGGAACAAACTCCTCTTCTTGTGGCCAATCTAATTGAACCAATGCTAATATGTGTCCAATGGCCAGTTCACTATAACTGTGCTTGTCCAAGTTTTCCTGTGACACATTTTTACTACATCAAACTGTGTCTAAGTCAAATTACTTACTTTAATGCACCTCAGAAGAATTTTAATAAAATATTGCAGAATCGCAGTGTGTGTTATGGGCAAGTAGTGAAGATGACGTTGATTACCACCGACCACCAGTGAACTGCTTAAACTGCCGTTATTGGTTGGTAACAATGGAATCGCAAGAAGGATATGCTCAAAACACGACTAAATACATTAACGAATGAAAAGACTATTTCAAATTGCAAATTTACCCTATAGTTCTGTTTCAAATACAGAATGGATGCAGCATTAATATTTTTTCTCAACAACAAATTGCTTTCGTTCACTTTTTGCAAATACGAAAGAGCGTCTTCGTATTTGCCCTTATAAATAGTGTAGTCGATGACAAAGCTCGTGAACCACGTTTCTAGCTTTAAATAACCGTTCAGTGTAAAAAACTCTGAAATAAATATTCGCATTTCGTTTCAAATGACCACATTATTACCTCGCTGGAAATGTTCTGATGACTGAAACAAATCCCAGCAGTTAACGGCCATCAGAAAGTTGCTATGAATATTTTTCAGTTCCGGTTTCTCCACAGTGATATATGGAAGCGAATACTCTTCGCTTTTACGTTTTTTATTCTTAGGCTCGGCGGTGGGATTCGGTAAACTGGAATCTAGGTGGGTATTAAAATTGTGCTTCAATTAACTACAACTTATACCAGTGAACGCTTCAACCAAAACGAAAGTGTTTTGTGGTTGTCCAGGGCTAGACTCGGGTGACAGACTGGCAGAGTACTCGTGCAAGCAATGAAGAAAAAAAATCGAAGAACAAAATAACAACTGTTTGTCCTCTAAATTTGCGGCTCTCGTTTGACAATAGCTCATAATTTTTTGCCAGTAGCTCTCCTTGGACCTGAAACGAACACAATTACAATTTGCAACAACACTAGCATAAATCACCAATTGTTGCTGAAATTTACAAGATACGGCTCCCAGTCCAGTTGCTTTCCAATGAACTCAATCACTGAAAATAACTTCTTCCAAGGTTCCTCCACTTTCGTTTCTGTGTCTTGTGAGTTTGGAGATAAACTCAAAAAGCACGAATAGAACTCAACCGCTTTGTATAGCAGTTTTTGTAAGAGTTTTGGGGAAAGATCAACTTTAGCATTAGCATTTGCAAGCAGTGGTAACAATTCACATACTAGCAGCTTTCTGTATGCATTTAAGGGGAAACTGCCATCTTGGCAATGTTTTTCTGCACTGATCAAGGTGTCTACCAATCGTGACTAAAATTAATTTGAATAAATTTACAATACTAAACATAGTTGGAGTTTTAGTACCCCATAACTTGATATCGCAGTTGGAAATCTTTGCAGGAGCAAAAGAAGAAGCCTGCAATGCTCCATAGTGTCCTCACAATGGTCCGCTGTACACAATAACAGTTTATGTTGTACATCTACCAAATAAATAACAATAATACTAGTTAGTAGAGCTTTCATATTAAACCTGATGAAATGTGTTTGAACATTTCACATAAAAACTGCTTCTCCGGATCGTTCGTGTCGCTTTCTGCACGTAATGCAGTCGTTACATTTTCAATTTCTTTCCACAGTTCGGGTTCCTGTTGAAATTTTCCTATTCTAAAACATTAGTTATTTGGGTTACGTTACAAAGGAATATAAAACTATTACAAATCACTGAAGCACTTGGCAGCCTCTTTAACGTGTCCCGCATTTTTTTCAATGCAGTAGGCCTCAAACTAGAATATTGAGGATTTAAGTTTCTTTATTGGACGGTTTTTAACCTCAAAATACCTGTACTCCGAAATTGTTGGGGTACAATGTTTTTGCCGTAATCATCCAAGCTTTTGCTGAAAAGGGGTCACTTGCAAGAGCTGTTTTGGCACGCTGAATAACGTAATCTTCGTCTGAAATATCTACGTCCATTTTTTTTATTATTATTTATAACCTAAAAACCAAAACAATCAAATTTAAAAATCTGTCAAAAAAGAGACAAGTTAGCCAACTGTTCATATAAAAAATCAGGCACATATACAGAGTGAACCTTTATAAAATAATCCAAATTTATACGTACGTCCAGAAATTTTGTAAATGTGCTGTAAATAACTTACTCAGTATTACTTATTCAGTTGGGCGATTGAGTGCAATTCAACATTCGTAAACAACAAATTGACTTTTTAATTTGAACAACGATAATATTAGTAATTATTGTGTTAAATTGTTTGCATCAATAATTGAATTGATTTCAGAATGACTGTAAGCAGGAAGCAGTAGCGGATTAACTATTATATTGTATTGTAAAGAGCATACAAAAAAGGGATTTTCCGGAGGCTGGAATCAAGGTGTTTTATTTTTTACAGTGTAAACCTTTGACTTGAAATAAACTTTTAATCCATATTGCGCAAACGACGGCTAAACAGGCACCTGGAGATTTTGTTAAAACACACATTAGATGCATTTTATGAATTGTGTCCGAAAAGGGTTGTCAACAGAAATGTTAATTTCAAATATCTCCATTTCAAGGCCAAACATTTTCTACACTTGCACGAATTTCAAAGTGAATTCCTTTTTTATACGCTCGTTCGTTTTGAATAAATGTTGAATAATTCGTTTTAAATTCAGTTTGAAATAGTTGTGGCAACTGTAATCTTAAATTAAAGATGTTTGCTGCATGAAATGGAAGTTTTTCGTTACTTTGAAGTTGTGGAAAACTACGATATCTGGAATAAATAAATATTTTCGGTAAAAGACGATGATGATACAAAGATATTTAAAAAGATTTGAGCAATTTAATTTTATCTTATCAATTCGTAATCGACAAACAAATTTTCTATTAGGATTCTGTTTCTGTCAAGATTACTAATCCACAAATTTTGTTGAAAGATAAATATCTTTGATTAATGATTTAAAAATCTCACGTTCTAGAATCTAGATAGCAATAAGCTGTTTTAAGTCGATTCTTGTTTAAATATTTATGCTAATAGAGCTAATGTAATGAAGACCTGGAAACCGTCTGTCTTGGTTTTGTTGTTTTTAGAGTAAAGAAATATGCAAAATTATTTCTAACCGAAATTTGTTTTTATTATTTTTTAATTTTGTTGTAATTTTTAATTTTTTTCTTGATTATTTATTAAATATTCAATTTTTTCTTTGAAGTGGTTTAAATTCTTTAAAAAATTATTTTCCATATTATCAAAAAATGTACATATTGAGGCATCTATACAGGGTGTTTTTTTAAGGCGGCCATTAGAAACTTTTTAACTTCCTACAGTGCTATAAACTTGAAATTTGGAACACAGCCGAAAATTACCATTTCGAGTCGAAGTAAATTATTTTCAATATGGCGGCACTTCCGCTTATACCGGAATGGTCGATTTTGACTGTATGCCAAATTTCAAATTTATAGCATATAGGAAGTTAAAAATGTTCTAATGGCCGCCTTAAAAAAACACCCTGTATAGTGTATTAACCACTGCATTGACTACACATAATACACAGATGATTGTAGAACGCACAAAATGAAGGTATTCTCAGGAGACCATGCAATCTACCTTTTGATTTTTTACAGGGTAGACAGACCATTGACCAGTGTAAAACAAAAATTTGCTCAAACGACTGGAATTAGTTAAAAAAGACATTTCAGTTGTCAACCAAAAACTTAAGTTAACATTTTTACATCTCAAGCTAAAACATTTTCTACACTGTAACAGATTCCATGGCCTACTCTAAATCGTTTTTTAAGATCGTTATTAATAGTTATTAATAAAAAACCGTTACTCTTAACCACTTCATTTTATGATAAGGTCTAAATTGGGTGGGTGATCTCAAGTTTCATAGATAACAACTTAAAACTTTAACACATCAGAATTAATATGACCACTTGTACTCGTAAGATAAATTTAGAGTTGAAATGTTTTGCTTTGGAATTTTTTAAATTTCAACAATTTTAAACCATTTTGCATCTTGGGTGTTTTTATTAAGAAACTGAACATCAACTATTATAACATAAACAATCAATCTACGCCATAAATTATTTACTGCAAATCGTCATTTGCTAATAAACAAATTGTTGAATAACAATTTTAGCACTTCAATTTGACTCTCTGAAGCTTATTTTTTAAGAAGTAGGTAAACTCGAATTCATCCAGTGGTGACTTTTTCGACAAATAATGTTATACATTGTCCTCAACAATTTCAATGTCATTTAGACAGTCAATGTCATTTATATTTTTATGTTATGACTGATAAATAATAGCACATCAGCAGGGGCGTAACGTAAATTTTAGGCCCTCTTGCCAAATATAGTTTGGACCCCTTATTTTTTAATTCTGAACATTGCAAAATGGCGATACAAATTTAAAATTTTTCGGCGAGTGCCTCTTTGGATCTTGGGCCCCTCCGCATCGCTAGCTCTCGCGGAAATTTAGTTACGCCACTGATCATCAGTTGTGCAGAATTCATTCTAAATTCAAATTAAAAGTTGAAATGCGCTGGATTGGTATGTCTATCGAAATACTCCGCTAGGAAATCGTAGCACTTAGAGGGCCCAAATTGTTGACACACTATTTCACATCAACAACTCAAATTTCAAGTACTAGTTTTCCAGCGATAAAAACCAAATTAGGTGGTTTTTGCCGATCAATTTTTAAAATTAAGCTAATCACGGTGACAATTATTTGCCAAGGACGAGGTTTTTATTTTTCACAATGGAAGCATTCAATGCCTTACACAAAAATGTATTGTTGCCGTTTGTATATTAAACGCAAACCAGTGCGGAATTAAAAAGCGAGCCGCTTCTGCCGGCACTTGTTGACACAAATTATCAACTTGAGTGTTATATTTTTCAATAAATAGGGACAGGTTTCGTAAACTGTAGTAGATATCGGTCATCATGAAGACGAGGTAGGTTGTAGAAATGTATGTGAATTTTTGAAAATTCCGGTTTTTTAGTCTACTGTTGGGAGTTATCGGGCTGAGCCTGGTTTATGGGGCCGACCATGGTACCTTTAAAGACTGTGGAAGGGTAGACTTCTGCAGGTGAGAGTTAACAACGTCTGTAAATACGAAACGAAAAATTATCTTCTTGTAGCCAATTGAGGAACAAGGAACAGAACAACCAGTACTACGTAGACAGCTGGGACAAAGACTTGGTCGGGCAAGATATTTTACAAATATCTTTAAAATCAGAAACTGGTGCACCATCTCTAACTGCTGAAATAACGGCACACGATCCAAGCACGTTTAGGATTAAAATAAACGAAGAGCAACCTTTCCGGTATGAACTGAAGGACGTCCTACCTTCAGAACCCGCAAATGCCAGGTATATAATACCATGCATGGAATATTTGGCATAACTCGCGATATTCTTCCAGACTTGACGACGTGTTAGAACAGGACGATGTGGTGCATTTAACAGCAGGGCCTTACAGAGTCGCTGTTCATTTCTCTCCCTTCTCGATAGAATTTCAAGGGCACAATACCACCAGAGTGGTCCTCAACGGCAACGACTTGGTTTTGAATAAAAACGATAACAACGCGCCGTTTGCTTTCGGAGTTAAATTTCCCGAAGCCGTGCAACTTTACGGAGTGCACGAGCATTGCGACACTTTAGCACTGAGGAATACAGCCGGCGGTTCCGAACCTTACCGCTTGAAGAACTCGGATGTAGCGTACTATGAAGTCAACTCTCCGATGGCTTTATATGGCGCGGTTCCTGTTATCTACGGCCACGGGTATAATTCAACACAGTTGAAGGGTTTTGCAAACTAAATTCTTGCAGGCCATCTTCGACCTCAGGAATCTTCCTGCACAACGCAGCAGAACAGTGGATTGACGTGTCCAACAACAACGACGGAAGCGGTGTCTACTTCATGGCGGAAACTGGAAGCTTGGACTTGTTTGTCTTCCTGGGACCCACTCCAACTGAAGTGGTGCGCCAATATACCGCACTTACTGGTACCGCCCATCTTCCCCAACTCTGGAGTTTGGGATATCATCAGTCGCGATACAGTTACGACACCCAAGACGACGTCAAAAGCGTTATTTCCAACTTTGACAGTCACGACTTCCCACTCGACGCGATTTGGCTGGACATAGACTACTCCGACGGTTTCAAATACTTCACGTGGAACCCCAACACGTTCAGCGATCCCATTGGTTTGCAAGAAACCATAGCCAGCACCAACAAGCACTTGGTGACCATTATTGATCCTCACATCAAAGTCGAATCTGGGTACAGTGTCTACGATGGAGCCTTGGCTAACAATTTGTTTGTAAGAAATGCCGATGGGTCCGTCTTCCAAGGCCCATGCTGGCCTGGTACCAGTAGCTACATGGATTTCTTAAACCCGGCCGCTCGTCAGTACTATGGAGACATGTACTCATATGACAACTTCAAAGGATCGACTCCCACAATTGGCGGGATTTGGAACGACATGAACGAGCCTTCGGTTTTCGATACGTCCCTTGAAATGACCTTACCTGCTGATGCTCTTCATATTGGAGATGTGCGCCATAAGGAAATTCACAACATATACGGATTCCTCCATGTGAGTACCATTTTCTTGGGGTTTTTATAGGAGTGCGGTACTACTCTTCTACTCTGTTCTACCTTCTGCTCTGCTACTTCTCTGTTCTATTCCTCCCTACTTATAGCAGCAGACCAAGAAATTTAATTTCAACTTACTCTTTTGTGTTGTTCACATTTGTACAACTACATAAATATCTAGCTTTATTTTTGAAAAACATCAAATTAATTCCACAGTCATTCTTACTCGTACATATTTATGTATCATCTATATTTCTATAACAAATGTATTAATTGATTGACTCTTTGTATGTAAAACACTTTAACATTTAATTGTAACTAACGTTCATTCGTCGCGGCTTCGCCCCCGATAGTTATCTACGTATTTAATTTTTTCTTTTGCAAAGTTCAAGTAAATCCGATAGAAATGTTTTTTTCTCACTCAAACTTTTATACCTCCTTCTTGAGGTTGAAAAATCCTCTGTTAGTTCCTATATATGTTATATATAGTTGTTGTGAATTGTGGATGGCTCGCGTTGAAGAAAAACATTTAATGATACACAAAATTTCAAAACACCGAAATACGCCCAGTCATATAGTTACATATTAAAACCATTCTCCATTTGCTTTGCCGGCTTCAAAACATATATATCCTGTAAATTTGAGTGCATTCGATTCTGTAGTTTCCGAGTCTATACTGTACACCCGGCTTTAGTGAATTTCACCAGTCTATAGCTTCGATGCTGCCGGTTTTAACAAGCACCCATCTCTACTTATGAAAGTGAATGTTTTATGGAACTGCATGTAGACGTTGGGTTTGAAATTTGTAATGCTACTATTTCTAGGTTTAGGTCTTATTTTAAAAATTATTACTGAATATCCATCAAGTCGTTGAATGAGTTAAGTAGATTGCTACGAATTAAAAGAAAAAACCAAATGTCCTGAACCTAAAGGTGTAGAGGAGAGACGCTGTTGCTTTTGTTGTAATGCACTTTTAAATGTAAACATGACCGCATCATAAATCAACGGAGTTGTAGAAATATATTTCGCTAGTATACCGTAAAAAGAAAAAATAATACATATTTCTACATTGGTAAATGTAACTTGTAACTTAATGAAAATACTTAATCGGTATTACTTTATTCACATGCAAAGTGTATTGATCCGCGATTTTATTCAACTGTTTAACAAAAATACCACACCATCTGTAAAAATGCTAAATACTCAGCAAATGAACAAAACGCAGGGTATAATATACGAAATGCTCATCAATAAAATAAAACATTTGGTGGCAAAATTAAACATTCCGCAATAAACAATATATTGTAAAATAAATCCAATTTATAAACTATATTAATTTACTATAATTTGAAGAATATTTATACATAAAACGTATAAGTGAAGTAAAAATTTAATTTCTTTTAGTTAACACATATCATAAAATATAACAATAAAAAATAGTAAAACTTAACTAATATTATAAAATAAAGCAGACGGTCAAAAATGAGAATTTTTAAAATAAGTGAACATTTCTTCTCTTTTTAATTTGGCGAAAGGATAATCCAACCAAACGGACGTTAAAACAACGAAGTAAATTATAGTAAATATATACAATGCGTCAATTTTATTTACCTATTGTAATAAAAGAGTTCTTTTTGCGATTGAAGGCCGATCTCGATGTTGTTTAATCCCATTTCATTTTCCGAAAATTATTTTTTACGTGCCAAATTAAAAAATAAATCGAGTATAAATTGCATACTATGTAAATACAAGCTTTCATCCTGCAAATCTACAAAAAACAGTTAATGTTTTCCACATTTAATACTGAGCATTTTGTATTTTTTTACCGCACAAAATGATATAAAATAACGAGCATTTTTAATTTTAAATACCACATCATACAGATGCGATTCATGCCAATGTCGTATAATTATCTGTTTTGGTTTCTGGTATTTAAAATTAAAAATGCTCATTATTTTGTATCATTGTGTTGTGTCATCATGAACAGTGTGTTTTTGTAGATTTGCAGCATGAAATACTCTCTTTACTTAGTAATTTATACTCGGTTTATTTTTTAATTTAGCTCGCTAAATATACAAAATTTTCGGAAAATGAAACGCGGTTAAACGGCGCCGAGAACGGTCCTCTATTAAAATAGGTAAATAAAATTGCCTCATTGTATAACATTTACTATAATTTACTACATAGTTATAGATTTTAACACCCGTTTGATGTGATTATCCATCCGCCAAATTAAAATGTTGTTTTACTATTTTTTATTGTTAAATGTTGTTGAGAATTTATTTCATATATTATACCCTACGTTTGATAAATCTGTTGAGCATTTAACATTTTTACCAAGCGATTGGTATTTTTGCTAAACAACTGAATAAAATAACGGATCAATACACTTAGCATGTGAATAAAATATCGAGCGTTTAATTAATTTTGATAAAATATTATAACCCTATTTTGATCAAAGAGTTTGTTTTATTTACTACACATGTTAACTGCATCATCAGAGAACTAGTTTGATTATTACAGAAATTTATTTTCTATTACGTTACAAATAAGTCACATTTACCAATGAAGAAATACGTATTAAATTTTTCTTTTTACGTTACACTAGCGTAATATAAATATTTCTACTCCGTTAATTTTTGATGTTAATATTTAAACCTGAATGCCATTTACATATGTGTTTACAACAAAAGCAGCGACTCCAAAACGTCTCTCCTCTACATCTTTATGTTCAGGACCAGGACATTTGAAGTTTTCTCTTAATTCGTAGCAAATTGGTTTAATCATTGAACGATTCGATGGACATTCAGTAATCATTTTAAAAATAATACCCAAACCAAGAAATAGTAAACATTACCAATTTCACACCCAACGTCTATCTGCAGTACAACCGTGGACAGTCAAGAATAACACTTTAGCCGGCGGGTGTGATGCAAATACCGACTCAATGACAATATCTCATAGAGTCGGCATTTGCATGACACGGGTGTTATTCTTGACTGTCCATGGCTGTACCATAAAACACTTTTATAAGTAGAGATGGGCAGCAGAGAAATTATAGACTGGTGAAATTCACTGAAGCCGAGTGTACAAACAAACTTTCATTTTTATATAAATGTATTGACACGTTTGCATGTAATATTCTAGACCAAAGCCACCCATCAGGGTTTGTTGGCAAGAGACAGCAACTCAGTCAGACCCTTCGTTTTAACTCGCTCGCATTTCGCGGGTTCTCAAAGATATGCCGCTGTTTGGACCGGAGACAACACAGCCGACTGGCCGTACCTTTTGGCCAGTTACCAGGAGTGCCTCAATGCCAACATTTTGGGGATTGTATTCTGCGGTGCCGACGTCGGAGGATTTTTCAACAATCCAACCAACGAGTTGTTTGAGCGTTGGTATCAAGCCGGTGCTTGGTTGACTTTCTACAGAGCGCACTCGGAGAAGACCACTCAAAGACGCGAGCCGTACTTGATGCCCGACGACACGCAAGAAGTGGTAAGGAACGCCTTACATACCAGATACCAACATATTCCAGTTTGGTACACGCTGTTCTACGAACACACCGTCAGCGGAGATCCTGTGATCAGACCTCTGTTCTATGAGTACCCGCAAGAAGTCGGTACTTACAGCATTGACACTCAATTGCTTCTTGGTAAGACCCAACCCCGCCGTTGTTTGTGCGTAATTTAAGGAAATATGTTTTAGGGCGTGACATTTTGGTACGCGGTGTATTCGAACCAGGAGTCAGTGCCGTAGATGTTTATTTCCCCGGTGGAGAAAATGAGGTTTGGCTTTCTTTGTTTGATGACTCTGTGCAAGCCGGTACGGGTAGTGTTAATGTCCCATTAACCAGAGACAATGTGAGTGGTAGTTATCAATAGGTCTTCATCTAACCATGCATTTAGATTCCAGTGTACTACAGACAAGGAGGAGTTATTGTGAGAAAAGATGCTGTGAGACTTAACACTGCAGAAGCGGCAAACGATCCTCATACGCTCTACTACACTGTCGACAAAGTAATACATATACCAATTTTTATTATTCCTTCTTATTTTTGTGATTAATCGTTTAGAACAATCGTGCCTATGGTACTGTTTACCTCGACGATGGTATTAGCTTCCAGTACGAGAATGTTCAAGATTATAATTACTTCACAATCGAGGTTGAAGGCGAGAACGTGTCCATCACGTATGTGCCCAGATTTGTTGTAAACTTGTAAATATTTTTGGATTTTCAGTCCGGCGGGTGGTAACGGCAACTACGTGTTTGTGGTGGATAAAGTAATTCGCAGAGATATTGTCGCTCATCCCGAAAGTGGCAAGCCTGGAAAATACAAGGAAACTGTCATCACCACTGATGCCAATGGAACTTTACTGAAAGAAATCAAGATCAACCAAAAAACTGTATTGAAACTGAAATAAAATATTGCTTAATTAGACCACGTGTCGTTATTTTGTAATTTTCCTACACTTCTTGAAACGGTTTCAATCTAAGAGCTCTGATAAAATTCAAGTGTTTTTATCGAAGCTACATATGTTTGCCATTTCGTATCAGTACATGGCATACATAGTTGTCTGCTGAGAAAAACTAAACTTAACGACTCCTGAAAATGCACAGGTAATGTTGTAATTACTATTCTTTCGATAATGGTTTAATGGTGTTCACAGTATTTTTGGACTGCTTCCGCTTCTTTTGGCATTTGCCAATGGTGCGGACCACGACACGTTCAAAGACTGCTCACGTGTAGATTTTTGCTCGTAAGTTTCAAACTTTTGTGAAATTCTCATCAAAGCTAGTATCTTTAGAACACTGCGAGAGCGAGCTCCTCAAGACAAATACAACGTTGACATTTCAACCTTGACCGTTGCTCCCTCGGGAGAAGTTCAGTTTGTTTTACAAGCAATCGACAACTCGCCCAACCTTACCGTCTCAATTTCCATTTTGGAAAACAACAGATTTAGGCTGCAAGCAGCTGAAGTGAATTCCTCGAGATATCAGCTGCAATATGTCTTAGCTGATGAGCCGGCATTACTTCGGTACTGAGCGGTTCCATAACTTCGTAAACTGACTTGACGTTACAGAGCTGGGGATTTGAAATCTGGTGACAACTTTAGAGAACTAGCACTGAGAGGCTATAACGCTAAAATCATCATCTCCCCGTTTAGTATCGAGTTTTATTTGAAGAATCAGTTGCAAGTGGTGTTTAATGGCAGTCGTTTGACTTTTGAAGAAGATTTAGAGCAAGCGTTTGCTTTTGGTGTTTGGTTTCCTCGAGCTGTGCAATTATATGGCATCCACGAACATGCGGATAGTTTGGCTTTGCAAACCACAGCACCTGGAGGGACTGATCCGTATCGATTGCGCAATTTAGACGTGGCAGGGTACGAGCTGAATTCACCAATGGCGTTGTATGGAGCGGTTCCTGTTTTATATGGACAAGGGTACGTACATACAATATTAGATTAGGTGGATTCAAATCGATTTCGGTTTAGTACCAATGGTACCGCTGGTATTTTCGTCCACAACGCAGCAGAGCAATGGTATGAAATCAACAACGAAGACTCGTCCGCTTATGTTATGGTAGAAAGCGGAGCTTTAGACTTGTTCGTCTTACTTGGTCCAACTCCCGTTGAAGTGGTGCGTCAGTATGTTAATCTAACCGGAACTGCCCATCTTCCTCAGGTATGAACCTACTTTCTAATATTGGCAAATTTCTCATCTTCTTTGAATAAAATAAATTCGCGGTGAACATGAGTCAAAGTTACGACTTCGTCATCGATAGCCACTGCATGATGATGTCCCAACAGTTGTGATAAAACGTCTTGAAGGAAATCATTAGTGCAATTATGACCCAACAACTGCGATACGAAACTTGTGTTCGCTTATCTAACGTCCGTACTAATAAAAAAGAATGGAGACAAAGCTATGGAATCACTTTGGATTTCGTTAGAATGTAGGAAATATTTGACCACACTGCAAAAATAAAACAAAAGCTAGATTCCATGGCCTACACTAAATATTTTTTATTTGTTTTTTTATTAAATAAACACTCCATTTACTGAAACTGCAATCTCAACATCACTAACTCAGACAAACGAGCAATATTTTTCAACCCTAAGTAACTAACTACAAACACCAAAAAATTATTATTCGATAATGGTTTGAAGCTAAGAAGCGAAACATGGGAAGCCTAGAAAGTTAGAACTAACTTTCAAATGTGATTTGATTATGAAAAAAATTAGAATTGTTAAATATGGTGGAGTCCAAATGACAAAAACTCAATTTTTTGAAATGGCAGCACACAATTTGGATACCGGAAGGCTATAGAAAAATAAATTTTAGAAGAAGTCACACTTTATTTCCTTATACCATTGTATAGAGACTATATATAGTCTATATACAATGCTTATACCTATCTTTGATGCTTTCCGAAATATTCAACACTTTTAAATAAGAAAATGTTTTCCAATTGCTTTGATGAGTACGCCATGAAAGAACAAAAGAAAATCGTACCTAAGAGTTATTGTAGTGATTCTCAATCATTTTGTACGTCTACAGTTATTTTTTATCATTGAAAATTATCAACATTCAATTATTTTCGATTTGTTTGCCACTGTGAAAGAATAATAGAAAGAAGTGTTCGGGCGTTTAATGTGAAATATCCTGGCCTACTAAGAATGACACGAGAAAAAAATTCAAAGATCAAGAGGAATTTCTTTATCTTTGGACACGTTGTTAGTCCAATTTCACGAAAAAAAACTTGTAACTGGAGATGCACATAACGAAATAAATGTTTTCGGGTATTTCGAAGCATATCCTCGTGCTTCTATCAGAACCGCTTCTATGGATTTGGGACTATCTTATTTCATCATACAAAAAATACTAAGCTCACATGGGTCACACCCATTTTCGTTCATTAGGCTCCAGAAACTACGTCCGATAGATTATCCTCGTGGGATACAGTTTTGTGAGGATCTGTTAGTGATAATTGAAGAAAACAATGGTCTATTGAAACGTATTATCTGCATGGACAAGGCAAAATTTTGTCAGAGGGTCTACAATAGCCGGAATTTGTTGGATTTTGTCTTTGTAGAAATAAATTGTTTATTTTTTAATAAAGCTTTTTTCTGAATTTCTGAACATTTGTAGTTCTTTGTTAGTCTTTTTTTCAATGTGCAAATGCCAAATGATTGACAGTCCCTACAATAATCCATCGGTACGATTTCCTTTTGTTTTTTCAAGGCGTTATCATCAAAACCATTAAAAACTTTTTTTCTTGAGAAATTTTGATTATTTGGGAAAGAATCAAAGATAGGGGGAAGTGAATTGTGACTCCATCTGAAATTTACTTCTCTACCGATTTGTAAAATCCAAATTGCATGCTGCCATTTGAAATAATGGAGATTTTGTCATTTTCACTTCGCCATTTTGATTATTGCTCAAAGTGGCAATGATACAGTTTTTTTTTCAATAAAGTGAAATCGAAAGTTAGTCTATCTTTCTACTTTTGATGCCCCAAGTTTCGTTTCTTAGGTCCTAACCATTTTAACATTGTTATTTTTAGAGTAATGTCATGAAATTGACATTTCAAAGATAAAAAAAGTCATAACTCTTAAACTGTCAGAGTAAAGCATCGACAACCCAGGTCGACAAGAATCATAATAAAAAGTCTAACAAGAATATGAAATAAAAAATACAGGGTGCTATTTAAACTAAGAGAGTTGTTTTCATCTCCTGTTAAACCGGAAGTGACACAACCATGCACATATTTTGCTTTCATTTAGAAAAACCGATTAATGCGGGGTACCAAATTTCAGATTTTAACCTCAATGATAAGTTGAAAAACTATTAATGAACGGGCTACAAAAAACTTTTAATGAACTGGCTACAAAAAGCACCCTGTATAGGCTTGCCAGTTGATAATGTTTCGCAATTTAGTTGATTGACTGCTTAAAGAAGTTCTTTTCCTTTTGTAGTTGTTGACCAGAACCTCACTGAATATGTTTGGCATTGAAGTCGCCTCCTATGATAACTGATATCTTTCACTATTTACAATGTCTAAATATTGTTCTATTTGAGAACATGTCTAGGCGAACAGTAAACAGTAGAGATAACGATCTCATATATTCCGGTTTTTAAATTAGCAGAGGCAGCTTGAAAGTGTTCTGTTTTATATCTCATCTCTTGATGATGTTTAATTGATTTCTTGGTTATAATGACACTTCTTTCTTTGGCTGCATTATCTGGATATAAAGTGTGATATAGTTACTTTATATCCCTTGAATTGATAAAAAATGTATTAGTAAAATGAGTCTCAGAAATTATTAGGCTCCATATATGTAGGACTGCTTGCTGTTCTTGTTTATGTTGCAGGAGTTAATTGGTCCATTCCACAAAAACTACTTGACATTACTATTTTTTGAATTGGCTCCTTTAGCACTATTATGCAAGCTTCTTTATTGAAATTTAAATTCTTGTCAGTTGTGGACACTGGGCCATCACCAGTGCAGATGGAGCTACATGACACAAGACGATGTAAAAGATGTTGTTGCGAATTTCGTCACGTACGACTTCCCGCTAGATGCAATTTGGCTGGACATCGATTACACCGATGGCAAGAAGTACTTCACGTGGAATCCAGAGAACTTCAGCGACCCCATTGAACTTCAGCAGAACATTTCAGCCACCAACAAGAAGCTGGTAACTATTATAGATCCTCACATAAAAATTGAAGCAGGGTACAACGTCTATGAGGGAGCCGCGGCCAACAATCTCTTCGTTACGACATCCAACGGATCCAATTTTGAAGGTAAGTCGAAGCACAAGCACTGCAGAAGAAATGTATGGTTTTTGTTATGACAGGAATTTGCTGGCCTGGCCTTAGCAGTTACATCGACTTTCTAAACCCCGAAGCTCGAGACTACTACGCGAGTTTCTACTCTTACGACAAGTTCGAAAATAGCACATCTGTGCTTGCTGGAATTTGGAACGACATGAACGAACCTTCAGTTTTTGACGACAGTCTCGAGAAGACGCTGCCTGGAGATGCTCTCCACCACGGAGGTGTAGTTCATCGTGACATCCACAACATTTATGGCTTCTTACAAGTATGTCACTTCACATAACCCAACTTCGTCATTCCTGATCTGATTCCAGACAAAGTCAACTCACCAAGGGCTCTTGAATCGCGACGACAGTGCCGTACGTCCATTCATTTTAACCCGCTCGCATTTCGCGGGATCTCAAAGATATACTGCTATCTGGACGGGTGACAATACAGCAGATTGGGGATATCTTAGTGTCAGTTACGACGAATGTCTCAATGCTAACCTTTTGGGTCTTGTGTTTTGTGGTGCAGACGTGGGAGGCTTTGATGGTGAACCAAGTGTTGAGTTATTGCAGAGATGGTACCAAGCTGGGGCTTGGTTGCCGTTTTACCGAGCTCATGCTGCTCTAGGTACTGCACGACGTGAACCTTATTTGTTCGACAAAGACGTTCAAGAAGTGATTAGAAATGCCATACAATTGCGATATGTGCACATTCCTGCTTGGTATACGTTGTTCTACGAACATACAAGATATCAAGACCCTATCATCCGTCCCTTGTTTTATCATTACCCCGCCGAGGAAGGAACATACAGACTTAGAGACCATCTTCTTGTGGGAAGCGATATTTTAGTACGGGCTATTGCGGAGCCTGGTGTCGATTCAGTGGAAGTGTACTTTCCTGGAGGACATAATGAGAAGTGGTTGAGAATAAATAGTACACAAGTTTACGACGGAAAAGGTTTAACTAACGTAACGGTTAACTTAAACGCGGTGAGTTTATTTTTATTACTCGATTAGACGACATTCAGAAATGATGTGCAGATTCCTGTGTTCTACCGACGAGGAAGCATTGTTACTCGAAAAGACGAGCCACGGCTAAATACAGCAGACACCATCGACGATGAGTATACTCTCTACGTGAGTCTTGACGAGGTGAAATGAAGAAAAAGCGTGGAATGAAATGACTGAGACTGAGATTGTATTTTAGAATTTCGAAGCTACTGGTACTCTATACATGGACGATTATATAAGTTTTGATTATGTTACCAAGAAAGTGTATCGCTATTTACGAGTGGAAGCTGCGGATGGCATGATTACGTTCACGTGAGCTTTAGTGAGAAGTAATTAGTCAAAATCTGCTAATTTTTGTAGAGACATCGATGACTCTTCCAAGACTGATAAATTTGAATTTTCTGTTGGGAAAATTGTGGTCAATACAGTGGTTTCAGCTGCTTCTCAAGGTTGGGTTTGCAATAGTCAACACATGATCAGTCTATAGTGTATATTTCAGGAAAGCATGGAAGTTATAAGACGAGCGTATTCACAACAGACGCCAACAAGAAACCGTTGAAGAATTATACATTTTCAAGCCATAACAGCGTTTCCATAAAATTATCAGACACAAATTGATTAAGCAAAATGTATGCAATTAAAGAAATAAACGATGTGTAATTTAGACTTTTGATTTTGTCATGTTCTTGCAGCTAAGACATGCGGTGTCTAAAGAACGAAGAACTTTAACTTCTTGCTCCCGGCTTCAGTATATATTTTTCTGCTGCCGGGTTTAACAAACACCCATCTCTACATATAAAAGGGAATGTTTTATAGCAACTTTGGTTTGAAATTTGTGATGTTTACTATTTCTTGTATTATTTTTTAAATTATTACTGAATGGAATGTCCATCAAATGGTTGAATGATCTAACTAATTTGCTAAGAGAAAAAACCGATTGGCCTGGTTCTGAACCTAAAGATGTAGAGAAGTGTCGTTTCTGCTCGAAAATTCTTGAGAAATGTATCTTTAGTCGAGACGGGAAAAAAAACTCATCGCCTCGAGAAATTGAGAAATTAATTCCGTGCGCTAGGTAACAAAAAGAAACACTCATGTTATATTAAATGCGTGTTTAATTTTTTTGATTTAATTTTACAAATATTTTTTATTTAATTATAGACTGTACATTTGGGAACTGGTAGAGACCCAATAATTATAAATAAGTTAAGTGCTACCCTAATCTTTAATTTTTATAAAGACCAGCCGAGTATAGTTTGTTTAATTTATTATTTGTTGTAGATTTGTTAATTAATAAGTACAGTTTGTGGTAACTAACAATTTACCATTTGATTTAATTGATCTTATTTATCACTCTAACTTGTAATAAAGCAAAAATTTGAAAATAACATCGTGTTTTATTGAAAATTGCGAAATTTCTGGAGATACCTACTCGAGAATTCTCGTGCCTTGAGAAATAAGAAAGGTCAAGATACGAGAAACGCTATAGAGGAGAGACTACTTTCGTTGTAACACACAGATTGCTATATGTGAATGGGATTCGGTTTTAAATGTAAGTATTATCTTATCAGAAAACAACAGAGTTGTTCGCTAGTAAAACGTAAAAATAAAAATCTAATAGGTACGTTTTTTCACATTGGTAAATGTCGCATTTGTAAGGCAATGGAAAATACTTTTCTGTAACATAAAAACTAGTTCTTTTGATGTGTAGTAAATAAAACAAACTCTTCGCTCAAAAGAGGGCTTTAAACTTTATGAAAATTAATTAAACGCTCGGTATTTTATTCACATGCAAAGTGTATTAATCCGTTATTTTATTCAGTGGTTTAGCAAAAATACCAAACGCTCAGTGAAGTACTAAATGTTCGGTAAAAAAAATAAATAAAAGTTAAACAAAACTAATCAGTGAAATACTTAATGTTTTGTAAAAACATTAAATGCACGTTATACATGCTAAACACTTGGTAAAAATGCTTAATGCTCAGTAAACTTTTTGTAAACAGTTTGTAAAAAACATTTCGCGAGTAAATCGCAAAAATAAAAATTTAATACTTATTTTTACATTCGAAAATGTGGTATTTGTAAGGTAATGGAAAACACTTTTCTGTAACAATCGAAACTAGTTCTTTTGATGCGGTTAACATGTGCAGTAAATAATACAAACTCTTTGATCAAAAGAAAGCTTTAATACTTTATCAAAATGAATTACACGCTCGGTATTTTATTCACATGCACAGCGTATTGATCCGTTATTTTATTTAGTTGTTTAGCAAAAATACCAAGCGCTAAGTGAAGTACCTACTAAATGTTCGGTAAAAATTTTAAATAAAAGATAAAAAAACTAAATGCTCAGTAAATATAGTAAACGCTCAGTGAAATACTGAATATTTTGTAAAAACATTAAATGCACGTTATAAATGCTAAAAGCTTGGTAAAAATGCTAAATGCTCATTAAACTTAACAAACGCAGGTTATTATATACGAAATGCTAGTAAAGTAAAACATTTGGTGACAAAATTAAAAATTCCGTAGTAAACATGATATTGAAAAATAAATCTAATTTATAAAATATATTAATTTACTATATTTGAAAAATATTTAAACTTGGGACCTATACGTGAAGTAAAAAATTAATTTCTGTTAGCCAACACATAACATTTAACAATACAAAATAAAAAATAATAAAACCTAGCGATTGTTATAAATTAAAGCAGACAATCAGACAAAAAACTAGTTTTAACATAAATTAACATTTTTTCTCTTTTTAATTTGGCGGATGGATAATCAATACCAACTGGCATTGAAATCTATAACAATGTAGTAAATTTTAAATTATAGTAATTATTATACAATGCGTCAATTTTATTTACCTAATTTGATATTTTTAAGCGTTAAATTAAAAAAAATTAACCGAGTATAAATTACTAAGTAAATACAATATTTCATCCTGCAAATCTACAAAAACACTGAATATTTTTTCATTTTTAATTTAGTATTTTTTATCGTACAAAACGTTATAAAATAATAAGCATCTTATTACGACCCATATTTTATTATATTTTTGTTTTAAATACCATCTCAGTTTTAAACATACAGATATAGATAAACATACAAAAACTAATGATTATATTGAGTGGACATTATTCGCAAGGGTTGGAAAAAATGAATATTAAATTCTTTATTGACAACCGTAACAATCCATTGTACGTATTTAGTATCTTTTTAAACAAATTTCTACTCCAGGCGTTGGTTCAGACGTCGTTTAAGCATATTTTTTGGTTCACAAATCCTGTCAAATGTAATCAAATTACTACACTGGAAAAAATGACACAAATAAAGCTTGAAAAGCCAGATTCCATGGTGTAACAAAGTTTTAATTTTGAGTTGAAGAAGTTTTCTGTTGCCACCGTTTCGGTCACGTTGCATAAAATACAATTAGTGTATTTTTTAACAAATTCTGTCTTCGGGCGCCGGTTTAGACGTCGTTTGGGTATCTCCTTGATTGACAGTCCTTGTCACATTTTATAATAGTCTACACAGTAAAAATTAAAACAATACTAGTTTGCATGGCACCTGATGAGCCTCCGGTTTTTCTACAATCAAATATATCCATAACAATAGAAGCAATTAAATGTTTTTTCGTCACGATAGTAACATCCTAAATAAATCCATTGAGCGTGCAAAATATTTCCTAGCGCACATTATTCATTGTCGAAAAACATTTTCTTTAACAATGAAGTTATTTTGTTTAGTTTATTTGTTTAAATTGTATAGACATAACCGTGTGAAATGCAATAAATCAGAACTTGTTTACAAAAAATTTCAGTGTCAGCTATTTGTAGAATAATTACGTCATTTTGTATTTTTTGAATATTTTGGTTTTGCTTTCCTAGAAAACGGCATATTTTGCTACTTATAACTGACCAATTCGATGTTTATAATGTGCCACTCATTACGATACATTTATGGCAAATTTTACGATAAGCGTAATACGGTTTACTTTTACAAAATAATAACTCCTAATCTCTTTATTACAAGTTGTATTAGTTTTACGTTGTACGCATCCTTTTTTGCATTATCACTATATCATTACAAACAGACATTTTTTGAATGTTTGCGTGTTTCCTGGTATTATAAATAGGTCTGAAAACGACAACACAGACACTCGTTAGTTATGTTTTTTTGGTATCATGTCCTTCCACTTTCGTTGCTACTTTCTTCTGTAATAAAAGTTTTAAATGGGGTAAATCTATAAGACATACTTTGTTACAAATCCAAGACAAATCCAATTTAGGCCGAACATATTGTTGAAACCGAGAATGGACGAGTGAGAGGACGAGAGGCCCTAACAGTGGGTTTGAAAGTGACTTATTACGCCTACCAAGGCATTCCTTATGCAAAAGCACCTGTTGGAGATCTACGGTTTGAGGTAAATTTTCCAGTTCTGGAATTTAAATATTTAACACAAACCGATAGCCACCAGCTCCTACAAGAAATTGGAGCGGAATCATCGATGCAACAAGAGACGGAAAGGTCTGCGTTCAAAATAATGATCGGATAATAATCGGTTCGGAGGACTGTTTGAATCTTAACGTTTACGTGCCGCAGGTAATTTCCAAATTTGCTCTCGAAATTTTTTTGCTTTGACTTTTTTAGATTGAAAATGGTAATGGTGTGTTGCTACCAACAATGGTGTGGATTTATGGTGGTGGCTTTGCATACGGTCAAGCTAGTTACAACCCATATGGACCCGACTTTTTGTTAGATAAAGGAGTGGCGGTAGTCACCGTAAACTACCGACTTGGAATTTTTGGATTTTTGAGCACTGGAGATATCGTCGCTCCTGGAAATGCTGGTTTGAAAGATCAAGTACTAGCGCTGCGTTGGGTTAAGAACAACATCAAATACTTCGGAGGAGATCCCAATCAGGTTACCCTTTTTGGTGAAAGTGCCGGTTCAGCATCTGTCTCGTATCATCTTCAGTCCAAGCAATCCACAGGTACGAAATGCTCAAAACAGCGACGTAGTAATTATTGTACTGTGGCTCTTAGGATTGTTTCAGCGAGCCATTATGGAATCAGGCGTCTCGTTATCACCCTGGGCTTTAAGCAGAAGAATTCCAATTGTCGTACGGATCATAGCAGCCGCTTTACTTCTCGACTTAAGTTCGTCACGGACAATAGTCAACGCACTCAAGAAAGTAGATTATACTATTTTGCAATTGCAAAGTTCAAATGTTATAGATCTTGTAAGTTGAAGCAAGTCTTGGGATGATTTCGTACGCCGAATTATCTTCAAAGTTTGTTTGTTTCGTAATTTTGAACCTATTTTTGATGTGCAGCAATATTTGCTGGAGGATCCAAGAAGTGGCTTGGTGTACGGCCCTGTTATCGAACCGGAACACGAAACCGCGTTTTTTACAAACAAGAGTTACGAACTTCTCAGTAGAGGAGACTTTGCTAGAGTTCCCGTCATCGTCGGATTCAATTCGTTGGAAATCGGTCTCACCTACAACGGTAAAAAATGAAGACGACTCGGAAAATTTTGAAAATTTAGTTGTAGCCGCATTTAGACTATACATCTCAAGATACGATATAGATCAAACCAAGCTGATCCCTGTCGACTTGAACGTTGCGGAAACGAGAAGAATCTCGGCAGCGTCCCGGATAAAAAAATATTACTTTGGGAACGATTTGATTGCGTTTTCGGACAAATCACTCAACCAGGTGGGCGGGTTTTTGAAGAATTGTGAACAGCGTTGTCATTGAATGTTGCAGTTTCTTAGTGACGATCAGTTCGTGAGGCCCACGCGCGAATTTGTGCGCCAGGTTTCCAAATATGCACCTGTTTATTTCTACCGATTTTCTTTCGAAGGCAGATTGTCGGGAGTGGAAAACAGATCGCAGCCAGGTTTATTTAACTTGCACCTTATACACGATTTTATTATTTTTATTGCAAGGAGTGACGCACGCCGAGGAATTATACTACATTTGGAGATACAATACTACAGGTTCCGAAGCCGATTATTTAACACGAGACAGAGTAACAAGTTTATGGACTAATTTTGCCAAAACTGGGTAACATCATCACATCACATTGCTCATAATACAGACTTTTTCTAAACTTTTTTCCAGAAACCCTACTCCTGCAAGTGGCTCAGCTCAGTTGGGCGTAACTTGGCGGCAAGCAGATCAAAATTTCACTTTTCTGGACATTGGGACTGACTTGAAATTGGAACAGTTTCCTGAGGTGAAAAACATGAAATTCTGGGACAAACTGTACATAGATTATGGAAGACGTCCTTACGATACGTACTAAAATAGCAAACTGCACAGTTATGGCGAGTGAGGTACTGATTTTTAGAAAAAAGGGCACATAATATGCGGTGTAGAAACTGTGAGTTTGAATGAGAAAAAATATTGGAATAATGTTGGCAACCAAAACCATAGTATTTGTATTTAATGGTTGGGAGTGGCCTTTGCTCCATGTTTGTCTGGTACAAGTTTTCTGTTCTTTTCTCGATTCTCTATTTCCCTCTAATTTATGTCCGTATATTATAGTTAGTTTGGATGTTATAAATATACAAATCAACTAAATTATTAATTAGAAAATAAAAAAAAATTAAAAACATATTATAATTTTATTGTAGTCCTTTCTCTACACTATCAAATTATACACTGACAATCAGTGCGTCAATTGACGTTTTAAATAAGACTTCGGTTTAATACAGATTCGGATGTTTCCGGAACTTTACGCTCGAGCCGATCTCTCTTTATGATACTTGAAATACTATGGCACTTTATTTTTTTCGACATCTAGCGGTTTCATAATAGTAAAGGCTCGTGTACCCAAGCTACATTTTTTGCGAAATAAACTTGCATGACTGTTTATACTAGCAGCAATTTTATTTGCAAATTGTGTGAAATTTGACGTTATATGACAGAATATGTCTTGTGGCTTTACACTAATCTGTGCACTGATTAAAAGTTGGCGAATATTGCTAAAATTTTTTGACAATCAAATAAAATATTTTTTACATTTTTTTTAAGTAATATTGTTTTATTAATTAGTAGTCACATTTAATTGAGTCTGAACAAAATATTATTTTAATAATGAAAAGTCAAATTTAATTGAAATGCTTGATAAAAAGATTATATAAGGTGCTGCACGTAAAGTTTTAAGATTAAAAAAATCAGAAAAAAATGGATCATACCGTGGGCTGCATGAAACATTCTTGTCCGAATTAAACTGGACAACTTTTAAAGAATGTCAAACACCATCAAAACAAAAACTATCATAAAATACACGCTGTCCCAGAATTCTAAATTTGAAAAAAAGGATATCCTGGATGAATTTAATACTTATTAGAACTGACCAAGCCACTCATAAATATTATGTTTGGTCCGAAGTGTGAAGTCACTCTCCATAAGCTGTAGAAACGCTTCAACAATTAGAAGAGGCTATCAGACCGTTTTTCAAAAACTGGGCCACAACATTTTTTAAACAGCTTCATCCAGAATATGCCTGAATGGGCTAGAAGTTTCGAATTTTTTGTGGATTGATTTTTCATATTTTTTGTTTTGTTCTTTCGTTTTGTAACTTAGGTTGTTGCATTTAAATAAATAATATTTTTTCTAAAATTATCCAACAAGGTTTGAGCATAAGGTGTTTATAGACCTGAATTTAAATCGAAGGCAAATGTTAATTTATTAGCTGGCAATGTAACAACTTCAGTTCCAAATCTGGATTCACAAAGTGAAGCATGTTCGCCATTGATATAAACTAAAAGGCCTCAAGATGTTCAGAAATTCAGAATCAAAATGGGTTGATTTATCAGAAAATGTCACTTGTAATTCAGATTAGTGAATTGTATTTCAGAAAAGGTAAATTGTAATTCAGATTAGTCAATTGTATTTCAGAATAATGTATCAATCGTAATTCAGATTAGTAAATTGTATTTCAGAAAGGGTAAATTGTAATTCAGATTAGTCAATTGCATTTAAGAATGTATCAATCGTAATTCAGATTAGTGAATTGTATTTCAGGAAAGGTAAATTGTAGTTCAGATAGTGTAAATTGTAATGAAGAAATTGGCAATTGTAATTTAGATAACATAATTAGCTATTTAAATTTAATTTAAATAAGGATCAATAGAAAATTATACCTATATCAGAAAGCATTTTTAACCACAAGAAGATGTATGTAAATTTCCTAGTAAACAATTGATAATAAGTCAAATAATTTGTCCCATAGGATTCATTTCCATATTATTTTCATTTATTAAAAAAAATGTTTTTTGAATTACAAATGCTATTTTCTGAATTTCCGTTCACTTTTTGAAATGAATTTGATTAATCCGAATGACACTTGATAAAATGCACATTCTGAAATAAAATTGACTAATCTGAAGTACAATTGTTGCTTTCTAAAATATACTTTATCCTTTCTGAATTACACTTGGAAAGTAGTGGACTGACCCTACCCCCAAAAATATCACGTCTGAAGTTGTGTTGCAAAAAACCGATAAGAATTTCACGTTTTTAGACTTTGTGCCTGAAGAATCCAACATGAGGTTGCGAGATGAAATTTACGAAGTCTAGGACATCGTCCCTTTTGATGCAACTAAATATGATATAAACAAACTCGCTGATACAGTAGTGTGAAGAGAATATAATAAAATAAATGTTTTTGTCATCTGTGAATCCCGTTTGATAACAGTGAGTTATTTCTTGTGTGTGAGTGATAAAAATGAACAACACATCTAACCAGTAGGTATATTGTTCAACTATTTGATGTCAACAATTATTAATTTAGTGTTTTAGAAGAAAAATCGGTTCGATTGGAAAGTATTCATCGGTTATGAAGTCCAGTAATCACTTGTTTAATGCTTGTTCTCCGAAGTTTGTTTCGAAAAATAAAACATTAAAACAATCAAATCTGCGATATGACGAGCGAAATCAGAATGCGCCCCAGAAGAAAAATGCTTTTTGCTCGCACAGATCGCTGGTCGAACGTATGAGGTTTTTAGATTATTCGCTGCAGGAAATTAGTGAAATTTATCAAGAGTTGGACGAAATGCGTCGGATTGTTACCAGTTTATGTGACAAACACCAGTGATAACTTTATTATTTCTTTTAAGCTGTGATCGTTGACAATTTATAAACTAAAGCTAATACACTAGTAGTGCTTATATCTTTGCCTTGTATTATGCCATCCCAGAAACACTTTTCTAGGACGTCCTTACAGTAATGATTCAGCTGCAATCAGTTTTTTAATTGGTAAAGTGTCGTGAAATGTAAATTTGTTGGAACCAAAAATAAAGCACAATTAAAAGTGTAGCGAGAAACACAGGAAAGAAAAAGGGGATAGAATACTCAATCAGAAAACAAACAGTAAGTTAAAAATATTTATTGTTAAAAATCGGGCCTTAAAACAATTTATCTTGCAAATTGTCGACTGTCTGGACCCCCCTTGCGCGTGGGCTGTCTGTACACAGTGTTTTTCTTATAGTCCTTGTTAGGCAACGCATTCATATTCTTGTAAAACCCAAATCCTCCTCCGCCTTTCCTCTTAGACGGCCTCTCCGATTTTTTGACTGAAACTTCTACACACACATCATCACAACTGCAGACTCGCATATCGTCCCACTTACTCAAATCCACAGCTGGCGGTACTTTGAACCCAAACGAAAAACCCACTTTCGCCAAATCAAGCGTATTTATATCAAATATCGTCTTGAGATGGTGCGAATCGTACGCTCTGACATAAGCCTTGAACGCCTCTTTGGCGGACATGTTGAGGAAATAGTTCTTACCAATCAGATTCTCCAACTGAAACCACCACTCAGCGAATTGAACTATAAAAAAATTAGTCACCTGTAGTTGGATGTCCGCGATTTTATTCCAGCTGAATTCGAACTCGTTGAGCGGTACTTTCGCTTGCTTCAAATACCTAAGAAAGCCCAGTTCTTCAGGTCTGAGGATGAGCAAAGCGTGACCGCTGCCGCCTTCACCACGTGCTGTCCTTCCGACCCTGTGAATGTACTCTTTAGGATCGTCTGGAGGGTCGTACTGGACAATCCAATCAACAGCTGGTATGTCCAAGCCTCTGGCTGCCACATCTGTACACAACAAAATTCCAGAATCGGCGTTGCAGAATTGAAAGAAAGTCGTTGTCCGTTTTGCTTGTTTCTGCTTGCCCTGGAAATGCCCGCTTCGTTTGCTTGTCCATAAGAATTTTTACAGCTTACATGAATGCACATTACTGGTAAATCGATGTAGTTAAACAGTTCGTGGTGGTATTTCACCGACATACACGAACTGAAGAACACCATGACCTTCTTCTTTCGATTCTTCTTAAGGAATGTAAACAGCACCAGAAGCCGCTTCTCGGAAGGACAAACGACGTATCCTTGTTCCAATCCCGTGACTGTGGCCTCGCTCTTGGAATCGTCAACTCCCACATAAACTGGCTCCTTTTTAAGAGCTAACGAAGTGAGAGCTTCGGTTTTCTTGCTTTGAGTCGCGCTGAACAACATCGTTTGCCTCCTTTCTGATTAAAACCAAGTCAATCTTCATCTACTTGATTTTGTTATCAACTTACTGGGTAACAAATTGATTATTTGTTTCATCTCCTCCTCGAATCCGATATCTAAAATTCGATCGGCTTCATCGATCACGAGGCACTGTAAGTTCTTATAGAGGAAGTCGGGAGTATTTTGCATGTGATCCAGAAGACGTCCAGGTGTGGCTACCAGAATATTAATTCCTTTGGACAACTTCTGTGCCTCGGCTTGTCTACTGGTGCCACCCATGACCAGCCCATATGTGTGATGATGGTACTTCATCAACTCTTTCAAAACTCCAAACGTTTGCATGGACAACTCTCTAGTGGGCGATATGATAATAACACCAGTACCTTTACAACACAATAAATTCAAACGTAAAACCGAAGATTGGAAACTAATCCATGATTACCGTTTCTAGGCATGAACTTGATCTTATAAATCAATTCAACCGTGGGAATAAGAAAAGCCAACGTTTTCCCGGAACCTGTTTTAGCAGCACCGACTAAATCGCGTCCTTCCAGAAGAACTGGAATCGACCTGGCTTGAATTTCCGTGAGAGTTGTAAAACCCATGTCTGCTATTGCTTTGAGAGTGTTTTCGCAAACTTTACTTTTCAGCGAATCAAACGAGCTGTTGCTTAGAATCTCAAGAGTGGTTTCAGCTCCTGGAACTGTTGTAACTTGTTTAAAATTTGAACATTACATAAAACTATTGTTTCCGAGATAAACGATTTGGTCAGAGTAATGAGTGTGTTCATTGCATTCTCAACTCAAAACAAAGATCAACGAGGACCAATGTGAGGAGACTCATATTCGCCTTTGGGTCATCATACAGATAGTAATAAGTTTTTTATTACTCGTACTTCTTACTTACGTTCTTCATCCTTTTGTTCCTCTGTAAGAGTTTCGTCGTCCTCTGTTTCATTCTCCTCTTCTGTGGGTTCTTCACTTGCGTCTTGTTCTAAATCTAAGTCTTGCTTTTTTTTCTTGTTCTTCTTCCTCTTTTCTGAGAATAATAAAACAACAACTTCATGCTAGTAGATATATTTAATTTATGCAATATATAATTTATACATGGAATTTGGATGAATTTTATTCCCTTTATTATTTATTAGTATTATTTCGACAGAAAGCCTTCATTAACTAAAAAACTCTGATGTTCACTTGCCTAGAAAACTATATTATTTTGAATAAATAAAAACAAGCATAAAATATTCTGAACGGGGACGCACTGGGGCACCACAAATTTGCAACTTGTAAATAATAATTCCGTTAAAGCTGTTATTTTCCTTAATTTAAAAATCATATTGAAACATTCTGCAGTGTAAAATGATTTGAGGAGCAGAAAAAATTAATGGTTTTGCCCGAATGCGGAACCAATAATTGGTACATACATGTTTGAGAAACAGGTAACGTTTAGATCATGGCGTTGAAATAAACAAGAAAAGAAAAACAAGCATCCTTTAAAAATGGCAAAAAAAATACGTGGCTTCATGCAAAACGGAGCAAAATTGAATCGCTCCAAAATAATTTTACAATAAGCTCTAAGAAAACTAACGTTTTATATAAGAGTGCGATGGGTTTATTTTGTAGAAGCAAGGAAACCTTTTTGCTCGTGGAAGCTACAAAATCCACTGTCTCCATTATATCCACCTCCAGAAAAACGTAAAAAATACTAAATACATTATTCTTTACCCGCAAGCATATTTAGAGAAACATAAGTAAAAGATTAAAATATCTATATCCTTACTTATATGGAAAAAAATAGTACATATACGAGTATGACATAAGATGTAATAAAATTTTACAAGACTAAATGAGTATTCAAAAACGTTTACAATATAACTGTTATCTATCATAACTCAAGCAGTTACATAATAAAGATGGTATTTCCACAAGATAACTCCTCAGTATGGAATGAATTCATTACAATTGTAATTAATCAATAAGATGATGGTGCATAATGGGTTTCAAAATTTTGCAATCCACTGCACAATTATTAAAAGAAACTATAGTTGTGTGGAATAACTAAGCAACTAAGAAACACATGCACAGAATAATGTCACATGCCAGCAAAACAATAATTGTTGCTGTCATTGTTGACAAATGCTTATTCGCAAATTCCAATTTTGCATGGCCATAAATAATTATGTACAACTTTACAAAGGTTATTTTTTAATCACCAAGAGTAGATTTCATAAATTAAGGCATATACATTTAAAAACACTGGACTACTGATAATGATAAAAGTATTGGAGAACTCTTAGATCATGAGAAAATTGGCTTGAGTAACTGTAACCTTAAATAAAAGCAATTAGACCATGAGTTTTTCATGATAACATGCAAAATGATGTTCATATAGTTTCCAATATAATTGTTTAAGCAAAACCAAGACAAATCATAAGTTCCTAGTTGCATTTCACTGTATTTGTCAAAATTACCCCAATTGGTTACTGTGGGTTTGTCTCATCAATTTCCTACAATAATAAAAGATACAAACCAATTTATAATTCAATACAAATTTACTTTTCTCAAAAAGCAACACCAAAATTCGATTTTAAAACTAACGAAAAAAACGTGTTTCAATTTACCAAGACACTTTTAAAGCAGTGCAGTTTTAGAAAAAAACTCAAAAAACCTACTAACAATTGTTCAGTTTTTGTTTTGAGAATTTCCTCTGTTGATTCCTCTACAATAATGAATCCTTTCACAGGCGATATTTGTATCGCACATGCAGCTACTACATTTCATTAATAAAATTTTATTAATCGTCATAAACTTAGATAAACCTGAACCGCATATTAGACTAAATCCTATAATCACAAAATTATTACATAAAACTGTAAATACTTAGTGCCGCAAGGTCGAGAATGTAATACTCACTGGATACCGGTCCTAAATCTGCATTCTGTTCGCGTTTGACTCCTTTTGGGGCCGAGGAGAGAGTCTCAGCATCATCATCTTGCTCCACCTCTTCTGCCACCTTCTTCTTCTGACTTTCTTTCTGTTGGACCAATTTCAGTTTCTGCTTTTCGCGTTTTTTAATTTTTCGCATTAAAACTTTGTCTTGGATAGACATTGCAGCGAAAACTAAAACACGTGGCTACATGAAGCAACACAGATAAATATTGAGGTTAGGTTTCTGAATCTGCAAACGTCAAAACGATCATAGATGTGCTACTCTTAAATCTGAAATAAGTGTTGGCATAGTGCGCCCACAGTTGTGGTTCTGACTCCCGTCGCATGCGGCGCTAAAATTTTTGATTCTTTGTTTCTCAACAGGATATAATATAGAGCGTACAAAAAATAACACAGCATCTCAAATGGCTCCCGTATTTTTTACATTGACAAATCGTTAAATTTGTTCAAAGACACAAGACGCTTGAAGATGGATTTTGACTTTTTTAACAAAGTCCACCCCTGGGCGTCGTTTGACCAAATTTTTGATTGACCGTTCTATTCAAATGACATGATATGACACTGTCAAAGGCCTACACTGTAAAAAATGAAAAAAACCGGTTTAGTTTACCTCCTGAACCTGCGTTTTTACGCCCGTTCACACTTGCACTTACCTTACCTAACGTGATACGTGTTTGTCGAAAATGTTTTCACAATTATTAGTTTACGATCGGTGAATTAATTTTCGCAAGCAATAGATATTGTCGATAAAGTTATATTGCAGGATTACTCTTCATGTTCGTTCATGATTTTCATAACGATGTTCCGTTTAGCTCTCTTCAATTTTGTAATTTATGATCGGAGCTCTGAGCTCTATTTCGGAGAAAGGCTCATGATTTTTGTAATTGTTTGTTTACAATTATTTTTTCTATGAAAATTTATTAAGTGATTTGCTTTAATGGGAAAAGATATGAAGTACAGATAAAATCCTTCTTAGTAAAAATATTAATAACAGGACTCAGCATTTTGAAGATTTTTTCGGATCATTTGTACTGTATTTATCATAATTTATTGTGCAGGTGACGTATTATGACTTTGCAAATATCTTAGCACAAACAATATGGCAATAACAACCATCATGTCAATATTTTGGTAAAAATCTTTGAAAGTAATTGTTCAATTTGTAAGTCAGTAAATTAGATATTTAATACTTGACATTTATGGTTTTACAGCAGTTTTGCATCATAATTCAAATATAGACAGCAACCATAAACTTTTGTCGGAGCTGTAAAGAATTTTATAACATTTTTCACAAACAATACGTATCAAAAAACAATTTAAACGGCACTTGGTTCGAGATATAATTAAAATAACTTACATAATGGCTAATACGAATTCCTATTTGTTTCTAAACGACATGTTTTTGTAACTTGCTTATTACATCCTCTTACAAAAATGATTCATTTTTAAACGGAAATCGGAAAATACGCGGTCAGAGTAAACAAAACATAATCTACAGTTGACAAGTTCCATAAATTGTGATATTCAGTAGATACAAATTCCCACTGTTCTTCCCACCTCTTTTTAGTATTTGATCAAATGATAAGATCACGATAACAACAACAACAACAATCTCTTATAAAAACTCGATGTCAAAGAAATAATGTTTAGTAAACACTTGACAAAATGTTGGTGGTGACCCCTTTTGTTTTTGGTGCGTTCTTAGTTTATCTCAGTGACTCTGCTTCCTTGGTAATTATTCATTACTCAAAACCGCAACCAATAATCAAATTACAGGCTGCCGAAGATATTATTGTAGAAACTGAAAATGGTGCAGTTAGAGGACGCGTATTTCAAACTGTTGCTGAAGAACGATTGTTTTGGTCATTTCGAGGAATTCCATACGCCGAGCCTCCGATCGGCAACTTGCGATTTGAACCACCAAAACCTAAAGAGAATTGGATCGAAATCTTGGACGCCACAAGAGATGGTTCGCCTTGCATCCAAGGATCAGATCCAATAGAAGGTGCAGAAGACTGCCTATTCATAAATATCTACAGCCCTAATGTATTTTACCCTTTCCCAAGTTTACATTCGTCAGTAAATATTTTTGCAGGAGCCAGTAGAAAATTGTAAACTCCTTCCAACATTGGTATGGTTGCATGGTGGTGGCTTCGAAGGCGGACATTCAAACTACGAGCTCTATGGACCCGATTATCTCTTAGAGAAAGACGTCGTGATCGTTACGTTCAACTACCGTTTAGGATTTTTGGGATTTTTGAGTACGGGAGACGAAGTCGCTCCAGGGAATAACGGCTTGAAGGACCAAGTTTTGGCTCTCAAATGGGTCAAAAACAACATCCGAAACTTCTGTGGTGATCCAGATCAAATTACAATTGGTGGTCAAAGTGCTGGTTCTGCGTCAGTGGCCTACCATATTCAGTCACCTCAGTCAGAAGGTCTTTTCCATAAAGCTATACTCCAATCGGGGGTTTCGCTAAGTCTTTGGGCTCTTAGTCGAAGAGTCCCTGAAATTACAAAACTCGTAGCGAATGATCTGGGAGCTGACATTTCTAGCTCGCGCTCAATTCTAGAAGGATTGAAAAGTTTTAATATATCGTACTTGCAGGTCCAGTCGAAAGTAACAATAAATAATGTAGGTTTGGTTATGCGCGTTTTTCGAATTGAAGATGTAATTTTAGGCACTCCTGGGTAGCAATCCGAGAGATGGGTTTGCTATAGGTCCAGTTATTGAACCAAACGTTCCCGGTGCGTTTTTTACCGCCAGCAGCTACGAGCTCTTGTCAAGTGGTCAGTTCAACAAAGTGCCCATTCTAATCGGGTACAATTCTTTGGAAGGCACTTTTAACTTCGAACGTAAGTTTTTACTCTTACTGAATGTTTTGTTAACAGATACCTTTCAGTGGCTTTTCGTTTGTACCTCGTTCAGTATGACTTAGACAACCGAAAACTTTTACCAATTGATATGAACATTGCCAGCGATCGAGCATCTGAAGCCGCTAAAAAACTCAAAAACTACTACTTCAATTGGAAACCTGTTAGTCTTTCAAACGTGGAGCTCATGCATGTAAGATATTTTCCTCTGAACTGATGTTGTGTTAATTATCACACAGTTTCTTAGTGATGACCAGTTCGTAAGATCAATCAGAGAATTTGGGCGCCTAGTCCAGAAAGAAGTTGATGTATATTTCTATCGTTTTTCGTATGAAGGAGGTCTATGGGGAATTTACAACAGAACTATTACAGGTGACTATACCCGAACAATTGCTTAATATTAATGGACGGTTTTAGGAGTATCACATAGTGAAGAACTTGGATATTGTTGGAGGACAATACATGAAGCGTCATCTGACCAAGATTATGTTGTGCGATCTTGGATTGTAACCCTCTGGACCAACTTCATCAAACACAGGTGAGTAAAAATGTGTTAAATTGACAAATAATAAGGTGTTTGCTAGCAACCCCACGCCCGTGCAAGATCCGGTTCTGAACAACACAAGTTGGGGTAAATTGGGCGAAGAACTGACTTTTTTGAACATCGGAGAGGAATTGGTAGTTAGTCGGTCACCGGACGACAAAAACATGCAGTTTTGGGATGACTTCTATGAAGAGTATGGCACACGACCTTACGTCACATACTAATCATAAAATTTACGACATTTTGATAAAGTGTTGGTTATTTCATTGAATAAAGCGTACAAATATTTGTTCTAGTTTTTATTACCAAATACTCTATATGGAACGTGCGTAGAATAATAAAACCAGGCTGAGTAGGCCCTGGATTCAGTTTGAAATTCAGCAGAATATAGAAATGTTTGACCGTGAGATAGAAAAATTTGAAATAAAGTTTTCCGTTTACAACCGTTTTGGACAAGACAATAAGACACATTTAAGTCCTTTTAAATAAATTCCCTCTCCGTAATAAAACAAAAACTAGATTCCATAACGTACTCTTAATTCTTTTTTATTTGTTTACAAACATTAACTCACCTAACAAGTGTAATAAAAGAGCCGAGAAAGGAATAAAAATAATATAGTCAATATGTGGAAATGGAAAGAAAAACGAGAAAATATAATGAGTCAAAGCAAAAGGTGAATAAAGTGGAAAAAATATAATGGATATAATTTGGAAAAAAAGGAAGGAACAATATAGTTATACAAGAAATAGAGGTTAAAACACAATATCATAACGCAATTATAAATTATGGAATTTTTTTGAACAGAGCCTTTACAATAAATTATGTTCGATATAAAACAATGCAAGAAAAGTTAGTGTGTACAGTTTGTAAAGTGTATTAAAGAACATGAAAAATTACACTGATATAAAAATAATAATGAAAAATAAAACTAAAAAAGATAAAGCAGAAGGGGGAGAGTAAAAATAAGATTTCAGAAATTACTATTTTAGTTAACAAAGTGAAATGGAAGTGGAATAAAGACGGAGAACACTCCAATTCAGGAGGACTTCAAACTTTATAGAAAAATCAAACAGATCTAAACAATACAAAAAAACTATATAAATGAAATATTAATAAAATGATTCGAACGACTAGCTAAAATAAAAAACAAACGATTTAAAATTAGGTACTTGGAACGTAGGGGGCGCATGGCAGGAAGTGAAATTGAAACATATATACAGGATGATTCACGTGGACAGTTTATTAGAAAATTTTGAATTTTTTGTAAACGTTGGATTTTGGTATGTATGTACATGATCATTATCGATCATTCTTAATCGAAGTAAAATACTTTTGAGATGATGGCACTTCCGGTTATACCGGAAATTGACATCAACTTTGTTATTTTAATTGGCAACCACCAATTTCTATGTTACTATTGATTCGAGTACTAAATTGTGAATCTTTTTTTAAAAAATTATCTTGGGATAATTTTTTTTTGGCGTATAATTTCAAAAAATAATTTAAGAGTATTTCAAATGTTTCAGGAGGTCGTTGCGATTTTCTGAAAATTACTATAACAAAATTACAAAAGCTCATTTTTTTCAAACTACAATCCCATAAGCTAATAACGGAATCCGATGTAAAAGTAAAATATAACTCGACCTTTATAAAGGTTTGTTAAGGCAATTTGGATAGTTTTTACAATGTAAAAAAATGCATCGTCACTTTTGGTTTATGATATGTGTGGGCTGTGGAAAAAAACCTTTGAACCAAACAATTGAAATTAGCATGTCATCTGAATTATGCTTTTTATCAAATTTTACTATAAATTTAATTTGTAAATTAATAACAAATAAGGGCGCAAACATCAAAATCTAAAGAAAAATTCATTTTTATGTAATATGATAAATATCGTGAAAACTAAGCACTACTGATGGCATATTATACCTTTATAAAAGTGGAGTTATTTTTTATTTCTACGTCAAATAAAAATTTTAGATTGTGGGGTTACTGTTTAAAATAAATTACTTTTTTATATTTTGTGATAATTATATTTAAAAATTCGAAGCAACTCTTTGAGACATTCAACCTGTATAAAAGGTACTTCTAGATTATGCTCGGAGCTTATGCAAAACGACAAAAAATGTATTGCTTTACCTGCAATAAATCAAGAGATATTAATTCTTAAGGAGATCATTGCATCTCCAAATTTTAGCAGAAAGTTAAAAATATTTCAAAAACCATGAGAGGTATGTACGTGCCTAGAATCTGGGTGAGTATTATTCAGAATTGAGTGCTCAAATGTATGAGTGCATAAAAATAAGGGGTTGCCGTTTAAAATATGTAACAAAGTAAGTGTCAATTTCCGGTACAGCCGCAAATGCCGTAATCTTGAAAGTATTTTAGTTCGTTTAAGAATAATTGATAATGATGATGCCCCAAATTTCAACTTTCAAGCTTTACGAAAAATTCAACATTTTCTAATAAATGGGCTACGTGAATCACTCTGTATAGTATAGAAAATTAAAAAATATAACTTCGAAAAAGTGGAAGTACAAGAAACGAAGCAGGGAGGATTGCCAAAGACGGGCAATGTTACAAGTGGGGAAGTTTTTTTTTTAACAATTGATGAACAATTAGACGATTAGGAGTTTATTATTAGGGAAAATGTAGAACGAGATTATTTTCAACCAATATCGTTTAGGCTATTTAAGGGTATATGGTTCCTACCAAAGAATTACTTTTTATATTAAGTTTTTTGTTGACAACCGTTTCGGACAAGATGTCTAACATACATTTAGTTATATAGTGCCTTTTTTAACAAATTTCTTCTGCTAGAGTCGGTTTAGACGTCGTTTAAACAACTGTTTGATTGACAGTTTCTGTCAAATGTGTTGATATGTCAAAAGTCTACACTGTAAAAAATAAAACAAAAGCTGCTGATTATCTGTTTTGTCAACAATTTTTATTTAGTACGTATCATAAGGTGGTTTTCCATAAGTTTTGTAAATTTCTTGCCATCCCCAAAAAGTGTCTTTCTTTGGATCTCTTTCTATCGCCAAACTGTTATTGATGTTCAAATAATAAAAAGTAGTGTTGAATACGACTGGTAACCACTCAACATTTTGTAACAACTCGCTTCTGCTGGGAGTAGGATTGCTACGGAAAACCTTACTAACATCTAAAGTCAAAGAAAGCGAACATACCCAGTTTTTGCAAAGTTTGTCCACAACACTAATAAACGGTTTCGTGTCACAATATCAGATTTTTGAAACGAGGAAACGTTGTAATTGTCAAATAGTTCACTCCTCACTCTCCATAGGTAGGCGATTTCTTCGTTGTGCCCAACGCGATCGGTTCCTTCTACAACGATTGACACGTTTCCCAATTTACCATCGTAGGAAAATTGATAAAAATACACATCAGAGTAGCGTGATTGAAGGAATGCATGGGTCAAAACCGACCTTGAGACCATAGAATCACTCATGTACTTTAAAAAACGTTTAGTACTTAGTTTAGTCCCATTATGGTTGAAATCTCACCTTAATACCAGCACTGACATGATTTTGAAAAAGATCATTCTTGACGTAGAGTTGCCTAACACTTGCCCCCGCTTTAGTTCTTAAATCCACGGTTTCAGTGTTCATATCATTTGGAACAAGCGCTTGCAAATTTATGTCAAATGCTCCCATTATCCTCTTGACCATGTCCAGATCTGCAAAACATTAACGATAATGCGATTACAATTGCCCGTGATAGCAGACCTGTGGCTTGACTCAAAGACTCTTCGGAATTTATACCCATCATAATAGGAACTCGACTTGCGCGTCCTTCGATGATAGTTTCGTACATTTTTTCAGTCAAAAAGGCGTCTTGTGATTGAGGTTCGATGACAGGTGCAAAATAAAATCCTTGGAAAAGCTGTGCCGTGTCATACGACTCCTAAATATTTGTTTAAATGTCTTCAAATCCACAGAACTATGATACAAACCCCTGCTACTATTTGCTCCGAATATTTATCAATATCGTCGGCTGGAGCTTGTAAAAGAGCCGTTAACAACAACTGAGATGAACTGTTCTCAGTTATGTTTTGGTCGAAGTAAGAAGCTATTTTGTAAGCGTAGTGTTTGGCGTTTCTTTGGTATGCGAATGCGCTAATTGGAGATCCACTCTCCATGATTGCACGCTGAAACATTCCTAAAATGTGTTAAAGCACAACGATCTCACAGTTCCCGTTGTACCTTGTGATTTTGGGCTTAATAAGTGATATCCGACAGAAGCTGCACCGGCACTTTGACCGAAGATTGTAATTCCTTTTGGACTACCTCCGAATAAGTGGATGTTGTTTTGTACCCATTGCAATGCAAAGAGTTGATCTTTGAGACCGTTATTGCCTGGAACTACATCGTCACCAGTTGATAGAAATCCTGAAATTTTGTTGTAGGCCAATTTTTGTTTGATTTGTATGATTACCGAAAACTCCAAGCCGATAGTTTAGAGTAACAACAACGACGTCGTTTTGAACCAGATATTCAGGACCATAAGACTTATAAGTACCATCACTTAAGATAAATCCACCACCATGGATGTATACCATGACCGGCAGCGATTGATATTCTAATGTGGGTGTGTAAACGTTCAAATAAAGACAATCCTCACTTTCTTCTGTCAAATTTAGTCCAATTTGGTAACAAGTTTTAGTATTTTGCAACGTATTTAGTATGCCAAACCATTTTGTAACTGGTTGCGGTGGCTGAAATTTATTTAACAATTATTTGATGGTATCCAAAGCATGCAGTAAGTAGTACAAAAAAGAAATTTTACCTGAAAACGCAATTTTCCAATTGGAGGCCGTGCGTATGGTATTTCTTGAAAGGCATAAAACGTTTGATCAGTGTTTGGAATTTTTGCCAATCGTCCTCTAATGATTCCATCGGACATTTGTACGAAAACGCATGATAACTAATTTTAATTTAATTGAAAAAAATATTTAATTTAAGACTTACGCCAATTTGTGCAGAACAAAATAAATACAACAACTCTAGCTTCATTTTTTGAGCTGAGTTCTAAATAAACTTTGGACGGGAATAGTTATCATCAAAGATAAAGTCGTGATATGATAATGGCTGTTGGCTTTTTCGTTAAAAAGCGTATTGTCAGATGAAATTCTTAACTTTTATTCGATTTGACTTGAATTGTAAGTAAACAAATGTGTTGAAGTTGATTCAGGAAAATAAACAGCACAAAAAAATACATTCTTAAATGACTCTCGAATTCTTATCATTTTGTAATACTCGCCATAAATTATTACAGTATAAAAGGCCACGTAAGTTATAAAATGATCTAAGAGCAATTAAGAAGGGGAAAATTTTAAAATTTTAGTAAGAACATGATTCACTCTATCAGTTGGATGATGAATCAATTCTCCAAACAGTCGTAATTATTATCACAAAAATGCAACATAAAGAAGGACATCTTTCTTTAATAAAATAAAAACGACAGCTCTGGAGGCCATGAAATCTAGCTTTTCTTTTATTTTTTACAGTGTAGACTTTCGACACTGTCAAATTATGTCATTTGACGGAGCAGTCATAATTTTGCTATACTCTTTCGAGCGTCAAAGTTATTTCATAGCCTCTGCAACTCCGTTTTATTTTTGTTCCTACGTTTCAACAGATATTGCGCCAGGGAAGTTACATTTTCTAAAAAGTGATATAGTGTGGGAGTACTTCTAACTCTAATGCACTCGTGTTTGAATCTGCAATCTACAATTCATAAATGACTAAGAATTAATTAAAAAAAGAAAAAAATATGAAAGTATGTAGGCTTTCACGGTCGGTGTTATTAATTATAACGATTTAAAAAAAAATCACAAATCCCGAAAAAGATCGTTATAATTAAGAAAAAATTAGTCAAAATTTGGTAACAAATCGCTTCTGTTTGTGCAGTTTTCAAAATGCCGCCAACTTTCTGGAGGAATTGGTGGCTGATTATTACAAAATAAGTACATTACTAAAAAAATTTCAAATAAACCATGCCAGACTGTAGTTTAAAAGGCAACACGAAGAAATCAGTTTTTGTTGACATGAAGAATATTGGAAAAATTATAAAACGCCTCTCCGGCATGTTCCACATCCTAAACTCATGCCATTCGGTAATAAAAAAAAAAAATTAGAACATTAAAACATTATCTTGAATTTAGAACAACCCACCACGCTCGGTGCTAATAGTAAAAGTACCAAAAATAATATAACAACACTTTGTTATCAGTGTAATAAATGTCTGTCAATTTTATAACTAGCAAAATATAATTTATCAAACAATAATATTTTTTTGTTTTTTTATCTTTTATACGATTTTTTATATGACAAACATTTATAATGTTTGAGTGTATCTATTAGACCACTGTTTATACAATGTTATCTTCCACTGATAAGACAATAAATTGAAATGTTGTAATAAATTTTTTATAAACAAATAGGATCTTTTGTAGAGGAACATGCAATTAAAAAATAAATTAATAAATACAGTGATATAGAACTTACAAGAAAAAGAGATTTTCGGAAAGATATGAAATCGGAAGCTAGCTTTTCTATTATTTTTATAGTGTACACCTTTGAATCAATGGCGGATTTAGGTACGAAGAGGCCTAATCCCATTTTCATAAAGAAAAGACTTTCAAGATGTGTGTCTACAATGCAAAAAAAGTGTATTCTAAACTTCAACATTCTCTTTTTATCCATGTGTAAATTAATACTCCTATAGAATAACTGTAATTAACATGAAAATTCTAACGGTATAAAATAAATTAAAAATATATAAAAATAAACGGCAAAGAAATTAAAAAATAACCAAAAATAATTCAAACAGTTCTTTAAAAGAATAGGGTTATGTACGTTAAAATTGTTAAAATTTAACACCTTTTATGTAGCCAAATTTGTTTTCATCACAATTTCTGTTGAATTCGGTCCAGAGATATTCATATTATTTCAAACCGCTGCAACCATCCATTTAAAATAAATACAAATAAAAACTCGAAAACAGTTTATTTTAAGCCCCACTTAATAATAAACTCGATCTAACTTCAAACGAGGAATCGAAAAATGCAATAATATATAAGGTGTTCTATTTAAAATGAGATATTGTCATTGAGTCGGTATTTGTATCACACCCGCCGGCTAAAGTGTTATTCTTGACTGTCCACGGTTGTACAGCCATGGACAGTCAAGAATAACACCCGTGTCATGCAAATACCGACTCTATGAGATATTGTCATTGAGTCGGTATTTGCATCACACCCGCGGCTAAAGTGTTATTCTTGACTGTCCACGGTTGTACATACATATACAGGTTGTCCCAGTGCTGTGGGGAAATACGAGTAGAAACTCTAAAATGAAAAAAGATAACGAGATGCGGTTTTCGATCGAAAATACAATGCTTTTAAGAGAACATATATGCTTCTATACAGTATGTCCACATACAGAATGGCGCATTAAAGTTATGTTTTTTTATATAGAACACCCAGTATATTACGCTATTTTTAGAGATTTCTTATCAAAAAATAATGACACTTTTTATATCCTTCTATAGACCTAATTTGTTTTGTTAACCTCAGTTGTTTTTTCAAATAAAACACCCTGAATATTTTGATATCAACCGATCACATTTATGATAAGCTTTCTGACGATAAATGATTGAATAATGTAACGTTAATAATTTGGAAAACAGTTGACTAAGAAGTTTAAAAATAATGTGGCATAATGATGTCATTAGGAAAAATAAAAAACATTTAAATGAAATATTTTATAATATTTTTCGAGTTGACTTACCATTCCAAACTTATTTCTATACCGTGATTTTTACGTAAACCTACTGGTTTTGCAGATATCTGACATTTTATACAGAAAATTGATATTTTATTGGCTAGTTTAACAGGTCATATCTTATTTATTTTCAATTTGGGAATTACGATTTCTGCGGCAGTTTTAACCCATATTTCGACTTATTGTTGGCAGTAATAAAATATGAGTTTCATCAAAAAGAGCGGTCGTAAATGTAATCAAAACATGATAAATATCAAAATGCCAAATTATTTTTTTTAATGAAGCTCTTGGTATTTTGTTTTTTAATTTTTTTATACTAATAAATATTTTTCTGGTCTATCTATTTTTGTTAAAAATGTCCTATACCTATCAGTGATAGTTAGCGATATTTATAGGTTTTTTTACAAAACTTTTATTAAATAATGGAAACTTGCTATTGTGTTTTTTAATTTTGTATTTACTATTATAGTGTTTAATTTTTGTGTCCTTATCTTTGCTTTCCTGTGCAAGTTAGCAGTTTTCTGTTCTTTGCTCGCAACCGGTTTAGACACGACACCTAAGATCCATCCAACCTCTCAAAAGTATACACTGTAAAAAATAAAACAAAAACTAGTTTCCATAACTTCCTGAGCCTCCTTTAATGTCTGAATGCGTTATAGTAAAGAATCCAGGCTGGGTTTCAACATTTAAAAAAATTATTCATAGCATCGTGTGTACATCAGTCTGTTCAAAATGTCTCTGATTATTTTTATTGTAACAAATTGCACTACCTATTTTAAGCGATTTAATAATAGTTCGTATTTTCGTATTTGTAGTTTTTTAGTACACTTTTCAAAGTACCCACAACTAAAGTGTCAAATTTTGAGCACCTCCAACGATTTGAGTCTTACATTTACAATAATACTGTCAATCAACAGTTGATATCATTGAATAGCCTGATAATACAGTTATCAATTTTGACTACTTAAGTCGTTTTGAGATTTGAAAATGGACAGTGATTTTTTGCAATCCGCATCATGAGGTCCTATTTGTGTTTTTTGTGTTATGCCCTTTTGCTAGTAGTAGTAGTACCAGTGGTAGTTTATCACAAACAACTTTTTGGACGTAACACTAACATTGTAATCTTCAGTTTGGTGTTGATATTTTGGTCCAGCTACCAAATGGTGTTATCGCAGGATGTCAAGATGCCTCATACACGGGCAAAACGTATTTTAATTTTCAGAAAATCCCTTATGCATCTCCACCTGTAGGCCCCCTTCGTTTTCAAGTATTTTCACTGATTACAATTTGGTCGTGCTTAACAAATATTGCAGCCACCAATCCCTCCGGAAAATTGGGACGGCATTTTGAACGCAACTTTTCTAGACGCCATTTGCTACCAGACCACTACCGAACTGCCCGAAGAAACCGAAGATTGTCTTTATATAAATGTCTACACACCTCAAGTACTTATACATTAATTATCTCCAGAATTGCTGATTGCAGTTTGCAGCTTCAAAACGAAGCAAAAAGTGTTTCCATACCAGTGCTTCTGTACATTTACGGCGGAGGATTTGTTGAAGGTCACGCAATGCAGTACAGACGAGGACCGGAATATTTGATTGACCACGACGTCGTCATCGTAACTTTCAATTATCGACTAGGTCCTCTTGGTTTTATTTCAACCGAAGATGGCGTATTGCCAGGAAACTTAGGCTTGAAAGACCAACAGCTTGCCATACAATGGGTCCATGACAACATAAATATCTTCGGTGGCGATTCTAACAAAGTTACCATTGTTGGTGAAAGTGCCGGAGGAGCCTCTGTTAGTTTTCATCTCTTAAATGAAAATTTAACGGGTTTGTTTAGAGGTGCCATAATGGAAAGCGGCACTGCCATAAATCCGTGGGTAATTCAACGAAATGCAAGAAAAGTCGCGTTTGAATTTGGCGAATTTTTAAACAGTTCAGCACCTGCAAATGATTCACAAGCCCTGCTAGACTTTCTTCTTTCTGTTTCTGCTGAAGATTTGGATCGTGCGTCAACAGTGGTGGCTGGCTGGGTCCGATAAATTTAATTCTTTTTTTAATATTTTATATTATAATTTATATTTTAATACAGGCACCTGTTATCGACGGTGACGTTATTAGCGATAAAATGTACGGTCTTGTACGATCTGGGAGTTTCGTAAAAGTCCCGATTCTGATGGGAATCAATTCCGAGGAGAGAATATACGCTGCAGAAGGTTATTCTCGATCTTCAAACGTATAAACTTTACAAAAATTTGTTGCAGATTTGGACGCTTTAAAGAAAGAGTTGGGATATTACGACGACAACTTGGAAGCGTTAGTTCCGGAAGACATGAATATAGAAGACAAGTCCGACCAAATAATTTTTGGTCATGCTATTAGAACACTATATTGTGGAAATGGAAATTTTAGTGACAATTTGGGAGCTGGTGTTCGCGTAATATACTTAAAATATGAACGTTATATTATGGTGTATATAGTATTACAGCGACAACGAATTTACAAGAGCCATAATAAAATGCGCAGAGTTGAAGTCGAATTTCACTGATGTCTTCTTTTATCAGTTTTCATACGACGGTATTATGGGAAATGTTACTGTATCTATTGATGGTGAGAATATTTCAAAACGGGTAATTTATAGTATTACATCTGTCGGTTTTTAAAGGCGCTGAACATGTGGGACATGCCGAAGAACTTCGTTACATTTGGCGAACCACAAGAGACGGTTATGACAATTCGGATCTGAGCAAATTTCCAGAACTAGATGTTCTCACTCAACATCGCATGCTAACACTGTGGACAAATTTTGTAAAAACACTGTGAGCTGCAAATTTTTATTAAACAGCAGCTGGATTAATTGCAATTTGTTGTGTAGAAATCCAACACCTGAAGCTGTGGATCTTCTACAAAATGTGACTTGGCCCATAGTTACTTCAGGACAATTAGACGATTTCCTATACTTGGATATTGGAGAAGAACTTCAGGTCAAAAATCATCCGAAGCAGTTCACCTACTCCAATTGGGTGCAGCTTTATGACTCGTTGCCGTACCAAGATTTTGACACGTACTAGTTTGCAAATTACTTTTTAATAAAAACTGAAAACGTGTCTTCTTTCATTTATACACACGTCAAAATTGATTTGATAACGTTAAAAAAACGGAGGGTCAGGAGTCTTGTGTTATTTTTTCCAATGTAGGCGTTTGAAACTGTCAAATCATGACATTTGACAGGTTCTGTCATTCAAAAACGCTCTTAAATGACGTCTGAACCAATACCAGGAGATGGCATTTGTCGAAGAAGACACAAAAAAGGTACCTTATGCATTGTGTCCGGAACGATTATTCACAAAAACTTAATTTTTAATATCTCCAACTCAAACTCGAAATTTTGCCGCACTCTTTCGAAAGTAAAAATTATTCCATGGCCTTCGCAGCCTCCGTTGTAAAGGATTGTTTCTGCTTCTATTTTATTCCACAATTATAAGCAATCACCAATATTGTTTAGCAAATAAATATTTTTCCATCACATTTCAACATCAATCTAACATAATTCATTGCTTTCTCGAATTTTAATTATTTAACTATTATATTATGGATTTTGTTGTATATTGTTGTTTCGGTTCTGCAAAAATTGTATGTAAGTGTGTGTTTGTGTATTAAAGATGCGACAAAACTTACAAATTAAATTTTAACATGGAATTTCATATTGCGTTTTCACTTTCAATGCGATTAATTCGTGGTTCCTGGTTTCCAATACAGAAATTCGATGGAACGGAATTCGAATTTATCCTTTTTATAATTTTTAACGACGTAGTTTTCAACTTGAACTAAACTCTCTTCGTTTATTTCCAAAACATAGGTTTTTTTTCATATTTAATATTGCTAGTTTTAATTACTACAAAAACATGTCTGGCACGTTTGCTACTAATAATGACAATTTAAGCTGCATCATTTTTTGATCATTTGAATCAAAGTAAAAATTCTCTTAAAAATGGAAAAACGGTGTCGTTTTATTAATTTACAGAGCCTACAAAAAAGGATATCTTTCATATCTCTCACCGGTTGCAATAATGGCACTCGCAATTTTAAAATATTCTCAAAAATTCAAAAATTTACCAAATTCAATTACAATTACCAATGTTATATTATGACATTGTTGTGCAAAGTCCACTTTACACTAGTTGAATCCTGTGCTAGAAAAGATAATATATTACGTAAAGTATGATGGGGTAGTAAATTATTTTTTAAAATGCACCATGACATAGCACAATTTTTTTATATGTTCTTTTACATTTTTGAAATCTGCATAAACATAGCTTTTCAACAATATGCAACATTCAATATGTCTGTAAATGGTATTTTAGAGAATTAAAAATATGTAGTAATAATTAAGAGTAATATTAATAATAATAATTAGTAATTAAAACACTTATTTCCGCTTTTGCACTGGAGTTTGAAAAAATAAAGTTGACAGTCATCCACTAAAAATTAGCGGCATAAAAAAATAGCAGTTCAGTTCAGTGTTTTTTAAACTATTTGCTATCCAAATAGTTATAATCCGGATAATAAATAGGCAATAAGATACAACACCAAACGTTTTTTGTCAGTCAGCCTGTATTACATATCTTTTTACTCGTATTATTAAAAACTATTTTAATTATCTAACATACCGTTCACAGAAATATCGAACGCTGTAAATCGTTGAAACGCTAAACCTTAACTATCTAGATTTCAAAAATTTTAAAATACATAATAATATACAGGCTATCTCAAGAATAGTGAAAAATCTGCGAAGAACAGTTAGAAAGTCAGGAAAAAATAGTAAAAAAATTCTTCTAGATCAATCCAAACAGATATAAGCGGTTGAAAAATTATTAGCAAATGTTAATTTACTGTTGAATTAAAAAAAAGTGTATTTTTTTACATTAAAATGCCATGGCTTCGTTGGTGCTTAACACTGACAATAATAATTAGCTAAGATAAAAGTAAAATTCAATATTGTTATGTAGTTACAATAATTAACTTTCTGTCACAGTCACTGCTTGCTTCTAACTTTATCGAATTGCTCAAAAGTTTTTAAATATACAGAATTTTATAATTTTCTCTTAATAATAATTGAGATTGGTATTTATTTATTTACGGGGATTGCAAAGAAATGGCATGCTTTGCTTGACATTGACAAATATAGGGCGTCTAACAAAGCTTTTACCAGCATAAAACTACAACGTTGCCAATTTGGAGCATGCAGTTTTTTGTTATTGACACATACTACTCCTATTAACTAAAAAGATTAGGGCGATGGAATATTTTAATAATTTTTTCTGATTCTCTGAGCACTCTGTAATAACATAGTGAAGAGCTTTTCCACCATTTTTGGGACAATCTATATAAGTCCTTTATGTAAATAAACAAAAATGCTGTGTTACAAAACAAGAATGCTACATTTTAAAAAATAACTGACTAGATTATCAAATTCTGCATACAAAAGTTTCGAATACAAAAAAAATTTCATAAACAAAAAAGTTACGCACCTTTTCAGTAAATGTTAAAAAAACGAGTAACTTAAATTAATACCTCTTAAAAGAATTAAGATATTGGATTGCGGTTTTCACCATTCCATCACTATTCTCAAAAATCGAACACTAGACATCTTAGCTACTTTTTAGCTAACTCTTCGGGAAATAGGCGAAATCCCCCCAAAGTGTTTAATTAAATTAAATTAAGCTTATTTAAAAATAGTATAATTTGACACGAATTTTTGCAGAGCCTGTATAGTAAAAATAATATTTTGCATGTCGGGCGTAAAAAGCAATCCTTTCTTCATATTTGTACCAAACTTCAGCCTTCAAGCTGCTAAAACGACCTCTCAGTAAATTTTTAAGTGAACCTCTGTAAATGACAAATAATGTGAAAAAAAATTGTAATTTGATAACGGTGATCCAAAATGTAAAATATCTTATATCGCCATAAATCTATGTGAAAAGGGGTTCTAATGGAGAAATAAAATATAGGTAGTTTTATTTGAAAAAACAAAGTTGTGTAGCAATTATGAGTTTTGGAACACTCTATATACGTGAAAATTATTTTAGATTGTGCAGCCTGACAAACGTTGTACAAATTGTCTTTAAAATGTTTTTGTATCTTACATGATTTAGAAGTTATGGACCGATCCCGCACTAATTACTCACGCTGTAGATCAGTGGTTAGTAGACGTCTATGAGATGCTTTTAGATGTAAGTGTATTACTTGGGTGATCGCTAAACGTATCGTGCGTGCAAAATAAAAGGAGGCATAGAATCAGTTATAAAAATTAGTTAATATAGAAAATGTTTGCCTTAAAAAAATTTGAAATTAAGTTGTCTGATGGCTGTTGACAATCGTTTAGAATTAGATACATAAGATTAATATCTATTTTAATAAATTGCATCGCCAGGCGTCGGTTTTGACATCGTTTGGGCAAATTTTTTATTGACAAATACAGTCGAACAGTCGAAGTTTTCAGACAAAACCTACACTGTAAAAAATAAAACAAAAGCTTGATGCTAGGGCCTCCGAAACCTCCATTTGTTTGGTATATTCACGCTCTAGATGATTCTGTGCTTTAATCTGATAACACTGACTTGTGATTGTAGGAAAAAATCAAAAACAGTAAACAAAATCCAAATACCGGGTGACTATAAATGATTGACTTAAATTTAGGTGATTGGCAACAGTGAGGAATTGGTACCAGATTAACTGTCGTCGTGATTTATGTTTATTATCTTTTCAGGTTAGAATATTGTTGTCAAAAAGTGTAACTTACTGAATAATAGCGAACGAAAAGTAACAAATAGTGGAGAAAATGGTTACAGCGAGTGATCGAAAAGATCTCCCAGTTGTAAAAACCATTTTGAAACCAATTCTGACATGGGCAATTTTTAAATTTGACGTTTATTTGACAATTTCTAATAAGAAAATTAGTATACCCAATGGAAGAGTTAAAAAATATTGCCAACCTAACACAAAAAATGTCAATCATTTATAGTCACCCGGTATTATAAAAAAACTATATAAGAAATCGTGTAGGTGTAGATGTAATCTGTAAGTGTAGGTTTGCGTGTCTCAACACAGATGTCACAGCTATCAGCCATTTGACTTTTGACATTCAAAATGCTGAAAATCCATTTCAAAAATCTAACCTTTATAAAAACGGAAACAACTATACTGAAACATTTTATTTTCCTCGCATTGTCTACTATTTGGAATTCCTCTAATGTTTACAATTTAATATGGCAGCAAACGTGGTACGCTCATTTTCCCAACATTTGGACGTTGTATTTATAACATGTTTTAGAATTCCTCCGATGTCGACCAGACAAAATCTATAATAACAGGGCTGATAACGTCTAACCCTGCCCGAATGACCATCAAACAGCTGTGTGTAGACTTTGTTGAAATGGTGGGGTACAAAATTCCATTGGAACAAATGGGTTTCAGTAATGTGGAGCAGTACCTTCGCTCCATACCCGACACTGTTCAAGTAATCTTACAATTTCTATTCCACACGAATACATTTATTATTTATTAGATTTACGGCCAGGGACCATTTGCAGAAGTTCAAGGAGTGATTAAAGCAAAGTCAGCGCATATAAACATGTTAGTAGCTAGCCAGAAGAAGCCGAAGAAGTTGGCTACTCAAAAATGGTAAATTTATCACTATTATCTGTGGATGTAAAGCTGGTTCTTGAAACCTTGCAGGAAAACCATGCACACGAAACCAAATTCGCAGAATTTCTATAAACCATATGGAAACGTTTCACCTCAATTTAACCAAGTCAGTTATAATTACAAATCATTCAATGATACCAACAAACACAACCAATCTCATAGTATTAATGTATCTGATACTGGTCGTAGTTCTAAGAATAATGACAGTCGTGGCTCTACTGAGCCTTACAGTAGCAGTTCATCAAAAACTCACGACAGTGGTGATATTAAAGCGCTTCAAAACAAATTTGAACACAACAATGTGATAGTGGCTGAGGACAACCAACCACGGCTAGAAAGTAAAGCTTCTGAAGCAAGCCAGTCCAAATCCAATGTATCATTTGATAATGAGTCTAAGGTTCCTGTTAAAGTTCAAAACAATTTAAAGCAAGTAATAGTTGAGTTTCCTGATGGTCTTTGGTGCACAAAGCTTCCAGACGAATATAAAAGTAGGTTCAAAAAAGAGCTAAGCTACCAACAGTACGGGTACCGGTCGTTAATTGAGATGTGTTCGGATTTGCCGGACATTTTGCAGTTCCGTGCAATTTCCGACGATTTTTTGTTGTTCGACAAAAGCACCACCGTCGTTGTGATCGAAAACACTTCCAAATCGTTAGAGGACTGTAAGAAGAAGGAAAACGTGTCTACGACGAATATTTTGGACGAAATTCCAAAAACCGACGTATGTATCTTGTTGCGGCATTTTATGTTAATGAGGATTTAGCGCATTTTAAGCAAAATTTTCACCCCGTCCGACGTTCTTAAAATTACCGACCAAATTCCACGTTATTTTCCTGCAGACTTGAAGGTGGGCGACGTTATGGAGATTTCGATTGGGGAAATATTTGACTTATCTAAATTTTGGGTGTATGTCACGTTCGGCGACTTGCCCTCCCTCATGAGAGACTTGGAGTTAGTTCCGCTGATTGTCTTAATTGTTTCAATAACGGCTGATTTTTAGATCGTTTTTTATTAAGAAACACGACCAGTATGTAATTCCAGCGAATTTACAGGAGGAAGGTTTATACTGCGTTAGCTTATTCGCAAACGTTTACCACAGATGTATAATAGTCAACATGTTACCAGATGTACAGGATTCAGTGCGGGTTCGTTCGTTTTAGTGCGACAAATATACGAAATTTTACTGTTTGATGTTGGGCAGGTATTTTTTGTTGATTATGGGACTGTGGAGAACGTTTACGCCAGTCAGATATGGTTTTTGCCTAAGCAGTTCAGCAGAGTGCCATGTCAAGCGATTAGGGCAAGACTTTCTAGCATTTGCCCAGTTTATCAAGACCGTCCATGGAATTATGAGGCCATTGCCAAATTTGAGCAACTCACACATAACAGAGTGGTCGTAGCTGAAGTTACAAAGACCGATGAACAGGTTTGAGCCATCAACTAATGGCTGAGTTCTTAAATTGTTTTTTCAGAACCACGTGGTCGAAGTGTATCTGGCTGATATTACCAAGAAGGACAAAATCTTCTACATAAATGATGTTCTGGTGAAGGAGGGATTGGCGACGTATTCAGACCAGGTTATTTTTTCCCTATTTTTACTACTTGTGATTATTGATCAATTTTTTTGAATTGATTTTTCGTGTGCCCTCTTGCGTCGTTTTCCTAGAAATCGGTACACATTTCTTGTTCTCTTACTGCACTCTACTGGTTTTTTCTGGTGTTAGCTTTGGGTTTTTTTAATTTACCACTAGCTGGTTAATTGTTTATACATTGTATGTGTGAAGCTTTTTTGTACTATCGTCATAGTATTTATTTGTTTTAAGTTACGGTTTTCAGTTTTTTCTTTTTTGTATTATTGGATTTTGCTCCTTCTATTGAGTACTTAAATTTCTAAATATACAGGGTGATTCTTTTATAGCACCTCAGGTTAATATACAGGACTCGCGACTTAATTGTACAGGGTCAGTCACGCCACTGATCCGTTAAAAGTTTCGGTCTTTCAGTAAGTTCACACTTTTCAGACAAGGTTAGTCATTTGTGATAGCGCTTTTAAGTTATTTTATTTTTATGGGCATTGCACTTCCAGTTACACCAGAAGTGATTACTAACTTTCATATTTCAAATAGAATCATGATCAGAGTGAAAACCTTAACCGGAATAAATTCAGTATTTCGAATACAAATTATTTTGCGAAAAATTTCTGAAGCCCGTCGATTTTTGTTTTTAACTTGCTACTTTTCTGCCGAATCAGTTTTGTTTACATTTTTTAATTCAAAGATATGTCAATTGACATATTATTGCCAAGCTCAGGAAAAACAAGTACAACGATGTATTTTTTCACTTTTTTATTTTTTTATTTATTTTCTGTTAAATATCGCCTTTTTATTTATTTTTATTTTATTATACAATAATTCTCGACCAATTTCGCGTTTACATAAATAATAAAAAACTCGAAAAAACGAACACTCAGAGCAAAATGACAGATTAGTATCCATACTAGAAATATGAAGCGGAAAAATTCTTATGTGTATTTGAAATTCGCCAACAATCATTTCCAGACACACTGTAATACCTAATATATGATTTCCTTGTTTCAAGTCAATAAAACATATTTTAGTAAAAAACAATAATAACGGTTTTGAAATTTAAAAATACAACTTGAAAGAAAATGAATAATAATAAATTACATTAAATGTTTAAAATTCTTTTTTGTTGTTTTATAACCTGCAGCTTTTCTAACTTGCCCAGGATCAACATTTTCGAACACTTCGAGCACTTTTTGTATTAGATCGTTACGACTTAAAACAGGCTGAGCATACACCTCTTTTAATATGTCCCCAAACAAAGAAATCTAGAGGCGTTAAATCTGATGACTTTGGGGATCACTTTCAAGGACCATTTCGACGTATTTAGTAATCTTTATACATATCTTTTTCTCTCTTCGTTCCCGGTCGACGTCTGATACCAGCAATTACTCATTTACGCCATAATCGTCATTTTTAACAATACATTTAGGGAAAGAAATTTGAAATATGCAAAGCACTTAGCAAGGCACACAATTGTTTTTGTAAACTGTAAAAATTTTATACATGGTCTAGTTGAATTTTTTACTAAAACTAAAGAAATCGTCAATTAACTCGAAAACCAGTACCTACTATATAACACCTTAATAAAATCGAAATAGAATAAAAATGCGCATCTGATAGTGAAATAATATTACAGCTGTTCCATTAAAAAATGAATTTTCACCGATTGAACTTTTGTAAATGGAAGATGAATTCTTGAACAGCCTTTGTATAATTTTTCGGCATTCGTGGTATTATTCGAAAGTTCAATGATTGTACAGTGGCTGGCGAGAATAGTGGCTTCATACTTCAATTAAGGATTAAATATGAACTTTTTTGCTCTGGCACAAATCTAGGGAATTTGACACAAAAATTTAAAAATTACAAAAACAGTTGAACTTATAAACATATGTTAGATTGGAAGTAACATAATCCAAAAATGTAATAAATAATATATAATTACTAGTTGGCCCGTGCGAATAATTCGCATAAAATGCGCTTGAGGAGTGAGAGGTGTCAATACATGGCGCTTTTAATTAAATTAATAGTCATTAGATGGCGCTATGACCAAAATCCGGGTTTTAATTAAACAGATAGGTGGCGCTATGACAAAATACGGTTTTAATAATTGTAAAAGAAACAATAACATTTTTAAGTGTTTGTTTATATTTCGCATATAGCGGTGAAGGCTCAATCATTGGTTTTGTTGAAGTATAAACGGAGATATGGCGTACCGATGAAAAACACCTTTTATAAATTATATATAGAGATATTTTAAATAAAAAAAGTTAATTCATACAGATGTTGAATTTGACGTGGACCACACTATTTTTGGTATAAATTGTGCTGTTTCATGCTAATTACAATTCTCAAATTTCATAAATAACCCAATCGGTTTTTATTAAGAAAAAAAATTTAGAAATCGCTTTTTATTTAGGTAAACAATCAATAACTTTTACGACTTGTGAAATTTCAGTGAAACTCGCATTTTACTACTACATATTTAGTAAAATAGCAAAACGAATTCAAATGGAATGTTTTTTTAAATAATAATAATAGCAAAACCGAATTAAAAATAAAATTTCTTATAAAAACGATATCATTAGTGTGCCGTTTAGCCATAATGGACGCCGATGGATCCGTCCATTGTTTTCGGATTTTTTGAATAAATGCCCATCTGTTATGAAGTAGTGAACAATTTATCCAAAACCACATAAGCAAATTTAAATTCGTTAAAATGCGCCTCATATTGGCCTGTGATGGTAAATGAACCACCCGATACGATTTTCGATGCTATAAAAACTGTTAGATGGACCAAGACAAGTGTTTTTTCTTGCGCAGAAGCGGTTGAAGTCTACGCTTGACCAGAACTGCGTTCCCAGAGTACAATACATTCACCTCTACCCCGAGTTTTATGAGATCGAATCGGGGATGGCCCCAACATCCGAAGAGCGCAAATACATCATCGATAATAAAGTCCCGTTGCATCATTACATGCCCCAGTATTTCGATATCACATACAAGGAAGATATCAATGATATTCAAGCGCAGCACGAGATATTTAACGAAGTTTTTCGGAAGACGGAGCTACCGCTTGTTCAAGTAAAGCGAGATTTTGACTTCTCGTACTTCCCCGACTGTTTGATAACGGAGATTGAGGATTTAGTTCAGCACGAAACCCCGCAAGAAGGCAACGAATCTGATAAATCGTTCAAGGAATACTCTTGCAACAGAAGAGGAATTTCGGAGCTAATTAACAGCACTAGCGAGACACTTTCAGATAATTCAAGCAATGACCTGAATATTAGTAAACTCGGAAGCGAATTGTTATCGGACCACGAGTTTAATAACGTGCCGTTATTGAACAACTCCACGTTGACTAAAGCATCGAATCCGTTTCATGGTAACTTTTTTAACGAGACAAATCCATTTCGTAGCACCAATCCGTTTTTGTACGACTTAGACGAGGACGAGTCCAGGTTTCAAACGAACCTAAACGATGGATTCTACGCGAAGCCTCTGGAAGATAAACTGTCCGAAATAATCGTCAATGACTTGAACATTTCTGCGCTGAAGCTGAGCAATATTGAGAAAGACATGACGACGAATCTGTCTGAATCAAATTTGCTCAAATCACCAGAGAAAGTGGCCCCGAAGCAAATAGGGCCTCCGCCAGGATTCGGGGCGAGGAGTGTTCAACCGCCAGCGTGGAGTCCACTTTATTTCCCAACTGCTCCATTTCAGCCGTACCAATTACAAACTCCAACATTCAACGATGCCTTTTGTTTGCCGAACTTGGGTCAAGCAACCAGACAATTCATGCAGCCCAACGCATTTCAGTTTTACCCCAATTCTTTTTACATGGATCCTCTCAGGCTGCAGCAAATGCAGGACGTAATGTTACAATTCTTTAATCAACAAGACAAATAATGTTTTTATATGCTACTTTTTAAGAATTTTGTTATTTTGATTTTAAGCCGTAACCGCTGTTCCGTTAATAAATCTTTAGTGTACTTTTTAACCCGTGCGTGAATGCAGAATTGCGCAACCTTTATTACGTCCCGTATTATAACCTAAACGCTGACGTTTTTCTCGACTCGAAATAGAAAATATGACAATTACTTATTTTATATCTGACATATATTAACATTTATACAATATTTTTGTGTGGTGTGTGTAAATTGAAGAAACCGGCGGCGTATTTAACCTTGACAACGTCTAAAGCACTGTTGAGTGTAAATAACAACAAAATGAGTGACAAAGGCAAACAGTCGCTCCAACAAGCGGCAAATATATTTAAAAATGGTTTCGCCAAACAACTTGTGATGGGTTCGGCTTCTGGATGGTTGTTTCCAACTCATTAGGTGCACTCTTATTGATTGGGTCAGGCTTACAGGAGCTGTCGTGGGACGTGCAGGAAAAGGTGTCGCGGTTGTTCTTGGGAGTGGAATTATTCTGTACCAAATAGCACATCATCAGGGTTTTGTCAAACAAGACTGGGACTCTTTGACGCAGATGGCTCAACAGAAATCGTGTGAAATGAGCAAAGCGTCGCCAACCGTTCAGAAGGTTATTTATGACACATTTTAATCACTCAAGTTATTTGGCGTATTTTCCAGGTGCGAGTATTTGCCGCAAAGAACCGAGTGTTTACCGCTGGGTTTTTGGGAGGTTTTCTTATTGGAATCGCTTTGTAATCTCCATTATTAATTTAGTCTTTTGTCGCTCTATGTGTTTTAATTGTGTACAATGATTGTTTTCAAGAATAAATCTTGAAACAAATACTTATTCTTTCAGCTTTATTGGCTGAATTTTTGGTATGTACTTGCACATTGAGAATGCATATTTCTAATTTGAAAATTGTCTACCATCATTTTAATTTTATTTTATTGCTTAGCTCATCAACGATATTTTGAGCAGACTGACTAAATGAATGGCGAGTCTTTAGTTAGAAAAGAACTCACAATTCACCTGTTTAGACCAAATTGTCAAATGAGCCAAAGCAGTAGAGTTTTATAGTATTATGGACTGTAAAACCTAACAAATCCTATTCTCTTTTACAAAGTAAAATAAATGTTAATATTCCACAATTGTGCCATTTCGATTGTAGTGGCACATCCGTATGATCCTCTCGTGGTTGTTAAAAAATGGACAACCATTTTTTCCCATTCGGATAAAAATTTTTTTATTTCAATCCATTTTTATATTTGCAGTTAAATAACTGGATATACAGGTGGCGCAACTCGCTGTATTTGATGGATTGTGGTTCAGTTATTAAATATGGAGAAAACTATTTTGGACAAAAGTTCTTCGTATATCACATAGAAATATTTTTGAGTATACAGAATGCATCATTTAGCCCCCACGCAACTCCACTTACTTATTTTAAACGGAACACCTATATATTATTGCTTTTTAGGTTCCTCGCTCAATTCTAGGTCGGTTTTATTAATCATAAGATGGGGCTAAATTGAACTGTTTTCGAGTTATTCAAATTTTTTTTTATAGAATGAAGTTTTGCAGCGGTCTGAAAAGATGCGAATATCTCTGGAGATAAGTATTCTAGAGAGTTGCGGTTTGAACTGTTGAATTCAGTATAAATTGCTTTATTTTATGATTGAACAAAATAAAAATCACATTTAGAGGGCGCTAAATAAGGCGTTAAATTTCAACAATTTCAAAGTTGTAAACTGCATTTTTTTCAAATAGGACCCCAAATTTTTATTACTGTGTTTGGTTCCTTTCTTAATTGTCTATAAAATTTCTATTCTCTATTCCTATCTTGAGCAATTTTATTTCTTTTTTTCCAAAATTTTTTTTAATTTTAAATATTTTTGATAGACAATTAGAAAAGGTATCGAAGACAGTAAAAAAATAATTGAGGGACCCATTTGAAAAAAATTAAGTAATGTACGTTCGAAATTGTTCAAATTGAACAATGTTGTATTTAGCGCTCTCTAAGTATACTTTAGCACATTTTTCTAATCTTGTGCCGAATTCAATAGTTTAAACCACAGCTCTCTAAGTTTATTAGGTCAAGAGATATTAAAATACTCTTCATTTTAAGACTTACATATGTTTAGTAAACTGGACCTAAAATGAAACTAGGAATTAAGAATGCATATAGGATGTTCCCTTTAAAATAAGAAGGTGGAGTCACGTGTGGGCTAAATGGAATAACCTGTATACTCAAAAATAATTTTAGGTAATAAAGCTCTTAACTTCGAAAAACTTTTGTCTAAAACACTTTCTTCCATCTTTAATACCTGAGCCACAACGCACCAAATTCAGCGGACTGAGCAATCCTATATATATTTTTTAACATTCTAAGAAATACCTTTAAAAAATATTTACAAATACCGAATAATATATCTTCCATATTCTTCAGTTTCTTGAGATACCTTGGATATAGCTAAATCCTTTAGTTTCATTAGAACATTTACGTTCTATAGAATTTTAAATCTTTTAGATCTTTGGAATACCTGATTCATCCTATTGTGTGGATGACAAGTTTGGAACTAATTCGAAAACTTTTTTATAGGGAGCGACAGAAAAAATTGCTGGGACACGTTAATTTTTAATTTTAAATGCGCTAATTCTGACATAAAAATTTGCTTTGTTATGTCATCTCTCTCATGGCTATGACGTCATTACATTTTTTTTAAATACCAACCCTATTTTTTGATTGCATCATTTTAAAGGGCATGTTTTTTGCATATAAAACAATAAAATTTGTAAGAGGTTACATAACAATATTTTCGACCTTTTCATCCACACTGTATGTATGTATTTCGGATTTCAAAACTCTACATGGACATATCTTCTTTCATATCCTTAGCTCCTTTAAATACGTCATAAAATTCTTTTGCCAGAACCGGATGATTGTGCCGTTGTATGTATTATCATAATTCCTGCTATCGTTTTAACAGGCATTTAGAACGTGTCTAAAGATGTTTATTTAAACAACATTATAGTCGCAAGCACCTCAGCCGTTATGGCGCTTCTCAGCATCCCTTTTGTCAACAGATTGCGAAAGAAAATAGTGTTAGGTAAATGACTAAAGGCAAACGACCGATAACGTTAATGTCGCCCAGCTTTACCATGTTTCGCCAGCGGAATTTTTGCAGGGACAATTTTCTTTGCTTGGATCGTCGCCACGGTCGTCGCAGTTTCGTCGCTTTTTGTGATAATTATCGTTTAACTTTTCCCAACAACGCTGCTGTAATCAAAAATTTGTATCGTGGAAACGATTTTTTGATTGAATTTAAGGGCGATGGCCATCGCAATCGTCATGACGATGGCTTCAATATCGACGCTGTTTGGAAACGATCTCTTTCTGCATCTCTTAGAAGTACGTTGCTTACCAGCATTTATTTTCATCGGCTTTTTACTGATAGGTATGTTACGAATTAGGAAAACAATAATAAAAGGAAACGTTTGTCCACAAGCGGCGGTAACGCCTTATTCCTACCGAATGTAGATATATAATGATACTGAAGCGAAACATTGCTGGAGTTCAGGTTCTAATTTTGCAATAAATTTGTGTTACTATTACAACATATTACGCACTACGGCAGCGCTAATTTGTTTAATTTATTACATACGTCAAAATGACTCAAACATTCCGAAAATGATAAGTGAACCCAACAATGGTTGGGATTACATGAATTAAGGTGAAGTACAACTTTCAGCATTTACATAAATTGTTGCTTTCGATTACCGCGCACAAATGGCGCCACAATCTCTCTTCAAAAGCGAACCAAGCAATATTTCGGGAGGCATAGACAATGATAAAACAACTGCTAATACAGGTACGATTGAATAAAGTTATTTGCAGAGTTATAAATCAATTTTCAGATGTGTACAATGCCGATTTTGAGACGGCAATATCGGGGACGGGCTTTGGCAAATTCAACGTTATCCTATTCTTAATTTCGATTCCCGCAAGCTGGACCGGGATGTTTGAAACCACGACAATGTCTTTTGTATTTCCGGCAGCTCATTGCGACTTGGACTTGACACTAAACCAAAGAGGATCGTTAAATGCCATCACTTTTGTTGGTACGTTACAATAATCAGCCGCCAGTAAGTTTATACACAATCCCAAATTGAAGGAATGGTAACCAGTGGATTTGTTTGGGGATATCTATGCGATACGCTTGGTAGGAAGAAGCTCATGGTCGCCGGATTTATTTTAGATGGCATATTTGTGCTTCTCAGTTCTTTCGCACAGGACTTTACTCATCTGCTTGTGTTCAAATTCTTGGGGGGGCTTATGTGAGTCGCAGATTTGTTGTTGTCCTGTACTTATTGCCGGTTCCAGAGTCAATGGACCATTTGCAGCTCTGACTGCTTATTTATCTGAATTTCACTGTTCCAAGCACAGATCGCGAGTACAGCTTGCCAGAGCAATGATTGTCAGTTTAGGGCAATTAGTACTGCCGTTACTAGCATGGGCCATTTTACCTAACCAAATTGATGTTAAATTGTTTGGCGACAAAGTTGGTGCGTCTAAATCGTGTCGTAACTTCCACTAAAGTCAGACTCGCAGTTTACCACTCGTGGAACGTGTTCTTGTTGCTGAGCGCCATTCCATCCCTCGCCAGTGGAATTTTATTTATTTTCATGCCAGAAAGTCCCAAATTTTTGATGACGACAGGACGCAACGACCAAGCTTTGCAGGTCTTCAAACAAGTGTACGGTTGCAACAGCGGAAAGTGCCAAAAACTGTTTCCGGTAAAATTTTCATTCAATTTATTGTATAGAGTTCTGTAGAAATGTGTGCAGATAAAGAGCTTAGTAAACGAACTGGACGTGGAAACTTCCGGAAACAAGAACCGCGGGGGACAAATTACGGCGAACAGGGGCAAAATTCAAGCGCTGAAGGAAGGTTTCCATCAACTCAAACCTCTGTGTTTTCCACCGCATTTAAAAAATATTTTTTTGGTTTGTGCCATTCAGAGCTTGTACATGTTATGGTGAACTTGGTTTGTTTTGTGTAATTGGGACTGATTCGGTTTTTTCAGTATAAACACGCTGCGACTGTGGCTGCCACAAATTTTTCAGTCAATCAGCGATTATCAGTTTTACAACAACGGGAGCACTGCGAGTCTCTGCTCAATGTTGCAAACTTTAAATCCGCAAACTGTTACAAACACTACATGCTACGTGGTACGTACAAGAACAAAAACACAAATCTAATGGAGTTTCGATTTTAAATTAGTCAATAAGCGAACATGCCTTAGATCATCATTCATTCATTCAGTCATATTCAATACTGTTTATTGCTAAAAAGGGGGATCGCAGTAGGCCATCGAATCTAGCTTTTGTTTTATTTTTTACACTGTAGAACATTTAATAACAACTTTCAAGCAAAACGCTCGAACATGTCACTTTAATTTTTTAATTAGCCTCCTTATCACAAACATTTTACTTAACACGTCAGGTATTTTTGCACAATAAGGTCATCATTGGACAACCCCAATTTTTTTTGCTGTTATTTATAGATGGTCCAATTACTTAATAATGGTGTAATAAAATTGGTACTTTTGATAATTAATTTTTTTTAGAAAATAACATTAAAAATTTAAACTTGTTTTTGCAAATTATCCTTTTCACGTCTTTATCACTTTTGACGGATATACTCGTATCGGTCAGTGCCAAATGATGGAGAGTAATTTGAGCACTTGCAATAAATTTTGTTTGTTTTTGGGGTTAATTATGATTGTCTTCCATTAAAGTTACATTTTTATTGATACTTTTCTCAAAAAAAATTGTTATGTATATGTTGTCCCCGAAACGGTTGTCAAGCAAAACTTAATTCCAAATTTCTCCATTTCAAGGTCAAAATGTTTCTCCACTTAAACAAATTCCAATCCGAATCTTTTTTTTTGTACGCATATTATAATTTTGGTTTGATGATCTAATTTCCTTAAACTGCTTCTTTTCAGAACTTCTCACCATCGGTTTATCAAAATTCGATGATAATAGCTGTGGTGTCAATGTGCGGATACGTTATAGCCGGTTCACTAATAAATAAATTAGGCAAGAAATTACTACTAGGTGTGTACTTACTTATTTCGTTAATTTTTCACAAACTCTTTCCGACACAGGTGCTTTATCAATTGTCTGTGGAATAATGGCGATGTCACTATATTTATCCCAAAACACACCCACAACAATAGCTCTGTCGTCCTTTTTTCTATCATTGGGAGGAATTTGTGGAAATGTTGTCATAACGATTGTTATCGACTTATTTCCAACGTCTTTAAGGTACGTTTCGAATTGCTTAAATGTAAAACTATTGAATTTCTTCCAGGACTGTAACTATTTCTTTGGTCATGATGATGGGACGCTCAGCGTCAATGATTGGTAATTTAATTTTTCCGATTTTGTTGTCGCTGGGATGTGCTCCTGCATTTTTTTCGATAGGATCTATAGTCATTGGTGAGGTGGACATGAAATTGAAACGTTTAGAAAAATATGCTTTTCCATTTTTAGCCTGTTCGTTCCTCGTTATTATGTTGCCAAACACCGAGTTAAAAGCTCTGAAATAGTATACAAAATAAATTATGTCTTCGCTTAATAAATAAATTATTTTTTATAGTTTGTTATCCCAGCTAGATTTTCAGTTCTGATTTTCTTGTCCTTCCTTCATATTTACGTAAAAAACATTTTCTTCCACCTATAATACCTGAGCCACAATTCACCAAATACAGCACGCTTTCCCCATCTTGTATAATAAATTTCACATTGCATAAAATACTGTTAGTCGTTCGGAGGCAATTTACATATCACATTCTTCTCCAAACTTACGGAATGAATCGCACTTTTTCTAATTATGAATTTTAAATTATTGACGAAATCTCCGGAAAAGTTTGGAAGGAAGTTTCTTTTTTTCCGACAAAAATATACAGGAAAATTGCTATGCCAATTAATACAAGTTTCAAACAATTCAGAATATATAATTTCAGACATTCTGAAGCTTCTTTCGTGTCTACGTTGTGTTGTATAATTGCACATCTAATTCCAGTGGATAGACGCAAAATACGATGTTCAAGAAGTTTACTTTGTTGAATAAAATATCTTTTATTGAAGAAAAAGTAATTTTAGCGAACATTTGAACAACACCCCTACACATTTCTCTATTTTTTATCAAAATTAAAAGTTTTATGAAAAATCTGACTGATCGTTTTTTAGACAATAAATGATGTGGTTTTTGATTTATCAAAATCGGTCCATAAATGACTGCACTACGGTTAGATTCGTTAACATTCAGTTCCCATAAGAGTAATGTATTGAGACTTGCTTTAATCCAGGAGATTCATTTCTTGTAATATCATTTGGTAGTTCAGGAAAGTCAATACTAGAAATGCTGGGTGTGTAAAGGTGTCCCAGAAATAATAGCATTAACTTTAACCAGTAGTAGAACTCAAAAAAAAACATTTTGTATGTACGATTTTTTCTAAATTGCAACTTTATGTTAGCATTTTACCGTCCCTTAATTTGACGAGGTGCTTGTGGATTTGATAAATCAGAGACGTTGATCGGAAATCTATTTTTTTCTCCTTGCGTAAGAAATTATCTATGTTTTGAAACTTGTGAAACTCTTGTTCCAGGTTCAGCTTTAGACTTCTGGAAACCAATTCCCACAAGATGCCCCCAGTATTTTCCCAAAAATACCGAAATACTAAAGCTAGATTCCATAGCCTACTCTGACACCTTTTTTATTTGTACATTGAGGACAGCTTCAGGTGTGCTTTCTATGCTATATTTTGTTTATGGTTATAGGTATTTAGCGCCGCACCATCTATGGGCAGCTTTTAATAGTGTTTAACGGAATTTACTATTCTGCAGTTCTCTAGAATGTTATGTCATTTTCATTTGTTTTGTCTTTTTGTCACTGTCAAATGATTCAATTTGTGCTAAATTTTAAGAGTAGGAGTAATTTCCCACAATTTCTATTCGCGTGATATCATTGCGGATTCTGTAGTGCTCATTTTCATATTGGCCGGTTTAATATTTTTCGTTTTGACTCAGCTGTTTAGTGTTTAATGCCGAAAGTGCTTTGACAGATCTGTCACCAGTGACAGTTTGAGTTGGTCCTCCAACAGAATTTGTTAAAAGTTATTGAAGATGGCAGATTTATTATCAGTTCCGTTAAAAAAACCGTCAGAGGTCGATTTAGTAACGCCTCTCCGGAATCTAATTCAGGCTAGATTTAGCACTGCAGATAAACCGGAAGACTACACAGAAGCCATTAGTGAATTGTCAAAACTGCGAAACAATGCGATTTGGAAAGTCTATGAAAAGTACACAAGCTCACTGGAGGTTATTTATGGGTATGAATCATTTATAATTAATGCACAATCAGCCACAGAATACTTTCAGTTACTACGACCAGCTTGTCTCACTGGAATCCAAAATTCCAGTTCATGAGCTTCAAGTGCCCTTCAAATGGAAAGATGCGTTCGATAAGGGCTCAATATTTGGCTCTCGCATCAGTTTAAGTAACATAAAATTCGGCCTTGGGTAATCTGTTTTAACAGTTTCATTCCAGCCATTCCCTCTTTGAGTTATGAGAAAGTTTGTATTTTGTTTAATATTGCTGCACTGCAGAGCGCGGTTGGAGCAAGTCAGAGTACTGAAAATGATGAGTCGCTTAAATTGGCAGCTAGACTGTTTCAAGTATGGTGAGGCGAAATGTAGTAATAATAATTAATGAAGTTGTTCTCAGCAATCATCTGGCATTTTTAATCACTTGAAATCTACAGTCATGCTTGCAATTCAGCAAGATCCCACACCTGACCTCAATCCTGATGTTTTGGGTGCATTATCTGGACTTATGCTGGCACAGGCGCAGGAAATTATTGTCCACAAAGCTATACATGGTAAATCAATCAATCACTTTCATAACATTATTTACTGCATTTAAAATTATTGTGATATGCTGACAATTTTTTGTAAGTTGCTGGATTTTTTGAATTATGAATTAGCAATGCCAATATGGGCTAAAAACAAGGGTTTGCAACTTGTAAAGTAGTTATATTTTAAGTACTTTATGATGGTAAAACAAAGAAATACTTTTATTTTTAAAGCTCATTGAATCTTGAATTATTTACAATTCTTTTTATATCAGTTATGTGTTAAAAATATTATAACTTTGCCCAAAAAAAAGAGGCTGTGTAGGCTATGGAAGAATTTTGGCGTTCAAGAGTGTAGCAAAATTTCGACATTGAGATGGAGAAATGTGAAATTAAGTTATTTGTGAATAACCGTTTTGTACACAAAACATAAGAACATTATTTTCTTCAGTAAATTCCAACTTCAGGTGTGGGTTTAGACGTCGTTTCAGCAAATTTTTTGTTCATTAAAATTGCTGTTGAAAACGAGTTTATGGCGAGTAATTTCGAATGCGTTACGATTTGTGGTAAGGTTGTAAATGGAAAAAATGTTTGTTTTTTTCTTCTGCATCGAATGATATAACAATAAACATGTATTTTAATTTAAAATAAGAAAAATAAAAAGCTTTGAATTTTGGAAAGTTTGACAATAAATTTTGCTCTGTAAACCTCAGATCAATCAAACTCGGATTATCAAGACTGTTGGACTTTATTTAATAAATACACCTAGTGCTAATTTTATCAAGGGGGCACTATTTGTATTTATTTTTTATACATAAATAAAAACTAGAAGTGTAAAACTAATTTTTTGGTTTTAATTTTTGTCACTGTTACCTCTAAACCGATTTGAATTTTTTTTTTTGAAAATATGTAAGCAACTAAAAATGTACAAAAAACATCATTATGACGTCACACGGTTTTGTGACATTCTGTATAATCAAAAATATTTTCCTGAAATCTGCCCTAAAATGGAACTAAACTCTGGGACTGAATGGAATCCTTCGAATTTTAAATGTTATTGGATTCTTATTCCTTACCTTTATTTTTTTATTTAAGTTTATTAAACTCTTTGAACTCTTTGCCTTAAAAATTTTTAAACCAATCATTAAATTATTTAAATACATTTTTTGTTGTTTAAATTATATTTTTGAATTGTTCGGTTTCGTTTGAGTATTGGTTCATAAACTGTCGATTTTTTAAGAACTTGCTGAATCCAGGTTAATCTTTATGTAAGTTGTTTGGGTTTCTGGAGTCCTTTGGATCGTGATTTCTTTCTTAGTCGCCTTTTTGAATTATTGATTTGAATTTTTTCTGGATCTTCAATTTTTTATTTTCTCTAAAACATTTATCCTTTTTATTATTTATATTCCTTGTATTAAATGTATTTCTTACTCTCTTAGAACTAATACAATAAATTATTTTGATTATTTTTTTAATGAATTATTTTCATTCGTTTGAGGATTGAAATATTTAATAGCATTGGTTCCCAAACTTTTTCGATTCTTGGTTCTATTGCTGAATCCAGGTTAATCTTTATGTAAGTTTTGTTTGGATTTATGGGCTTTCTTGGATTGTGGTTTCTTAATCAGCTCTTTGAATAATTTATTTGGTGTTAGACGTTCTGAATCGTCAATATTTTCTTTTCTTTAAAACATTTACATCGTAACGCATTCGAAATTATTCACCAAAAACTAGTTTTCAACAGCAATTTTAATGAATAAAAAATGTGCTGAATTATTTACATTCGTTTGAGGATTGAAATATTTTATAGCATTGGTTCCCAAACTTTTTCGATTCTTGGTTCTATTGCTGAATCCAGGTTAATCTTTATGTAAGTTTTGTTTGGATTTATGGGCTTTCTTGGATTGTGGTTTCTTAATCAGCTATTTGAATAATTTATTTGGTGTTCGACGTTCTGAATCGTCAATATTTTCTTTTCTTTAAAACATTTACTTTTTTATTATTTATACTTCTTATAATAAATTGATATCGTACATCCTTAGAACTTGTAGGTATTCTAGAATCTTTACACCTTTTTTTTAGATTATTTTTTGGCTTTTTTACGTTCCTTTTTAGTTTTTTATCAATACTTTGCGTCATATAATCCTCTTTTATGAAATTGTTCTTTACCGAATAAAGGAATCCACAGCCAGTTTCATAATAAAATTAAAGTAACTTTAAAAATAAAAATCGTGCATGCGTTCATGACAGTGCTTTAAAATTAACGTATCTTTTGAATTCCAGTTTAACTAAATCCCGCATTTTAAGCACATTAAAGGAGAATAATTATAAACAAAGTTCTATTATTATTTATACTCTTTATAATAAATTGATATCGCACATCCTTAGAACTTGCAGCTACTCTAGAATCTTTATACCTTATTCTTTAGTATATTTTTAGGCTTCTTTAGTTTCCTTTTTAGATTTTTATCAATACTTTCAGTCATATAATCTTCTTTTATAAAATGGTTCTTTGCCGAATAAAGGAATCAACAGCCAGTTTCATAATGAAATTAAAGTTACTTTAAAATTAAAAATCGTGCATGCGTTTCATGACAGTGCTTTAATATTAACGTATCTTTTGAATTCCAGTTTAACTAAATTCCGCATTTTAAGCACGTTAAAGGAGACTAATAATAATAATCAAAGTTAACCTAAAAACTATCTGTTAAAATTGAGCCATCTTCTGGATTCTATATTATGCTAAGATTCCCTACAGTCATAGGAACAATTCTCGAATCATAGATGTGACAAATTTTCGATGTAGAAAACGATATTTTGCATTAAATGCAAAGTGTATTAGATGCAGATTTAAAATTTAGGATTATAGTTGTCTGCGAACAGCGGATATTGGTTTATGATGGGGGACGAAAATTTTGTAGAAAATAACATAACAAAAAACCAAAGGCGTATGGTGAATGCCACTTCAAAACCATGGACTATAAATTAAAGTTTTCTCGATAGCGCGGTTTCTGATCCCCATTCGGGTATTTCGCGTAATTGGTGATGATAAGAGTAGTTAATCTTGAATTATTTACAATTCTTTTTATATCAGTTATGTGTTAAAAATATTATAATTATGCCCAAAAAAAAAGAGACTGTGTAGGCTATGGAAGAACTTTGGCGTTCAAGAGTGTAGCAAAATTTCGACATTGAGATGGAGAAATGTGAAATTAAGTTATTTGTGAATAACCGTTTTGTACACAAAACATAAGAACATTTATTGTTTTCTTCAGTAAATTCCAAATTCAGGTGTGGGTTTAGACGTTGTTTCAGCAAATTTTTTGTTCATTAGAATTGCTGTTGAAAACGAGTTTTTGGCGAATAATTTCGCATGCGTTACGAATTGCGGTAAGGTTGTAAAAAAAGTAAGAATGGTAGCTACTTTGATTGTAACATTCGAACACTGCTATTGTTGTTTTAAATGTATTTTCGTTTAAAAACATATTATAAAATCTTACAAAGTCGAGCGGGAGACCACTTTTTAAGATACGTTCGTATCATTAAATCTCTATTAACTAAAACTCTCTGGAAACCCATTATGAAATGGAAATTTATGCAATACTTTTTAACTAAAGTAACTTTACCAATATGTTTATGAAACTTGCTGTAATATAATATTATTAATAATATGCTTTAACGAAGCCACGAATACAATAATTTTTTAAATAATTGACTTTGTTGCCGTTAACTAAAATCCACTGTACGATTCAAACACTATCATACTGAATGAACGATTTGAGGAATGTAATGAATGAGTAATGAGTAAGTGAACGCTTTTTAAACGTTCGGAAAAAGGTGGTGATCCATAACAAGTTGATCAATAACTTGTATGTTTAATTTTCTATAAATCAAAATATATATATAAAATATATATATAAATATATAATAAATATATAAATATATAAAATATATATATAAAGCAAAATATATGTTTTTGCGCATGTTAGATAACATGAAAGAATCCAGCGTGGCAAAGTTGGCGTCCCAATGCGAGGACTTGTACGGCGAGTCCTTGAAAGTATTTCAGCGAGAAAACCTGAAGCAGATTTGGGACAAAGATTGGATTCCCACGGTTAGTCACGGCGGCTAATTTTTTCCTTAATAACAACAAAATGTACAGATTGCAGGAAAACAAGCGGCCATGCACGCCGTCGCCCAATTCTACCAAAGCTTAGTTTGCAAAAGCAGCAAACTGATCGGCGAAGAAATCGCCAGACTCGAAAACTGCGTCGCTTTATTCCAATCAGCCCAGCAGCGTTCGGGCAAATCCCTGTTTGAAGAGCTCCTGCACAAAGCCAGGCGAAATCTGGAAACCGCCAAAAAAGACAACGATTTCATTTATCACGAGCGCATTCCCGACATCAAGTCGGTCGAACCCATTGGGAAGTTCCAGGCGGCCAAAGTTTTGCCCCTCACACAACCCATGAGTCAGAATTTTAAAGACTTGTTCAGCGAGCTTGTTCCAGTGGAGATCCATCAAGCTCTGGCCGCTTATGACGTGCGAAAAAATGAGGTTGTCAGCGTGGAAATTACGCGTCTGCGAGAGTCGACCACCACCCTCAATGGGTATTTTTGCGTCCCCTTTTTTGGAGCTCACGCGATCGATTGATTTCAGAATTTTGGCGTCTTTAAATTTACCGGCGGCTATTGAAGTCGCTGATGGCAGTTCAGGTCTACCACCGTCGATCGTCGAAAAAGCCAGCGCAGTAAATCAGTCGGGAGGAATAGCAGCGTTGGAGAAAATGATACGGGAACTGCCCGACTCCCTGAAACGGAACCAAGACATCTTAGATGAGGTACTCCACGTGGCGCTCTTAAGCTTAACTAGTCTAATACGTTTATGGCATAATTTGTAGACTGATAGGATGCTGAAGGAAGAGAAGCAAGCAGACGACACTTTGCGTCAACAATTCAAAGAACGCTGGACAAGAACCGCGTCGGACAAACTCACGGAAATGTTCCGTTCGAACTCGGAAAAATACCGTACAATCATTAATAACGCAGTCACGGTGAATGCAAAGCGCGGCTTGGTTTGGTCGCGCCGCTAATTTGTTTGTTCACAGGCCGACAAAATAGTGCGCGAAAAATTCGAGACGCATCGCGAGGGCATCAGTTTATTGAGCAAGTCGCCAAATGAGTTACAAGCGGCGGTTCCTCAGGGTTCGTTCGGCGATCTTAATTCGTCCGCGGTCTCCACGCTAAGAGGACTGATGGAGGAAGTGGAGACGATTAAAGCCGAACGGGACGTCATCGAATCCGAATTGAAAAACTCGAATTTCGACATGAAGAGCACGTTTTTGGCGGCGCTGGCCAAAGACGGGGCCATTAGCGAGGAGGTTTTGTCCGTGGAAAATATTGGGCAGACGTATGGGTCGCTGCAGAAGCAAGTGAGGGAGAGTATTGAGAAGCAAAACAGTTTGGTGGAACGAATACAGGTGATTTTTATTTTTGAAGATTTTTGCTTAGAAAATGCCTTGGAAACGAAAATTATTCTTAGGGCTTCCATGTAATTCACGGTCAACTCGTTTTTCTATTGCATAAATACTAGGATAAATAAGTGGTTTCTGAGAAAAAGGGGTTACGTCGTTTTTGGACAGACGGGATATCTGTGATCCATAAAATACATTTCTTGTACTATTTTTTAAAATTCGCTTCCTACCATCAAAAAATTGCCAAAAAGTACTTAGCATATTGAAAGTTTGAGAAGTTCACCACTACTACACCTTTTCCAAGAATAATTCAGAAGCTTTTTGTTTAGTAACAGAAAATGCTTTGGAAACGAAAATTATTGTTAGGACTTCTAACTAACAATACACAGTCGACTCGTTTTTCTATTACATAAATACTAGGATAAATAAGTGGTTTATGAGAAAAAGGGGTTACGTTTTTTTTTGGACAAGACGGCATATCTGTGATTTCATAAAATACATTTATTGCACTATTTTTTTAAAATTAGCTTCCTACCATCAAAAAATTTCCAAAAAGTACTTAGAGTATTGAAAATTTGAGAAGTCCACCACTGCTATACCTTTTCCAAATATAATACATAAGATTTTTGCTTAGTAACAGAAAATGCCTTGGAAACGAAAATGATTCTTAGGTCTTCTAACTATATAATACACTGTCAACACGCTTTTCTATTGCATAAATACTAGGATAAATAAGTGGTTTTTAAGAAAAAGGGGTTAGGTCATTTTTGGACAAGATGGGATATCTGTCATTTCATAAAATACATTTCTTGCACTATTTTTTAAAATTCGCTTCCTACCATCAAAAAATTGCCAAAAAGTACTTAGCGTACTTACTACTACACCTTTTCCAAGAATAATTCAGAAAATATCATTTGTGATTCAGATTTTGTGAATTGTATTTCCGAAAGGGTAAATTGTAAGTCAGAATAGTCAATTGTATTTCAGAATGCATCAATTGGAATTCTGAAATTGGCAATTGTAATTCAGATAACATAATTCGCTATTTATATTTTATTTAAAAAAAATCAATACGTAATTAAATTATATAGTTGAGCTAACGAATCTTTTCCTATGACTCATTGCTTACTGAATATATCAGTGACATGCACGCCGTAATACCGTATTTTTTGCACATTTAGTGCGGCTTAGAACCTTCTGAAACGTTTATCTTTTTTGTTCTTTTTGTCGACGGCGGAAGATGAGTCATAGGAAAACATTCGGGAGCTCCACTATACCAACTTCAGAAAGTAATTTTAACCACACAGGACATATTAGCATACAAGTGCAACAGTTATCTTTAAAATTCAATTACATACATTGAATTGAACTTATAATTTGTCACATATTATTTATTTTCATGGCATATCGATATATTAAAAAAATTACAATAATACATTCTGAATTACACCTTTTTCAAGTGTAATTCAGAAAATATCATTTGTAATACAGATTAGTAAATTGTATTTGAGACAGCGTAAATTGTAATTCAGAATTTGGCAATTGTAATTCAGATAACATAATTGGCTGTTTAAATTTCATTTAAAAAAGAATCAATACATAATTATACCTTCCACAGAAAGTAATTAATTTTAACCATACAGAACAAATTAAAATACAAATACAACAGTTATCTTTAAAATTCAGTGTATGTAAACTTTTCTAATAAACAATAAACATTTGGTGATAAGTCAATTTGTCACATAGGATTCATTTTCATGGTATAATACGGATATTTAAAAAAAAATTTTCTGAATTACAATTGATGCATTCTGAATTACAAATGCTATTTTCTGAATTTCAATTCACACTTTTTTTAATACAATTGATTAATCTGAATTATAATTGATAAATTCTGAAATACAATTGACTAATCTGAATTACAATTGATGCTTTCATAAACTTTCGTCGTAAACAATAAACATTTGTTGATAAGTCCAATAATTATAGTAATAGGATTCATATTCATGGCATATTGATATATTTTAAAATAAGAATTTTTCTGAATTACAATTAATACATTCTGAACTACAAATGCCTTTTTCTGAATTTGAATTGACAGTTTCTGAAATGTAATATTAATATTGATATATTAGGGTGACAATTTTTCTGAATTTTAAATGACACTTGCCGAATTACAATTAACTAACCTGAATTACAACTGTTGCTTTCTGAAATATAACGTGCGTTCAAAAAAAAAACGAGGCTGCGTTGGCCATGGAAAAACTTTGTGCATCAATTTAGTGTAGCAAAATTTCGAACTGTCAGTTCGAATCTGTCAGATAGTTTTTAGGTTGGGTTCTGTGTTGACAATGTTTCGTAAACGATTATTATATTGGGACAAATTTCAATAAATGGACGCGAAGGAGGGTAGCATTATGTTTATGAGAGCGATGTACACATGTCCTGGCATTTATTATAAACAATTTACATAAAATTGGTCCGTTTTATTTTGGTGGAAAATTTTAGACTGACAGTTCTTGTCATTTGTGGTTTCTACACTGGAAAGCCGATAAATTCCATGGCCAACGCAGCCTCGTTTTTTTTTGAACGCACGTTACTTGTTCCTTTCTGAATTACACTTGGAAAAAGTGTAGAACTAGATTTTCAGCAGCCACACATTGATTTAAATCAATTTTCCTGTTAAATATGTAGGTAATTTCAACTTATCCCTTTTTTGCCATAAACGACGCAAATAGGTTCAGACAAGTCACAATTAAACTCGAATAGAAAAACTGAAATTTCTCAAAACAAACCTTTTGTTTCCGAGTGCTTCAAAGTCTGCTATTTTTAAATTTGGACGCAGGTATCGAGATATTGAGATTTGAAATTCGTACACTGGTTGCAAATAGACGTCAAATATGCCTTCAAATTAATTAATTTTAAAAAATATATTTTTGAACGTTTCAGAGAGCGCACGCCCAGTTCGTCCAAGAAAGAGGATCCACGACGAGCGGACGAGAGAATAAGATGTGTCAATTGGCGGCCGCTCACGACGCTTTCCGCGACTTACTGAACAATTTAACGGAAGGAACGAAATTTTACAACGATTTAACACAGTTGTTGGTGGCGTTCCAGAATAAAGTGTCAGATTATTGCTTCGCCCGCAAGACCGAAAAAGAAGAGTTGCTTAAAGATTTGACGCAGGAATCCAGCAGGACCGCGTCTCTACCTACGCCATCCACACCATCATATCACTCTGGTCCAGGTATAGAATACTTAAATATGATACCTTTTTTATCTTATGAACAAGCACATCATAAATAAGAATATTTCATATAATTGAAGGGGTTTGAAGCAAAAAGCGTCAAGTGCCAAATTGTAAAAGTGGGGTACATGGTTGTTAAAGTCTCTTTTTTTATAAAATCCTAGGCTCACCTGGAAAAGTTTTTTGAAAAATATAAATGTGTGCTATCCAATATCTATATATTATTTCTCTAAGGTGTCGGTGTCGGTACGCCATAATACTTTATCAAAACCTATGAACGAGCCATCAGTTTAAAGATTACCTTCGCCACTACCTGCGAAAAATAAATGAACAATTCCAAATGTTAATGTTCCTTTTAAAATTATTAAAAACCGTATTTTGCTCATAGCGACATCACAAGTGCATGCGCATTCCAAGCGCTAAAACAGGGTAAAATGGAAAAACAAACACTGTTCTGGGGACCAACTAGTTTTAGTGTATTTATTGAAGACTTTATTAAGTTACACATTTTTGTTATAAAATACACTTATGTCCGTTTGCATCATTACGTAACGCAACGGTTTTAATTTTTAATATTTATTTGTCTTTGTGTTTGTGAGAGAAGAAATTACTGAAAAACTGACATGGGAATGGAGAAATTGCACAATGATTTAATGTGGCAAAAGATCTACAGAAATTGCAACTATCTTTGCAATTGGATATTGAAAATTTAAAAAGCAAATCTTGCAAAGCTGCACCAAGTTAATATACTTAACAAACTATTGTTTTAAATAATTAAAAACATTAGTGAAATATAATTTAATATATTTTCAAAATGTTCCTTTTAAAATTATTAAAAACCGTATTTTGCTCATAGCGACATCTATTGAATTGTTTTCCACCCCGCAAGTGCATGCTCATTCCAAGCAGTAAAACACGGTAAAATGGTAAAACAAACACGGTTGCGGGGACCAACTAGTTTTAGTATATTTATTGAAAACTTTATTAAGTAACACATTTTTGTTATAAAATACACTTATGTCCGTTTGCACCGTTACGTAACGCACCGGTTTTAATTTTTAATATTTATTTGTCTTTGTGTTTGTGAGAGAAGAAATTACTGAAAAACTGACATGGGAAATTGCACAATGATTTAATGTGGCAAAAAGATCAACAGAAATTGCAACTAGAATCTTTGCAATTGGATATTGAAAATTTGATAAGCAACTGTTGTAAATCTGGAGCAAATCAATATACTTAACAAATGATTTTTTTAAATAATTAAAAACATTAGTGTAATATAATTTTATAAATTTTAAAAATAATTATTAATTAAATTAATTCTCAAAGCATCATTGTTTTGAAGAGGAACATTGGTATTTGACCATGTGCAAATTAGTTTTTAATTTTTCTAATTTCAAATATAATTTCTTTATTTGTCACTGAACAATTTTGCTTCTGACCTCTTCAGTTGTAAGTTATAACCACCAGCTGGCGCCTCGTTGAAAAACAATGTCCAAGTAGTGAATGTAGGTTGTTAACTACTTTTCTAGTGGTTGCTTGTATGTTATACTTTAAAGTTTTTGCAACGATTTCTAGACTACAAGAAAGAAGCTCCACCTAGACCTCCTCAGCCAGCTCAAGCGCCGACTCCGCAAGCTCCAAACGTACCATACCCCGTTTACGTCCAAGGAATGCCCATACCATATGGAGCCTCTAGTTCTACACCTTACCCCACATATGTACCGCCTCCCATGCCGCAAGGATACAACCCATACGGAACTATGCCCTATCCAAGTAATTTACACACACTCTCATCGATTCAGTGTTGCAATAAACATTTTACAGCAACTTATAACTATCCTGGTGGATTTCCTGCCAATCCCACTTATGGACAACAGCCACCTCCTGGAAGTTACCCACAACAACCACCGTCAGGATACCCACAAGGAGGATATCCGCCCCAAAATCCTTGGTAGGTTTCTAAAAATAAATGTTGGCACAATAGTTGCGTTGAAATTAATCATATTTGTGGGGAATTGTTAAATTTGGAACAAGTCGTTTGTTTCTATAGAATTATGTTTTATTCTGATTATTAAAGTTGCATTAAGGTATGTCATAATTATGCTTTTTATAATAATATTTTGTATTGTACTACTATCGTTGTTATAGGAATATAATGAAATTAGTGCCTGTTATTTTTTTTAATCTTGCATAAATGATGATTAATATAAAATAATAAAATATAAAATAATTTTCAGGGTATTGTTTGTATTGTATCCAACAGTGCACCAGCACACCAGCACCAAGAAATATTTGAAACCTTGACCAAAATGGTCGATCGTTTTCTTCTTTATGCAAGAGGATGCGCCTTCTGATAGGACATAGCATAAAAATTCTACGATTCTACGTTTTATTCCTATTTGTGCAGGAACTCTGCGACTTCTTACATTATTGAAATGGTTGATGATTCTTGGATTAATTATCAGTTTTTATTCTTTGTTCTCACTGCATTTTTTAAACCCTTATTGCTATTGTGGGTGGTCAACCGAGTACAAGTCAAAATTATTATGCAAACCGAGAAAAACGCGTTTTAAAATTTTGGCACTAAAATATTTTCTTTTTTGGCGTTAACGTTTGGGAAGCAATTTAGAAACGTACAAAGGTGTTTAAATAAAGTTACTTTATTTGTTCGTCTGAAAAATGTCTTCCAATTTTCAAATAAAAAAGGGACACTTGTTTTGACTTATAAATTCGACTAAAATATTATTTTAAAGAAATTTGCTTATTAACTGTTTAGACCAGTCGATGGTGGAGTCTTAAAATACGTTCATGCAAAAATGACTTTATTATTTGACTAAATTTTGACCCTCCGTAGGTATTACCACATATAATACTTATTATTTTTTAATGTAATTTTGAATCTAACGACGAATGATTTTTTTCTTTGTTTTAATGTCATTTAGGTAGAGGCTTAATCTTCCATGGAAAGGATGCGCCTCCTGATAGGACATAGCATAAAAATTCTACGATTCTACGTTTTTTCCCTATTTCGTGCAGGATCTCTGCGACTTCTTAAATTATTCCTTACATTATTGAAATGGTTGATGATTCTTGGATTATTTTTCAGTTTTTATTCTTTGTTCTCACTGCATTTTTTAAACCCTTCTTTTTGTGGTGGGTGGTCAAACGAGTACAAGTCAAAATTATTATGCAAACCGAGAAAAACGCGTTTTGAAATTTTGGCACTAAAATATTTGCTTTTTTGGCGTTACCGTTTGGGAAGTAATTTAGAAACGTACATACAAAGGTGATTAATTAAAGTTACTTTATTTATTCGTTTGAAATTTGTCTTCCAATTTTCATATAAAAATAGGACATACTTGTTTTGACTTATAAATTCGACTAAAATATTATTTTAAAGAAATTTGCTTATTAACTGTTTAGACCAGTCGATGTGGAGTCTTAAAATACGTACATACAAAAATGACTTTATCATTTGGCTAAACTTTGACCCACCATAGGTATTTATTACCACATATAATACTTATTATTTTTAATGTAATTTTGAATCTAACGACGAATGATTATTTTCTATTCAGTGGGAATTTCTTCGACACAAAAATTTTCCCTAAAAATGTTTCCATCTTTGTATGGTGTTTAATTAAAGTTAATGATAAATACAGAATATAGATAAATAAAAGCGAATGCGAATAATTGAATTGAACAATCTTTCGTGCGGAGACGAGCGGTACACACTTCGGCGGTTCGAGTACGACTAGTGACTGGCTTCGTGCATGTCCGCGCTTCTCTCGATTCCTACATTTCGGCCATCCGACTCTTCATCCGCCCCGGATGAACTCTCGTACTGGACCCACGGTTTGAGGTATTCGGCGCAGGTCGTAGTAGTTCTCGGACCTTCATGATGCCCCTCCTTTTCGACATCATATGTGTTGCCGGCTTTGGCTTTCGTTATTCGATAGGGCCCCAAAAATTTCGCTTTTAATTTTAAGGCAGGACCGAATTGAGACCTCTTTATCGCGACTAATTCACCTATGCGATATCCTCGGGCTGGTTTTCTTCGCAGGTTATAGTATCGGCGATTCTCTTGTTGGACTTCCAGTATCTTCTTCTTCGCTTCTCGTCGGAGAGCGTCGCGAGTATCTTGAAAGTCACCGATTTGCTCAGACTCGATGAGTTCCTTGATTTTCAAGTCAGTCTTGTCCCTCATTTTGGTTCCGATCAGCAGTTCAAATGGCGTACAGTCAATGCTTCGGTGATACGTTCCATTTATCACCTTTTGTACTCTTGAAACGTGCTGATACCATTTAGTCGGGTCGTTCATCGCTAATTTCGAGATCACAGAAATGATAGATCGGTTCAGGCGTTCTACTTGCCCATTCGCTTATGGTCAAGTGAGTGATGTCTTCTTCATGGCAATAATCTTGAAATTCTTTGGATGTGAACGCTGTACCCTTGTCCGATATTATTCGTTGTGGATTCCCGAAGATCGCTTGCTGCAGGTTCAACTTGGTGATTACTTCTTTAGTCGTCGTCGATTTGGTCGGGTACAACCATACGAATTTCGTGAATGCGTCGATTACGCACAGGATGTGATTGTATCGTTTATTTGTAGAATCCAAAGGGCCAAGATGGTCAATGTGATACGTGTGTAGTGGCGTATCTTCTTTTGGAATCGGATGCAGGTAACCTTCGTTCTTTCCGGCTTTTCTGTTCGTTAGTATGCAGGCTAGACAGTTGTTTATGCACTTTACAATCTTCGACTTTAACTTTGGAATGTAGAATTCTTGTTTGATGTTCTCCTCGGTTCGCTTCACGGCGAAGTGACCTTTTTCGTGAGCGTTCCTTATGATTTCTGTCTGCATCGCTTTTGGTACCACCAACAGGTTTCTTCCGTTTTCGAATTTGTAGATGATGTTGTTGCTGATCATGTAGTCCTCATATGCGCCGTATTGCAAAGCAGTTCGAATCGCTCTTATTTCATCATCTTCTTCTTGTAGCCTTCGAATCCTTGGAATTATCGAATCGCCTTGTATCGTCATGACGGGGTAGCGACTTAAAGCATCTACATGTCTCATTCTTAAACCGGATCGATGTTTAATTTCGTAATCAAACTCTTGTAGTAGTAGTGCCCATCGTGCTACTCGCGTTGTCAGGTCTTTCTTATGCATTGTCTTCTGAAATGCAGAACAATCGGTCAGTATCTTGAATTTTATTCCCAAGAGGTAGACTCGGAACTTTTTCATTGCTTCAATTATTGCGAGTACCTCCCATTCGTAACTGGAATAATTTTTTTCAGCTGGAGTTGTCTTTTTGCTCATGAAATGAACTGGATGCCATTGGTTGTCATCTGGACACTTTTGAAGAAGTATCGCCCCGTAACCTTCTTTAGATGCGTCTGTATGTACCTCTGTCTCGTATTCATGACAATAGATACGTAACACCGGTTCTTGGGTCAGAGCTTCTTTCAGAGTTTCAAAACTTCGACGCTCTTCATCTCCGAACTTAAATTCGTTGTTCTTTTTAAGCATGTCACTTAACGGTCGTGCAATAATTGAGAAATTACGTATGAATTTACGAAAGTATCCTATCAGGCCTAGAAAGCTTTGGACATCTTTCACAGAAGTCGGTTCCTTGAACTTACGAACGGCTGTCGTCTTTGATGGGGATGGATATACTTTTCCTTTCTCGATCACATGTCCTAAGAATTCAACTTTTCGTACCAGAAAATGACATTTTTTCGGCTGGATGACCAATCCGTAATCTTTGGCGGTATCAAGTACTATTTTAAGCCTTTCAACTCCCTCTTCTTCGGTCTTGGATGGAATGATCAGATCGTCCATGTACATCAAAACAATTCCTTTCGCGTTTAAGGGCTGGAAGATGCAATTAATGAATCGCTGAAAAACGGCTGGGGAATTGCATAATCCGAACGGAACTCTTCGGAACTGATATTGACCATTATGTGTGACAAAGGAGGTATACTTGCGGCTGCTTTCCTCAACGACCACGTGGAAGAATCCATTTTTGAGATCTAAGGTACTGAACACACGAGCATTTTGTAACTTGTCGAGCTGATCCTCGATGAGGGGTAACGGATACCGGTCCTTTTCAATTTTCTTATTTACTTCTCTGTAGTCAATGACCATTCGAGTACTTCCATCTTTCTTTTTTACGAGAACCACTGGACTGGCGTATTCGGATGCGCACGGTTCAATGATGTCATCTTCTATCCACTTTTCGACTTGCTTTTCCACGATGACTTGCTCGACAATCGGGAGACGTCTCGGTCGTAGGTAGACAGGTACTTCGTCCTTCATGGTTATTGACATGGTTACATTCGTACTTTTTCGCTCTTTGTTCGACTTTGGTTGGTAATTCGTTACGAGTTCTTTAACTGTTTCTTGATTTTCCAGCGTAGCGTCTTTATCGATGAGTATTCCGTCAGAACAATCAACTTCTACATGCATTAAGGCTGCAATTGTCGTTTTCTTAATCGTAACTCCGTGTTGATTTATGATCATTTCAGCTTGATTTAGAATCTCGGAACCTATGACAGCTTCCATTTTCATGACATCTTTGGTTACGACGTAGGCAGTCAATGGGAATGTTTCATTATCGGTCTCAATTTCACATTTAAAATATCCCAATGGCTTTACTTGATTACTCCCAAACCCTGACAGGATTATGGTTGTCTGATGCAACGTAGGAGATCCTAATCTTCTGTGTACGTCCTCTCGAATGATGTTTACCTGACTTCCAGTGTCCATTAGAGCATTGATTTGGCAGTCAGCTATTTTGATTATCTTATACATCGCATTTGCCGTGTTGATTTCAAAACTTCGTACGTCGGCTGACGCTTTCGACGGTTCTTCTTTCTCGATCTTAACTTTGCATTCGGTTGAGCGATGACCAAACTGATTACATCTGAAGCATTTAGCACCTCTGCTTTTCTGTCGGCACTCAGCTGATTTGTGGCCAATGACTCCACAATTAAAGCAACGTACATTTACTGGTTTTGCCTTTGGTTCAGTTTTCAACGTGACATCTGTTTTAGTCTTTGTTTTGTCGCTTTTCTGAACTTGCGTCGCTTTTCTTACATCTGCGTAAACTTTAATTTTTTCTTTAAACTGCGCAAAATTTCGAGCTCCGTACAACATTATTTTGTTATTCGTGTCGTCCCGTATTCCTTGAATGATGTAATGAATAACTGCGTCGTCCTCGATTTTACCGCGACTAGCCAACTCGCGCATGTGTAGGTAGTACTCTTGAACGCTTTCATCTTTCATCATTTCGCGATCGGCTAACATTTTATGTAACTGTGCGCTGTTAATTTTAGAAGAAAACTCACACTTTAGCGCTTTCCTTAGTTTACTCCACGTTGTTACATTTCTCTCGCCCTGGACGAATAATTTAGCCAGCCCTCTTAGTGATTTCTTCGCAAAGATCAATTGCTGTAATTCGTCCCAATTCATCATCGCAGAAGTTTCTTCGAAGTCCTCAATCCATCTCTCGATCGGGTAATCATCGTCTCCGCTGAATGGTCTTAGTGAATCTTCAACGTCCTTGAATGTTATTGCGAATCGGTTTCTCTTCGCCCTCGATTTCGACTGAGTTGATGCCTTGTCGTCGGATTCAGCACGTTCGTCATTTTCTTCATAGTCTTGATGTCTTTTATGTCCGTCGTCTTCATCTTTGTATTCTCGTTCATTTTGGTCGTCTTCACTTTCGTCGTCTTCGTCTTGATGGAAATCCAGATCGATCAAACTTTGAATTATTCGCCGTCTTAATTCTTCGTCTGTTCCGGAATAATCGATGCCCAATATGCCACAAATTGCCGTCAAATCGCCTAACGACAAATTGTTTTTCATATAGTCGTCTTTATCGATAAATCCTCGTGAACCATCTTCAAATTTAAAGCCTGAGAATTGCCTTATTCGCTGTCGATTTTTTCTATCGCCGTCTTGTTCGAAAAGACATTTATGTAGTGCTTTAATCGCAGGTACCGATGCACCTTTGATTTTGCCAAAAATCCTTTGGTTTGATCCAAGAGTTTCCATTATTTTGACGTCCTCCTCTTTTGCTGAGTCGTATCTCGTTTTTAGGTACTTCACTTCAAGTTGTAGCGTCTGGCTTGCTCGTGATGGCGCCGTTTGCTACGAATGCGTCTTCTTTTCTCACTCGCACTTTCACTCGATTTATCTCGAACAACTTATCGCGGCTGATTCATCGCGGACGAGCCCCCAAAAATTATGGTGTTTAATTAAAGTTAATGATAAATACAGAATATAGATAAATAAAAGCGAATGCGAATAATTGAATTGAACAATCTTTCGTGCGGAGACGAGCGGTACACACTTCGGCGGTTCGAGTACGACTAGTGACTGGCTTCGTGCATGTCCGCGCTTCTCTCGATTCCTACATTTGGTTCCTTGGAATATATGGATTGAGCTTCATTCTCCACTTAAACTCTTTTATTTTCCTTGTTTATGTTTCAATAAATACACTTCAGAAGTTTATAAAGATTTTTATTTACACCCTATTCCTACGAGCTATAAACATTATTTACAAAAAATAAATACGTTAGCAATTTATACAAAGAAACTTTATTACAATTATTTAATAGCAGCCTCAAAAATCGAATTATGTAGTGCTTTTTGGCCTTTTGCCCTTCCATGCATTTAAAATCAAATTGAATTTAAGAACGTTCTCGTGGTCTAATTTAACGTCTCTTGGCTCCTCGTCTTTAGTAAATGAAGCTGGGACATTTGGTAAATTCAGGCTGTTTCTCTTGACCAGCCGATTCTTATGCTTGTCTAGGTTCAGCGAATGCCGCCTTTTCAAGTCTTCCTTTGCCTTCGCTTTGTCTTCCAAACTTTTGAAAAAACTAACGGCTCGCTTAAATTGCGATCGGAACGTGTTGGATTCGTTTTTTACAACCACCGATGTTTGCTTCTTTTGTCCAATTACTACAAAAATCGTTACATTAGAGGGTAAACGAATGAACATAAAGTTAGGTAACCGAAGCGAACACTAGGAGTAGGAAGTGAAAGAGCGTAGATGTTTGAATCAAGAGCAGAACGAGTGGAATTGAGAAGGAACGTGAAAAATATAACAGAAAACGTTTAGTGCGAAAAATCCATTGGAACAGGTTCGTGCCAACTTAGAAAATGAATTAATAACTGTTTATAAAATGTTTTAGGCTTAGGAGGAAGGATGACGTGACGAAATTGAAACAAGTAAGTTGGTACTTACAATAATTTGGTTGAAAATGTTGCACGCGTTCTGGTATCGCTGAGCGGGTGTCATTCTCTTCGCTTTTGGACTTCATCAAACGAATGATGGTGAAGTTGAGCGTTTTGGGCGTCCGTCTCTCTTTGTCGTACCCCTCTTTAAGAAGCCGCTTCTTTCGCTCTTCAAGCGGGATTATTGTACAGTCTTCCAGAGACGTGTCCATTGATTTATTAACTGGCGCAGCATTCTTAAAGTATTTCTCAGGACAAATGATTCTTTTCCGCGGTTGACTGTAGTCGGAGTTGGCCAAACTGACTCCGCTCGAACTTCTGGACGACCTTTGCTCCCAGTAATTTCGTTTGGAGGCAAAAGTGTCTTCGATGGTGTCGTCGCCGTAGTTCGACTCCAAGTCTGTCATGTTGGGCAGGCTGACCGTGGAGGTTATAGAATATGTTTCGGAAAGACTGTTGCGGGACTGTCGAAGACTGCCGAGAACGTTCAAAACGCTCATTTTTGACGACAAAGCATCATTTTCCAGCGAAAAATATGTAGTGTCGGAACTTGAAATATCGATGCTGCTTTGCTTTGACAACAATTTCCGTTTTTCAGAAAGTGTAAGCTGGTTGTGACTGGCGGGTTCCACTTCTGGGTCAATATGGCCGGGGCATATTGGGGAAGCATCATCCGAAGAGTCGACGGATTCACTCGATTTGTCGGGAGAAATTTCGAAACTGATTCTGCTCATTGTAACCATTTCTGGGGTCTTGTTGTTGTTTACATCTCCCGGGAATTGAGTGAAATTGTCCACTTGATCGGCATCCACTGGTTCAAACAAATCGGTAAGTTCCTTCACATCACTACCACTTTGAACGACGTCATATTGGGAGGGTACTTTTAATTCTTTTGGTGGTGTACTCAATACGAATGTTTCACCATTATCTCTGTCTACGACTTTGCCATTATTTTTCAACTTGATAGTTTCATCTTGTTCGCCCTTCAAAATTTTCGACACCTTGTTGTTGATGATGCAAATCTTCTCGTCAATGCAATCGATTACTTTGGAAATAATCCTTCGCTTGCTGAAGTTGATTCTATTGTGGACAATTTTGCACGCTGGGTCGAAACAATCTTTTTCGCCCGACGCGTTTTTAACTATTTGTACTAAATAAGGCGACCCCCTTAGCAATTCCCCGTCACAAATGATATTAATCTCATATATTCCCGTGTAGTGGGGAATGTATGTAATTCTGACTCTATCAGTTTCCATGACAATTTCAATGGGAATTTCTTCGTCGCTAGCTTTAGCATCTGCGCTAATGACTAGCGAAGCAAAATCTAACGAAATTGTTTTCAGGAACGAGTTGTCGTCGCCTTTAAAAGGCAATATTTTAGTGGCTTGGAGTTGGTCGTGCAGCATTTTCACTGGTATTGTTTTGAGATCGTGGAGCGGGGAAATAGTGGCTTTGCCTCGTGTGCCATACGGTCCTCTTATGTACATTAAAACACTGCTTCGGTTTTTTGCTGGGGCGGGGGAGTATAGGTAAAAAACGGTTTTCCGGTGCTGCTCTCCGTTTGATAAGCCCATTCCACGGGCGACGAATTGAGACGAGAAGCGACTCACTTCGTCCTTCGTCGGCCATTTGTTGATGGCCTCCTGCAGCTGCTGCAAGTAATGAATAAAGTTTCTTTCTTGATTTATTGTCAACTCGCCGCACAGCTCGTGCTCGGTAAATATCTGAAATTAGTCGGTAATGAATTAATACACCGGTCCCGTCGCAAAAACGAACCGTCTGCGGGCGCCCACTCAATTTACTGATGAAAACGCGTTTGAAAAAATCTCGTAAGCAGCAGATCTGTTACGCACTCCAAGCTAAGAAATTGGCGATTTGCTGTGATCTTAAAATCTTTACGTCTAACTCGACTATTGAAAATAGTCAATCACTTTACGCCGCTGTTGCTGGTGCAAATCCAATTCCTTGCATTTAACACTTTTTCTGTACACAACACATTAAATCATACAAAACTTTTGGATTTATCTATCGAAAAGGCAGAAAGTTGACTCAGTTGATTCTCTTATTTTTATTTAGTTCCATCAGGCGTTGGATATACAAGGTGGTCTCCGATTTATCAGGCGCACGTTGATATGATTGAAGCAGTTCATAGTCGTTTCTTGAAATCATGTCTTTATTTAATTTACGTGTCTATCCTCCAAAAAATTGCATTGAACAATTTAATTGTGTGGCACTGTTTGTATGAAGAATACTATTTTATAACCATCTATATCTGTAATCTGTACCGTAGTGGTAAATAGACGTAACTCCAATTTTTGGTTAAATGAAGCTCAAGTAAAAGGAACTTAATTATTTCTGCTGGTAATGTGTTGTATCTTCATATTTATTAGTTGCCTAATAATAGTGCTGCATATTTACGCTAGAATTTAAAAAAGAAACAATAATTTTCTCAAATCATGCATAAGTGGAATTATGCCGTTTTACCTCTACGGTATAGTAGATAATTATTTCTCAATGTGTTTTTTGTTGGTACGCCAAATCTCCCTTAATACTTCTTCAAACCTAATGATTGAGCCATCATTTTGAATATTATCTTCACCACTATGTGCGAAAAATAATCAAACAATTCAATATGTTAATGTTTCTTTTAAAATTATTAAAACCCGTATTTTGTCATAGCACCATCTATCTGTTTAATTAAAAAGCGGATTTTGGTCATATCGCCATCTATTGAGTATTATTTTAATTAAGAGCGCTATCTATTGACATCTCCCACTCCCTAAACGCATTCTCTGCGAATTATTCGCACACTGCTCGTACACAACTAGTTTCTTCATAATCGTTTTAAAAAGGGCCGAACAAATAAAAATGGATTCAAAGCCTTTGCAATTCAAATTTAACGTTTTTTGTTGATGACCATTCCGGGCAACACATAAATTTTATTTCGTGTTTATGTAACAAATTCCTTCTCTGCGGTGCTTCGTCCAATGGCTAAAAATCAAAATATTTTCTAACGAGTTTTTTATTATTAGGTCTTTATAAATAAGCCTTAGGCAACCGTTTCACACATTATCTCATTGGTTTTTTAGGACAATACAATGGCCAAAATTCAGGAATTAAATCCTTTTGAAGCCAATCTTTATCACTTTATTATCAATTTAGTATTTGTGTCGAACGCATTGCTTCTATAAAGACAAAACCACGCTAAGTGTGCAATTCACAGGAAAATGTACATACCTATGTACCTTAAAATACTATACTTCCTTTAAGAATTTTCGATCATTAGATTATAAATAAATTTTATTTAAAACTCAAACTTTGATAAAGCTTTTTGCATATTTAATTGCTTTGTGTATACACTTTGCAGTGTAGTTTGACTGCGTCTGCATGCGGCTTTCATAGTTTTATAATCTCCGTTCTTTAGGCAGATTTACCACTCGAACGAAAAGTTGGAAATATGTTTTTTACACAAAAAGTGCGATCGAATGCCTATATAGTTTTTGATAACTAGTTTGCTGTTGAATATGAAAGAGTCTAATGAGCAATATCGAAGAGAAATAATTAAAGCAACGGGCATCTTTCATGCACCGTTAAAAAATTAAAAAATGCAGGACATTTGCTGAATTAAGATCTGCTGCAGATATGACTGCGAAATGTTCTGGTCATGACCCGAAGTATTATTTACGTCATCATCAAGCACTAGCTTTATACAAATGTAGATTTAGATTTCGCACACTTAGTATTATACTGACCTAACTCAAAAAATGAGAAATTTGGATTTTTATATGGATTCAGTACGTTTAGCACCGTCAATCAAAATTACGCTAACGACACTATCATTTAGTTAGACCAAACTTATTTACATTATTTGACTTAAAATATTAGAAAGTTGTTTAGGGTAACTCCCAAATTTAAAAGTATTTTTCGGCGATAACTAGAAACTTTTCGTATTGGGTCAGGATATTAATAAGCGTGCGATTTGTTCGAAAGGAAGTATAAAATATAAAAAAATATCTGTGGGTATATGGTGTGTACGAGGATTTCTTTCCCGGCTTGTATTCATTAAATTTGACCAAAAATGGCCTGTTACCAATTCTCAACTTATTTATTAAATGTTGTGATTTATAACATTTTTTTAATCTAATTTCTAAAGGCCAAACTTTCTTCTTTAAATATAATTTCAGAAGGCAAAAACCAATGCAATTAACTCACAAACTCGGCCATTTTGAATAGTTTTTATTTTTGTTTATTTTACCTATACACTACAAGGTAATGTGCGTTGGTTGACAGTTCCTGTCAAATGTCATAATATGTCAATGTCAAACGTCTACACTACACAAAAAATAAAACCAAATAGCCTACTGTGAATCCTTTTTTATTTGTGTGCTCGTTATCTACTTTTTGGTAGCCAAAATCGATGAAAGAAATTCTCTAAAGTTATGTACGAAATGAAGAGTTGAAAGCGCTTATTTTACATGTTATTGAGTCAGCTTGAAAGAGGCTTTCCATATAAGAACTGTATCAAATAATTCACACACAAATGTATCGCTGTAATTGGTGTCGGCTTGGAGACGGTTCGTTTTTTTGCAGAATCTAGGAAATCGTCTTACCGGCACTAAACCCAAGTATTTGTAAGCCAAAGCTTGTGCGTGAAGCGGAGGTTTCCTCCAGTGTCGATGAGGATTGGGACACGCCCCAGGAACCACGGAATTGATGAGCGTGCACAAAAGCGAGCCGTCTTTCCATAATTCAGAAAGGCCACCGGCTAAAGTCCGCGATTGTCTGGAGGCCCAAGTCGGAGGCAGTCTACCGGACGCCCACTTCAGCAGCTTTTCCCTGTTGCTGAGCGAAGGACAGTACACTGAAAAATCGAACTGCAGTCGAGCCGCATCCTAATTCGAAATTTATGGACATTTATCAGCGCTCCAATTAGTTCCGAAATTATTAATCAAGCAAGAGCTCCGCCTAGTCATTTCTGCCCAAATTGCCAGTTAGGTAAACAGCGAGGCTGCAATCTCCCGCAAAATCAATTAACCAAAACCCCGCCGCTCTTTGAAAGTTTTTTTTGTGTGTGTGGGAATCGAAACGTAAATACAAAAGCGCGCCCGACTTTTCCGTCCGGCGAAGACAAAAGGGAACGTTTAGGAGGCGACTAATATCCGGAAACAGATCAAAAAGATATATCCTGAGCAAGTGAGGCAAGAAAAACGTACAGATGGGACTCAATCATCTGAGTTGATGTGATATAATACTATCTTTCAACGCTGAATAAAACGGGCCGTGAAGATGACAGTTCCTAATATTTTCTGAACAGACGTGGACGAGGATAATTTTTCAGGATGAGCCTTTAATTGCATTTGGTGCATTTGTGTGGCGTGTGTAATTTCCGTCGGGAATTTGTGCACTAATTCGTACCGGAAGGTGCGGCTGCAGTTAATTTATCACGTTGTCAACAAATAATACAAGTCGATTAATAAATTTCAAGTAGACGTTTGGGTTTTGTATTTGAGCAGCTCTTCTCGACTTTTAACGAAAAACACGACAACTAGTTTGTTCAATGATAACTTTAACAATTTTAAAATAAATTATAATTTAGTAAAAACGCGGACGATGTAATAATTTATTGTTCTAGTTCCCAACTATTTAACTCCTTATAATGTTGCCATACTTTGTGTTTTATGCAGGGTCGCTAAAAAGTATGGATACAGCTAAATATTTTCAAAACGGTTCAGCACAGCTCGTTGAAATTTGGCACACAATTAGGAGTGTTTAAATTCTATCATCTAAGATTTTTTTTTATACCTTTATTTGTTTTTGAGTTACAAGGCTAAATTGTTTTTTTTTTTAAATAGCACGGGGGTCAAATTTTATATTTTTAAAAAGTGTATTTTTTTTCTGAATTCAGTAATTTAATGCATGCCTACCTTAATTTTAATCGAGCTATAAAAAAACTATCAAAATAATAAAATTTGAAAAAAATGTACATTTTAGTTAGCCTTGAAAATGTTGTCTAAGGAATAAAAGTAATTAATAATTATTTGAAAAATAAGACATTTCACTCAAATAAAATTCATTTTAATAATAAATAAGTTTAAGCACGAAATACATAATTTTTTTGTTAGAAAAGATGTTCAAAATTATTTCCATTTACCTACTTCCTGGAAATAATGAATACGTTTTACAAAATTTTGCAGAGAATCAATCAAACTATTTGGAGAAATATTGGCAATTTCGTTTTTTATTCGTTCTTGTAGGTCCTCGATTTGTAATGGTCTGCTGACATACATTTTCGATTTTTTTCATGGCCCCACAGGAAAAAGTCAAGTGGGGTCTTCAACTTCGCTTTCTGTCGCCATATCCAACCATCATGAGAATTTGTATACGCTCAGTTTCACTTAAATGTACCATTGTTAAACTAATTATTGCACACAAGTTTAATTTTTGGCCAATGTGCATGTGACAGGTTGCTAATAACAGCATTTTCAGAGCTAACTTAGCTTTACTTTTTTCCCAGAATTAAATTTTAGCATTAGTTTTTTTACCCTTTAATAAAAATAAAGGTATACATGCGTTACACTACTGTATTCAGAAAAAAATACACTTTCCCGTGTCATTTAAAAAAAATCAAGTTGGCCTTTTATCTCAAAAACAAATGAAGGTATAAAATTGAGAAAAATCTTAGTTGATAGAATTTAAACACTTCTAATTGTGTGCCAAATTTCAACGAGATGTGCTGAACAGTTCTAAAAATATTTAGCTGCATCCATACTTTTTAGAGACCCTGTATAAAATGTCCTAATCGTCGATTAATGCCAGTACGTCGAAGGCCGCATGTGCGGTCTTTTCGTGATAATTTTTTTGATAATGAGGTGATTTTCGCTTCGGCGTAAATTTGTGAATATTTTCCGTGCGGGAAGAGTTGCATGCAAATTGGTGAGGAGTTGTTTTATTCAAGAAGGTGTGCCGAATTTTCATATTTTGCTGTTTTAAGTGAGGAGAAAATTGGGGGAGCTTCTGGAAATAAATCGTCGGAAAGGTAAGAACACTTTTTCACACGCTTTTAAAATACAACCGCCTCTTATTTAAACAAAGCGAAGCAAAATTGTGCACATTGCGCATTGAAACGTTTTGCATTTCCTTATTTCCGGCCCAGATAATTTAAACTAGATTTTGAAGTTAACTGAAATGTTGTGTAAAAAAATTTCAGTTGTAAAGAAACGGGCGTACAAGTAAAACAGATTCAGACTAGGTCATGGAATCACTTTGGAATTCGTTAGTGTTAAAATGTTTGACTTTGAAGTGATGAAATTTGAAATTACGTTTCGATTGACTCACACCGATACAAACAATAAGAAACGTTTATTTTTTAACAGCTTCCATTCCAGGCGCCAGTTAAGACGCAGTTTCTTGTAGAGTCAAAGGGTTACACTGTAAAAAATGACACAAATGCTAGATTTCAAGGCCCTTTTTGTACGCCCGATATGTTTGAAGTTGAAATCGTACGAATTGAAGTGAAAATACATTTTCGAATTTCAAGCCCTGATGGACGTATTTAGCTCCATCACTTATCCATTTTAGCGGCGGAACGGCGTGCCACTACTTTGACGTAATCTTAAAACCTTTATTCCATTAAAACATTAACCCGATTAATCTATAATCGACTAAAACAAGCGGAATTATTCATGACGCGAACATCGAGCGCGCTTCGTGTGTGAAATTTGTTTACCGGCTAAGCAACTCCTGTCCAGCTGAAGTAGCATTTTGGCGAGGATCCCCCGCTGTCCCCAGAGGAAAGCGATTCCGGCCATCGACAAAAACACGTGTAGGAAAACGGAGAAGCCCTTCCACTGTCCGGAGTCGTCGGCGGTTTGGTCAGCGGCATTTTCTGCAAAATTGACGAACGAGGGTTGAAATTTTTCGTCGTCCCAACGTTAATTTTATTAAGCCGGTGTTACATCACATTAAAGCCCTAAATCTCAAAGTACACAACAGTTTCTTTGTTTAGAAAACCCGCATAATTTATACGAAATCCTGGCTCCCGCAGAATGCCTGCCTGCTACAAACACCGGCCAATTATAAAAGCGCCTGACACTAAATCAACAGGACAACTTTTGAGATGAGAGCGGGTTAATTACGGACGTGCTTTTGTCTGACACCTATAAATTAGACCGCTTTTCGCCAAATGCCATTCTTAAATCGCGGCCTTACGCACAACTTGCCACAATTTAATCGTGACTAATCTTCTTCCCGTTCATCTGTTCAAAAAAACAAATCAAAAACTAATATTTATGTTCAATTTTTTCAGCTGTCGGACCAATCAGAAATTTTGACTCAGTTAAGTTTAACGCACAAATTGCTTAAACATTACACTGATAAATGTATCTAAAGTAGCTCTACAACCTTACTATGGCTTGATTGGTTACATTTTTCCACTTCTTTCTATCTTTCGCTTTTGTTCCCCATTCGATAAATTTAAATTGCTGGGTTCTTACTACCTCTTATTAGTAAAAAGGTTAGTAAAAAGTCTCGGAACGCTCGAATATCTCCATTTACATATTATTCGTCAAAGGTGTTTTTTTGTCGGTAGGCCATATCTCCTTTAACACTTCATCAAAACCAATGATTGAGCCATCATTTTAAAGATTACCTTCACCGATATCAGGGAAAAATAAACAAACAATTCAAAATTAATGTTTCTTTTAAAAAATTCGTAAAACCGTATTTTGGCCATAGCGTTCCATCTATTGACAATCTGTTTAACTAACATCTCTCTCTTCCCATGTGCATGATTGCGATGTGAATTGTTCGCATGGGGACCAACTAGTCTTTATTTCAATTTTTTTTTCACATTTGGTAGGAATATTGAGGTGCAAATAGCATTTTAATTTTTCTCACTATTCCTTTAACAGGAAATGCTTCCTACTTATGTTTTTTAAATGGGACAACCACTATATTTTACATTTTAGGATGCAGAATGAAAAACTACCTTCAGAAATATTAATATCTTTTTTTTATTCTGGAAGCGTGTACAAGTATAAAAAATGTAAAAAAAATTGATGACGCCGAATCAAGATATCTATGAAAACTATTGTACAAAATACTACAAAAAATATTCAAATTGTGCTCCGTTTACAACCTGGTAGTGCAAATAACATTTTAATTTTTTCACTACTCCTTTAACAGGAAATGCTTCCTACTTACGTTTTTTAAGTGGAACACATTTTAGGATGCAGAATAAAACACTAGAAGAAATAATAACACCTTTTTTTATTCTGGAAACGTGTACAAATATAAAAGATGTAAAAAAATTCTGATGACGCAGAATCAAGATATTTATAGAAACTATTCTACAAAAGAAATATTCAAATTGTGCTCCGTTTACAACTTGGCAGTGATATAATCTGAGTTTGGTAGCATTTGTGGCGTAATGCGATTAATTTCTTCAACTTTTCTTTTATCTAATTGTTGGAAACTATTGGGATGATTTTTATACACTTGACTTTTCAAGTGACCACAGAAAAAAATCCAGTGGAGAACGGACTGGTCATTCGATAGGTCCTCTTCATCTGTAAGCATCCGTACTTTTTCATCTTTAATGTACACTGTTTTGGGGAGGTATCCTCTTTTTCAATTCTTCCTCTATCCTATATTTTATTATATCTTCATAAAATTTCTCCTTTTTTTCTTTAGTAACCTATTCGTTTTCTTCTTTGCTGTTCATATTGATTCAGTTTTACCTTCAGGAGTTTTTCTTTGTAGCAATGTAGTCTTAATTTATTTTTACTTGTATTTTTGCACAATTTTATTCTTCTGGAGAAAGCAGTATTGAAGAATGAATTTCTCCAAGTTTTATCGTATTAGTTGCGTCCAAGTTGCTTCTTTCTGATTTATTTTCAGATTGACTCTCAGTAATTATTGTAGTAATTGTTGCCAATTTTCCAAATGATTATTGGACGTAGTTTTGTCCAAAAAATACAACAATGGACACCTGTTGTGTTATCGATTTTCGTTTATGAACGGTTTCCGCCACATGGATTTAATTATTATAAATTGTTGCATACGTTTTGTGACATTTGCAAATAAGCAGCATAAAGAGTGAAATGTGAGAATATTTATTTAAAATTTGCGGTAGGATACCTGCAGCAAACACAAACGAGGTAATTTCCGCCTTTTTGATGTTGCGTGCAGACTTTAAAATTATGTAAAATAATGTACTTCAAAACGCCATTTCCATTTTGCCTGCTATTTTAAAATTCGGCCATTTGCTTAAAAATATTTTACCATTATCTCTGTATATTAAGGAAATTTGGACACGTTGAGGGAGCTTCCCTCGCTCACTTTCTCACTAAACTTGCAATTTCTTGATGCATTTTACGTGGTTTGAGTTTTCACAAAAATCTACATATTCCACTGGATGTGAGATATTTATCGAAATGTTGTTCTGGCAATATAAAATGATTGTTTGGCAGAGATAAGAATGGGTATTAGAAGAAATTTTAAAAATGTTATTAAAATAAAATTTGGTGTCAATATAAAGTTAGATTTAGTACGAATATATGGTTGCAAATAACAATTTTTTTATAATATTTAAATTTTTTCTTCATCTGTGGTTTACCGGGAGATGCATCCTATTTTTGTTTTTTAAATAGGACAATATATTTTTAGATTTTCGGATTCAGAATAAAAAACTACCATTAGAAATATTAACATAGGTTTTTTATTCTTACTGAAACATTAAGAAAATTTAAAATAGGCAAAATCAAGACATCTTGGAAAACCATTTTAAGATGTTCAAATTGATATTTTATTGACCGATCACTGCCAAGTTGTAAGCGGAACACAATTTGAACATTTTCGTAGTTTCAAAATGGTTTTCAAATATATCTTGATTTGCGTTTTTAAAATTTTTGTATGGCTTCCGTAAGTACAAAAAAAATTATGTTAAAATTTTTGAAAGTAGTTATTATGCAGTATAGTGTTATTCTGCATCCAAAAAAGGTAAAAATATATTGCGTGTCACATTAAAAAAGTAGGAAGCTTTTCCTATTAAAATAAAAGTGAAAAAATAAAATAAAATATTTTAAATAAATCCTCTTTTTGCAACTATCCTGTCCCAGAAATGGCGGACCTTCTATGCAGTACGTTTTTGGGGAGTCTTCAGGGAGTCAGGGAGAAATTCTTTAGGGTCTATCCGAAGATATATAAACGGTTCAACATGACAATTGTATTTCTACATTATGCAGTATTTTAAAGAATACAAGTACTTCAAATCAAGAGGTGCCTTTTTTCTCTCAAGAAATAACTAAATTAAAAATAATTTTTAAATAAAAAAGTGACTTAAACATTTCTGACCTACATATATTTTTTTAAATAATTTACTTGTACCGTTTACACCAGTCGATGTGGAATCCTAAAATACGTACAAAAATAACTCATTTGCCCAAATTTTGACTTGTACTCGTTTGACCACCCACCACAGAAAAACTTCGAAGATTTTGCCCTACACACTAGAGTAACCTATATTATATTTTCAAATTTGTACCCAAATGTGTAAGTAGACTTGCTAGGCACATGTGCTTACTCGCAATCTCGTTCGAAATTATTTCAGACAATAAGAAATAATCGAACCTAATCTCGTTGATGTATATCGGCATCTCGAGTTGGTTATTTTTGGCCAAAATTCTGGTTTGAAATTCCGGCATGATAAGAATTAAAACTAAATTTTGTAAATTAATTTTTGTTTTGTAAAACTTCGTCGAAAACTTACGTTTAGGCCCAAACTGAAATTTGAAAAAGTGGAAACATTGTTTTTGATGCATAACGAAGCTGCCAAAAATATGGAGCAACAAAGCAACATACAAAAACAATAATTCTAAAAATTGGGTAACGGTAATTGTTAAAACAGCTTAATGATGATATTAATCGAACCATATTGAAAATGAAAAAAAATTATCGCATTGGTGCCAGACGATAACTGAAGCACTGATATTAATTCCGGCGTTTTATTGTACTTTCGTCTACTTTCTGTACGCACTTTCGAACGAACACAACGCCGAGTCGAAATATTTACCAAGTTTACACCTAATAGTAAATGCGAACAGACATGTAATTTCTGGTATTATATCTTCTTACAACTATGACTTACATCATTTTTTCATTGTTTTCGCAGTAAACCATTGTAGCCAAAAATCACGAGACGCCTGCTCCACGACACTTGATGCGATATAATTTTATCAAATTTTATCTCTGATTGATTGACGGTATGTGAATCATATTGTCATTGTCTATCGATTACACTTGTGTAATTTGCATAATTGTAGATTGACGAACATTAATTTTTACCATTCGCTCGTACTCACTTCGGCACACTTTAACTTCGTTTGCTAAAATGGTTTCTCGAGTACATTCGAAGCCGATTAAAGCCGTCTTTAAACTTAATCGCCGACGATCCTACTGTCACTGACTCTTTAGCAGTCAATGAAATTGGAATCTACAGTTTGAATTAAAACTCACCGATGTTAGTAATCATCCACGGTATTATCGGCAGCATAGCTCCAACACCGACTACACTTTGCACTTAATAAACACTCTTTGCTTGTTTAACAATGTTTGTTCTATCACATGTTTGTGGAACATATGAACGTGTACGAATACTCGACTAGACTAATATTTCAATAAGTGGACAAGGCGTGCTGCAGCAAATGCAACAGATATCTGGCTTCCTAGTATTTGCTGCCTAAAGAGCATGAAGCACTTTCTAGCAATTTTCTTTCACCTATCAAAGCGCACATAAATATTCATAAAAACATGACCCGAATGGTAGCCGCAATTATCGAAAATTTGCAATTTAAAAAGAAGAATGGCGAAAGCGTGACGTTCCTCTACAAGTCAATTAGGAGGATAATCGCAATTACCTAATATTTTGCATAGGCGGGCCGGGAAGATTAAAAAGTGCGGATTGAATCGGTCGCTTCAGTTAATTACGGCTTAAAAGCACTTTGATGTAATGTTTTTAAATACGTGAGGTAATTTCTTTTCCACCTAATTAGCGCCTGAAAAGAAATCGCACGGAGGCAAACTCGAACGAAGCAACGATTATTGGTAATTTTTAAAGAGGCGCGCATCATCAAATTTAAAAAATTCCGCTGCGAGTGCATCGACGGTCATTGAACATACAATACGAATATGTAGTTGATGAAACACTTTAAAATAAGGAAACACTAACCTGCGACTTTGACCAAGAAGTTCTCGACGAGGTTTTGCGCAGCCATTGTTTACGTGCATTATTAGTCTCCGTGAAGATGTTTACAGTACCTACTGACATCAAACACGATTTTTTTACTTGAAGCCACGCACGCAATTACGCCAAGTTTCGAGGTTCGCTAATAAATGCGTAGGTAACACAATTACAACTTGCAGGCACTCATTAGCCATTAACCAGCAGAACAGAAGCGATTGTGCTTCAAGGAATTGCGCATCATGAAATTCTAGCGCTAGGTGATTGATAACGTTGAAATGCACATTCGATTAGTTTATTTAAATGGCCATGAAGTCGATTAGCTGACATAATTCGGCAAGAAAATCGTTCTTGGTGCCAGTCCCGAACGTGATATAAATGTAATTAAATGTGGCATCGATTGTATCTGTTTCGTGACAAATCGTGGGCCAAGTAAAAATAAATTACTGTGACATTCTAACGATAATGATTGTGGAAATTTTAGTCTAATTATTAGTGGAACGCAAACCTAAATTGTGTGTGTAAAAATTTTATTGTAACCTATCTGTATATTATTTCACTAAGGTGTTTTTGTTGGTACGGCCGTTAGTATTTTATCAAAACCATTTATTGAGCTATCATTTTGAAGATTAAGACGCAAAAAATAAATAAACGATTCAAAATGTTAATGTTTCTTTTAAAATTATTAAAAACTTTTATCGTAGCGGCATCTATGTGTTTAATTAAAAACCGGATTTTGATCATACCGACATCTATTGACCACTAGTTTTCTTTTATTGTTTATACTCTAGTTTAATTAAAAGCGCCATCCATTGACATCTCCCTCTCCCCAAGCGCATTTTTTGCTAATTATTCGCACGGGCCAACTATAATAATATGTTCATAATGCTGATAATTGAGACATACTCGAATCATTTATAATAATTATCAAATGATCATATAACTGTACAACCGTGGACAGTCAAGAATAACACTTTAGACGGCGGGTGTGATGCAAATACCGACTCAATGACAATATCTCATAGAGTCGGTATTTGCATGACACGGGTGTTATTCTTGACTGTCCACGGCTGTACTCGGAGACTACAAAAAAAGTCCACGAAAAACGCGCAATTACAAAAAGTGAACGCAACTCCTTGTTCCCAAATTAATTAACAGGTTTGCCTATTCTAACACTACTTATTTTAAGATTATAAAAGATATAGGTACAATAGAAAAAAATAAAAACCAGGAAAATTTTAGTTATCATCAACTAGAACCAAGAAACTATTCGATGTAGTATTTTCAAATTTTCTGAGTGCCAACAATTCTTTATAAAAAGTAAATCAAAAATAAACGATAAACATTTTTTGACTCCTAAATTTATCAGATTTAATAAAATAAAAAATCTGGACAAATCAACATATAGGGACACTTTATTAAGATGTAGCTGCGCGAAACTTGCTTTTTTTCAAATATTATTGTTGTTTAATTTGAATTTGTCAATTCCCCTCACTTAGCTCCATCTACTTCTTGCACTTACACTTACATTTTTGATACATTTTTCTTCTCAGAGTTTTATCAATACCGTCGATAGTTTATGAACAATAATCGAAAAGGCGGTATTTGTATTTGTACGCAGGTTATCTTTACTTCAAAGTAAATGAGTTTGTGATCTTTTAATAGCCTCATATCGCCGCCTTGTATGTACTTTTATTTCTAAAACCGTCAGTAGTTTTAGTTTTCATTTTCCAAATCTTTTAGTAATTGCTCCCTTTTGCCAGTTGAACTGTACATTTTCACGTCCCATTTCTTTTGCTTTCATTGCCGCATTTACTTCTTGTTTCAAATCGTTTCTACTAACTTTATTTCAATCAACAAATAGATCCCGGTAAAACAATGTTAATTTCAGCAAGATCGTATCAACTAGAATAAACAAAACTTTATAATAAGCATTGGAAGGCGAAACAATGTGGAAAGATCGCATGTTATCTAGATTATTATCCTTCTACAAAGACTGCATCTTACCGGAAATAATAAATCCGCACATACCACGGAATATAGCTATTAGGGAACCGATTTATACTATTATTGAAAATTCTAGAGTTTTTTTGCGTAATAAATTATTTGTTTTTATCACGGATTAGATTAACAATTTTAAATAAAGTTAAAACAATTTTTTGGTAAAGACGTGTGTTAAAAAAATGTTTTTCTTATAAAAGTAGAACAATCATATATATTCCCATTAAAACAGCTTTTAAATATAATACTTACATTTAAGTGATAATATATAAGGATTTTTTTTGTAATAAAGCAAAAACTAATAAATTATTTGTATATTTTGCTTTTGATTCTTTATAATAATGAAACAGCTAGAGAAGCATAATATGAATATTTTCTGAACATCTAGTGCGACTTGCGTTTTATTATTTCTATAAGGTTGTAGGTATGTATTTACATACTCGAGGTTCTTTTAAAATATCTATTTCGTAAATTGGTAGTTGTATAAGTCTGTTTTGCAGAGTGACCAAAAGGGTTTTTCTGAAAGGATAGCTTTATCGGAGAAACGTTGGAATAAGTGTGCGCGTTTAAGAAAAATGTGCAGAAAAATAAGATTATGTCGTCGACTCGTTTTCTTCATGGCTACGTAGATTACTTTTTAAAGTCCCCTCGTAAATACATATCTATAATACGTAAATACAATAAATTTTATGGAGCTAACTTCAGTTGTTTTCCTATTATTTGACATTTAAGACAACAAAAGCCCCTTTTTTGAAAAATCGCTGCTCCCAAACCAATGAGAATATTGGTTACTACAATTCGAACTTTGAATTGTAGTAATTTAATATACATAGTTGCTCATGAATTCAAATTGTTCATTTAATCAAAAATTTTAAATGGAACGCTCTGTATATTTTGGTATCCATCGATTACATTTTTGATGAGGTTTTTAATATGATTGAATAGTGGAACATCGATAATTTGAAAAATAGTTGGTTAAAAAGTTGAAAAATGAGTCATAAGAACGTCATTGGATAGCTTATCATAAATGTGATCTATTGATACGAAAATACACAGGGCGTTCTATTTAAAAAAAACTATTAACACTGTGTAAAGTAATTCTAAAAATTGAATGTTTCACTTGACCACTATAAACTCGACGATTTTAAAAATTCTGTCAAAATTCATATTGGTTTGGGAGCAGTAATTTTTTAAAAATGAGCTTGTTTTTCTTTAAATGTCAAATAATAGCATACGAAGTATGGCAGGTTATCGCAGGTTCTATAAGGTAGAATTATTTTTTATAAGCAATCCGAAAATAGCGTAATATACTGGGTGTTTCATATAAAAAAAACATAACTTCGATGCGCCACTCTGTATCTGGATATTCTGCATTTAAGCAGATATTTTCAGAGTGTTCTCTTATATGGATTGTACTTTTTGCCGAAAACCGCATCTCGATATCTTTATTTATTTATTATACCCCGCAGCGCTAAGGGTATTGAAAATTGGCACACAGCGACGGGGGTTCAATTACTGAGCGTTATTACCTTGCCCTTCTCTATTTTGTACTGATAGTGATAGTTCTGAATATGTATATTCAATCAATTCTAAAGGATTGTGGGGGTAAAATAAACAGGGGTGAATTTTGATGATGAATGTATTGAGGTGTTGTAGGTCATTCATCTTTCATCACATCGGCAATGTCTTGGATATGTTTGTTCAAGATCTAATAGCTTCAGTCATGAAATCGATTCATGATGCAGTAGATAGTAAGGCGGATAACAGTATTTTGTAGTTTTAATTTAATTTTCTCATTAAATTCTTTTAAGGTATAAAATATTTAGTATCAAAAAACGAGTTCCATAATATGAACGAACGTGTTCTTTAATACTATTTTTTCTACTTCGCATCTTTTATGCAATATTTAATAAAAAATTTGCAATTTTTAAATTTGGGGAATTTTGCATGGGTTGGTTGACAATTGTCAAAATTGAAATTTCGATCTTCAGTACTCATCCAACGTAACGATTTATATTTATGGTAATTGGGGAAAACTAATTTAAATTAAAACTATTGCCACGATTTGTTTTTGTGTTTACTTTGATAAAGTTTGTAAAGTTGTTTCTCATCATGACATACCACCCCAGAAAAACTAAATTACACTAGTTCTGTTACGAAACTCAAAAAGCTATTAAAGCACTAAATTTAGTATTTTTTAATCCTGTAGATTAAAAAATAAACAGGATCAGTCATTAGTCCATAACTCTTGAACCATGTAAGATAGAAAAAAATTTTTTATACAATTTGTACACCGTTTGCCAGGCTGTACAACCTAAAAATTATTTAACGTATACAGGGAGTTTCAAAACTACCGCATGCTACACAACTTTGTTTTTTCAAATAGAACTACTTATATTTTATTTCTCCATTAGAATCCTTTTTCAGATGGATTTATGGTGATGTAAGATATTTTACATTTTGGATCACTGTTATCAAATTATAAATTTTTTTTCACATATTTTGTGATTTACAGAGGTTCACTTAAAAATTTACTGAGAGGTTGTTTTAGTAGGTAGAAGGCTGAAAGTTGGTATAAATATGAAGAAAAGATTGATCTTTACGCCAAGCATGCAAAATATCATTTTTACTATCGATGTTTTGATATCGATTTGTTCTTGTAAAATAAAATTCATTGTGGATAATTGAATGGATAATCAAATAACAAGTCGGTGATGACACAATAGTGCAGTATTGAAGTGTGAGTTTAAATGTTTTCCATGATTTCCATGACACACTATCTACCTTATCCTGGCTCAATCTGTATCACATCCAAAAATATCAAATATCTCGTAAATTATGAATTTTTGCTATAGAATAACCTTAATAAAAAACGTAGCCAGACCCCAGGCGAATTTGATGGCATACAAACATTTGGGGGGTTCTATTTAAAAAAAATAAGTTAAGCTTATTTAAAAATAGTATAATTTGACACGAATTTTTGCAGAGCCTGTATAGTAAAAATGCTATTTTGCCTATCGGGCGTAAAGAGCAATCCTTTCTTCATATTTGTACCAAACTTCAGCCTTCGAGCTGCTAAAACGACCTCTCAGTAAATTTTTAAGTAAATCTCAAAATATGTGAAAAAAAATTTATAATTTGATAACGGTGACCCAAAATGTAAAATATCTTATATCGCCATAAATCTATGTGAAAAGGGGTTCTAATCGAGAATGATAGGTAGAAATATAGGTAGTTTTATTTGAAAAAATAAAGTTGTATAGCACTTATGAGTTTTGGAACAAACTGTATACGTGAAAATATTTTTAGGTTGTGCCTGACAAACGGTGTTCAAATTGTCTTTACACCACCCACACTAATGACTCATCCTGTATAATCCGAAAAATAATTTAAAGTTTTCTACATTATGAGCGATTGACATAGCCGATTCAATTAAAGCACCTGTGTTTTATATGAAATTGCAGTTTTCCGCGTTAATACTGCTATTTTGAGCAACTGATAAAAATGTACAAATAACAGTGTACAGTGGAAATGTCACCGCAATCTGATAGCAAATGAGCCGGTTTAAAGTGGCATCCAAAGCGGACAAAGTAAAAAAATTGGATGAGAATTCCTTTGGGAATACTTACCCTCACAATTTAATCAAGTGAATCCCCTGGTTGAACACATGTAACAACCCCTAACTCCATAACGTTGATGCGCTACGCGGGTTATTAACTTCATTAATTTATCAAAATATATCACGTTGTAATTAAAATGGAAAGTTAAGTTCATTAGTTTAGCATCACCTAATAACCGAGTAATTTTAAGCATCCTCTTGGTGGCAAAAAACTTTATAATTCAATTTTCCACGCGCAAATATCTGGTGAGGAATATTAAAAAACTTTAAGCCCTAAATGGCATTTCGAGAAAGTTATGACATTGCTGTTTTGAAGCAAAAAGGATGTACGAGTAAGTGCTTTCCTTTCAAGAGTTTTCATCTCGAAACGAGCCGAAAGATGTCCACGGCACTGTCCATCCATAAATTGGTGGCGAGTGGAAATGGAAATGAAGGGGATGCAGCGATTAGGCGCCCCAATGCGATGTTGGTGAAAGTGATTGATTACTAAACAGGGGGCCTCTCCCCCGCGTCGTTGACACCTTGACGTGACGGTCACATTTGTGTCCTTTTGCTCTGGACACTAGTTTCCTAACCGTGACAGCATCAATTTTGCACGGAACGCAATTTGGGTAATGTGTATCGGGACGGTTATGAAAGTAATTAATTTAACGCGAATTTGTAAATTTAGATCGTTATCGACGTCTGGTTTAATTATTCCGGGTGAGAGGAAAAGGCGGAAAAATCAATCCGGAACTGACGGTGCTAATACAAGAAAGATTTCACTTGTAAAATAGGGCAAATCCAATCGGGATTATTGAAAAAAAAATTAATTCCGTTTTATGGAACTGTTCGCAGTCTTGCCGAAAATAATTAATAAGGAAATGGGCTTCGCCCCCAAAAATCCTTATGAATTTTAAATGATTATGGACCTAATAAATTTAAAAATGAAGTCATCCCTTGCGTACAGCGCTAATTTATGACGACACCAACTGGCCGAAACCCGCAAAAGCGAAATTGGATTGGCCTACGGACTTTTTCCCTTTTATTTATTATATCCGTTCTCCGTAATGTTTTTTTTCTAAAATAAAGCAACTGCGTTGGTGTTTTTTACTACGAGTTTTTTTTAAGTTATCTACCTAGCCATGAAGGACACGAGTCAGGGAACAAACAAAATTTTATTTTTTTCGATATGACCCTTGAACGCTTACACACTTATTACATTGTTTCTCTTTCTGTTGAAAAAAAAAACTCTTGTCAACTCTGCAAAATAGGCTTCTGGGGGTTCGTCCACTTCGTTCGACGAAAAATGGTGCCCTTTAAGTGTTTTTTGAGATTGAGTGGAGTAGTCAGTGGTGGATTTACGTACAGTACAGGTCCACTAGGCCTGGGCATTACTAAATGAACAAAATAAAAAAATTAAAACAAAAAATGCAGAAAATTATACAAACAAAAATTATAACATTATCGAACAGGTTGCGGCATTTAACCTGACACAGTTAAATTACTCGATAATAAATTGTTATATTCAGCGCTGCGGGGAAGTAAGATTACTTTAAATGAAAAAATAATTTTTGATGCGGAATGTACACATACAGAGTGACGCAGCAAGTTAGGTTTTTAAAATTGAACACACAGTATATTACGCTATTTTCGGATTTCTTATCAAAAAATAATTATACGTTATATAACCTATTTTGGACCTAACTTCAGTTGTTTTGCTATTATTTGACATTAAAATAAAAAAAGGCCTTTTTTAAATGGCTTCTCCCAAACCAATGAGCATTTTGGTTTAATATTTTGACAGAAAATTTTTAATATCGTTTAGTTTATAGTGGTCAAGTCAAACTTTGAATTTTAATAACTTACAAGGTGGCTTATGAACGCAAATTGTTAATTTAACCGAAATGTTTTGTATATTTTGGTATCAATCATTCATCATTTTTCAACCTATTTTTCGAATGATCGATATAATCATATTCTCAAAAACCTCATCAAAAATGTAATCGATTGATACCAAAATATACAGGCTGTTTAATTTGAAAAATTTGAATAAATGAACAATTTGCGTTTATGAGCAACTCTGTATATTAAATCATTACAATTCTAAATTCGCATTAATCATTATGAAGCTGAAGATATTTGAAAATTTTTTGTCAAAATGTCAAGCCAAAATTCTCATTGGTTTGGGAGCAGTGATTTAAAAAAAGGCTTTTGTTGGCTTAAATGTCAAATAGTAGGAAAACAACTGAAGTTAGGTCCATAATAGGTTACACAAAGTATATTATTTTGAAAAGGAATCCGAAAATAGCGTAATATATTGATTATTAAATAAACCTAACTTTGAAGCGCCGAATGTAGACTGTATATAAGCAGATATTTTCAGTTTTCTCTTAAATGGATTGTACTTTTTGTCCAAACTGCATCTCGATATCTTTTTAATTTTAGCTGGGACAGCTGTACACTGAAAATATGTAAAATAAAATGTGTTTCGATTTGAAGGAGTCAAGAGTAGACATGTGTTAATTCCTCATTTACATAACGATTTCAAGGTCAACTTCTTGATTTCAAATGGACACTTATATTTTTCATATCAGCATCTAAATCTTCATAAAAAGGGGAAAACAGTTTTTAATATAATTTTTCCATGAATTGTTACGTTTCTGTAATATTATAAAAATCACTTGTCACGTATCACTTTAGATAGGTGCAATAGGAAAAAATTAAATTCAGTAACAAATGAAAATTGGAATATTTGACTCGTATTTTGTTAGCCGATAATGGATAATATGGTTCGATAAGCGCAGAACAAAAAACCAATGCAAGAAAACTTTTCCTACTTTTTGGTTATTTTGACGCAACTCAACAACTTCACCGTTGTTATTATTATAAAATTCTGGAATTAATTTGAACAATATCAGTAATTTATCAAATCTATAGGCAGCTCGCCAATTTCAAAAAGGGTAAAATGCGACAGGATTGCGATTTCGAAATATTTGATACATGGAAAAAGTGTTTGCATTGACGAGTTCTACTCCTGGTTAAAATGAATGACATTATTTTTGAGACACCTGTTTGTATGATATTAAAACCACTATTTTGCAGTGACTTTACAAGCAGTTATTTGATCTACAAAGGTAGATTTAAGGAAATCTACACCAATTTCCATCTGAAAACATGGGTCAGCAAAACTTTTTAAAAATATTCAAATTTCAAGGGTGTTTGATAGTTCTTGTCCTCTTCTTTCCGTGATTTCTGGAACAAAAATTTGATTAGAAATCCATTCTAGATTTTCCACACTGTGTACATTTTACACATCAGTGTATTTTGTACCGGTAAATTAGAACATTTATTCTCTGTTAGAATAAAGTACCTAGTATCTTCTTCTTTCTAAAAATACTACTTTTAAATTTACTAGTTAGCCCGTCCGAATATTTCGCACAGAATGCGCTTGGGGAGTAGGAGAACATTAACCTTTTGAATTGTTTGTTTATTTTTCGCATATAGCGCTGAAGGTAATCTTCAAAATGCTGGCCCAATTTTTGATGAATTATTAAGGGAGATATGACCGACAAAAATTATATATTAGAGATATTTCTTATTAAATCTGTCACTTTAAATAATAAAAAAATATTTGGTAAGAAGCTGAAGGAAACCCGTAGTATTTGCTTTATGTGAAACCGAAAGCTTCGCAAAAACTACCCCATAAAGTATTCCCGATAGGATTTAGTCCTCCAAAAGCATTTCCTCCTAATATCTTCGATACATAAAGTACACTCTTAAGTAAATATTTTAACACACAGTCCAAAAACTATATTACAGTCACCTAGTTTTTACTTGAAGTAAAAGCTAGTACTATTTTTTATTCATACCACTCATTGGCTGTACAACTTTCGAATCAAATTTAATTTGTTTTTCACTCGAATCTGTTGGCAATTGAGTGTAGGTTTCAACAGCGGTGTTGTGTGCCTCGGTTTAATTTCTGGATAACGTTATTTGAGGTTTTTCTCCCCAACTAATATATCCTAGAGTATGCGACCATTACCAAGGGGCGAAAGCCTGCGATAAGCTCACGAAACTGCTTAATACAAGAACAAATGCCTGCCTAACTGCACAGTCCCCACTCGCCCTAATAATCTCGTCCGATATTTTTCTTCCGGTGTCGTATGGTATTGTAACAAATTCGTCAGAGACACTTAATCGTAGTATCCCTTCGTTTCCAGATTTCCTTTTGTAACATCTGGCCGAGGGTGCCCTCGACCGCAGTTCATATTTTATATTTGTTGCTTAACATGTGGCGTCGGGATCCGACAGCACAAAGTCATTTTCTCGTTCGAGGGAAATTCAATTTTCAAGTTTTTGACCGCGCGGTATAAACAACGAATTAAATCCAGCTTAGAAAAGAGCCGAGCCAAGTGAATTGATGTTCAGGTCAAAGGGTGGATAGTTTTATTACAAACGGGGTGGTTTACGATTGTCGTTTGTTGCTCCGCCCGTCGATACCATTCTCTTAAAGTCCGGGCAGAGTCCGGATTACCCACTCCGGGCTAAATAGATATCAACATGAGACTCGTTTGTCGGTTGCTTTTAGCTTGTGAATTCAAGACTGATTGGATTAAAATTCTGTTGTCGTCGTTTCTTTGCTTGTCTGCCATTCTTTCTTGTTTGTACAACCCACTCGTCTAATATATTGGATTAAAAAACGCGCCAGCAATTTGTCTGATAAGTTTTAAAAATTGTTGCTGTTCTGGATGGCGCATCGGAATCCGTCCTTAAAAGCATTGGGGAGTAGTGGACAGGCGTAAGGATTCTCTCCAAGATAAATGCATTTTCCCGGTGTATTTTACCGAGATAAGAGTTGCATCCGAAATAAGACAAAGGAACGAAACGCTTAGAATTATGCTGTTGGTGTAACGAATGCTGCATATAAAGCATCTGCAAGGCATTTCCTTCAAAGAAAGTTAATTAGATGGCGTCTATTATTTATCTTAACAAGCTGTAATTACCCAATTACAGAAATCTAGAGCAATTAGTGCTGCATTTTCAATTTATGACGAGTCGCTGTTTTAGTTGTTATTTCAGTTGATCAAGTGAAATGCCTAATTTATTTGTTCAACCTGCAAATAGAAACACGAAGTGAAATTAACGAACAAATAAATTATAATAAACGAGTTGGAATTATGCTATAAAAACCTTGTCATACTAAGAAATGTGACAGAAAAATCTAACGCTAAGAAAAAATAAAAAATTGTGCAACAATGTTTTGCTGCGACTTTTACGGAGTAAATGTTTTGTGCAGCCAGTTTCCGGAGGCACAAATAGCGTACAAAATTGCTCTAATAAAGTCTTCTTGATAAAGTATATACCCAATTAGCAATTCTCTGTTTTATGCCACTTTGTCTACATCTTTGAAAGACATCTTTATGGGATTTTACTACCATCTTTAACAACTTTGAAGATAACATGTTTATTATTTTAAGTGTAATAAAGGGCCTACAAAAAAGGGACTTGCAGGTGGCCATAGAATTTAGCATTTAGATTAATTTTTTACAGTGTAGACATTTGACATTTGTGTACCAAATATCTGTCGAAGCGACGTCTAAACCGACGCCAGAAAAAAAGTTAGAAAAGACGAAATGTACTGTGTCCGAAACGGTTTTCAATAGACGACTTAGTTTATAATTTTTATAACTCAAGGTCAATACTTTGTTACAATCATTTTCAAAGTAATTATATGACTTACTTTAATTTCCCTAAGTGAAATGCGTAAATTTTGACATAAAAATCAGCTATACGTCATCTCTGTCAAAGATGTGACGTCATTTTTAATTTTTTAATTGCGTCATTTTAAAGAGCATTTTTTTGCATATAAAGAAACCAATATTTTAATAGATTGCATAACATTCCTTTTTAAAAAAATTTGGTGTTTTTTTTGTATTTTTGTCCAATGAAACAATCGGTTGTTATTGAGTAATATAATGATTTTAACAAAAACAGTTTAAATAACGGGGAATATTTTGCTTAGAATGCGCTTGGGGAGTGGAAGATGTTGTGGAAGATTGTCAATAGATGGCTCTATGACCAAAATACGATTTTTTAATCAAACAAACTGTCAATGGATGGCGTTTTTAATTAAACTAATGGTTAATAGATGGCGTTATGACTAAAATGCGGGTTTTAATAAGTTTAAAAGAAACATTAACATTTTAACTTATTTGTTTATTTTTCGTATATAGCGGTGAAGGTAATCTCTATATTTTTGAGAAATATTTTTTTAAATGTAGTTTGTTTGTATTTGGAAATGTATTCAATTAAACTAAGTACATAAGTTCACATTTACACTGATTATTTTTAATTTTTTTTCACGTTATTTAGGTACACTGATTTTGGTAAAAATTAAATTAGATAACACAATTATAATTACATTGTATCTCTGACCATTGTATATTTCTCAATGATATTGCTTGGTAATCTATTACAATTTTTATTGTTTTATGTGAAAAATAACGCTTCTTCAAATGACGCTATCAAAAATTAGGGTTTCCATTTAAAAAAAATTAAAATGACGTCTTATCTTTGCCAGAGATAACATAACAAAGTTGATTTTTATGTCAAAATTTACGCATTTCAAATAGGGAAAAAAAGGGAGTCATAGAATTATTATGAAAAAATTACGGGTTCGGGCGATTTTTTCTCGCCCCCCATAAAAAATTAGCCTTTGTATTTGCACCGTTTAGAAGATAATTAGTTTTCATGTCTACGACGATATTCAAATTCTTTTAAAACATCATTTAAAATTAGTGTGGTGATTAGTATAATTTCCTGGGTAATTTTAATTTAGAAATCTTCAATATTATTTGGTCAGTTCAGATAAATCTAAAATCAATGTCCAAGACGATATTCAAATTCTTTTATAGCATCATTTAAAATTAGTGTGGTGATTAGTATAATTTCCTGGGTAATTTTAATTTTGAAATCTTCAATATTATTTGGTCGGTTCAGATAAATCTAAATAATATATGTATATTAATCAATGCCAATTATTTTAGAGACAACAAATAATGAACTACTCTCGCATTAACAATTTATGTAAATAAATTATTTATTTGATGGACGGAAGAGTGGTGAATTCCATTTGATCAATTTTTTAATATTAAGAGCTCCAACCCGCTTAACTTTCGAATACAGTGCGCTTTTCATGATTTATTTGTCTATTTTCCAATGGGTTCTACAAAATATAGATTATCTTGAAAACCGGACTAGCAAACTGAAAATGGGAAATCAGCCATGCAAGATCACTTTGATATCGTCCACCTAATGCATCATTAATAATTACAAACAACTCTCAACTGGAGCGTGTCCAGTTCAGGGTTTAAAGAGATGCACACAGGAGCACAATTTTAGTCTCATTTTCAAATAAAACACAATTGGCGGGAGCTCACTGCAGCCAATAACTTATAACTGACTGGATGCGAATGTTGAAAAATTTCGGCTAAAGTTACACAATCTACATGCAAATGCTGCGCCACTTTGCGAATAGAAATTTTCTCCAAATTTGGGCGTAAAAGCACTAAAGCGTGTAACTATTATAATTAAAATTACATTACGGCCAAACTTTGTGCATTCACTTTGATATTGCGTAGGTGCACACAAAATAATTCCAGCTGGAACAACTCGCATGTGGATAATTAGCACGACACGGGATAATTGATAATTGCAAAATTAATTCGAACACTTTGGTTCGTTTGGAAGTTGGGCAAAAATTCGGCTATGGTGCGGATTAGTATTCCTCAGACGCTTCGGCAATGACTTATTGTCTAACGCACTAAAATCATCAAGTTTTAATGTGACATTTGCATATAAATTAAACACCGGTCTCCCATTTCTGGGAACACGATCGGCGAAGCTTCTTAGTGCTTCGCACTAAAGTAGAAATATTTTTTGTCTACACTTTCAGTGAAATTAAATTCCAAAAAAAAACGATTTATGTAAATGGTCCACAAATCGCTGATCGAATTCGACCCAGCAGAATTTATCTCGAAAGTAAATCCCCCTTTGAATTTGCTGAATGCTAATACCTTCGACGGAAATCGGTTTTCCTGCAAAAATATTGACCACTTACGTGTTACTCGCACTTGGGATTTTATTTGTAGCGATTAGGGTTGAAATGCAAAATAAGATGTATGCGGCGAGGGTGTGTTCCAATCTGGTATCGCATTTGTCACCGATTTCTCGCAAATAGCGTGAAAGATAGTGCAGTTTGGGTTTTACCCCCTAACCGAAGATGCATATCCGCCCGGCTTAATGTATTTCGGGCGACGAAATAAGTTTGGACTTTAAAATTGGCCCGGACGCACCCTCCATGCATCAAATCAAATATTTGGGCACGTCAGTCTGACGTACAAGTCAACCCTTGTCTGGAGCGTCCCCCCACATTTGTAAAACTATCACACTTCAACATCTTAACATCATTTATTGTCGGGTCCTTCTGCTTCGATTCGCGTGTAGACGGAACGTGACGAAACATCTTAATAAGTTTCCTTCTTTCTCCGCACTTTCACGCAACGCACAACACGCAATAAAATTTCGTTAAATAATTGCCCCAAGACGACTTCGTTCAATTCAATTTTCGTGTTCCATAAAGGACATCTTTATCACATTCAGCGCTTTAATTAATGCTTTCGTCATTTGCCTGTCAAAAACACGAGTATTTGCATTCCCGGCGACGAGGCGGAAAACGCCAATTTTATTAGGATTTTTTCCTTAAGCGGATTGCAATTATGTGAGTTCCGCGGAGATTTCAGCGAGCGATTTGAATACACCGCTTTTAAATTGAAAAATAAATGAACGAAAATTTCGTTTTGCTACAAAGAGTTAATGTTTTTAATATGTTTGCTATAAATTAGCCCGGCGCATCCACCATTTCGTGCACCCATTCGTTGTAGTTAAATATGATTAGTTTCCTTGATAGGAGCTGAAATGTGCTTAGTCAAAACGCTTTCTCGTCGTTTGATGTGCGACTTGTTTGCAATAACACATGCATATCTCAAGACCTTATTAAAAGCGGCCTGCTTTCAACTTGAGGGACGCTTCGTTTATTTGCAAATGAATGATGCTGAAGTGCCGTAAAATCTTTACTGCGTCTTTCTATTATATATTTTATGGTTGCGCCAACTTGTCTCATCAAACGACATCCCTTAATACGTATGCAAACATAATGAACGTAAAATGCATTTTATGGACAAATTCATTTTAACTTTTATTAAAACCGTCGAGGTATCAAAATATTTACAAGCGTTGTAAAACAGTTTTAAACGGAAATTAAAACATTACTTGATGTTGTAGATGACGAGTTCTTCAACTCTTTATGGTGTTATTCATTAAAACTCTTCCCAACAATGCAGTTGTTCGACGACCAATATATTTTAATGATAGATTGTGAAGTAATTCTTCGGTTGCGTCAAAGAAAACTCCAACTTTGCATATACATTTTATTTGTATTTTTTGTACAAATTTTATTGTCCTGGGAAAAAAAATTCTAAGGCCATAAAACAAGAATACCAAATGGATAAAACAATACAGGTGTTAACAAACCTAACAAGTGAAATGAAAGAGCTGAAGGAGGAACAAAAAGAGTGTTGACAAGTGGAAATAGAATAACAGGAAGTCAATTAATTAAAACAAAAGGTGAAAAAGTGAGAAAAAGATTGAATATGAATATTGTCTTAAAACTTTTCTTAATTATTTTAGCTTGTGCTCGTATTCTGTCGCCAAAACCAATCATAAAATTAAAAATGGCAATTCTAAGGTTCTCTGTTAAATAACGCATTTTTATTAACAGTCACTACATAGTATTTCTCAAATAAAACGTGAAAACTATATAAATAAAGGTTGGCAAAGAGAATAATATTTATTTGCAAAAAGTGGCGATTAAATAATAAACCCGCGTTTGCATCACATGAAGAAAAAGAAAAACATTGAAGCACAGTTTTTAGGTAATTTTTCTCATATAAAACATGAAAACATATCGTTGTCCTTCTTTTTTCATGAATTTTGCAATGATGAGTCAATTGACATATCTTTCCATTTGAAAAAAAAGTTAAGGATGGTTACATCCCTCTGACGAAAAACGAAAAATTGATTAGACTGAAAAGTAGCAAGTTAAAAACAAAAATCGACGTATTCCAGTAATTTTTCGCACAATCATTATTTGTGTTCAAGATACTGAATTCAGTTCAGTTAAAGTTACACTCTGTATACACTGAATCAATAAACACTATTGAAAGGCAATAAAAATGTGAAAGAAATTTATTTGGAAAGAGCCTGTTGATATAAAAACTGCAACTGCAACAAGACGTAATGTGTATAGGAGAACTAAAATATGAAACTGACGAAAAGATGATAATGAAATACAAAACCAAACTGAGAGAGATATAGGAGCCAAGTATATAAACGTTTAAGCAGAACAAGAAGTACACGAAAAAATAAAAAAAAACAAAAAAAAAGATAGCAGAAGGAAGTACGTTAAAAATTATAGAAAAAACAAATCAGAAATAGAAATAAACTAGATGAGGGAAATATTAATAAAACGAACGTGTTTAGTGGAACTAAAGAAGAAGCTGATAAATATGTTATAATCAAAAATAAAACCAAACTGAGATAGATATAGAAGACACATAATTATGAGTATATAAATAATGATATGAGTAAAATAGAAGAGGAAATATAAGAAAAAATAAAAAATAAAGCCAACCAGGAGAAAACAGAAAGAAGGAGAATAAAAATAAACTGAACTAAGAAAAAGTAAATGTAACATTTAAGTAATTGGTAATAATATACCTAAGTAAAGTAATTGCTTATATTAAAATTTAAAAAATATTTAAAAAACAACAAAATACAATAGAAAAAATAATAGATTATGGAAATATTATTATTATATAAGTAAAACAACAATGAGCAAAAAGATGCGAGTTAACGTGGAACGTAAGAGGCACATGAGAGGAGGGGAAATTGAATGGGTTAATTTAAAAGAATTTGAGACTAAGAGGATTATACCAAATAATTACACTAAGAAATATTCTCGTATGTACCAACCGAAAAGAAGAGCTTGGAACTTGGAAATATTGCAGGCAACGTAAATGCAAAAATTGACAATCAACTATAGTTAGTTTTAGTAAGAACGCGGTATAAAAATTAAAATAGACAATTTCTCATAAATTAGCTAAGGCAATATGATAATGATAATCAAGAGAAAGACATGTACAAAGGTACGTGGAGGTCTCCAGATGGAAGAACATCAGATTGATCATAATGCAATAGATACATTAGAAGGAAAGTATATTACAAAAGGACAATTCGACACGATCTTTTCATGGTTGAAATACACATGAATGAAATTATACCAGAGACAAACAATCGGGCAAACAAAAAAAAGAAAGAAAATATGGTTAGATTAAAAACGACAGAAGAAAAAATTAAATACGAAAATATGATTAAATATGAGCTTGATAGTATTGTTGAAGAAAATACAGTTAGACATCAAGGTAAAAATAAAGTTATGATAAATTGGAGAAGAGAAATGAAGGAATGGTTCGACACGGAATGTAAAACAATTACATATTGGAAATAAATTATGATTAAATATGCCAGAAGGAAAAACTCTAGAAGCTAAAACTGAATATGAACAGTACAGAAGTAAAACGTAAAGGATACTAAGGAACAAAAGAGGAAATTTCTTGAATATTTTTTAAGGAAACTATAAAACCAAACAAATTAAAAAATCTCTATCAAGGAGTCTAAAATGAAAGAAGAGGATACCACGCCATAGTAGTGTACTGCAAAGATAAAGAGGGACACAGTTGAAAAGGATATACTGAATACATAGAATATTTGGATCAGATGTTAAATGGGTACGAGGACGTAGAAGACAGTGACGAAAAACATAAAATAAATACACAGGTGTCCCAAGTATGTGTGTTCTCGGCCGATAACTCAATACCGGGTAAATGTAGAAGAAAAGTGTAAACAAAAAAATTAGAATCCGGAGACTGCATATCATAAAATAAAATATTTGTATGTACATATACAGGTGTACCATGAACGTGGTATGACATTCTTTTAAACCGAATATTTCATTGCATTTTTGATTGGATTTAAAATCCCAAACATCTCTTTCATAACACGTAAACCTACTGATTTAGGTAGATATCTCACATTTTATACACTATTGATTTTTTATTGGTTTGTTTAACAGGTCATATATTATTGATTTTCAATTTGGAAATTACGATTTCTGCGACAGTTTTAGCACATATTGTAATTTATTGTTGGCGGTAATAAAACATGAGTTTCATTAAAAGGGGCGGTCGTAATTGTAATCAAAAACGACAAATTTCAAAATGCCAAAATTATTTTTTCTAATGGAACGCATGGTATTTTATAATTTAAATTTTTTATAATATAAAATATGTTTCAATTTTCTTGAGTATGTCTATAGTCCTATACCTATCTGTGTTTGCTATCGAGATTTTTAAGTTTTTTGCAAAATTTTTATTGGTATTGGGTATTACAAGAAAACGGAACATTGCTGAAGAAATACAAATTACGATAACGACAGGGAACAGATGAATAGGTGCATTACAGAAAATTATAAAAGGCACACAGTAACAAAGAAAGTGTTAATGAAGATATATTTGGAGGAGAGAAGGCAGGAGATCTATGGAAAATGAGAACAAACGAGTAAATAAAGAAGCTATACCATGCAACAAATAATTATATTAGACGTTGTAAGAAAAGAACGAGTTAGATAGGCAGGACTTATGGAGAGGATAGGTGCAGGAAGAATCCTGATAAGTCATGAAATGGCGGAAGAAAAAAATAGAGACAGACTAAAAACTAGATAGAGGAAAGAAGTCGAGGAGGATTTAAGAGAAAGGGAATTATTGGATCGAGAACGGAAGCGAAATGGAAAAATATAAGCAATCTAGGCTATTTCTAGAGCTAGTTTATATATATATACCGGGTGGTCCATTTAATCTGATAAATATTATATTTCCAAAACAAAACGTAGAATTTTTTTTTAAATATAATTATCTTCGTTTCAAAAGGGAAGGTACGTTGTTTTATCTCATTTAACTTTAGAGTGCCTTTTCAAAGTGATTCAAAAATCACTTTCATTTTTAAAATGAAAACCAATACATTTTATCTTCTCTTTTTATTCTTATTCTTTATTATTCTTATTTATTTATTCTTATTTATTCTTATTCCGTGTACATACAAAAGTGGACAACTTTAATTTGAAACATTTATTCTGTTGTGCATTGCCACAAAAGATAATCCACCAAAGAAAAATTACAGTGGCACTAGTGATTCTTATATCATAACTACCTACAAAAATTTGTTTTCGTGCATGTTAGTAGAAATCAGCGCAATCGAACTTGTTTGGTAACTGCAAGCGTGCGATTTTTATTAAAAGGCATTTCTCAATACGTCGACGGCAGAAGCTCCCAACGCCACGGCGGAATGATAGCTGATATATTGTCCTTCTCGCCATTCGCATCCTAATGCCTCACCTGTCTAATGCCCACGGGAGGCATGAATACGTTACATTTCACCCTGGAATGACAAGAATGAAATAGAATCACCGCCAGCTACAAAAAATTCAGCATCTCCCGCTGCCATTTGATCATATTTATTATTTCGCGAACGAAATCGAAATTAAATGAAAAAATAAATGAGAAAGAGGCCGCAGGTAGTTGTCAATTTGTTTCATTCTCGCGTCGAATTTCCCACGAGAGTGGTCTATCGCTAGATGAACTAATCGTTACCGCAAATAACCAGCCATCCCCACAGACTGGCAAGTCGTTAAATATGGAAATTATAAAAAGTTTTTAGTCAAACTGGAACACACTAGGAATGAGGTGTGGGGGATTTAAATAATAGATGCGGATTTTGTAGTCGGATGGAAACGGGGCCGGCGCAGAGGGAATTCTCTTGGGACACTTCTGACTATTGTTTTGACCCGCAAGCGAGTGGGTCACGCATATTAAATCGGTTGCATTCTTCTCTATTCCAGGGTTTGGTTTGGTGTGGCCCAGCTTTATTAGATGCAGACGCGAAATTATGGAATGTCAAAATATTTTTTTGCGATGTACATTTTGAATTGGTTAACGCAGGATATATTTCAAAGAAAGAATTATGTGCGTATTATTCTTTACAGTTTCCAAAATACCTCGAATAACTTGAATGTTTATTTGTCTCAATGTTCCAATAAAAAATAATTAAAGTGCTCTTTTTGCATTTCTATATTTAAAACGACGCCAAAGCTTCGAATTTTTAGTAGTCAATAACACTGAAAACAAGATATTCCATAAAACCATACGAGAACGTTATAGTATTTGTTCAATTATTGCAGACATTACTGGCTTTTTTGGGTTGTCGAATTAAATAGCGCTGTCAAATTAGTAAACTTGAAAATTGTGTGTGTTGTTTTTGAAGATGAAAATTAAGAATGCAGTGTTTTTATACATTTTGAAATTTAGTGTATAAATATGTTACTACTGAATCAAATTCACATTACAGAAGAACACTAGTTGAATTTCGAGCTTGAAATTTACTTCAGCTATACAGGATGATTTACGTGGTCGTTCATTAGAAAATTTTGAACTTACCGTAAAGCTATAGATCGAAGTAAAATACTTTCAAGACAGCGTCATTTCCAGTTATATGGGAAACTGACAGCAATTTTGTTATTTTAAATGGCATTTTTATGTTAATATTAATTCGATCACTCAATTGTGAATCGAAAAAACCCAGATTGTTGTTACTCACCTTTCATAGTTTTTTTTAATATTTTTAATTGTATTCTAAAATTTGAAAATAAATGCATTAAAAAAATATAGTATATTTTGAACCATTTGAAGTATGGCAATAATTCTTCTTTCACTCGATTCGTATAATTTGAAAACATTATTCGAAAGTACTTCTAATACTTTTTTATGTTTCAGGAGGTCTGTGCGATTTACTGAAAATTACTATAATTAAATGACAAAAACTACTTTTTTTTTCAAATTGCAACCTTACAATCAATTAAGGATTTCGATGTAAAAGTAAAAAATAACTCGACCTTTATAAAGGTTTGTTATTTCAGTTCTCGCTAGATTTTACTATATTCCACATTGTGTAAAATAAATTCTTCTCTTTACCTTTAATGTGTAGGCTGTGGATTAAATACATTTGAATCAATCAACTGAAATTAACATGTCATATGAATTAGGCTTTTTATCAAATTTTTACTATACATTTATTTTGTAAATTAATAACAATAAAACAGCAAACAAGAAGGTAAAAAAAATATTAACTTAACAAACACTGTAAAAGAATTACTGTGGAGGTACGACAATGTAATTAATGCAAATGTTCTATCAAATACTACTACTACTAATTTGTGTAATTATTATTTGCCATTGCAACAATATGTTTAAAATTTCAATTACAGAAAACATAACTGAATCTCAATAATGTAACAGGTATTGACTTCAATTGTTTGCGATTTATTTTTTCTATTTTACAACCTACACATATTTATATTTTTCTAGAAAATATTGTAAAAACTAAGCAGAACTGGCCTATGATACCTGTATAAGTTTGAAATTCATGTATTTTTTTATTTAGAAAATCAGGCATTTTCTAAAAACAAACACTGTACGAGTATATCAATTATTGTGGAGGTACGACATTATAATTAATGCAAATGTTCAATTAAATATTACTTCATTTGTGTAATTATTATTTGCCATTGCATAATAAGTCTAAATTCTCAAATACAAGAACACTTTCTGAATCTCATTAATATTATGACAGGTATTGATTTAAATTGTTCGCTATTTATTTTTTCAATTTAACAGCCTACACATATCAATATTCAAAGAAAAATGAGATATATCGTAAAAACTAAACAGAACTTGCATATGAGACCTTGTATTTTTTAATATAGAAATACAGGCACTTTTTAAATTAAAAATGTGAGTGGAGTTTTGTGTCGAACTCAATTGAATTTTAAAAGTAGAAATTAAGGCTCAATTTACACTGAGCACCAAAATAAGTCGAGTAACATTTTTAAATATATAATTCTAATAAGGAAAATAATGCTTACACGAATAGTTTAAATAAAAATAGACGCCTTGAAAAATAATTCTAATCGGAATAATGTCTGTATAAAATTTATAAGTTAAAAAATAATATTATTTTATTGTATACATTTAAAGCATAAAATCTGGCGCGTTATTCATTTCACAAAAACTTCGTAAAATTCTTATTTTAGTGAATTGAAAATCCAAGTTAAATTAAAATTCATGTATTCTACAAGCCTTACAACATGAAAACAAAAGCGAGCAAGGCTTATAATTTTGTAAAATAAAAAACCGATGCATGTTTTCCCAACATGCATTTTACTTTTTAATTTTTGATGACTGTACTTCGGACTATTTATAAATTCTGTGGAATATGTGAGGTATGTACAACCGTGGACAGTCAAGAATAACACTTTAGCCGGCGGGTGTGATGCAAATACCGACTCAATGACAATATCTCATAGAGTCGGTATTTGCATAACACGGGTGTTATTCTTGACTGTCCATGGCTGTACTACAAAACACAATAAAGTTTGAAATAAATTTGTGTCACAAGGTTTAGAATTAAATTACATTACAAATAATTATCAAAACCTTTATTCCCAACAATATTTGATTAAAAATTGCAAACCAATTTATTTTCCAATAAAATCGGATGTTTTATGTTTTTTGTAAATTCAATTTTTTGCTACAATATTTTGCTTTTCTTTTTGATATTTCATTTCCCCCTTATTTGTATCTTGTATTTTTATATGTTGCTCCAGAGGTTCTGCCTATGATTATACCGAAAAATATTTAGAGAATAGATTTGTGTGCACATTTCTTATAAAGCAACGAATATTAAACGTTGGGCAACATTTTTAATAGTGTGAATTTAAAATAATGCTTTATTTTTCGAAACCTCAAATTAAAATATTGAAAAGTACCAGTTGCATTAAAAGCAACATTCACTTGTGGTTGAACTTGGATGCGTTTTCATAATTATGTATTCATTACAATTTTCACAATTCATGTGTAAATCTATTTGTCATTTTATAGTTATTGTTAAAATCCCACATGAAATGATACATTGACTTGTTGTGTGCTGAGTGGGTAAACAACTATTTAGGGTATCACCAAAGGCTTACGTTAATGGATTTTGATGGGGCAGAAAATGAGACGAGTCCCGATCGAATTATCAACTTATCCACGTAAATCATCTCATTACGTTCTGCGCCGCTCGACTAACGAGAAGTCAACACGATTTTTGTTCGTCTTATTAGTCGTTAGATCACAAATTGCAACGTGCAGTCAATTTATGTCTAACTTAGGCACTCTTTTCGGTTTTACATAAAACTCGATGGCGGCCGTTTCTCAGGTAACAGTTTTCTGATAGCATTTTCCTGCGATTTGGCAGTTTCCATCATCACATTTCCCCTTTCAATAAATTTATTTCACGCCGCGACCCTCTGGGATAAATTTCCGGTGTAATACATTTGGGACTAGCGACTTTCTGCCGTATTCTCTGGCACGTAGGGCAGTCCACGTCTTGGAGCGTTTACTGGATTATGATAAGTTGTTACGCCCCGACTCTCAAAGTTCTCTTTAAATCCTGGAGGTTATGTGGAATTCGAATTGGGTTAAAACCGGCACGGTTTGAAAATTACTAGAATTTCACGGTCGTTATCTGCTTAGCGGGGTTAATTTGAAGATGTCGCTGAAAGGTGTTGCGGAGGAGCGAGAAGCGAATCGTTATTTTAGTCACATACTCGGTTGCTTTCCGTCCGCAAAAACTCCTCGACCCGTCTCTGGGGATTGTGCACAACAATTGCAGTCTTGTAGGAAGACCATTGTTATTTTTATTGTCGGTCTTTCCAGAGGCGAAGACAAAACGGTTTGTACAAATTGCGCCTCGGCTTTATTGTCCGCAGGTGAATGAAGAGCCGGGAATAAGCCGAATTAATTTTCCGGTTTTCCGCCCTCGATTCAAAAACATTTTACGAATCCGAGTTGTCGCGACTTTCACCTAACAATGCGGCCTGATAAATTTTTGTTCTGCGCAGATCCTCGACAACCGAATCACGAAGACAATTAGGTTTCCAATCTGATTTTAATTTTCCGCCGAATAGTTTTAATAAGTCGCGTTCCTTGCTACAACCTCTTAATTTGATCGCATCAGTATTTTAGCCGTGAATTTAATAATGCATCAGGACGAAGTCTGGAACGGTGGAGTTAATACTCGAAGCAGATATGAAAGTATTTATTTTAGCTTAAGTAATTGGCCGCGAAGTCGCCCGTTATGAATGCAGTCAATAAAGCTGAAAAACCAAATTACCGAACCAAAGTTTCCTTCAGTAATTGCAATAGTTAATCGCACAGTTCTAAATTTGAAATTTATGGAATTTTCCGGCACAAATTACAACAGGACACGGTCGTAAAGCTACGGCATTCGTATTTTTCCCAACCAATCAATTTCTTATAAAACCAACACTCATTCGTAAACTGGCGTCGGTTGAATCTAGTGCATTGTTTTCATTTTTGTTGCAATTTACATCTGTGGACGCAAGAACATAAAACAAAGAATGTGGTGCTTTTAAAAGTTGGCGAAACTCGTTACCGTTTCCGTTAGCCTAACGATACCGCGATAATGAATCGTTTCGGTCTATTAATCTTGGTAATTATTCTTGGTCGTTCGAGCTTTTATTGTTTTCTGCGAGCTTCTTTCGTAAACAATTTAGCCGGGATATTTTTACGGCGAACGGCCAAATTTGATAAAGTCATGAATTTTCCCACCATTCGAATTATGCTAAATCAATTAGTGCGCGAAATTTTGGAAAGCGTACGAAAAATTACAAATTTCATTAAAGCATCTCTCGCTTGAACAGAAGCTGTGAATAAATTTGACTTTTCGAAGCCGAGCATTATACAACATACAAAATAATGGAATGGAATTATTAATAAAATACGTTTTAATAGAAAATTCGCCCCCGTTTCAATAAAACTGGTATTAAGAAGTATTTATTATTATAGTAAGACAAAATTCCACAATACGAGATCATGTCTAGGTGATGAATGTTATATTTTTAGAATAGAGTTTAATAAAAATTCTTGTCTGCCGTCAAAATTGTTCTTTTGTGAAATGCTTTAAGGCAGATAGGCTATTTATAAAGGCAAAATGAATTTAAGACAAACAAGCCTGAAAAACAGATTTCTGCATCCAATAGATTAATAATTGTTTATGATGGTTCTGGGATTCTGCTTCGTCAAAGTGTAAATTTCATCTTGCCAATACCGAATTATTTAATCCATGTTATGTAATCGTTGGTTAATTGTAGATTCATTATTTTTATAAAATGCCTAGGCAAGTAAATACAATCATTTTTTCTATTTGCGTGTTGTAATGAAAGCCGCATTTGGAGTTCGTAATGAGTATGGTGAGAAATTTTTTGTTTTATTTCGCAAAATGTCAAGTGCGAAATATCAGTGTCACTCATTCTTCGTTAAAATTGTTATCCTAGTCAAGGCCTGCACAACAACATTTTCATACCAGACAGTAAAGTACTTAGCAAATGAATAATATCATCATTATTTTTAGTTTTATGTAAGGTTAGAAATAAACAAAAATATACAAAAGGTGGCCTTTTCGATTTAGTGACATGACGCTGCCATCTTTCGACAAACTCCCTAGACTACCTTCCTTATTCTATTTTCAATAATTGTCTCAAATTTCCGATTTGATCGATTCTAAGCTCAAATTATGCTTAAATTTTAATAAAAACTAATTTGTTTATTTAGTAACTTTATTATTAACATTTTACCTTACAAAAATAACAAATTAAATTATTAAGTAAATGTCAAACCAGTGACAACAAACAAAAAGAACGCGCTCAATCCTGAAAGCAACTGCAATAAAATTCCCTAAAATGAATACTCGAGCCCAAAATTGAAAATTTTGGAAATTTCTGCAAAATAGATAATAAAATAAATATAACTAATATAAATAAAATAAAATAAAATAAATTTCTGCACTCGTTGTACAAGACTCTTGTAGTACTTCCATTCAAAAACTTCCTTTTTTTTTAAACTTGTGTTATGATAAGGTATCCGCTACAGTACTTTTAATAACTATTTTACAATTTTACCAAAAATTTTAGGCGTTTTGAAAACACCGAATAGCTATAATGTTTAGTATAAAAGCATCTCAACGTCAGAATATGACTATCCTGTCGTTTTGTAAATGACTGAAAATCAATTATGCATTTTATGAAACATCAATTTATTTACCTTCTAGTTCGTACAAATTTGCGTACAAATAAAAAGTATTTTGTATTATTTTGAATAAGGCATGAAAAAATAAATGCTACTTCTTTCATTCGATTTTTAAGCAATAAGAGTACATGTTAAGTGCAAATCTACAATATTTAAAGTATAAAAATTATGATATTATGATACCATTCACGATCTTATAATTTGTCTAACTCGAGAACAATTTCATTATACGTAATAATACGCTTTAAATAAAGTTATAAGTTTATTTCAGGCGCAAGGTAAAAATAATCGCGTTCATTCTTTTCGGCGTTTTATAAAAAGTCTAAAATTTTTAGTCAAATTGTAAAAAAAATGTATTTACTCATCATTTACAATTTGCCCCTTCATTTATAAAACGTCTAGGCATTTTTTTAAAGACGGAATTTACAATTAACCTGCAACATCCACATTTCTGAAATTGCTGACGATGTCTTTGAAGTGGAAAAGAACCAAATTGATTAAACCATCGAAGAAACCATTATTCCACTAAATTTTATCTATCTGCGACAAAACATTAAGTGCATTAAAGCAGCCGGAAGTTGTCAACTCCGTCACAATGAGAACTAAGAAGGACTTTCACATTGTAAGAGCTGTGATAAATGCGAACACTTAACTTTTAATTTAAAACAGTTTGAAAATATTCGTTGTTATGCTAAATAGTTTAAACTTTTCATAAGCGTCCATAATGCTATTAGTGATTTAAATTAATTTGGTCTTATTAGTTAGCCGATGGTCGATAAATATTTAACTTCAAATTAACTAGGCTTGGATTCGGATATCAATTTTGAAGTTTTGATCAAACCGCCGCTTGTCCCTGCATTCCGAATCTAATTTCAGTCTGCATTTCAGATGTAATACCCACCGTAGAGTCCTAGTTACAGTGATATTAAATTTAGATCGCGTTTCTTTCACGGTGGCACCTTCTGGGTTTATATCTGTATTATCAATAATAGCGTTTCTCTTATTTCGCATTTTCAATTTCGCCTCCAAACTTGATAACATGATGGCCATCTGGGGTGCATTTTACCCCTTTATAGCTGCGGCTTCTTTCGTTCCTTGTTTCCAGTCGCTACTTCCACATTTAACGTGCGAATAAAAGCGCCCCATAAAAATATGGGCAATGACCGAGGAGACGGGCGAAAAATAAACTCACTGATCATTATTTATAGGGGTGCAGTTTGCAAATTTCGACCCTAACCCGCTCCTACCCAGAGGCCATCCAATTTGTTTTATCAAGGGTATCGGGTTTAATTCGTGAAACGCGTCATATATTTGAATTTATTTCGGGTCGAATAGGTTTGTCGTGACGAAAATTTCAATCGAACCCGTTTTTTTACTAAATTAATAATAGGTCTTAATCTTAGTTTGCGGTTGATGTGAACTATAATCAATTATCTTGATATGGGTTAGTTAGAGTTGCGGAAGGAAGCAGGGTACGTATCCGAATGGCATTATACGTCATGGATCGGTGAAGTTACTGCAGGTTATCACGTTAGTGGATCAAATGCGCCATCCACTAAGTGATATTGCCAATTAAGAGCTGATATATGTCCTTAACTGGACGTCCTAAATTAGCGAAGACAGTCGAAATGTTATGACACTTAATCATTGGAAATTGGATCAGCATACGATTAATTGTTTAAAGTCAGAAATTGGTTTATTTGATCCTTCGTCGTGACCTGAGAATATAATAATTTCAAATACAGCATATTAGCTAATGGCAAATTTGGCGGATGCGCCGGGTTAGTCACATTATACAACAATTTAATTTATTAACTAGAATTATAATATAAATTTGCTTTCGTTTATGTTTCCTACTTGGTAACAAAAGGACAAGCATATACATTATTAGTATCACTTAAAACCCGTTGTAATGCATTGTCAGTTATTAGTTGTAAAAGTTTCGGGAATAAGACTTTGCACTATGGCAATATTATTTCTTTTAAATTTGATATTTTCTATCAATTTGGCGTCGACAGGTTAAAAGAACAAATAAGTGTCATCTGCTTCAGTTTTTATTGCGTGTCAAAGTGAGAAAAGCAATCAAAAATGAAATTTCGTACCATGATTTTCTATGAATGTGAAAGCATGACTTGTTACGGCCTTCCGTAATAAAACACTATAAAAACAATTTAATTTCGGGAAGTTAGATCACCAAGTGCACTTTTTTACTAACAAAAAAAACCTACAATCTGGGGGTTCTACTTACAAAGTTTGTCCGTTTTCAAAGTATTTCAAAGAAATGTTGTTTGTATACAATTTACTTGCCTCCGATCTGGGAGAAAAATCATGCAAGCTCACAAAAGCTCAGCATTTGAATATTTAGAAGGCCTAAAGAAACAGTTAACATTTTATTGTTCTTGCAGGCCTGATTTAGCATCGATCCATTATTTTTTTAGATATCTGAAGAAGCTGAGGAAGCTTACAATTACATGTTTTGGAATAAGGTATATTCCCAATGGAAAAAAATCAACGATTGGTCGGAGGGAATGCAGTAAATATTAAGGCAGAATAATTTGAAAAGCATTTAGCATTTTTTTAAACTCCCATACATTTTCCCCAAATTTTCTGCAGGACGCACGTAAAATATACCGTAGATAATAATTATTTTCCACCTCTGTTTTAACATGTCTGTGGGATTTTTCATTATCATTAAAAACAGAGATGAGTAGAATCAATAATTAGTCATACAATTACACAAGCCTACACACTTTTAGGTGTTTCAAATATAATATTAATTTATCTGTAGGAGCTCTGGTTTTTAGGATAGGATCAGAAAAAAACTTTAAACAACGAATTTGTGAGGTTTCATTTATTTTCTAATAGAAAACTTTTTTAAAGATTTCCTGAATTAAACGTTCCAGGAAGTCTGCTATTATACAGGTAATTAGCTCCTCTTATTACAAATTTTGCCAGTTGATTATACGCTTTAAAAAACAAAAAAGTCATCTTTACTATAGTTTGATTTTCACTCATTTTAACGGCAGATTTTTCAAGATTTTACTACTTTTTTTTAAAGAGTCTTCCCTCTTTACATCCTGCAGGGCGATTTAACGTTTTTCACATTTTCTGAACGATTTGTGAACATTGGAAACAAGTACAAAAAATTCTACGAGAAAGCTTAGTTAAAGGAGCAGTTTTTGTGATATTTGCTGGTTTCCTGGGTTTAAAACTTGTGCGTCAAATATATCGTCAAAAAAGTTCAGAATTGCGTAAATTTTAATTTAATTTTTCTGTTCTCTTGCAGTAAATTAATTTTCAATTATGCATTAAATTGAGTGCAAGTAAACACGTCGTTACGTGTTACTTTACGTAATGAAAAAAAAGTTACTAACATGTAATATACATATATGTTACGTAACAAGTTCTGTGGAAAACGGTATAAATTATTGCGAAAGTAATGAACTGTAATATACTCATTTCGCAGCCTAAGTTCTTAAAGGTTGTGATTATTTTATTGAACAAATTTATTAAATTTTCAGCCTTATTATCTCTGAGAATTTTACAATTGTAACAAACGTACTGCATTCATTCAGTAAAATACGATTTATTTATTAATTGTCGTATCTGAAGACCGTTGAATATACCACGTTCAACAATCTCTGCTTAATTCAGGAAATTTTTTAGACATTTATTCAATGTCTTGACAAATTAATTTACCATATATTTAATGGTGGCACTATTACATCGTCTCTTTAAACTAGCGGTTCCTTTTGATCATTGACACAAATGTTCATGATGCCGTGACATCTTGTCTTGATTTTCAGTTTGAAAGCCAAGGTATCCAAAATACGTACAATTTCAGTATTGGGTTTTCTACACTTTTTAGTATTACTCGCCAGTAAATACGTCGAAATTATGTGAGCTGTCCGTAAAAATAAATTAACGAAAGCAGTATAAAAACAACACTTCTTATCCAAAAACGCATTATCCTAAAATCATGATATGATTTACGTTCTAAAACAAAAATATAGGTATTTAGTAAGTTCGGACTGATACGCAATAGTTATTTATATGTTTAATATCTATTGTATCTACCTAATTTACATCAGATCTCAAATTAAAGACACCAAAAACACCACATCGAAAACAAAGTGCAAAATGGTGGATGCGCCGGGCGAATAATTTTTTCAATTAATTTTATTAAATTAATATTTTTATTTAAACTTTGATAACATACATCACACTAGTTTGTTCTAATTTAGACCTGGTCGGATCGAATTTCGCTCTCCAGCTTTTCATTACGAGCAGCGGCAAATTGCATGAATCTCTTATTATTTATGGCTACAGTTCCAGTTAAAAATAATATTATTCCACTGCCAGCATTCGGGTTTTTATTATACGTTTCAGATTGTATTTAATTTAAATTCAATTTCAAACCGAAATAAATTTCAGCAGGTGCCGTTAAAAGTGTAATTATATCACAAGGGCCTCTAATTGTTTAAAGCAAATCAATTACGAATAAATTGGATACTTCACTGCTATTATCGCATTTATCTATATAAATATTTCAATTAACCCCACGGCCTCATGCATAATTTATGGGTTCATGTTATTATCGCTGCTCCGGGCGTATTTTATTTAAATTTGTTTCCGGTAAATATTTTATTACTTGATTTACATGTACGCACATGCACATTACGTTCTGCCCATATGACAGCTCGATAAATCAAAATATTCACACTCCATAAACGACGGACAAAATGCTTAAAATGCAGGGTGGGATTTACTTTGGCAACAATTAATTTTAAAAGTGGCGTTGCCGTGTTTAAGTGGGTTGGGATTGCGAAAATCGGGCGCAGATCGAGGATGGGCAAAAGTCAAGCGATAACTACCGACCAAAATAAAAATCGAAAGCCATTCCTCATTCTATCCATTAGCAAAATGAAACCGCTAGCCATTCAGCTAGGAGCAAAGCAAATCGTTAAACAAACAGATAGCGCACTTCCTCGACTTATTTCACTCATTCTATCGCTTGTGGATGAAACAGAGTGGAATATTCATGACGGGGGGAGCTTTTTAGTTTAAATGTAGTGGAGGCCAAACAATGAGTAAAAAGTGAACTTAGATAATCGCCGATACGGGCTGCAATCTCGTCCCGAGGAACTAATTCCATTTGTACGTTTTTTCCCATATTTGTTCGGAATTTATTAAAAAAGCTTCCAGATTAATGTCGTGTGCTAAGCTCGCCGAAATTGAGTTCCGTGATTTATTCAGATCGATCAAATCTAGAGCTATCATTAAGGGATAACGAATTCAACAAAGGCCGGTTTGTGCTTAAGTTGTGCTCATCCCGCTTTATTGCGGCTCATTTATACACCCCGGTTCCAGTGTGGTACATTTTTGCGCATCTTTTTATTGGCGCGATATAAAATACTGTTAATGCGATGTTTGTGCCGTTTTAGCTGAAATATGGCGTTATCATTTGTGAGTAACAACCGTAAAAAATTAATAAATGTGCAGCAAAAACTAACAAAATTGCTCATCTCTCGACCGAAAACAGCGAAATGTTTCGTGTCAGACACATTATTATACCTGCATGCATTTCGCGAAATTGTTCCTTGGCAAATATTTACTCGCACACGTAACGCGGGAAAACAATTTTCTTCGCCACGTTTATATTAATTCGGATGGTGTTTGAGGAATATTCGGGCGAATTTACAGCGAACATTTTATTGCTAGTAAAGTGGAAACTAAACAAGAAACATTACTGTCGGGAAAGGTAAATTTTAAAACTCTCCCACTTTCATTTAAGCAGCAATTAAACTCGCTCCAACTCCTATAAATATTTAATTAAACGTACGAAACGAGTGCGAGGCATTTAAATATTGACAACTACTTTGCCGTTAACGAGGACCTCTTCTCGAAAGGTCCCGGAATAATAATCTATATTATACACGGCTTTATAGTTATGTTCAAACAAGTAATCCGATCGGAACGAGGAGTAAAAGTTGAAGCGATATCTATCCCCTGTAATTACTTAACGTGCACACCTTTGTTTGCGCTTTCGACGAAAATCATTTCGCGAAAAGGCCGTCTTTGTATTCCGCAAGCAGAATTCGATGAAGAAACATTTAGGTCACGTTGCGTTATTCTTTACTGCTCGAACGTTATATAAATAAAGTTGTACCTGAGCGCTAAATCCCAACGCGGGGCGGAGAAAACACACAATTTTCCTCGAGAAAATATGTCGCGCTGTTACGTCGTCGGACACGTGTAATAACCAAGAGAGTCGTTTTAAAATGTAGGAAAAATGTAGAGACGAAAAATTAGCTTTTTTTCGTAATTTCACATTTAATACGAGCTTTATGTCCTGGAAAGTATAAAATTTTATGCCTTTTCAAACATTGAGTCGTTGAATTTAAAATATGGTAATAAAAAGAAAGAAGTCGGCGGAATATGATTTTTCACTGGTTATTCTGTAGACTGCAGATTGGAGCGTTTTATTACTATTGCGTATTGCTTTCAAGTTTATTTTAATTTTATTAGAATTAGTTGGAAACATTTTATTGTTTTGATTAAATCGCACACAATGGCTGGAATTAAAACAATATTAAAATTGTAAGCGTTTAGGTATTGTTTTAATAAAGATACACCGATGTAAATTAAAATAAAATGAGTTGGCCCCCGTAAGAATAATTCCCATCGCAGTCATATTGTGGGAGAAGTTAGTTGAAAAGATTGTCGATAGATGACGCTATGACCAAATTATGGTTTTTAATTAAACAGGTTGTCAATAGATAGCGCTATGATTAAAATACGCTTTTAAGAACTTTTTAAAAGAAACATTACATTTTAATTGAATATTTTTTGTCATTAGCGGTGAACGTAATCTTCAAATTGACGGTTCAATGATTGGTTTTGATGAAGTATTAAAAATATAAAGCGTACAGTATGTACCAACAAAAAACACCTTTGAGAAATAATATATGCAGATTATTTTTTTAAACAATTTTTTGTAAACAGATTGATAACTGAGATAGTTTAATGGTTATTTGTTTTCCCTTATATCTCCCTTCGAAAAGCATAGAATCAAAATTTTATCGTTTTTAATTTTATTTATTGGACGATTGGTTTCGACATTTGTCAGGACATTTGTAGGACAAATGTGGAAACCGGTTGTGCAATAAATAATATTAAAAAGATGAAATTTTGATTCCATATCTTTCGAAGTGTGTTGAGATAAAGCAAAACAAATAACCATTAAAATATTTTTTTATCAAACCCAATTTTTGCATTTTTTATATACTCTCTATTAACGGACACGTGTCACATGTGTCTGTAGTGATAACACAGTTTTCGAATATTTCTGACAGAAACAAACATTCTGAAACCAAAAACAGTTTTTTCCACAGAAAAAGAATAGGTATGCCAAAAAATTTTATATAAAAAGATTCAAAAGAGTTTGCGGAGAAAAAGTTAGTGCACCACAAACTTTGAAAATGGTCTCCAAAATTTCAACTTTATTGCTTAACTGTGGTGCTAGACATTATAATGCTAATTTTCTTGCGAGAAGTGGCTTGGTGAAAAAATGACCAAAGAAAGACTGACAACCATCACATTTTGTGTTAATACGGAACGCTATTCTGAAAAATTACTTGTGTAAGAATGTGGCATTCCAATTTCAAGCATGCAAATTGAGTCTGAAAAGATTTAAAAAATTAATACCTTATGTCTATAAACTGATGTAACAAACTTCAACAATTGACATACTATCTAAGACAAATCTGACGATAGATGAAACGGCAATGAAAATATAATAAACGATGATGAGGATAATATAAATTTTGAAAAAATGGAACACGGTCACAAATCCCGAAGAAGATCGTTATAATTAATTTTGAAACTGTTGAATCACAAATACAAGAGGAGCAAAGTGACTGAATCTCTTCTAGAAAAGCAGTATAATAACAAATAAAGGCAAATGATGATTTTATTAAAAAGGAATTATACTTGGCCAAAATTTGAAAATCTGCAATTTTGTATACAACTCAAACAACCAATAACGGGGGCGCGGATGGTATCTTGCTTTTGTTGTAGTTAGTTTTGAAACTGTCAAAAAATAACATTTGAAAGGAACTACCCAAAGAACGTCAGATAATGGAATTAGTTGAAGAAGAAGCTAAATGTAATTTATGTATTGTATCCGAGACGGTTATTAACAAAGACTTAATTTCAAATGTTTCCAACTCAAGGTCGAAATTTTGCTACACTCTTCTGAACGGCAAACTTATTGCGTGGTCTACGCAGTCTCGTTTAATTTTTGTACGCAAGTTTTTTTTATGTTTCTAATTTTTTATTACCGGTAGTTACAAGCATTTATGTATCAAAGGATTTTTTTGTGTGAGTCTAACAATACCTAATACGCATTTTTAGGACAATTTGCTTTGAAGCAGACATCCCTATCAACCAAATTTTCGGCGAGGACATTGATTTGTTTCCAATTCTACTGTAACAAGTTATTTTTGGTGGAAAAACATATTATTTGAAACAGGCACATGTAGCGTAATCTTCTGTCTTTTATAAATGGAAATGAATGAAAACATAATTATGAAATCCATGAGTTGCCAATAAATTTATTAAAATATTGAAAACAAATTTAAAATTTTATTTTTCTGCTGTTCTGCTAAAACAATAGATGAGATAGCTTATTATGATTTTTGTTTGTTAATTTGTTTATTTTAAATACTGCGGACAAATTGCTAATAACCAGGAAGCAAATGAAAATAAAATTATGGAATAAATATCAAACAAATTGGGCAAATTTCGCTCTCCTCTTAATTATTAATTTAAATTTTGTAATTGTTTAAATTGTTGTTAATCCAAGTGTTACAAATAAAATTTTGAATACATTTCCATAAATTTTTTCCAAAACTGTTTGCATAATTTTAATAGGGGGCCGTTTGTTATTAAACGAACGCCGAAACAAGTTCAAATAAAATTATTGATTTAATAATATAAAATAAATCGGGCGAATTTTGATCCCCTGTTAATTATTAATTGAAATGCGTAAATGTTGAAATTTGCATTAAATCCAACATTGCAAATACATTTTCACTACAAGAAATAGTTTTTCTATTAATCTGCTGTAATAACTGATTTTCTTAATTTTTATCTACGTGTTAGTTAAAAGCGTTAAATTTACGGCAAATCGTTGTCAAGTATTAATACTTGTTCTGAGCTCCTTATCCACGTTTGCTTCCAAGAATTCAATTCAGAAGTTATGTTTCAAGCTCCGTTGATTTATTCTTCAATAGTTTGCAAATCAGGTTTACCCCGAACTTGCTTTAAATGGGCCATAAACTGGAGTCTTTTGCAATACATTTTATTTTATTTTTTCGGCGTTATGTCTCTTATAACAATGCAATTTTGGATTCCGAATTGATGGAAAGTGGTACGACGGTTTCGAATGACCTCAACTAAAAAACTAAATTTTTAACACGCACCCTCTCCGGGCAATTTATTTTTTATTCAGCACTTCCGCGCTTCTTTCAACACCTCAAAATTCCGAAAAGTTTATTTTTTATTGGCCGAAACGCGCCAAGTAAGCAAGCGTTCCTTTGTGAATAAAGAATGAAAAGCTCCGAACGTATAATGACACAATAAATAACATTTTATGAAACACAGTCGACAAGTAAGTTTGTGTTTGAAACATATGTCATGATCAGGAAACTCGCACACACCTCTACTGCATGACTGTTGCAAAGCTCGCGCAAGCTCCATGGAGCTTTCATTATGGTCCAGCGCCGAGACGCTTGATACCGTAGTCATTGGCGACGTTTGGATGTGATTGCATCTCGCGTCGCGACGCTCTCCACTCTGATTTACCGATTTATTAATAGCGTGCAGTTTGTATCAGCTGTTCCCACTTGAAGAAAATTGGGTAAGCAGGAACCGAGTCAAGTCGTTTTACATAACAACTACTTTATTAAAACATAAATATTTTATTAAATTAATTTTGAAAAAACGAATTTGGTTTTTATTATTACCAGGCAGGCGTGTGTAATATTGTGGGGGGTTTGTGTAAATTTCATTTTTTTAGAAAGGGGGTGTGGCCTATTTATTAGTGCATAAAATATTCGCAGACATGTCAATTAACGGAAACGGTGAAAAGCGAGGTTTGTAGCTACGAAATTCGAACGCGACACAAATTTTCTTTAATGTCTTTCAGTTTCTTTAATAAATTGGGCCTCGACAAATATTTCATATTTACATTGCAAATATTTTCCACCTGAATTGCCACACACAAAGTGATTTTCTTGAAAAAAGTACTAAGCAGTCTTCTCATAAAACTTTCAAGTGTAATGGCCCGAAAAGCTAGCATCAATTTCCAGTATAAAGACCGGATCCGGTTAATGTATCGCCTGGAATTTTCATGTAGTGCTGTTCTAATTTTCAGTAATTTTCTCTCATTACTTTACAAATTCCGCCGTATTAACAAATCCCATCCATAATTATTTTCTCAGCATCTCATGTAACGGTTTCACAGTAGGCCACGGAATCGTTTTAGAATTCGTTAGAGTGTAGAAAATGTTTAGCTATGAGCTGAGTCATCTGTTTTGAAAGTTTACGGTTGACAACCGTTTCGGGCACGATTAGTGTCTTTTTTAACTAATTTCATCTCCAGGCGTCGTTTGAGCTAGTTTTGGATTGACAGTTCCTGTCAAATGTCATGATATGTCAATGTCAAACTCCTACACAGTAAAAAATAAAACAAAAACTAGACTTCATGTTTTTATTTGTATGCTCCATATAAGTAGTGAACATCGACAATATACATGCACATATTTTCAAAATACAACAAATATGTCATGTAACGACTTTTTATGCCTGCTGAACCAACAGAAGCGGCTGAAAATTAGAGGTGAAGCCAATTTCACAGCTTTGACTGACTATGTTTCAGAATCCCGCTCTAGTGTTTGGACAAATTGCCTAATGTTTGTTGTTAATTAGTTCCATATACTGCTCACAGCCGTAGACGTAAAATATTGGAATCGAGGCGAGTTTTCCCGAATGATCAAACGAATTTCCCACTCAGCTTCAAGCATACAACGTTCCATTCAGGACTACTTGTGTAATGTATCATTTGTTTTCAAATTGTAAATTTAATTAAATCGCGGCTTAGGGCGACAGAATCAGTAGTCGGTGGAATTAGTAGTTTAAAAAGCAGTAAAGTGTATCCTGAAAAATACAAATTTGAACTAAATCGACAATTTGTTTCAACCGCAAAACAATTCAGGAAAATAAGTGATAAAAGACTGGCACAGCAAGAACTGCAATCAAAACAAAACATTATATTTTTTTCCGTCAAAGCCGTATCGAGCCAGTATCTGCTCACCATTGAGATTTAGTTTTTTTGTGACGTCTTTTTTAGGTTGATGTCCGTTTTTCTAAACTTAAAATTTCATGTTGAGCATGTTTTAATATCGCAGTGAAACTAATTGACTAAATAATTCTTGTTTTATATTTTTATGAAGACACTTTAATAATTGTTCATCGAATTGTTTCGATCAATATCAAATGAATTTGTTCGATTCGTTTACATTATCTTATATTTTTATATATTTTTACATCTTGTAATGTGCAATTTACTAGTTTTTGTTTAACTTTACTGCTCTACGAGTCAATATTTTAGAAAAAAAAATCTGTCAATCTTGTGACTACTTAGACTTGTTTTTTTAATGACTTATATTATTTATCCTCGTAAATGCCTTGATAACACTATTTTAAACTTTCAGCTAGTACATATTCTTTACTGTATATTTATAAACATTATTCCATTCTGTCTACTTATTCGTTTCAGTTAATTTTTAAAGTGTTACCATGTTATTATTTCCATGAAATTAATTTACCATATTTGACAATTTATTGGCTAGATAGTCCTTGCCTTATACATATTTAAGCAGACGAATTGCTCATCAATCAGTTTCAATTAATTTCCGATTTTTCTTTTGGTTACTTTACAATTTTTTCCATTAAAAATTCTTACATAAAATTTTTAATTTTTGTTGCTTATTGATCGATCGATCAAGATATATTTTGTAAATTAGCGCTACCGTTGATTATTAATCGAACTCAATTATTTACTGAAAGTTTGAAAAAAATATTTTCGACTTTTTCGTTTATCAAATTTTTGTTTATTTTGTTGTAATTTATTGTACGTGGATTATTAGATTAGGGACGAAATATTTATTATATTATTATACTTTTATTAATATGGTTTATATTTTCATGCTTTTTTAAATTAAACTTTTTGTTTAGTTTATTTTATGAAAATGTCTAAATATACTGTTTTTGATCTATGTATATTAATACAATTAATTTGTTAAAAATGTATCACTTTATTTAAGTTTTTTACATTCTTTGTTTGTATATAAAACTGTTCAATTGAACTTTGATCTGAGTTCAGTTCAGTTATCATTCTTTACCATTTGCTTTATATTCTTTGTTATTTTGAACTTCTTTCATAGTCTGTTTTCAATTTTCCGTCAAGTGTCATTGCTCAGATAATTTTTTTCTGATATTATCAATGACGTTAAGGGTAAATTTCATTCAATTTTTAATTAAATTAAGAGTTTGTAAGTTACTATGTATTTTTTATTACCATCATCTTCTTGTCGACTTCTTTTAATATTTCTATTGTGAATCATACGTATAATAAATATCAAAATAGAAAATAATTATTTTCCCTTTAAACAGAGGCTGCGTAAGCTATGAAATAACTTCTGCTGGAATAATCATTTCTTCATATTCTTTGTTCTTTTGAACTTCTTTCATAGTCTGTTTTCAATTTTCCGCTTAAGTGTCATTGTTCAGATAATCTTTATCTGATATTTATCAACGACGTTAAGGGTAAGTTTTTTCAATTTATAAAAAAATTAACAGAGTTTGTAAGTTACTTTGCATTTTTTATTGCCATCATCTTCTTGTCGACTTCTTTTAATATTTTTATTGTAAATCATAAATATAATAAATATAAAAATAGAAAAAATCATTTTCCTTTCCCTGCATAGGCTATGGAATAACTTTGACGTTCGAAAGAGTGTGGCAAAATTAAGTTAATAATCGTCTTGGACACAAGGCATAAGATATCTTTTGTGCCTTCTTCGACAAATTCCATCTTCTGGTCTCGGTTTAGACATCATTTGCGCAAATTTACGAATGACAGCTTCTGTGAAATGTCATGATTTGACAGTTTCAAACGTCTACATTGGAAAAAATAAAACAAAAGATAAACTACGTCTCCTGAAACTTGATTTTTTTAACTCTCTTATTTATAAGAATGTTCAATTAAATTTATATCTGGTTTCAGTTATGGCTTTGATTCGTTCTTTTACATTTCTTAGCTACTCTGTTTTAAATGTTTTACTGGTACTGAATCATTTTCGTCTTATAATTATCAGTAGGTACTGTAGTCTATTAAACTGCTTTCAATTAATTTATGCTCACTCTACCCTAATGCCACCCATCCAGTTTAAAAGGTAAAAATCATTGCTTTGAAATTTTCATCTTATATTGATTAGTATCGTTCAAATGTCCATCAGTCAGCTTCAAGGAATTTCTGAAAACATACTTATTATTTTGAGATTTTTAATATTCTTTTTTGCTTCTCGACTCGAGCAGTGTCTTGTAATTTCGAATTGGTAGCGTTGATTACTCAAAATGACGTGAAATTTAGTAATCCGTTTGAAGAACGTAAAGTGCGCCACCGATAAATTAATTTCACAATAATGATGCTGCGTGGAATCGATGTGATTGTGCTTTTGCTCGTCACAACTGCAATAATTAATGCGAGCCCACATTTGGTGGACAAATACACGCCAAACCTGGCAATTATGGGTACGTTTTGTGTATTCAGTGTTATTAAAAAAGGAGTGCTTGCGTGCCAGTGCACCCTTCACAAAAGACGTAAATCATTAAAGCGTCGCTGCTGTTGTCGGCAGACATAAAATTAAAGTAAGAAAGTAGTTCCTTTTCGTAATGCTCCGATAAATTTAATTGCTCTTACATTGTTGTTTCATTAAGCTTTTTCCTCTTGCTTTCTTTGGAGTCGCGCCGACGTCTAGCTAAAAAGACCGCCTTAAATTAGACACGTCTCTAAAAACCTCCAACAAAAACGTTTGGAAAATTACGCAAGATCCGGACTTTGCAAAATCCGCACTGACTAGCTCCTGCTTCGACGTGACGAGAAATCGAAAGCAACTTGCAATAAAATCGAATTCGACTGGGAGCATTTGCATTCGCGAATAAGCCTAGAATAATAAGCGGAAGGGAGCTTGATTAAAAGCGAATTTATCACGCCATTTCAATTTTTAATGCAATTAATAGCTCGTGTGTGTATCTTGCCTCTAATTAAAATTCAAACTAAGAGGGATTTTTATTTGAGACGGCCTTATTTGAAATTATAATTGGCGACTGTTTTAATTCCGCTGCCGTGTTAACGGAACGGATGTAAATGAAAAATGCTCCAATTTAATCTTAATCCTCGTGAAAGAGTTGCGTGAAGACGGTCGCCTTAATTGAAATTAAAAAATGCTAAAGTGCGTCCGAGAAACCAATTAACGGATTTTATTGATCGTGGAGATTATCTAAACGGCAAGGAGCCACTCCAAAGTAAATTAAAGGGAATAACGGCAATTTCCGTTTTAATTGTTCTGGAAACGGTGCGAGCGATATTTTTCGAACAAAATAAATAACAGACAGCTCGCGAAGCTAAAATTATGGCGATAATTAGCGGCGGCGATTTTAAACGGATTAAAATATTAGCGGCTCAATAATTGTACAACGTGACTTTTAACGAAAATGTTGGATTATGGCAACTGGAACTCGAGTTGGTGAAAAATATTGTTTTGTGCATGTTGTCAATGGATGCAGTATTTGGTAATGGAAAAGGCGTTCAATCAACTGTGTAAAATTTCCGGTTATCTTTCCAATTGAAATTTTTGGCCATCGAAGCGATCAACTAGAACTCCATAACATATCCCACCTGGCAAAGAAGAATATGTAAAGGGAGTTAAATTTCAATTTTTGCTTTTAACCGCTTTCCCGGCGCATCCACCATTCCGCACTGCGTAACCGAAGGCGAAATGGCAAATCTATACAACGCTTTTCACTATTACACCACAAATTCACCACTTTTCCACGAATTAAAGCCCATTCCGCTGAACATGAAAATGATATAAAAGTTAGTGTAACAAGTGCCTCGTTTTGGAAATAGCTTAATCCCAGAGGCACCCGTGCGTTTTGTGCGTACGCGTTAATGTCATTCAAACTTTAACTCATATTTGAGTATTCTGGCTTTAGGCCAAATTAAGTTTGGCAGTCGTCAGTGTGGCCAACTTTGCGCCGAATGATTGGATTTGTCCCGTGAATTGCTTACAGAGTTTGTCGAATCACCTACGCATTCATCGCATGAAAGCCGTAATTATTTGCACAGTGGTGTTGATTAAAAAGCGCAATCAATACAGTGGAGGTTGTAAGATGTTTACGTTTGGTGTTAAGAGTCTCATCCGTCAGAGTTCGGTAATTGCGGTCGATTGTAATCTGCCCGCTACACATTTAATGGTCAAAATTCGTAACCCGTAACCGCGCATTAAGTGGTTTTGGTCCAGAAATCTGCAAAAGCCATCAGATTCGGCCGACCCGCATCAATCCCTACAACTAACGGACATAGTCCATTAAACGTCAGACATCTTACAAAGTCGGACCGGAATAGGGAATATTTTAGCCGGTATTAACTTCGATGGAGCCTCACCTTGCTTTAATCCGCTTTATCCAGTTTGTTGCCGATTAAGAGCCTCGTTCATAAATCATCCTGAAATATGCACATAGCTGCAATCAAGATGTCATAATACCCGCATAGAGAAATGAAAATTGCCCCAAATGTATGGGATAAATGCGAGCCTCGTACTTTTTTAAATACCAATGATCGATAATACACTCTGCAGATAAAAGGCCCGTAACAGTGGTAAAATTTAATGGTGAATTCATGCGGCACTTAAAAGCTCACTTGAATAATAAAATCGGTCAAAAGTTATTGCTCAGTGCACTTTTCATGCATAAAAGTTAAATTATCGAAATTAGTGATTGATGACAGATAACAAGGCTGCGAGCAGAATTTACTCAGTCGAGTATAAAATGGAGAATAAAATTTTATTTGAACAACTTGGTTCGTAATTTTGGGCGGCGTAATTTAATATTTTGTCCGGGAAGTATCGCACAAAAATAACTTTCATGAACTTAAATTAGAAGCAATGATGTGGAAATCGCGCCTACGGCAAACTGGATTTTATTTAAATAAAAATCGGTTTATAAATAAAAGTTTTGTTTTTTATCACCAAATTTTTCGTAAGGAAATATTCACAACAATTCAAAATTCATGTTCCGGAAGCGTGGAAAAACTATTAGAAATTAAAAAATAAATAACCCCAGCCGAATATTTTGACGCCTATTCTAGCCGCCTATCTGTCAGATGCGTGATAACTAATTTGGGAGATTGTTTTACATCTCGTGCATCTCAAAAAAATTGACGTTAAATTTCCAAAATTACCTAAATCAAATGTGTGAAGCGAAGATATGCGTTTTTAATTTACGCAGATGAATTTATGGGTCTTGTTTGAATCAATTTAATCCGGTTCGAAGAATTGTATTGGAGTGATCAAATGTTGAACAGCTACCTTTATGTAGATGCATTTAAGTCGAAAATGGTACACCCTAAAAAATAACTTACTAGGCCATCATATTCCTCGTAAAAAACTCTAAAAAAAGTTTAAAACGCAATTAGCAAATATTTATATACAAAAAGGCCTTCAGAAAATGTTTAAAACCGAGAAACGCCCTCTAGCTCTTAAACGAATAAAAATATCGCCATTCAATGTCCTCAAAAATCGACCCGCAGACATCTTAGGTACTTTTTGGCTATTTCTTTGGGGAACAGGAAAAACACCCGAAAAGTGTCCAATTTGGGACAGTGTGAGCTTTAAGGTACTTATTTTACAAAAAAAGGACAGTGAAGATTCAGTTTAAAAAGTGTAAGTGCGAATGAGGAATAATGTTGACAACCAAAATTACAATTACGAGTGCAGGAATGCACTGATACATTAATTTAGGATTTTATTACGATATTGATAACATTTGAAATAAAGAGGACCCCAGAAGGAAAATCGTTGGTAGTGTTGCCCGAAACAAGATTTTCTGTATTTTTTGTAGAGTGAAATGTGCGAGTAGATATATTTTTATAAGTAATTGTAATTTTCATTTTCAATAGCATTTTACATACTATTTCTTTGGTGTTTACTCTTGTGTTTATATCTTATAACTATTATTATACCGTACAATGCTGAAATTGATTATTATTTCGTTATTTAACCCTTTCCAGCTCATTTAATTTTTTTCCATGAGAAAAATATTTTTCCAGTCTTCTCTAATACTTCTAAAACACATAAATATACAATTATTATTACTAATTTAACAATACATATATTGTAGAAATATATTTTCATGATTTTGCATTAGTTTTTTTAAATAAATTATGAATCTATTATTTGACACCGATGGGCATTTATTGAAAAAAAATCGCATTTAGACGCGAAAAACTGTAACGTAATATACATGTTATATGTTAGTAACTTTTTTATTACATAACATGTAACACATAACGACGTGTTTTCTTGCAATAGATTTAGTGCATAATTGAGAATTTAGAGAGACGGAGTAGAAAAATGTATCTTAGTGTAGTGTCCTAACAGTTACAACAAACTTAAAACCCAATTTTTTAATTTACTTCAAGAAAACGAATTCCAGAGTGATTCTATGGCCTACTCTGAATATTTTTTTTGTACACTCGTTATACACAGTTGAACAATCGAAGCGTCTCTCTGTGATTTTTAAACAGGTGTAAATTTTGCTCTATTCGTCGGATTTCAAAACGGTTTTCTTTGGATGAAAGCCCCATTCTATTCATATCTCCCGGAATGTGCAGACGGTTTCAAAGTCATGTTTATACAGGATAAAATGTAAACATGTCTAAACGTCCGGAAAGGTTTCCCGGAAATGTCATAATGGTTCTATCACGTGCATCCTAACAACATCTCTTCTCTGCATAATCTATACCATGAGTAAAATTTGTTGCAGTTTTAATTCTGTCGTTTTCTGGGGTATGTTATTGATTTTATTTTTTAATTTGAATCAATCTCGTTAATAGCTCCTTTGAACTTGGAGCTTTAACGTTCTCATGGGCCCCATACTCTTGAATTGTTTTAACGGAAAGAAAGTTACGAAGCATCAAAGGGGAAAAGAGTTAATCTGGAATCATTTGTTCTTGAGTCGGAGACGAACACTTCTAAATTATGTTCGGAGTCTGATTTCAGTGCTCGAAGACATTTTTACAACATGTTTACATTTCATCCCGTCTAAATTGTAGTGATTACATGATTTTGATGCTGCCTGCACATTCTCGTAAATATGTATAAAATGGGACTTCCAACCATAGAAAATAGTTTTGAAATTAGTACAGCAAAATTTTAATCTGTTTAAGAAAGAAGATTTGCAATCTTTTAATCAATTTACGATCTTACAACAAGGCATAAGCTAAAAGAAGATGAGTAACGGAATCAGTAATCAGTTTAAATAAATTGAAGTGTGGACCACGAGATGTGTTAATAGACTTTGGTTGTGGGTCATTAATACCAAAAGTCAAAGGCGACATTTATGGGAAGCCTGTCCGATTAAATTAGATCCACTACAAATATTCAATTTATATACAGAATGAGTCATTAGTGCGGGATCGGTCCATAACTCCTGAACCATGTAAAAAAAATTAAATACAATTTGTACACCGTTTGCCAGGCCACACAACTTAAAAATATTTTAACGTATACAGATTGCTCCAGAATTCACGCATGCTACACAACTTCGTTTTTTAAAATAGATCCATCTATATTTTATTTTACTGTTAGAACCCTTCTTGAGCAGCTAGAAGGCTAAAGGTTGGTATTAATATGAAAAAAGGATTGCTCTTTATGCCCGATATGTGAAGTATTATTTTTACTATACAGGTTCTGCAATAATTTGTGTCAAATTTTACTATTTTTGAATAAGCTTAAAAAATCTTATTCAAAAATATTTATAAAAATGGCACTCCTTATATTTTTGTGTACCGTCGAATGCGTCTAGAGTTACGCTTTTTATTCAGGTTGTTCTATATCTAAAATTCATATTTCTCGGAGATATTTCATATTTTTGGCTGTGATCCAGATTGAGCCAGAATAAGGTAGATAGTGTTCCATGGAAACCATGTAAATCGTTTTAGTTCACATTTCAAAACTGTACAGTTGTGTCATCACCGATTTTTCATTTGATTATCCATTGCATTATCCACAGTGAATTCTATTATATTCACACCTCGCCGTCATGATCAACATTGTAGTACCCTCTATGTTACTACCAGAAACGCACATATTTAAAATAACAAAAAAAGCTCAGGTAGTGGGGCATGTGGCCTCTTACCTCACCGCTGTCAATCAACCATTACTTCTTTTGTGCGCATCAGAAACGCTTCGCCGCTCACAAATTTTCGTAAAATCGTGAAAAATCTAGTGTTTTCGAAATGGAAAGAAGGAGCAGGAAAAGAAAAAGGTGATCCTCATCATCAGAAGAACCTGAGGCGAGTGTAGGCCGATTGATAAAGCGGCTCCTTCACAAAAAAGCGGATTGGAAACACTCAATAACTGTCACTGAAGGGCCAGTGCCCTACTCGGATGATGGAGAGAGCCGTCTTATAGAAACTAGCAACCGTAAGCTTGCAATATAATAATAATAATCTGTTTAAGGAATATGCATCATGCAACAAGTGACAACTCACCTAACCTCAAATGTGGGACTTACATTTTGAATGTATTTCCTGTGTTCATGCTTTGACCTTTTGGTCACATGACCATGCAACAAGTGACAACTCACCTAACCTCAAATGTGGGACTTACATTTTGAATGTATTTCCTGTGTTCATGCTTTGACCTTTTGGTCACATGAGTCAATGAATGCCTTTTGGCATGTTGGACGTTTATCAAGGCACCTTTTGGTACCCTGGCAACATGGATTAATTTTTACGCATCTCGATACATGCTGAAACTTTTTTTTCATCCAAAGGCAGTTTTTGAAACTGGAGGAGGATGTGTCGCTGTTCTCTTTTGATAATATGGTGACCCACCAAGGACCAAGCATATTCAGCATATGGAACGTATTGCCTGCGTTCATGCTTTGACCTTTTGGTCTCGTTGAACATTTATCAAGACGCCTTTTGGCATGTTGAATGTTTATCAAGACACCTTTTGGTGCCCTACTCGGATGATGCGTCTTTAGAAACTCGCAACCGTAAGTTTGCATATTACATATTACATATTGAATGTATTTCCTGTGTTCATGCTTTAACATTTTGGTCACATGAGTCAATGAATGCCTTTTGGCATGTTGGACGTTTATCAAGACACCTTTTGGTACCCTAACAACAAGGATTAATTTGGTCTTACGCATCTCGATACATGCTGAAACTTTTTTCAGCCAAAGGCAGTTTTTGAAACTAGAAAAAGATGGTGTCGCTGTTCTCTTTTGATAATATGGTGACCCACCAAGCATATTCAGCATATTGAACGTATTTTCTGCGTTCATGCTTTGACCTTTTGGTCTCATTAGTCAATGAATGCCTTTTTGGCACATTTATCAAGACACCTCTTGGTACTCTAACAACAAGGATTTATCTTAATGCATCCGCAGACATGCTGAAACTTTTTTTTCATGCAAAGACAGTTTTTGAAACTTATGCCAGAGGAGTACACTGAAACAGAACATCTTGAACTCCAAGCAGCGGTCGAAACTAAGCAGACTGCGCTTGACCCAGACCTTTTGAAGGTGTTGGGCCAACAGGTCCCACAACCAAAACTACTAGTTTGGTTCACACTCGCATAGCCACTATTTGGAATGCCATCTTGTTTTCAGGCTTGATTAAAGAACTCCAAACTAAACTGGTAGCAAAATATCAGACCTTGCCGAGCTCCCCATTTTTGGCGCCTCCACGAGTTCATAAAGAAGTTCGGGAAGTTTACCTCCGTCTCAGAAGCGTGCTAAAACCGAGGCAACCGACTCGTAAAGATTCAGAGCCGCCTCCGGGCAGCTCTCTCGGCTTTGGGAGGAACCATCACAATTCTCTTGGAGAAGACAGACCGAACGCCTTTAGACACACAGATATTATCAAATGTCAGTTATTCCGCACGACTCTTAGCAGACGTTCATTATGAACAGTCGCAAGCTCGTCGGGCAATTTTGAAATATGTTCCCAACAGGGATCTAGCCGATATCTTAACGGAAGTAGAGGTGAAGGGAAAAAACATCGGGTGCTTTGAAGGCCCGACCTGCTGCCGTGGTCCCAAAAACAAGAAACATATTCAAGAATTATAAACCACCAATGCAGGTATTTCACAGCTACTAAGCTCTGGTGCAGTTCCTAAATGCTTGCCTTGCAAGGACCAGTTCTTGTCACCAATTTTTCTTTAATTTCCAACTAGACGGTTTTTACAGGTTTATTCTAAACCTTAAAAGAGTAAACACATTTTTGAAACCAGACCATTTCAAGCTTCGTCCTGGACATTTTATATATCCTGGACTTACGCGACGCATATTACAGGATACCTATTGATCCTGAATTTTAGAAATATTTGAGGTTTTCTTTCTGCCGACAACTGTATCAATTTAATTGTATTCCTTTTGGATTATTGACAACACCATGGTTATTCACAAAGGTCATGGAACCAATGTTGAAACATCTGAGCCGTCAGGGAATTGTGTCAATCGTTTACTTAGATGACTTCCTTATCCTTGGCGATACTATAAAAAGTTGCACCTTTAATGTGCAAAAAACACTCAAGTCATTGACAGATTTAGGTTGAAAAATTCGAGAGTTTGCTCGTTTTCTTGGAACATTAGGTTCCATTTGCCCGGCCACCGAATATGACTGGCTTTACACGAAAACTTTGGAACGTGAAAAATATTTAGCACTATGCAGACGTGGAGAAACTTTGACAGTTTCGTCAACATCTCGCCATCCATCAAAGAGAACTTATGCTGGTGGAAGAAAAACATTTGTGGCGCCTTTTGCCCCATCCGCCAATGTCACTTTGTAGTTACAATTTTCACAGACGCCTCAACTACGGGTTGCGGTGCTGTGTATGGATCTGAAACAATTAGATTTTGGACCGAGACCGAAAAGATAAATTATAAATTTATTGGAACTTCTAGCGGTCTTCCGCGAACTATCCCATCTTGCAACAAAATTGAGCAATTACGAAAGTCTTTTAAGAATAGACAATACTACGATTGTGTCCTATGTAAACCTCATGAAAGGAATTCGTTTTCATTACAACCCGTGATGGAATGGAGTCTCTCGGAAACAGCTTTCAAAACAATTGTTTTGGGTGCCCTGAAATCGATTTGGATTCAGAAGCAATTGCTGTAGACTCCTTCACAGTCGACTGGTCTATATATTATTTTTATGCTTTCCCACACTTTGATCTGATATCACGAACTTTGCAAAAGCTTGTCAGAGAGGCGGCTACTGGCATATTGGTAATGGCAGCCTCTATCCGCCCCTCTACTATGAAACAGTATGAATCCACCTTTAAGAAGTGGTGGGTATTCTGTAAATCCTAAGGAGTTTATTAAATATGCTCCAAGGTTTTCATCAACAATTTATGCAAGTTGATAAAGCATATCTTTTCAAACTGATTTTAGCGTTTGAAGCCTCACTCGAGAAAATCATGGAGTTTCTTACGGAATTGTTTGCAAAAGGGGCGTGTTACAGCAGCCTAAATACGGCTCGATCAGCAATTTTATGCTTGTTACCAAATGAGAGGGGCGACGACCCAAAATTGAAACGTTTCTTCAAAGGCATTTACAACCTGTGCCCACCAGCACCAAGGTACGACTCGACATGGGATCCTCAACCGGTATTGAACTACCGAAATCGCTCTCACCGGAGAAGGATCTTCCTTTTTGAGAAGTTATCTTCCAAACTAATAACTTTTCTAGCGTTGGTGACCGCCCAACCCATGCAAACATTATCTCTGATAGGACTGGAAATTATTCAAACAAGAAATGACAGAATCGAAATAGCCATCACACAACCGTTCAAAACTTCTTCTAAAGATGCAGTACAGCCTACGCTATACCTGCCGTTTTACAAAAAGGAAACCAGTCTTTGTGTAGCATCTGTTCTGAATTGCTACATAAATCGAACCCGTTCTATCAGGGGAGATACAAAGTCACTCTTCCTCACTTATAAAAGACCCTACCAGTCAGCTTCAACCCAAACTTTAAGCCGCTGGGTAAAAACAACCTTGAAGGCGAGTAGTATAGATACTGAGTGCTTCTCAGCACATAGCGTACGTCACGTATCGACGTCGGCAGCAAAACGGAAGGGGGTACAACTTGACGTGATCAGAGCACGAGCAGGTTGGTCTGCAATTTCTCATACCTTTGCGAAATTTTGTAATAGACCGCTTGGCGACAAATCTATATTTACAAACGCTATTCTTAATAGTTGAAATACAAACACTGAGGAAGCTGTTTAGATTGTCATATAAAATTATACTTAGATTCAGTTTTTACTAGACGTTTTCGAAAGTTCATTTGTAATCCTTAATTTATTAAGGTATGCGAACAAGTTTTGTTCCCAATTCTTTCTCTAAACTAAGATTTGTCTCTGATGTAAATGTTTTACACAGTTACAAAAGGCTTTAATTAAAATTTAAGCTATTTACTTTATTGTCCTTGTGGATAATGTTTAGTCGCAACAACTTTAAACATCTACAATGTTGATCATGACGGCGAGGTGTGAATATAATTTGAAGATCAAACGAACTTACCTGTAAGTGAAGTTCCGATCTTAATTATATGAAACACCTCGCCGGAAATGATCAGTCCCACCCGTTCCCTATCGTTGTCGTTCCCAGATCATTTCATTGTTGCGACTTTATTCACCTTTAAACATAATGGTTGATTGACAGCGGTGAGGTAAGAGGCCACATGCCCCACTACCTGAGCTTTTTTTGTTATTTTAAATATGTGCGTTTCTGGTAGTAACATAGAGGGTACTACAATGTTGATCATTTCCGGCGAGGTGTTTCATATAATTAAGATCGGAACTTCACTTACAGGTAAGTTCGTTTGATCTTCAAATTTTAGAAGAACATATCAAAATGACTTGTTTGGAACCTCAGCAAATGAAAAAAATGTGAAAAAAATCATAATTTGATAACGGTAGTCGAAAATGTAAAATACCTTATATCATCATAAGTCTGTGTAAAAAAAACGGTTCAAATAGAGAAATAAAATATTTGAAAAAACAAAGTTGTGTAGAGTTTTTGAAGAGCCTCTATACGTTAAAATATTTTTATGTTGTGCAACCTGACAAACGGTGTACAAATTGTGTGTGAAAGATTTTTGTATCTTACATGGTTCAGGAGTTATTGACCGATCCCGCACTAATGGCTCAGCCTGTATATTATACAATTTAAAAAATTCTGAACGTTTTCTTAAAGCATAGGCGTTCGTAAACTTATCATATGGTCTCGTAAATACATATATTTAATAAATACAAAAAATTTAAGCGTAAAGCAAAAACTGTTTTTAATTTTTTGGAACAATTTTTGCAATTATAACTAATGGAACATATTAGACAATCATAAAATTTAGCTTCTTACAAAAACCGACAATTTTAATCGATGCAATTCTGATTTGTAATGGACGGAAGTTTGGATGTTAAATAAATAGGTATTAAACGTCGTTAAGAATACAGCAGTTTAGAATTATCTACTGAAAATAACGAAGTCTGTATCAATTTTCGGTACAACCAGAAGTGTGCTAAATTCGCAATTATTCTGGTTAGATCATGATTCAGTTGGAAAGTATTCTACAAGTTAGGTCTTTTAGAATATCTTGTAACGGATGCTCAAATTAAAAAAAGGATTTAACGTAAGCCATGGAATTTTTTTAGAATTTATTTAAGTGTAGAAATTTGAAATTAAGTTTTGCCGGTTGACACCCGTTTCTGACAGGACATTTACGACATATTATATTAACTTTTTTTGCAAAGTTCCGTCATGATATGTCAATGTCAAACGTGTACACTGTAAAAAATAAAACAAAAACCAGATTCCATTGTCTATACTCCGAATCCTTTTTTATTTCAAAGTAATTGTTTAAATGCGCAAAAGTTATGTAAAATTCCCAGTAGTTCTTTCTGGTGTATTTTTGTACATTTTCAGTAAGAATATTTTACTGCATTTTACTGCAAGTCCAGTAACTCTCATCAATGCGACCAATTATAGTGAATGCGTGTCGTATTTATTGTGCTGCTACAAAGTGTATTTATTTAAATCCCAGTTTTAAGCACCAACTCACAATCATCCGTATCGCACAAAATTGTTGTAAATTTAACTCTGCAACGTTTCAGAAGTGAAAATGTGTTCTTTGATCGCGATAATACCTAATCTCAAGTATACAACGAGCGAACGAAAATGGATGTAGAAAGTTTGGGACATTTAGTTCAAGCTCGTTGCTTTAACTTTTTTTGTTGAAAGGTTGAAAGATAAAATACTTAATATTCGATTTTTAGGATGCCAACTTCGAACAAGCGCTTCGTTTAGTGTATTAAACGTTTGCCGTCGTTGGATGTGGGCCTGAAATCTGGGAACCGATCCTGTTTTGGGCTTAACCGCAACTTATGTAAATGCGGTGTGCAATCAAAACAGCTCGATCCCGATAGGGCGTTAGTCAGTCATTAGTCGGGGCTTGGAGCGAGATCTCGTAAACTCTTGACACCCCAGTTGCGGGTCGCCTCTATATTTCCTCCCTTTATATAAACCAATTATCTCTTCCCCAACTTGCGTCCAGTTTCCAACTCCCACTATAAGACTAGATTAGATACGGGATTGGTGGCGATCTCGTTGGTATTTTGACATGTTTTAACAAGTTTAGTAAGTTCGAGGCCGGGCCCCATTACCCCAAACTTAACCGAAATTATATTTTAATTTATGACCCGAACTAAGTGCAAAGGCCAATTCCCAACCGACATATTTTTGCCCCGCTTCATCCGTGTTAAGTCGTGCATTAATTTACTTTTCCAGCGTCACGTTGTTACTCATCTGCCAATTAGTCCCTCTGCAATTGTCTTATTTCATTTTCTTTGTTTACTTCTGCTCAGATTTCATAATTCTTGACTTTCCGGCTTCCTTGTTTTCATTTCATTATTGCGACGGAAGGCGCAAGCTTTTAATGAAAATAAAGCCCGCCAACTTTTAATCACAAGAATAGCTCATTTGATTTAATTATTTTAAATGTGAGCGGAAGCGACTTTCCGTGTTTTCACCAAATAACCGAAACAAATTTATTAATTTTTAGTTGCTTGAAAAGGCTGCTACCGTTGCAATTATTGGCGCTCAAGCATTCACATGGCGATTGAAAGCTCTCGACAAGTGCTAATTTTAGGCAACCGAATTTCTCGCGCTTCGACAAAGAGCTTCATTAATTACTTTCTAACATCACTTATTTTCCTAAACGAAAATTAATATATTAATTAATTAACGGGTGACTTACTTAGCTGGTTGAAAACTGTGCAGACGTAATAACGTGCAAGAATTTATGGTCAAAACACGAAAATAAACTCTCGCTAAACTTGGGCGTAAAACGAACATAAAAGCTTACGTTACCAAAGGGAGATGACCCAGTTATTTCTTGTTTATGGTTAATATGAGGCTATATTCGTAACTTCAAAATTTTGAAAATCACCATTGCCAAGATAAAAACAACTATAGCACTAATAGCTCAATCATTTGTCTCATATCCTAAAATTTTAAAACGTGGAAAATGTTTGTGCATTCAGTTAAATTTATTTATCAAAATATTTCCATAGTGGATGAAGTCTCGACAAATAAAAGTAGAACATTTTTATTACTAGGAGGCAATTACGTTTATTCAGACAACAAACAAGGAAATTTATTGTGTTTACATGTTTGATTCAAAAATAAACAAGTAAATCTTGTTGAAGGATGTTCGTTCGAAAATCTAACAAATTCCACTAGCCAGATTGACGTCTTTATTTCCGGTGCGTTTAATAAATTTTTGTGTGTGTTGGGCAAGAGTCGCCTTAAAATATTATTACAAAACTTATAGGTTTCTTGCAACTTTTTCCGTTTCATTTGCATTTTTATGTCACTTCAACAACTCGTAATATAAAATCTCCTAACGCATACATGTGACGACGTTTAGAATTGAAACTTCTCGTCGGATATTTTTCCGCTTCTTTCTTCTTATCAATCAATTCAAACTAGAAAACTTTAAAGCAAAATGTGTGTCGGTCTTTCACGTTGCCTGAAGATTTATGTTGAGCCGATAACTATTACGCTTTCCAGCAGCAATGAATCATTTGAAACCGTGGCGTCAACAATTGAAAACTTTCCCAATTTCTACCAACGAAACTTTCCAGAGCCGGACAATACAGTTTGACTTAATTTTTCGCGGAATCTCGATATTTTAAAGTGGAGCAAGTGTAGCTGCTGCGATTTCCCCGTTTTAATCGAAAATTCGAAGTCACGTTACCGGCGAATTTTCCGCCTTGCAGCACTTAATAGAATTTTCCGTGTGCTACCGGTTTCTAATTAATTCTCACAAGCGATCACGTAGAAAATTGAAAAAATAAGCAAGCAAAGATAATTTCCTCTTCCAATTTTCAAACACAACTCGCGAGTAAATACCGACTATATTGCGAAGCTCGGGACGTTCCAGCCGAGACGAATAATGTAGATAAACGATTCGCTGGAGGCGAAACTACAGAGCTTTTAGGGAAAAAACAGTGTCAAGAGACACATATCCTTATTTTTCACGCTTTTGAATAAATGTGTTTACCTGTTCTTGGTCACACAGCCAGTGCCCTAATTTATGCGCTCCGAGCACTAGAAATTCTTTGATGTTTTACACTCACTACTCCTTTTCCTTTTTGCTCGCTTCGTATTCAAGTCACACACATTTTACTTGCGATGAGATGGTTTTATGCATTGTGTAACGCCTCTGTTTTGATTCAGTGCCCTAGGTGCTACTTTAACCATTTTTTACAGGATGCCTTTTAACTTATTGATATGTGTTCGTCGCAGAAAGAACCAGGACATTATAATTACTTATCGATTTTGTTTGTTTGATTCTCTTAATCCACTTTAACGAACGAAGCATAATAAACTATTTGAAGTACAATGCTGAGATGCACAATAGTAGCGAAATTTGCAATTCCATACTGCTACAAATGTACAAAAAAATGTTATTATTATTTGTATGGTTGGCGGGCTATAAAGAGCGTTACGAACTTTTTGTTTTTTTTATATTTGCTCAATCAAGACTCAAACAGAGAGTATAGAGAATCACGCAGCTCAGATAATTGGACAATCCTGAAAATCCGGCAAGGCCGAAGAATCCAAACGATACAAGAGAAAAATATTCAAATGAATCTAAGGGAATTGTTTAAATCAATTAACTCAAGAAGAATTGAATGGCGCCTTAATGAAATGAAGAGGATTCATAAGTTATGGACGAAGCTAATTTAAAAAATCATCTCGGCTGATCTGAATGTGATGGACGAAATAATATTTTGTTATAAAATACCCAGTTCATCATATCAGAGAATCCAAAAAGACGCGATGTTATAAATAAACTATACAATAATTTTAATAAATGGAATCCAAGAATTTTTTACACAATCTAAAAGTATTTTTTAAAATTTAATTTAATGAAATTAATATTTGAAAAGCAAAAATCAATCAGTGAAAAACGACTAATGTAATGTGTTCAAAATGATTAAGCCTTCCTTCATATTTTCAGAAATTGTATGTAAAATCTGGTACACTTTTTTTTAATAAATTGTCATAAAAAAATCCAGCGATGTTAAATCTAAAAGGCCAAGAAAACCTCCTCATCTTGTTCGACGACCATTGTATTATATATCTTTTAATATAACTTTTTTTTATGATTGATTTTTACTTTTCAATTGTGAAATTTTATATTTTCTTTCAAACTAAAATATCGCAGAAACTTAAGAACTTGTAGCAAAAAGTCATAACGCAGATTTGATGCAGTTATTAAAAACATAGATTTCCACTCAAAATTGATCGATAAGATTAACTGATAAGATTGATCTTTTAATCGCCTTGAAATCGTTATCCTAATGAAGAATTTATACACTTGTACTTTTGCCTCCTTCAAATAGAACAGAATTTTATTTGAAACATTTTCCTCGTCCAGGATTTATATTCGAGATATTTTACTTGTCAATTTAAATGCCGCACGCTGTATATATAATAAGATTTCAAGTAAATTCAAAAATGCAAAATCGATGAGAACTCGAATAATTAATATGAAGCAATTTAATCCATGAATCTTTGAAACTGCGAAATCCAAATTTCAAAAAACCAAAGAATTCCAAAAGTTAAGAATTAAAAGTAAATTTCAAAAAGTTGCAAAAGATACAAGTAAATCAACTCTTGGTCTAGCTCTATTTTAATCCGAATTTTTACTTTTTCTTTATAATTAAAGAACTAATGCACTTACTTTTATTCTAATATTTACTTTGCGTGTCATACAGCAATTTCGTATCTTACACAGTTTTAGTACTAAATTCAGTACTAAAATTAGTATCGTGTCAGACGGCCTCTAGCCGATATATAAAATTCAACTAAATTTAATGTTTAGAAAGGATTACGTAAAACCAAGAAAACTCACAGGATACAAATTAATTTCTTGAAGGAATCAAAGTAAATTAGGAATTTAGATCTAATCTAAGGTTCTGCTAATGAAAAAATAAGCAGATATGTATATATTTTAATTTTGAACGTCTCACTTTAGTACTGATGGTACTTAATCAATAATTCAATTCAATTAACGCAACATATTTGAAAATATTTAGAAGTGAATTAGATTGATGTAAGTCAGCGTGAATTCAAGTAAAAAAAATACAACAGAAACCAGAATTATGTAAAACCAAATACTTAAAGGAATTTAAGAAATCAAGCATATTTGAAATAATTTTCAAGAACCAAACATTTCAATAATAGACAAAGTGAGTTTAAAAAAGCAAAAAATGCAAATGATAGAAAAAATCCAATCAAGTAAAATAAAAATTTTGTAACAAATTTGTTCATCTGAGAAACATACAAAATTTGAAATTGGATGTATTCATTGCTCATCGTAGATTATGTAATATTTCATAAATTTGGTTTTTCAAAATATTTTTTCATACAACATTCGATACATTTCAACTGAACGAATTTCTTTAAAATTGTTCCATTTCAAACCCATTGAGCTTTGCTACATTTTTAAATTATAGGTAAAGTATTATGGTAATTACCTATAATGCAAATTCCTTTTAGTTTTCTACGTAAACATATTTTTTGTCGGGGGACACTCGATTAAAAATCATTCGGCTCCATCCGGACCCCTTTATTTAAAACCTGCAGAGAGTGTCTTTGTATATGCATTTTTAATTGTGTCGCTTTCGAGGATCGTGCTACAGCTTTTATTACTTAATTTGAATCAATCACGTTAATGACTTCTTTGAACTTGAAGCTTTAACTTTTTCAGGATTTCCATAATTTTGAATTGTTTTAATGGTAAGGGAGTTACGCAACATCAAAGGAAAAAAATTGTTAATCGGAAAATAATTTATTCTTACTGTAAATTATGTTCGGAGGCACATGTTAGAAGAATACTGTTAAAATGTTAGAACCATTACGATAAAATTATGTTTTCCAAATTTTTACATGTTAGCATTTGAACCTGTAGTTATTACATGAATTTTATACACTCTGCACATTAATAAGTAAATATATAATGAGACTTCTCTCCAAAGAAAACCGTTATGAAATTAGTATAGCAAAGTCTCTATATTTTATTTCTCAGGTGTTTTTTTCGAATCGTCATATCTCCTTTAATACTTCATCAAAACCAATGATTGAGCCATCATTTTGAGGATTACCTTCACCGCTAATGACGAAAAATTATCAAATAATTCAAAATTAATGTTTCTTTTAAAACATTCTTAAAAAACGTACTTTGGTCATGGCGCCATCTATTGACAATCTATTTAACTAACATCTCCCAAGCGCTTCCATGCGGTAAGATAGTAAAAACAAACATGATTGCGATGCGAATTATTCGCACTGGCTAACTAGTCTACTAAATTTGTTTTGCTCTTTTAGTTTGAATGAGACAAAATCGTTTTGTAAGTGACAATTTAACTTAATTTTTCTAAATTTACTCCATTATATGAACGTTATTGTTTTTGATAATCTGAAGCTGTATAAACAGCGACTAATTTCCAAAAGGTTATTGTGTTGAAGGGCATATATAAGATATCTAGCCCGCCATTATCTTACCTTAATTTTTGATTTTTATGATAATGTAATAATGCCGACTAAACCTATATAAAATCCTTAGAATTCATAGGATCCACGATGTTATGAGTTTTCAACATGTTTATATACAGCAATATAACTGAAATAGTTAATTGTTCAAATTATAGAGAATCTCAAAATACGACGAATAGGAAGATTTGAAATTTTGATAGATTCTTGGCTTTTAAAAATTATTACAAAGTTTCCATCATATTATTAAAAGCAAGCTGAAAGTACCGCGCATTTTATTGAGACGTCAAAATTCATAAATTTATACAAATGATTCGGTGCGTCACCGCGAAAATCCATTTACATATTCCCTTCTTCTCATTTCATCATTTTTAGGAAACAACTTCGACAGTTGAGAATAAATGGTGCAGTCACTTAAATATTTGATGAATTGGTGTTTCTTTTGAGAGTGTTTTCTTGTTTGGGAGTTCTTTTAATTCCTCTGCAGCTTTTTACGCCGCTGCTGAAATGCTGAAATACGACCAAAGTTGGGACTGTTTTATATTTCACATAAGTTCCCTCCCCCACGCAATAATACTAAACACGGGGGTCGGGAACTAATATATTAATATGGGGCGAAATTAGCTTCGTGGGGGACTCTTTCACTTGTCGTGTGGCTTTTGCTCTGGACCAAGTGGACCTGGAAGTAAGGGATACAGACGGCCATACAACGACCCATTTTAATTAATTTGTTGGATCCTCTCGTATATTATTCAGCCGAGAGTCGGTTGCGGCCTGGGCGCTATACATATTTGCAGAATTTATAGTGAGGGACATGCATCGCTAATTTGTTCGTCCTACTTGGAGAGCGCAAATATCAGAAAAGCGTAGATTTTGCCAACACAACAATTCTATTTGCATTTTAATGAGCGCGATACAATGTAAAACGTTCGAAAATTTGATGAAACAGATTGATTCGACGTATATGAGACAATGCGGGCAATCACATCGAATCATGCGAGAGCGCACCGTTTGCAGGACACGTTTTCACACGAATATCTTGTTTGTTTTGGGCGCCCGTTCAATTTAATAAAGGCACAAAACGGCCAAATGGAAAATAGTCAGATAAATCTGGACTTTATTGTTGCAATCGTGGCTGTAATCAAGCTGCGTAATTCACGGGGCTTATTATTACATAGTGGCAGTAATGGAGATATAAATGTAAATTGGCGGATGCAACGCTCGTGGGGAAAGCGTTTCAGAAACCCTGGCCCAGTTTCGGGACAAAGCGAGATGACAGCTAGATAAAAAACAATTTGGGCGTTCCCGCGAGGGGAAATGTCACAAAACTTTCCACGTTAAATAAAATTACAAGAAATAGTTGACAGTTTGAGGTGCGCCAAGCCGCAGACGTCAGCTCTATACAAATCTTAACTCCCAGTACTTAAAACTTTGCCTCTAACGACTCTCGATTCTTTTAGGTCATTAATTAAATTAAGCGACAGGCTTCGCCGAGCTTAAAAATTTTAACGCGGGCATAAAACACAACACATACAATAATATCATTATGAAAATTGTTTGCGTGACGCATTGTGATGGATGAGTTTTGCCGGTGGCCAGAGAATCACCAAAGGCTATTTTACCACTTTAAACTTCGCCCTAAACTCATTTTGGTAGTTTCTAACAACCGGTTTTTGGCCACGACTGACACCGTGAATAATGGGCTAATTACGTAATTAGCGAATCGGGTCAGCTTTGACGCTAATTGATATATGTTGTAAATATTTAGGGTAAGCGACACTAATTAATGGCACCAAACAACGCGATCGGTTCAGTTGGTTACAGATTTTGGGAGAATTGTTGAAAGATTTTTAGTTCAAGGTATGAAAACTTCAAAGCGCTGTCGGAAGCTCGGCCAAGACTGGAACACGAGTGCTAATAAAGTGGAAATTCTAGTTCACTTGCTTTATCTTGATGAATTCGGATGTTGTGAGTGTGGTCGGCTAAGTGGAACTGTCTACTAAGTCATTGAAATAAATTGTGTAATTATTTGTGGATGCAAAGTGGTGGAGGCGCCGGGACAACACTTGCAAAAAATGTTATGCACTCAATTATCTTACCAATGACGATAACAACGTATTTTTACGATTTATTAATAACCCAATTCTTACAATATTTGGGCATAAATATTTTAAATTTACCTTTAACTAAAATTTTACCTTAACTCAGCAGAAAAAACATATTGTTGTGCTGCTCATAAGAATGTACAAATTATGTAATTATTAGTGTATGCAAGAAATGGTGCGCCGGCACAACACGTTTAAAAAAATATTTACTTCTAATTACAATACGCAGTTACGATAACATACGGATTTTAGGAGTGTCTAATAAACAAACTTTTACTAGGTACATTATGCGAGAAACTTTAAAATTTACTTTACACATAATTTTTTGCCAAGCTCTACAAAAAAACTTTAACTAAAAATTATTGTTTAGTGTTATATTGTAGATTAAGCTTGTGATTCAATACAGAGTTGACATTGAATTTACAGTAATAATAGATTTTTACGAGTTATTAATAAATAAATTCTTACCATACAAGCTGCGTCGTTTAACCTGAAACAGTAACATATCTCGAGAATAAAACGTGATAGAGAAAAATGTGTTTTATTTCAAGGGAGCAAGAATACAGATGCATCAATGCTTTATTTGGAAAACGATTTGTAGGTCATTCCTCCAAATTTCTTAATTTTAAACGTAAACCTATCGGCATCTAAATTTGCGTGATTAAAGAAGTGACGTTTGTCTATGATGGCGATTTAAATTGACTAGATAATTGATTTTGTATACTAACATTGTTATTAATTTTGTAAAATAGAAATCGGTGGTTTTGGTATGCAATCGTTTTGTCTCTTTAACCTATACAAATTTAATATTTGTGACCCGGAAATTAATAATTAATTTAAACAGCGCTGAGGCTAAGCCGTAAGTTAAGCTTCTGCAATATTTAAGTTTGAAAGAAAATATCAAATTGCATATTTGAATAGCAAAAATCAACAATTGTAATGACAACAATTGTATAATTAAATAACTAACGTAACAAGTGTTCAAAATGATGACTTTCAACTTCAATAAATTTTTTGACACGTCAAAGAAGCGCTAAAATCGTTTCTTCCCGAATATTTGTGCAGGCGCCTATTCGTTTCCTGATATTTTCAAGAGTTGCAGGTAGAATTTGATACACTTTTTCTTTAAGAAATGCACATAGAAAAAATCCAGCGGTTTAAATTTAACGATTTAATCCAACGACCGTTGTAGTACTTACTTGTGTTATTTTTTAATACAATAGGTTTTTTATGAATGGTTATTGATTTTTGCTTTTAAATAGTGATATTTTTATTGAAACTTAAATATTACAGAAACGTAACAACTTATTGCGAAAAAAAGTTTCTTCTTTTTTCACGCAGACTTAGACGCTGCTATTAAAAACATAGGTTTCTTTTTGAGATTAAGAAGATGACTTCGTTATCCAAAAGAAGAATTAATGCACTGTACTTTTGCATCTTTCAAATAAAACACATTTTATTTGTAACATTTTCTTCTAGCACCGTTTATTTTAATGATATTTTACTATTTCAGGTCAAATGACCGGTTGCGACATTTAACCTGAAATAGTAAAATATCATTTGGGCAAGGACTTTTAAAATATACTTTTAGCAAAAATTTTTGCCAAAATACGAAAATACAAAAATGTCTACTATATTCTTGTTTATTATTATATTGGTTTAGATGCAGCTCAAGAGTATATGCTTTTAATTGGCAATACGAAGTTGACATTAATTTTATCTGAAGACACGCTTTAAACAAAATATACACTCGTAGACAAATTTAGGGGAACGAACACAAAAGTGTGGAACAAGAAGGTTTATTTACAGGTACGATAATATAATTAACAATAACATATCCATCAATATCCAAATTGATTTACTGTTTCGTCATAAAACCTGTGATTACGTAATTTTACATATATCTAAGAAACAACTAACTAAAAACTAATTATTAACATGCTACTTAAAACGAACGAAAATAGACATTCAACTTTCGAACGAACTGTATTTAAACATACTGTACTTAAACCCATCGGCTACAAGTATTTTCTTCTAGAATACCAGTGTTTATGATTAGAACTTTATTCGACCATTTGCATCTTTAGTTATTAAAAAATAGTTTTTGTAATATATCGTTTACAAAAATTACAATTTTGAGTAAACAAAAATGGTGGATGCGCCGGGCAAGTACAGTCGTATAGTTCCACAATAAATAAGTCGTTGGCATTGCGTGTGTGAGTTCCCTTTCTAGACATAAATGCATTTTGCACCTCACTTTATCAGTCACGCTCCCCTGAACCCATTCGGGGTGTGGTAGCAAAGATATGAAGCACGCCTTTTATGGACGCCCCACATGATTACCACTCATAGGGATGAATAAATATATAGCTCCCTAGATACTTATCGCTATCCAAAGGTCGGATGCAGCCAAATAGGAAGGACAACCGTTTATCCTCGTCTGATAATTACGAGAGGCACATTTTACTTGAAATTAAAACAGTTTCACGTCTGTTGCAGGTCGACGAGTATAATGCTGTGAACCTGCGTCGCATAATGGAGTTTCCTGGTGTCCTGCTGACGCTCCTGCTGAGCCTCGCCGTAATTTCCTCAGGAGAAGACTGCACTACGTGAGTCGCGGTAGCATAATTACGTTCGGTCAGGGCGTGATGGAATAAAAAAAGCGGACGCATTAAATATTCCATTTCAGTTTGAATATTGGAATATCCGCGGCAAACTCATTACTTTGTTTGATTTTCCTTCATTATCAATTCTATAAGTCTGCACAATGAAAGATGTAAATTTCGTGATTGCGTCAGGACTACTCGTTCTGTATAATAATTGGATATTAGAGAATAGTAATTCCAGAAATCCGTTCCTGCATCTTAGAGAACTTAATTTGACTGCACGTTCGTAATTTCTTGAGGCGAAGCCTAATTGGCAGAAAATTGCCGTTACAATGTCATTTAAACTCGCGCGGGCGATTAAATAAGGCGACTTGCTCAATTACGAAAGATTTTGTACCGAATTGCATAAATCACCGCCTTAGCCACACATGTCCACAAGACAATGGAACAATGATGCAAGAGGTGGATGGATCATTGATCGCCTCTAAAAGGACGAGCTTTCAGTACGATAGACAACTAACAGTCAGCAGTCTGTTCAGACCTCAAACCCACCATTCATCGTGTGCATCAAAATGCATGAGAGTTACAAGCGCATTGAAAGATAGTCATTTAGATAAGTGGAGTTACGGCGTGTATGTGGGCCAAGACGAGAATTACCCTTACTCTCACCTAAATGGCGCCATGCCGAGTTTTCTGAAGCTGAACGGTATTTTTTTTAAAACCCGACCCGCTGAAATGAGTTCTGAAATTTTCATGAAGCCCCTACGATTTTTTAGTGATTCTCGCGTAATTGGTTTTGCATTACACGAGCAACAGTTCAACGCTCAAATTACTAGTTTTACCGGAAGTTTAAGGTTTGATAATTTAAAAGGACCCCGATAAATCCGTCCCCGAAGCCGGGTAATCAATTTTATTTTTCTCTAAAGAAATTAGGTACGTTCGTTTGAAAAACATCGCTTGTTTACCGAAAAACGTGCCCATCAAAGTTTCCTGCAAGCAAACATGCCGATGTTTGATTACACCGGTTGCTTCTTTTACTAGAGCTCGGGGCGCTTTTCCACATTGCTAAGCTCGTCTGCTTTTCCTGGCAACTCCCAACTTAACTAAATTATGAGTCGTTTTGTGTTTTATTTGCGGCACTTCTTAACGATGCGTTCATGTTTTATGTATCTCCAGACGGCAACGAAGCTGTACGAAGTGACCCTTAACAAGCACCCCGGAGTCGTAACAGGACCCTTGTAAAAAACATGTATAAATCACACGCCCAGCGCACCTTTCCCTACCTTGGGAAAACCCAATTTTGTCTTAATTTTTATGAAACTTTCTCCGTGACTTTATTGCGCTAAATTGCGGTTCGCTTTTGGGACATTCCATAAAAAGTGAGCCACAAAAGATTTCGTTCAAATTTGGTATATCAGTGGTATACTTATAAACAGCAACTCTCATTTTTTGAGGTTTTTGATATACAGGTTGAAAATTTTCAATTTATAAATAAGCTAGGATTTGTATACTTGGGCCACGCCTAGAATCAGTCAATACAATCTAAAATAAAATATAGCCAACATTTTAGTTATTTTAAATGGCAACCATTTTTTTATCATTGTAATGTGCATTTAATTTTGAGTGGAATACATTAAGGTTGTCTATATCTGTTGCCCTTAGCTTTTAAAATATGATAATTTTTGTGGAAAAAATTGTTCTTGCAGAGGTTTATTTAAATAATCATATATTGTAAACACTAAAAGATATTTAATGATCTTCTTGGGATTTACGATTGACCTACTCAGCGAAATAAAAATTCTGCACGTACATAAGCATCATCCTTATTCGTTTTATTCTTATTAATTTTTGTATTTGCTACATTAAATGTTTCGTTCCTTAGTTTATTACCAAATGCAAAATAAATTTTTTTGAATAAACCACCTACTTTGCAAATTCTGGCTGTGAATTATGACAATTTATGATTTAATCGTTTTTCAATTGATGGTAACAAGACAATTAACCAAAAACGCTTTTTTACAAAAAACTCAAAACAGCAACCATTTTTTATTTTATCGTTGTAATGTGCATTTAATTCTGGTGGAGTACACTTAGGTTGTATATATCCATCGCTCATTGGGGTTTTTGAGATATGTCCATTTTTGTGGAAAAAATTGTTCTTGCAGAGGTTTACTTAAATAATTATATCTTATAAACAGTCAAAGATTATTAAATTATTTTCTTGGGATTTTGGATTGAACTACGCAGCGATATGAAAATTCTTACTTGTAACTTAAATTGTACTTGTAGAGGTTTATTTAAATAAACATATCTTATACACAGTCAATATAATTAAATGGTCTTTAGTGACGTAAGGGTCCAGAAATTTTGAGAATATAATATTCTCTTCTGTTAACATTTCTAAAGATTGCTGCCATTTGTTAAATCTGGCAATCAAGAAAGGTCAAAAATGCAATTTTTTTAAATAGCATTTGTTAATTTTTTTGCCGGCAATTAACATATTATCATCAAATTTGACAGCCACTTATGTTAGCATGTCCATAACTAATAATAATTTAGATTTGTGTATTTTATGACATAAAGTGACACCTACTTATTCGACTGAAATAATTTATGATTTGTTTATTTTACATGGTATTGTGGCAAAATTGTTCCAAGAACTTGTCGCGAATTTAACGATAAATACCCGAATTTGCCAATAGGGCCATTTTTAGAAGAATTAAAAGAAGGTTTCTCCAATTTAGAAATATTCATCACTCAAAGGAGAGGACCAGCTTCGTTGCACATTTAGAAGACAACCAAATAAATGTTCTAGGATATTTTGCAGCTTTTCCAAGAACCTCCATCTGGGCAGCATCTTTTGAATTAGAATTTAACTACTCAGCCATATAAAAATTCTGCATATAATACGCATCATCCTTATTTATTTTATTCTAATTGCTACAATAAATGTTTTGTACCTTACTTTACCTATTAACAAATCCAAAATAAAAGATTTAGGAATAAACAACCTACTTTGCAAATGCTGGCTTTTGAAATATGACAATTTATTATTTAATCGTTTTTCAATTGATGATAACAAAACAATTAACCAAAAACGTTTTTTTTGCAAAAAAACTTAAAAAACACGAAATATTTAAGTTAGGTACAGGACGTGCTAACATATGTGGCTTTCAAATTTGATGATGCGTCGATTGCCCACAAAAACATTAACAGGTGCCATTTGAAAAAAAGAGTTTTTGATTGACATTTCTTGATTGCTAATTAACAAATCGCAGCAATCGTTAGATACGTTGTAGGAATATAATTTTAAATTCACCACATTTCTGTACCCTTACGCCACGAAACACATAAAAAACCATTTAATTAACTTTAATCTCTGCAAGTAAATTTTTTTTTCACAAAAATGATCATATATTAAAACTATGTGCGATTGGTATAGACAACCTGCATGTATTCTATTCAGAATTAAAAGCCCATTACACTGATGAAATAAAAAATTAGGGTTGCTAATTGAAATACCTTAAATGTCGCCAACTTCCGGTATTTCTGGAAGTGCAGCTATATTGGCTATATTTTTTCGGTCGTATTGACTCTTGTAGACATGCCCCAAGTTTCAAAATCCTAGCTGTTTTATAAATTGAAAATTTTCTCTTGGACGCTTTAAAACAATTACTTGTTTTTCGACCTTCGGCACTTCACAATTTTGCTTATTTGTTGAGCCATAAGTACTTTTTAATATAATTTTAAGTTTTAAATGTGTAAATGTGTCACATATTTGTTAATTCTCTTTTAACCTGACGGGCGGGCACTGAAGATGGCGTAAAGCCGAAAGCGCTTTGCAAAAATTAAAATAAAAATCTACACGCAATACGATTTTTCCTCATCTACTTAAAACAAACACCCTGTATATGGGGGTGAATTCTACATGAAAATAGACGACATATGTACGCTTGAATTGTTTTTATTCCGAATGTATGTACTTTCTCTATTTCCAATTTAACAATTGCAATAGAGACACAAAGAAATACCCTTTCAGAATGATCCTATCCAATTTGGACCTAAACCAATATTTTGACCTTGAAAATATCCTTCAAATAAAATGATCTTGTAACTGTTTTTATTCGTTGCAAATTAACCTAAACATATACATAGCTTATTGTGTCTTCTTTATGACCATGAGTTTTAATGTGGGCCGATGTTTTTTTATCCACTTATTACGACTTTAAACCTGGCCTTCTCGCGTAGCGGCTCCAAGTGATTTTTAAGAATTGAATTCAACAATTTTATTACTAGGAGCCTAAAAAATCTAATATGGTTGCTATTGATATAGTCATTTGAACGTAATCTAAATTTTTTGTGGGTAACTCGGTAGGAAATGTCTCTTTTACGACACAATGAGTTTAATCGTCGCTTCATTCGTCGCAAGTAAATATAATTAGACGGAATTCGGAGTATTTGCAACCGCTAGTAAATAATAAAAAAGTGTAATTGGGTCATTGTTTCATAATTTTTTCATCCTTTGTACCCTTTATTGGATTCGAAAGATGCAATTAAAAGAAACGGCAACACAAAGTGCTTGAGAAACTTCCACCGAAAGAAACATTAATCCAACAACTTCGGGAAAGTAGAAATCGAAATAATTAATTTTCTTTGAGTCCGAGTGTAATAATAAAACTCTCGTGGAACTCACAATGATCGATGCGGAGTTGCATTCCTCCACAAATAGGAAATTGCTCTTTCAAAGTGCAACTTCTAAGAGCCACGGATAGCAGTCGTGCACGAATCTATTGTTCTTGTGCGTTAATGGATTTCCCTGTTGGACACGCTCACGTGCATGAAACTAGCGAGTTGTCAAATAAATAAAATTGTTCTCGGTTTTGCTGATTTTTGTTTATCAAACAAGCGAGAGGTGTGCATTCCTGGGAATATACATGTATCAATTCCGTTCCGAAAAATAAACTTTATATGATCGAAGGCACGACAATGGAATGGAAGGATCTAAAATCAATTTGCCAAGGAGCGTGTTTGGAATTCGTCCTATTATTGTCGCTTTCAGAGACATCCACGGCCGAGCTTCTGAATGGCCAATCAAAGAGGACATTACAATGCGCCGAGTGTGCAAACATCGTTACACCTCTTTTATAAATTCTATGTCGGTGTGGTAACAGGAATTCCCCTTCTGTTCATGAGACGTATTTCAACAAATATACCCCATTAGATGCATCCCAGAGCTGCGAGTACTCGCCCGATTGGTCAAGTATTGTCGCCGAATAATGCATCAGAAAATTTATAGTCCCAGGTTAATAACATTAGCGCAAATATATACCTGGCGGCGAGTGCATATGACAGAGCTCTATTAACAAGCCCTGCTTCTGCTGTCCTCATAAATTTTATTACGCATCGATTGTTATGGTGTACGACCGAAATAATTTACATCTCACCGAGACAATACGTCCTCAAATAGACTGGGCGGGGATTTAGTCTTAAAATTCTAATAAAAATGCAAACTAGAATTTAAAAATATGCTGATTTCGGCGCAAATTCGAGGGGCCCACTAACTCCAACGAAAATTATTTAGGGGCGGAATAATCTCATTATGTCGCCGCTTTGAAAAAATCGGTCGGTCCTAGCTTCATGAGCGAACCGAAATTTAGCGATGCACAAAAAATCCAAACCGGGCAATCAATAATATTTAATTTGCAAGCGTGGCCTGTGTGCAATATGCAACTAATAAATTTGGATGTCCTAGAGTTATAATTTGGAATGCGAAGCAATTTGAGGCAGCCGAATTTTGCGGAACGAAATTGGGCGACCTGCGACATTAATATTGTTTGCGAACGACGCCACCGGCAAAAAATTCGTTTTTCTCGACGAAACAATCTGTCGCTTATGAATGCAAACTAAACAACGAGGAATTTTCTTTTTGTTCGGAGCCAGACAGACGTTATCTGAGACAATTTATTCGGCACCAGTAGTTCAAACGTTATCTGATATTGTTGAAACTACCTTCTGCCACAACGAAACTGTCTGTTTGGAGCGGATTTGATGAACTTCGTTATACTTTGTTACACGTTTGTTATCAGCGAACATGCTCCACGAAGTAATTTGTAGTTGTGAAAGAAAATGGAACTGGGGGCTTTTTCAGCAAAGACAACGCAACGCGAACTTTCCATAATCATTAACAAGTTCCGAACATTTCTCCTGCTAATTAAAACCGGAGTGTGTGGGGTGCGAACTCTTTCGCACACAACTTGGAATCAAGTTCGGTTTTATTATCGATGTGACAAAAAATTGATTGCTGATTATCAAGTTCGTTCGCAGGCAATTTTCGTGCCTGCAAAAGCGAAACCGGCGCCGAACGAATGTTTGATTGTGATTTAGATTTTAAATTAAATATGAAGGGGATGCTGAGTGAACAACAAGCGGAGCGTAACTTTGAAAGGGGAAATCTTGGAAACCGCAGGAACTGTCAGTCCTCCCCCTAGACAAGTCATGCAATTGGTAACGGAAGTACGTAAGATTGCACTTTCTAATAATCACGTTATTAGATCTGAGTCGACTTATTTCGCACTTATTTCATTTACATGTTTCCCATTTATATCATTTTGTTGTAAGTTGTAATAAAACTTATATCGGACGTACAAAATAATGGTTTCAGAGTAAGAGGAAGATTCGTTTGAGAGCAGAAAATGTTTGATTTTTGAGGTGGAGAAATTTGAAATTAAGATTTCTGTTGACAACCATTTCGGCTACGACAAATATGATACATTTACTGTTTTTTTTTAACAAATTCTACCTTCCGGCGTCGGTTAAGACAACTTTTGAGTATATTTTTGGTTAACAGTCATTGTGATGTCAATATCAAACGTCTACACTGAAAAAATAAAATAGTAACTAGATTCTATGTCCTACCCTGAATCATTTTTATTTGTAGGCTCTATACAATCAATGTTGTGTGGTTATAAAAAAGGGAATCTCAGTAGATCATGGTAGCTTTTGTTTAGTTTTTTATAGTGTCGACCTTTGGCGGTCATATATTATGACATTTGGCCGAAACTCAAATGATGCCAAAAAATCTTAGGAAAAATATTTGATTCAACTCTATTTAGCTCTGAATTTTTACTTATATGTAATGTAATTATTTCACTTATTGTTTATTTATTTGTCTATTCTGCTTTAAGTCAATTGCTGATTATTCTTATTTTCAACATTTAATGCAAGAAACCTGTAGAAAGGGCGATTTGTGGACTGTCGGAGATAAGAATAATAATAAAGAAGAATAAACCTTCTTGAGTAAGTTGGAAGCAATGTCTTGTAGTGGCATCCGATTCCCCTGACTTAAATCCTATGTAATATACAGAGAGTAAACTTTAACTGGAATAAATTGGGCATCTTGGGTACAAATAATGTTTCAAAAAATTTCAGATTTGGATTTTTGTTTTTAACTGTATGTTTTTTCATTCAAAGGGCTGTTTTTTGAAATGGAAAGATTTGTCAATTGACACATCATTGCAAAGCTCATAAAAAAAAGGAAACAATAATGTTTATATTTTTTACGTTTTTATTAAATTTATATTATTTTTATTACATACATATTTTATTATTATTTAATTTATTTTATTTATATTATTTATTATTATTTTATTTAATTATTTATTATTATTTTATTTTATTATTTATTATTATTTTATTTTATTACTTATTATTATTTTATTTTATTATTTATTATTATTTTATTTTATTATTTATTATTATTTTATTTTATTATTTATTTTTTAGTAGAAGAGTGTAGACTTTCACGGCCGGCTTTATTAGTGGATGTATTCCCCTTCCAGTTGAATGTAGTGCGTTAAATTGTAATTTTTTTGCTAATGTTTCCATCTCTTCTTTTTATTCTTTTGCTCTAAATTATTGCTTATTATCTCATGTTTTCAGTTCAGCATTTATGTTTAATTTATTTTTGTGTTATTTTATTTAGCTTGTATTAAATTATGAGATTTTCTGTTAAACAACGCATTTTTATTAACAGTCACTACCAACACCACCAACAAACTGCAAAGAGAATTCAATTTCTTGTAAAAAGTAGCGATAAGATAATAAACCCGCAGGAAGAAAAAGAAAATCATGAAAGCATCATCTTTTTAGGTATTTTTTCTCACATAAGACATGAAAGCGTGGAAAAAATACATCATTGTACTCCTTTTTTCATGAGCTTTACACTCAATTGAGATATCTTTCCACATGAAAAAAATTTAACAATGGTTACAACCCCCTGAGTAAAAAAAGCTGATTTGGCTGAAAAGAAGCAAGTTAAAAACAAAAATCGGCATGTTTCAGGAATGTTTTGCAAAATAATTTGTATTCAAGAGACTGGATTGATTCCAGTTAAAAATTCCACTCTGGATGTGGGCATGCAAATTTCTTTAAAACCCTTAAACTGAATCACATATGTGAAGCCTTTGGAATTATTTCAACAGAATTCTTCGTATTTTTATCAGGTAAAAATATTTGTGAGTATACAGGTTTATTTTCAATGAAATGATAAAAAAAATTGGTACTTAGAGGGCGCTAAATACAACGTGTTCAATTTGAACAATTTCACACATAATAACTCAATTTTTTAAAATAAGATTCCCAATGGTTTTTATTGTTTTTCATTCCTTTTTTATTGTCTATCAAATATCTCTCTTTAGCAATTTTATTTTTATTATAAATTGTAATATTTTTGACTGTATATTTTACAACAATTTCAATGTTTCGAAGGCACTTTTTGAATTCTTTTACAATCTAATTGAATTTTTAACTTTTCTTAGGTAATTATTCTTTTTGTATTATTATATTTATTTTCGAATTCTCTCAAATCGAACCTTGTATTGAAATTTAGATAGTCAGGCTAATAGCTTCGTCTATTTGCAAAACTTTTTGGGTTCGCTTCAGGTTTTTACAGGGATTACAAGGAGAAATAATGTTCAGTTTCTTTTAGTGCGTGAAATTATTTTTATATTTATATTTACAATAGTATAACTATAGTATAACTGACAATAGTCTTAGATTTTGTAAATTGCTCAATATTTTTGAATTATGTTTTTTTAGGTATTATTAGTTATTATTAGTTGTCATCTCTATTTATGTCCTTATTTTTTCGATGTTGTTTTCAAAGTTTTAATGCAGATTATTTTTATTTTATACTGGTTTTTGAGATTTTCTTTAATTATATTATCCGTCAGATTGTTTTTTTTGCTGAAGTTTTCTGTTTCTTATTTTTGTTCTTTTGTTCTAAATTATTGCTTATTACCTCATGTTGTCAGTTCAATATTTATGTTTAATATTTTCTTTAATTCTGCATGTGTAAGATCATACAATTCTTGTATCCTCATTTATCCTAATATTTATTCTTGTAATTTGTTTACTTGTTTCAACGAATTTGTAAAAATTTTGAAATGATATAAATTTCCTTGCTCTTGTCCCGTGGCTAAATATCGAGCCTAAAATATTAATGCGAGAGATTGACCCAAAAGCTCGCACGGGCTCGTTTCATTTTTATTCTGCCCGGGATAGCCCGTTTTATTGCACTGTTATTATTTTATTAGGGTTGTAGTGCGATAAAGCGCCAATATTTTTACGATACAGCCCCCTTGCCTTCAACCCCTAAAACCGAAACCATTAGGAAACCTTGCCGAACCCTGACCGTCAGCTTTTATTGGCAAATCTCTATATTTGGTCTGAATATTGTACGAGAATGTGTGAGTGGCGTAACCTGCCTACATTTCTATCCTTGAATAAAATAAACATGAAAAACGTACTTTGGTGTGTATTTGGAGCGTCACGTTGCAGCAGAGAGATAAATCAATACCGAACGTAATAAAGTGACAAATTTATCAAGAAAAACTGAGAAATGCGGCAAGTTGCAGGTCGTAAGTCACGACTTTTTCTAAAATATAATGCCGAATTTGCTGCAGCGCGAAATTATAGATTGTAGTTCGCACTTTCGGTTGAAACCGAAAACTTGAACTCAGAATTCTATTACACACACTTTTGTCCTATAATCTGCAAGTAATCTAATATGACGCTTAAAAGTTTATTAGAAATAGAACGAAATTGGGATCAAGTTTAGGTAATAAAGTGTAAGCTTACGAAACTTTTATTATTTGAGCTGCTTTTTCGGTCTTATTGGCGGAAAGCGCAATATATTGCCATCCAGAATTTCAGGAGACGCTTTTTATTAAATATTAAGCTAGAAATGACGTTACACAGGCTGATGATTTTTGATAAAACAGGATTTTCGTAGTACTATTTATTTATTCATTATTTTGTTGGAACAAAGTTGTTAAGAATGCTTTATTTACTCGAGCAAGTAGAAGTTGTATAAGGATGTAATTAATTTAAACTTTGTGGACCTAAAACAGTTAATTTCTCAACAAATTTTTACTCCGCGGTAGCATTTTTAATTCAGTACATTTCATAAGTTAAATACTAGAATTTTAAACAATAAATTTTTTTTTAACTTATTTTAAAATGATTTTGTTAATAATTTGATAGATAATTAAATTGAATTAACAGGAAAATGTATAAAATAGGAATAAAGATTATGAAGGAATATCCTAAATAAATACCGGGAGACTATAAATAATTGACTTCAATTTAGGTAATTGGCAACAGTGAGGAATTGGTACCAGTTTAACTGTCGTCGTGATTTATGTGTATTAACTTTTCAGGTTAGAATATTGTTGTCAAAAACTGTAACTTACCGAATAATAGCGAACGAAAAGTGACAAATAACGGAGAAAATGGTTACAGCGAGTGATCGAAAACATCTTCCAGTTGTAAAAACCATTTTGAAAACAATTCTAATATGGACAATTTTTAAATTTGACGTTTATTTGATAATTTCAAATTTGAAAATCAGTGTACTCAATGGAAGAGTTAAAAAATATTGCCAACCTCAAAAATTTTCAATCATTTATGCTCTGCCGGTACTACAGAGGATTGATGAATTCAGTGAATTTAGAACTTTCAGAAATATGTAATAATTCAAGCAAATAAAGGAATGGGACAATAAAAATTCATTCAATGAAAAAAAACAATCTAGTAAATTAAAAAGTATAAGTTATGAATCCACACAAAATAATGTTTATCAAATCTAAAACTTAGGGAAGAATAGTTTGTCCACATTCGCACCTCCACTGAACATGTCTACCGCAAATGTGGACAAAATGTTTCGAATTTATTCCAATGGACTACATCTACAAAAACTGGAAAACCCTGATTTCAAAAGGATTCCCTTTTATAAAAACCTCTCTAATCGCACATAAGCTAAAAACATAAAAATGTATATAATGCTTTGAATCTGGAGAATTAAAAATAAATATAAAGAATCACTTTAAATTTTCATTTAGAATTTACAATAAATTTCAATAATCCTATGTCTTGAATATATATATAGTTTAGATGACGTGTTCATTTAAAATCTAAAGGATGATAAAGATAAGGGAAGAAATTATAACAATATGGAAAGCAACTAAAGGAAATTAGAAGTAGAATTTCTATTGTTCAAAAAGAATGAATTGGAAAATCCAAATAAATATTATACATAAATTTACTCAAATCACAAATACAAATTTTCAAAAATATAAAATTAACCGGCTACAAGACAATTAGCAACCGAAAAATTGAAAAAAATTTAAAGAATACTGAGAATGTAAAAAATATCAGATTTCTATAACGCAGATTCTAAATAATTTAAAGGATTGTGAGCACCTTCGCAATTCTGTAGCAATATTAAAAAATTGTGTGGCATAGAAAGAGGTTTAAGAAAAAACAGCTTCTAAGCGAAGGCCGAATTAAAAATCAAACCGATTTAAGATCTGAAGAATCTAAATAAATTGAAGCTTCGGTATGATCCAAAATATCTTAACTATCTGAACGATCTGAAGAATCTAAAGGGTCTGAATGATCTGGAATATCTGAAGCTTTAGAAGGAATTGATTGTTCAGAAGTAACTAAAAGATCTGAATGATTTGACGAATCTTACCTAATAGAACTGAATTATTTAAATCATCTAAAGGGTATCTAAAGTTTTAGAATGCTAGAAATAATCGGAGTATCGGAAATATATGAATAATTCAGAAGTTCTGACGGATCTAATCTAATGGATTTGAAGGATATAATCTAAATTATTTGAGCAATCTGATGGATACTAAAAATCTGAAAGATTTGTGGTATATGATGGTGCAGAAGGCAAAGTATCTGAAAAAGCCGAAATGGCCGGAGCATCCGAAGTATCTGAAATTGAAATATTTATGTACCTGAAGAATTTAAAAGATCTGAAGGAATTGAAGCATCTGACGGTTCTAATCTAATGGTTTTCAATTATCTTAAGGATTTGATGGATTGCAAATATCTGTAGGTACTTTTTGAAGGTTTCGAAGGAACTGATTATGGAGGATCCGAAGTATCGAGAGTAGCCCAAATTTCCGAAGAATCCAAAGCATTGAATCTGAATCTGAAGTTCTTAAAAGAGCTGAAGGATTTGAATGAAACGACGGATCTAATAAATCTGAAAGATCTTAAGGATCTGAAGTTTTAGAAGGGTATAATCGATGTATCTGAAGTATCTAAGTCATCCGAATTACCTGAAGGATTTGAAGGATCTGGTGAATATGAAGGATCTGAGGATTACAAGTACAAGTAAAAGCATTTTATTATTTGAACTTGATTATTTCATTTAAAGCTCCACAAGGTAACATATTCAAAAACATCCATCTGAATGAATTAGATAAAACAGGGAAACTAAGAGAGTTCTTATTATAGAAATATTTTTAAAATATTGGCGCTTATTATACGCAGACATAAAAACGCACATAAATATAAACTCGTTAATTTTCGAACGAAGTTCCTGAAATTGAACGACCAGGAGTAAATGCAGTCGGGTGCAGTAAACCCCCTTATTCATGGCAACCATAAAACTTGCTTTTACGTGCATATACTCCGTTTCTTTATAACATCCTTAGGAAAATGTTTCTTAAAATTTTATGGTGCAGACTCACCGTGCGAATTGCCATCCACAAAATATATAACTTTACAAAAAAAATGGTAATTTTAAGAACAAAATCTACCATACAAACTTAGACGGAGCCGAGTTTATTAAGACATATGTCACAGATATGGGAAATTGTGTGTCGTATCTCTCACGAGCATTCAGTATGTTCCAAAAAACGGACGAATTTGTCTTGACAAAGTGACTTTCAGGCTGAAAAAGCGCTACATGCGTTTTATGGCTCGTATTGGACGCTATTAGTTTGACCGGTATCCGCAATCATTTTTATAGCTCCCGGAATGACAGACGGCACGATAAGCCCGAAACGGCCACATTGTGTTTAATAATATCATCTCGCGATCGTTTACAGATAGCAGATAATAATATTTCTCCGTCATGAATATTTATCAGAATGCTTTAAGCCGTTTTCGCTCCGAATACATCACCCGAAACTTTAAATTACTACATAAATTTAAAATGCAAAGTGAACTATCGGGTCGCAGTCTCGGTTTCTCATAATTCCCGAGATCGGTGTGCTTTATTTTCAGATTGCCTTACCGTGCGAGTTATTCTTCGTCTCTAGCACAATAAAGGACGAGGATGGGAAGGGTGCGTGGGGAAAATCACGAACGCGGTGTCATATCACACCTCGTTAAACATTCTGACGAGGAATTCCAAAATTGCTGTTGCGGGCATAATTAGTTTTTTCGAAGCTGCAAGCTACGTAATGAAGATTATAAATGCGAGCTTTTAAATACCGAAAGCTTGCACACGTTTGCTGTAACTTATCGACGAAAATTCCCGTTTTAATCTCGACAAGACTCGCCCGTCTTGCAGAATCATTAGTCCATTGTCAATCACCGCTAATTTGCCAAAAACACTGAACAATTTTTCAGCGCTCCAAAATTGATTCAATCGAAAAACCGGCTCGATTGTCAATTAGTATAAAAAGCGGCAAATGAAACGTTCGTTTCGACGGGTTTGTCTTGTCATTTTGCAAATTACACGAAACGGTTTAATTATTTTGCGTGAAGATAATAGCCGGATTGAAAAAGCCCACGCTTTCAACGATTCATCAACAATAAATGCTTGAATGTGCCGTTTTTGTTGTCGAACAATCAATCATTGTAGCGGATGGAAGTTTTTGCGAGCTTCATAAAATGTGCTAATGCTCCTTCTAAATTTAGGGCGGCACACGGATACAAAATGTTTAAAACGTAACGCGGACGCGCGATTTTTTTGTGTAAAAAAATATTGACAATAAACTCGTACATATTCCCCGAGTCGTGACAATAACAGACCGTGAAATTTGTTTTTTATTGCAAAATTCTAACTCCTAGTTTTATATATTTATGTCGCCAAATCACCCTTAATACTTTATCAAAACCAATGATTGAGCCATCATTTTCAAGATTACCTTAACCGCTAATGGCGAAAAATAAACAAACGCTTCAAAATATTAGTGTTTCTTTTCAAATCATTAAAAACCTAATTTTGGCCAGAGCGCCATCTATTGACAATCTGTTTAACTAACATCTCCCCAAGCGCCTTCCAAGCGGTAAAACGGTGAAACAAACATTATTGCGATGCGAATTAATCGCACGGGGACCAACCAGTTTAAGTTATCGAGTTTAGTTCGCATCGAGTACAAGTAAATACGCATAAATCCTAGTTTCGTCTTTGAAAATAAATCGTAAACCGATAAGTTCGCATTAGAATACCCCGGAGCCGTGGCACATATTCAGCTACTTAATGTAAACAAAATGCACAACTGAAACCGAACTCCATTTGCATGGAAACATGCATACTCCAGCAACTATTCGCCCTCTTTCAGCATCGCTGAAATGTTTAGAATCCACAATAAATTTGTATGTATGCACTTTCAGAGGCTTCTCGGTTGTGGCCCCGGAATTGGCCGTACCTGGAAAAACGACAGCTGTTCTTGTAACTCTGCACGGCCCAACGAGTCTTCGACCTCTTAACGTTACCCTTCGGCTCCGACCCGATGCTCCAAAAGGGACAAACCAACAGCTCGTTGAAACCACTCAGGAAATAAGAGGTGCGTACTCTGTATTAAATTTTGTTTCTGTCGATTGAATATTGAACCGTCTCAAAATAGACAGACAGTCAACGTGGAAGCTTTATTTTGTCTACAAACTGTTGTTGTGTTGTTGAGCTTCGGTCTGGTGCTATAGTTTTAGCATTAATGCACCTTTTAATTCATTATTCTGACGCAAATAAATAACAATTTTCCTATTCTTCGCATAATTAAACATTTCTCTCCAAATGGTTCGGATACATCTATCACTTCTTATTGAATATTCCATTAAACACAGAAATAATTGCATTAATTTTAACCAGTAGTATAACTCGTCACCAACCCAAAAACTTTCTTTTGTTATAAACGTTTGTTAACAAGTTAAAATTGTTTGAAGATTTGACTTTTATTTTGTACCCTGAACAGCGATAAGCACAGAACAAAAAACCACTGCAAGAAAACATTCCCTACGTTTGGATTTTTCGACGCAGCAGCTCATTAAATTGATAGTTGCTATTGTAAAATTCTGGAATTCAAATTGACAAATGTTACTTATTTACCAAATCCATAGGCAGATTGTCAATTTCAGGAAGGGTAAAATGTTAAAGTAAAAATGCAATTTCGAAAAAATAATGCTCGACTAGTTCTACTAGATACTGGTTAAAATTATTATTTTTATTATTAAATTATTTCTGGGACATCCTGTATACTAAAGACGTTTGGAATCAAATGTTTGAATATAAACAAAATTATTAAAATTCTATGCATATTTTAAAGTAGATTTACAGCAATTGCGCATAATAGTCATAACTTATTGGAACTGCAATTTGTGACTAACAAATGTAGTAATTATAATTTGGTTCTGTGCCGCCGCGATTTATCTAATTTGCCAACAACTGGCTAAATGTGTCCTGCAAACTATCAATTCATTAAATATTAATAATTTACAAACAAATTTGTGCACATTTTTAATAATGAAATCAACTTATGTTGCAACCTTCTAGACTTGAAAAAAATGTTATTTTTACGGCTAACGTTCCACAAAACTCACGTTGTCTTGAGACTTGTTATGCTGCGAATGGTTTAGTCGTCAGGCATGACATCTCATCCGGAAAGCTTATGTCCCGGAAGTAGTTTCAAATAGCAGCCGTCCATCATACTCAGGCCACCGCTGCTTTATGTGATGTTTATATAGCAATAAAACACCAGACACTACTGTAATACACAGTTTGAGTGCTATTGCTATATTTTCAGGTCATTCCATGAAACTACATTCAGGAAATGAGCTTCCAAGCATTTTGTGGTGTCATGTTTGTTGCGTAACGCGTGCACAAAAGGAATTAGAGTAGGCCATGGAAACACTCTAGAATTATTTTACTATTACATCAAAAACGGTGAATAAAATGAAGTTAAGGATGCAGAGATGGCATGAATAAAACACATACAAAATACTTAAACCTTCAACTTGATGGAGTATTATACAAAAGTGGAAAAAAAATTAGAAGATTATGAATAATCTCTAATAAATAATGCGGAATCTGAAAGCAGGATACAAAGGTTATAACGAAGACTAGAATGTGATAAACATAGTACGATACAGATGTTACAATTGTTCACAGATGACTATGAATATTAGTAACATAACGACACCCAAAATAGGAAGGAAGTATACCATGATTAATTTTATAAATAAACACATATTTAAATAAAATAAATACTGCCGAACCAAAAAATATCAAGCATTTAAAAAAATCCAAAACAAAGTTAATAAACAACGGTGGTATTAATCGGGTTTGTTGACCGTGTTCCATGCGAAGTTCCATGAGGGGGGGTGTAGTGAGCGCCCTGAGAGGCTAACTCAGCAAGTGATCCCCATGAATCTCTGCCAAACGTTTCGTCCACACACTTTTACAAAGTTAATAATTTAAAGAATGGTTCTTAATTACAAAATATCAAACATTTTCAGAGCAGACAAAAAGTTCAACGATCTTACATATATGAAGAATTTACAAAATTTGAAAAATATGAAGGATCTAAAGGATTGGAGGAATTTGAAAGACCTGAAGGAACTAATTTGAAGGATCTGGAGAATTAACGATGAGGGAATCAAGGATGAATGAATGAAGGATCTGACAGATTTTGCACTTGAGAGATCACTAAAAAAATAAATCTTAAAAAATATTCTAAACTCGTAACTAGATACTCAAGATTATGCAAATCAATCAATAAAAACAAATTCGCACACCAAAATAGCTCTTATAATATTTTTGACAATTGTAGAAATTGGCCCAGCGTGCTCAATTTAATACTGTAACAAACTTAAACTATTTTAAACTCGTAAATAGATAGATAACTAAAAATAAAAAAAATAATCAATAAAAAAACCGGTACCTTAACCAAAATTGCTCCTAAATTATTTTTGCCAAGAATTACAAAAATTGGCCACGCATGTTCATTTTAATACTGTAACACAGAAATAAAAATTCTAAACACGTAATCAGATATCTTACAATAAGCAAATTAATTAATAAAAAAAAGTCCGGCGCCTCCACCAAAATTGCTCCTATAAAATGTTTGCCAAAAATAATAAAAATTGGCCCGGCGTGCTCATTTTAATACTGCAACAGTCAAAAAATATTCATAACTAGATACCTAAAATAATCAAATTAATACAAGTGCTTCGGTCAAAATTGCTCCTATAATATTATACCTATGGCAAAAATTATAAAAATTGGCCGGGCGTGGTCATTTTAATACTTTAACACAAAAAAAATTCTAACCTCGTAATTAGATACCCAAGTTTAAGCAAATCAATCAATAAAAAAATCCAGCGCCTCTACCAAAATGGCTCCTAAAATAGTTTTTGGCAAGAATTATAAAAATTGGCCCGTCATGTTGATTTTAATACTGTAACAGAAAAAATATTTTAAACTTGTAATTAGATACCTAATATTAGGCAAATCCATCAATTAAAAAACCGACGCCTCCACCAAAATTGCTTCTAAAATATTTTTGGCAAGAAATAAAAAAATTAGCCCAACTTCACTCACAGTGCAGCAACTTGTTACAACAAGATATTCAACATTTGAGTACAAAACCAGGAGTAAAAAAACCTTTCCTAAAATAAACTTTTAACTTGCGAATCAAAAAAAAAGTTTTGGCTGCGTGTTTTGAATAAAGTAAAAAGAAAAGTTTTCTCAGAAGACGTGAAGTGTACTTGGACCGGCTTTCCGTCATGTCATTATAGATAATGGACAGGAAAAAATAGGCAACAAATAAATTTAAAAAAAAACAGTGGAAATGAAATTGTTAGCATTTATAAAATAGAATAAATTTAAAGACTAGTTTTTTACAATTGACAACACAATGGAAAATGTAACAGGTACTGGTTTATGATATTATTTTTGCAGGTACAATGTATTTCAAAACTGTGATGTAAGGCATTAAAAGATAACAGATGAAAAATAGAAAAGTATTCTCATGAACCATTTTCATGTAAATTATAAATGGTAGTTTTTAAAATAGATTAAGAAAAAGAAATTTTCAAGATGCCATTGTCGTATCACATTGTATTATATTTTTAATGTAAGATACAAAAAATTATTGAATATTTTGTCAGGTGCTAGTCGGTAATTGTACAAATGACGCTTTTTGTAGATCTGATTTAGCGTCACATAAATGACAATTACGATTAACAAATTTAATTTATTACATGATAAAACAAACAAATGCGATGTGAATTGGTTCGATAACACGCACTCGACCACAAAACTCATACCACCAAAAATGCAATGGAACAAACTTTAATTTCAAGCGAACTGACGACTAGTTTGTATACAGTGCATGTTTCCAGACTCTACTATCACCAGACGAAAATGTCATAAGACATTCAACACTCCTCTTTCACGTCGTCATTTAAAGATAATAACTCAAATTGTCTGCACCTAATGCAAATACACCGTCACAATTAATCCTAAAATTCTCTTTTACGCAACTACAACTCTGCAAATGATTTACGACTTCCGCATCCGATACTCGAAGCTAGGTAAATAGAGACAGACGACAACAACAAATATCTTGCAGAAAGAGAAATGGAATCTACGTTCGTCTGAGTTAATGGCCAGGAAATTACAATAATGCTGCGAGCGCAAAGAGCGCAAGAACACGAAGCAAAGGAAATTAAGTAGCGGTAGTTCATCAGCTAGGCCTAGCTGAATTAACGCCGCTTTTCCAAATTTATGGATCAAGCGTGAGCTGTTTAATACGAACTCTGTAACAATTACCTTTGTTTTTTAATTAACAAACTTTGCGAACGTATGAAGGCTCCACAACACGGCCATATTCCCATTTCGCAACGCCGAAAGTTCCGAACAATTAAAATTAAACACAAAAATCGAATTCGGCCCCCACTAGGCACAAGCTCCGCCAAATGCGAATATAATTACAAAATTGAACGCAGTGCACAAAATTTAATCCATTTTAATTACGAATACATCAAACAAGCTGATCCTGAGCTAATGGCGGGATTTGTAGCCTCCGCAGCTTCGTTAGTGACGATAATCATCTTTGCCTTTGCTTTCGGAAAACTAATACGCCCTTCGTGAGATGTAAAAAAATTTACCGGTAGAGCCAACCCGATTATTTTCATATCCACCTCCAAAAACCTGCATCAATAGCGGTCTGTCGTTTCTGAAAATGCTCTTCATTATTCTCCATTGAAGAGGAACCGAATTGAATGCCAGAATAAAGTGATGCTTTCACGAATGAGCAAAGCAGGGCCATGCTTCAGACAGAATCATGTAAATGGACTAAATTATGCATGGGGGATGAATAAATACAAGTCTTTGTTGGCCTCATTAAGCGCTTAAATAAATCACCCATGGAAAAATTTAAATTTGCTGTTATTTGTTGGGGCGATCGTGTTTTGCTATAGAATGTAATGCGTTCAACCCTTTGTTGAACCGGTGTGAGACAAAATGGGGGTTGTTACGTTATTATTACGACTACTTTAACTATCCCCCGGCTGCGAATACTACACTGTTCTAGTGTTCGGGCACGAGTGGGATTAAATGCACTCCAAATTGGATTTTTCAGCAATTCGTGTAAGACTGAACCGAGTCGAGAGCGGAAACATAGAAAGATCTGCATACATTTTATAATCATTAGGCGAGATTGAAATTTCGCCTGAATTGCCCCATCATCTCTCTCTCGAGGGATATTGATAGACATATTAGTCGAACACATCCGTATCACTCAGAAGCGTCCCCCATCTATTTATATTAATTAATGGGGTACGTGCAATGAATGCAGAGATTTGCCTAATATTGATGGCAAAGTGGAGGCGAAACTAATGGCGAAATAAACACATTCCGGTTGCTAATGAGAAGGTCGGGTACATGTGTAAACCATGTACGGTTGGAACGTTGATGAACACACAAGGGCTCTGACGAGATCCACGGGGAGGCTCGCAAATTAAATCTTGCTCGATTAGAAAGCAGTCAGCTGTAGGCAACAGTTCGTCTAGTTTCACGAACCAGCGGACTGAAAGATTGTCATTGCGCTCAACATCGCCAGAGGGAACACCTTTTTGCTTTGCCCGCCAAATCCGGCGACACCTTCGCCGGTGCACATTTGCATAAATAAAATAACATGAGACGTTTAAATTATTTATCCGCATTCGGCAATGTCACAATAGTATTAAAGAACTGGTTTCATAAGACACTCTTGTAGGTTACGAAACGATTTTTGTAAAAGAACGAATCCAGAAATGTGTTATGAAACGAGATTTTAATACAATTTCATGTTTGAAATTAGAATGAGGGACTTTGTCGAAAGTTGGCAGCGTCATGTCACTAAATCCATAAAGCCGCCTTTTGTATATTTTTATTTATTTCTATGCTTCCACAAAACAGCGGTTTACCGCCGTGATGGCACTTGGGGAATGGGATATATTAGTTAAACAGATTGTCAATAGATGGCACCATGACCGGAATACGTTTGTTAATTAAACATATTGTCAATGGATGGCGCTATGACCAAAATACGGCTTTTAATTAAACAGATTGTCAATAAATGGCGCTATGACCAAAATACGGCTTTTAATTAAACAGATTGTCAATAGGTGGTGCTATGTTCAAAATTCGGTTAAAAAACATTAATTGTGAATTGTTTATTTATTTTTCGTCTTTAGCGATGAAAGTAGTCTTCAAAATGATGCTGCAATCATTGATTTTGATGAAGTATTAAGAGAGAAGTGGCGAATGCTTGTTATTTGTTATTGGTTTTGGTAAATTATTGGAAATTATTGTAATTTTTAAATTTTTCAATTATTACAAATTTTATTTTTTGACGTAAAACTTGTAATTGTCACAAAATACCGACAACAACATCTTTGAGAATACGGTTTTTAAGAATTCTAAATGGAAATATTAATTTTGAATTGTTTGTTTATTTTTCGTCATTAGCGGTGAAGGTAATTTCAAAATGATGGCTCAGTCATGGGTTTTGATAAAATATTTAGAGGAATGTCACAGCTCTGATTTTCACAAATCGGTAAAGCAATGTCGGGCGGGAACATCTTGTCAATACTTGACAAGGGGCATTGCGTGTTCTTTTTAATTTAGTACGAATGGTATAACACGATTAAAAATCAATAATGCTTTTATTCAATTTTTTTTAATACATACATTTGTCCCACCGAGAACGACTACATCGATCAATATAAGATAAATTTGGTGAATAAAGTAATCGATGGTAAATTGTGAAAATTTGTGTATATGCCAAAAGTTCAATGAATATAATTATAAGTTCTTCTCTATATCAACGTGCTTGATTTATGTAAATATACTTTTTTTAAATAAATTTAATTTGAAATGGGAACCATGATTTTAGATTATTTTTGAAAGCTATCCGTGAAAACCGCACAAAAAAAGAGTGAGAAATTACGTAGAAACTAAAAATTTATAATCTAATTATGTAATGTTCTTGCAAAAACCGCTTGAATACGCGGATTTTTGTTTTTAAATTGCCATCTTTTGACGTAAAAATTTTGTCGATGACGTCATCTGTTTTTGAATTATGACATCCTAATTTTTTGTAGATGGCAACCAACTTTTGTTTTGTTTTAAATATTCTTTTCAATTCTTTATTCAACTATTAGAAAAAAATTATTAGAGTTAAGTCAGGTTAGTTTCAGCAGTTTTCAAGAATTTGATTTTAAAAGCATTGGGTGAATTAAAAATAATGATGCATGTAACAGAATCTGAAAAAATTCAAATGTTAGTTATTTGTTATTTATTTTGGTAAATTAACGGAAATCTATTGTAATTTTTAATTTTTTCAAGGAATACAAATTTAATTTTTTTGACGTAAAACTTGAAAAAATTGTGTATCAAAAAACAAAAATAGTTGCCATTTAAAAAAATTGATGTCATCAACACAATTTACGTCAAAAGATAGCAATTGAAAATCAGAAATTGACGTGTTTAATCGTTTTTCGCAAAAACATTACTAAATTATCAATTTTGTTCCGAACTTTATGATCCATCTGTATAAAGATAATATTAATTTGCTATCTACTTTACTGTCTGGTATCAAAATGGCGATTTGATGGCACAAGTGAAACAAAAAATCTTCACGATATTAAGGCTCGTTACGAACTCCAAATACATATCGTACTGGCCCTATTACGACATAATAAATATTTTCGCACCTACGCTTCATTTCGTTGTTTTTTCCGATTTTTTTTTATTTACTCATGGATCAAAAAATAGCATTTTCTCTGTATAATTATTAGAAATATGGCAACCGATTATTATATTTTGTGTCCGTGACAAAATTGAACGACATTTAACAATATTTTTACATAATAACGTAAGTTAGGTCAATTTTGCAGGCGCCTAACAGTGTAAATAACAGCTACTCTACTGTACGAGTGTAATTTCCATTATTGCTTTTCTGGTGAAGCCAGATTTCAAACTACGTTTAATACCACCTACTTTGAAGTTCGCTTTAACCTCTAATAAATGCTTTGAAGCTGGACTAAAATTGCAAGCTTTATGGCAAAAATCTGGTCTTTTCACTTAGCACTCGGCGCCGCTACTGCGCGATAAGTTATCATAAGAAAAAAAATTATTTCCATATATTATAAAATGACGTAGTTTCCCTCAAACCGAATTTACAAATGTAGCGGTTTTAAAAAATTCTTTAGTGCGGTGTATTGAAAGTTGTATTATTACACATTTTCCCGTTACCAATGCAAAAATACATTTTTGTGGTAAAAAACACGATAAGAGTGGATTATAAAATATATTGGTAGAATTATTTAATTTATGTTTTATGATTTATACCCTGCATTTCAATAAACTAAGACCACTGAAGCGCTTCACCTTAATTTTGACGTGTTTTTTGTCATCACGATTTTCTTTAACCAAAAGCACTATTTAATTCCTATAAGACAGTGCTTTCAACATAATCAATTATTATCATTATCATGAAAAGTTCTTGGCCAATAATGCATTTTTATTGCATTTTTTGTATATCTAAAATATATTTTGTATTTTTGCATTTCAGATTGAATTACTGCCTGCACAATGTTTTCTAAAGAAAATTGAACCTTTTTGTAGGATTTCACATATTTCCCGAAGAGATAGCTAAAATTTAGTTAAGACTAGCGCTCGATTTTTGAGAACAGGTGAATAGCAATATGATTTGCATTAGTATGTAATTTTTTGTGTATTATACAAAACTATTTTTAAATTCTCTAAAATACTATTGACAGAAAGATCGAATGTATTATATCGTTGAAAAGCTAATTTAATGCGTATTTCAAATATGTAATAAGAATGTGCCATTTAAAAAAAAGTTGGTGGCATTAATCAAAAATGGTACATTTTAAAAAATAACTCATATTCTGCATAACTCTAAAAAAATGTAAAATACAATTTAAAAATATTCATAAACAACAAACATTACAGAGTTCAGAAACTATAAGAAGACGGGAAACGTCCTTTTTAAACAACAACTTTGATCAACAAAATATAAACATTGGAAATAATATTTTACAACCACTAAACCACTAAAATTCGTTCTGAAAATTAAATTTTTATTATTCCTATGAATTAGTTGTTGTTGTTTTTCCAGTGTAGACCTTTCCACATCGACAAAAACTGTCATTCAAAAATTTGTCTAAACAAATCTAAATCTAACGGTTAACAACAGTGAATTTTTAGTCATTTCAATGCTTTTAGTCTATTTGTTTTTAATATATTTACTTTATGTTAATCATAATTTAAATTGTATCTACATTTTACTGAACGAGTGTGTATTTTTTAGTCTGTGGTAGAAAAACCGTTACGAAATAGTATTTTTTATATTCAACATTTTTCTCTAAGTTCTGCCGGTGCCTCAAAATTCGAACAAATTGTCCCATCAACTGGTTCACCACATCAAAATTAGAAAATAATCCAATAAACATTAGTCCAAAGGTGGCACCATATTAACTGTGGCATATTTTTAAGTGATCGACGCTTCTCAAAAATCGAATCTAAGAACTATCCGGATGGGGCTCCCAGATAAACGATTCTGGACCCAGCCAAAAATGAAGATTTCGATTATGTGAATATTTGAGAAACAGACTTTCTAAATGCAGTTTATCCAGTCAGGCTAATTTGAATCAACCTCAAAAAACTAAACTAACTAAATATATAACAAATACAAGGAATAAAATAGATATTCCGAAAAATTGTTGGTTAAATATGTGCATGCAAGAAACGAAATTTGTAACTTGAACTGAACTGAAAAATACGAAAACGTGGTTGTAAAAACTGCATTTAGTTTACCACTCAAGGACAAACAGCGTACAATCGTGGTTGCTAATTTTTTTCCTATTTTCAGCATGTCTCAAACTTTGTAAATAGATCATAGTTTTAGTCCAAGAGCTGTATCTTTACAAAAATGTTATTAATGGACCTGGTTGCTCGTTTACTTATAATTCTCTTTACTTCTTTTATTTTTATTTTATTAAGTAATTTCAGAGCAAATTTTTATATCATAGAGAACAGTGCCCCTTTTACAATAAATTTCGTAATACTTCTATGAGTTTTTTATTGAGGTGAGACCTACGTTTCAATTTTTTACTAGTTTTTTTTCTACAAACACGTTCCACATCACTTACTACTTGCTCATAGTCTGTGATTTTTCTTAATGAATATACAAATTATTTATATTTTTTATACCAAATATTTATTATCAGCTCAAAATTAACAAACTACTGTAGTGACTAAAGTTAGCTTATTTATGTCAATAACACACACATGCACAAAATGCATTAAGTTTGTTTAACATATTTTCAAGGAGCGGAAATAATTGTAAAGAACTGCTTTGAGTGGTCTACGAATGAAAAACTCAAAGACGCACCAAAAAGCACCCGCAAGTCATCAAAAAATGAAAAAATTAGCAAGCTGCACTTAGAAAGTCTACTTTCAATGAACAAGAGAAGCAAACTGCTACTGGTGAGACAACTTTTAAACGAAAATAATCTTTATTTATGGCCATGTGACCATTCTCTCATTTACAGTTTTTATATTTTTAGAAAATAATTCTTTTTTGTGGATTTCAAACATTTTTTGCGTAACCACAAATTTTATATGTGATTTGCGTCATCCATCTAATATTCAGACAACGGCGGTAAATTGGGAATAATAGGTTTGGCTTAACCGAAGAGCTGGTTCATTATTGTTGTTTTTAATCTAGCACCAATCGCCGTATACGTATCTTGCTATTTCACTGCTGCCTCAAAAAATTTGCATTTTTCCCGAAAACAATCCCGACACTCGAGGTGGCTTTATTATTGGTTCAGCTGTGTGTCATAAAACCGGATTGAATTGTGATCTGCAGACAGTAAATATTTTCCTATCCTAGGAGAATCAACTGAGTAGATAAAAGAAGAGTGGTTGAAGTCAGCACTTTGGAAATTGTCCAAAAAAGCTAACAATGTCATTGTCAGTTAAACGTGCGAATTTTCGCGTCGTGTTAAACATGCAAATTGTACATCTTGACGGATACAAAAGACGGCGTTAATAAATAATGAAATTTTCATAAGCGAAAGGTATGCCCGGATCGATTCCTGCGGCTTTCAGCGGGATAAATTCTCGTTACAGGTGTCAAGTCATAAAACCGCAAACGTATTAAAATATGAAGTTACGCGAGGCGCGAGGAAAACATTGACCCCAGGAGGGTCCTAACGATAATTAACGAGTCCGACATAGTTTCCGGGGCAACCCCGCCTTGAGACCAGAAGTAACGATCATTTTAATGAGACGAAGTTGCCGCCAAAGTCCGGGGCAATATGTAAAATTCGTCCATAAATAACGGATCGGAAGAAGTCAATAAAAATAGACGGGCAAAAGCGAGCGGACGACTCAATGGAGAGCTTTCGAACTTAACCACTGCCTTCTAACGGACTCCAGATAAACATTCACAGTTATTTCCGGAACGAGAAGAATCGCTCCGGCCCACTTCCTGACCGGAATGAAGAAAGTCAGCGTCGGAACATTGATTCATGCAAAGTAAGCGGCGGAAGGGTCAGCAAGAAAATCATTTTTCTTGCGCGTCCAAATCGTTTTTTAATGCGGCCACGATTTGGGGCGCCCCTTCTAAGTACGCGAGCGAATGAAAAATTTAGAGCGTTCCTCTAACTCAAGTCATATTTTAAATGAATTATTGCACCGAGCCGCATGAATAATGCATAACATTGGAAATTTACTGCAAGCATGTCGGTTAAATTTTGACTCCATTCGTGACTTGGAAAATGCCCATCGATTTAAGCCCGACTTATGCGTTAAGCGAAAAATTAGCTCCGACCAAACGAGCCTCGTCGATAATTTACACCGACGAAATTTCATTGGAAATTGGGGATTTCTTATTCACGGTGCTTTATTCGAACTCGACTGAAGCATCGCGGTATTGACCTGGAAGAACTCTTCATCATATAATCCGCCCTTAAACTTGAAATCTGCACAGTGCCCCGTTATGCGGCTTCACGAGCCTCAGATAGACTTCAACTAAGTAAGCTCTAAACCGCTACTTAGTATGTAATCCTCCCGCGATGTAAATATTTAATTTTTACAATTTGTAAGGAAACGTCGCTGCCTCTCCCTTATGATTCCATTGAAATTTAATTGCTCCACTCTCCGACGAAGTTACTGCAATATTTACAGGGCACGAAGTCAAACACGGAAGATGGAGTTTTATGTTTTGGTAGGATATGCTGTAAAAAGGGCAAACGAGGAGGGTCTTTGAAACTACCGTATAAATAGCGCCATTTTTGCGAAGGTCAAAGCGTGACCGGAGATTGCTGCGCAAATACGCGTCACGATGTAAAAGCTTCGCCCCAAATCACTATTTTGGGGATTTTATAGTTGTATCTAATTCGTACATTATTTATAACAAAGAGCATTTATTTTCATTTATTATTATTGTAATATACAGTGTGTTTGTGCCTTATGTAGTATCCTGGAAAAACGAGTGAAAAAAAAAAGACTCGGCAAATATATGCGTAAAACAAGGATAGGAGACAATAATATTGTTCGGCTGTGGTCGGAATATGTCGACTGCTTGTCGCTAGCGCGCGAAATAAGAACCCGCTCTTAAAAGTATGTCTTTCGTTGGCCGTTTGGTCCTATCTATGTTTTACGTCCATATTTGCCGAGCTTTTGTTTCTTCAGTCTCTCTCCTTCCGGTTACTAGATAGAGCACCGCACTGTATATTTTATCGAAAATGTAATTACTTTATAATGCTGTAAAATATTTTCGTACATTAACATTTAAATACGCTATACTGTCCTGTCTCCTGCACAAATGTTACCACGTTTTCTCGTTTTATGCGAGGATTCTTGCTTCCGCCCATTATTTCCCCTTTGTTATAAACACTAGTTAGTTTTTTAAAGTTTAGCAAGTTTAGCGCATTCAAAAGAGAATCAGAAAGGCGAGTGCGAAAAAAGAGAAAGTTTGTTATTTTTTGAAGACTTGATATTGACGTGATATGATATGACGTGACTGACGTGATATTTTTCAATATATTTATGCAACACTAATCGATAACAAATAATGCAATACCTAATTGCTAATACCCTTCTTGTTTAGTATTTTACCTACTATCTTATCCCATGTTTGCCTCGGTCTTCCCTTTTTTTTCTGTACTTTTTTCACTCGTCTTGCAGTATTCATTCTTTGTAAGTTTTTTTCCAAATGAGTTGTCTGTTTTCTACAAAGTCGAGCGTTATTTGAACATTTAAATCTTCTATAATTTTATTGTTACTCCTAAACTCGTCTGAGTTTAATCTCTGCGGCTTGGATCCTACTTTTTGTAAGTCCGTTAATACCCTGATCTCACAGCCAAAAATTAATATTAGTGTGTAGATAGTTTTAAAAACATTTGTGTTAGTTTTTTTGGAGATCACCTTTCTACTAGTAAAATTTTTATTCATAAGAAACATGTTAGCGCGTTTTCTGTTGATATATAATTCTTGATTCCCATCTATTTCCACTACTAGGTAGGTACCTCCTGAAATGTTTCAATTTTTCAATATTTACATTATCAATTTTTATGTTTATTGTTTTTCGTTTTTTACTTATGACTTATGTTCTATATTTTGCAGAACTACGATTTATCTTTTTTTTGTACCCGATTGAAGGCCCTCTCTAGACTCTAGATCAATGAATCCCAAAACCGTGGTTTCCGGAAAAAGAGGAAGAAAGTCTTTTTTGGACAAAATTGGATATCTATAATTTCACAAAGTACATTGCATGAACGATTTTTTTTAATTCGCGCACTACAATCAAAAAATTGACAAAAAGTACTTTTCATATTGAAAGTTTGAGAACCCCACCGCTTGAGCTGGATTTGAAGCAGCCACATTGATTTAAATCAATTTTATTGACAAATATCTCATTTTAACTTATCCACTTTTTCCAGAAAGTTTCTTGTTGTCTTACTTTTCTGTTATTTCTTAAACTCTGAAACTATGGTTGTATGTTTTGTTTTCTTTAAAGCAACGTTGAGATTTTTTCTAATGTGTTCTCAATCGTGTTTGTTATTGTTTTGTACTAAAGTTTCAACTACATACAGTTCCTGTTTTTTATTTTCCTTGTTCTCTAGCAGTTTTGGAACTTTTCGTAGTAACTTTATGTTCTATAAAAGAGCTTTAGGTTTTCTTTGCTATTTTTTCCAATTTTTTAACCAAATTTTGTTCACAGTTTTGTTTCGACTATTGTCACCAACTCTTCTACTCTCTTTCTTTCTTTTTTGCAGGATCCATAATTTTCTGTGGTTTTATTATTTACGTATATTAGCCAACTCTTTTTCTTAATATTCAATTGTTTTTTTTCTTTTTCCCAAGTGGTTTGTTTGCTATTATTACTTTTTTACTACACTTCAACGTAGCTGCATCCAGTAATGTGTTTTTGAAATATTCCCATACTTTTTCAATCCTTTTTTTCAATAATATGCTGGTTTTCACTGTTTCTTCCTTGTTTTCGAACTTGTTTGTTAGCGTTTCGTTATATTTCTCACCCGTTCCTGAGTTTATACGTTTTTATGTATTCGTGTTCTCATGAATATTTTCTTTTTCTGCCCGATTTTATTGTTGCATGTATTCTTCCTTTTCGTTTACTCATAACTTTTTGATTTGGCTCTACTTCTTGGTGTCTAAACTATGACATTTTTCTTGGCCTTGGATCTGGCAAAGTCTCTCTCCGGCATTTATTCAAATTCTAAATAACGTGTATTCAAGTTCTTAAGATATGACATTAAATTGGTTTGCATTTTTGTTATATTTTATATTACGAGTGCATCTGTGGGCTTTTTTATCTTTCGTCCAATAATTTCGTAGCTCTTTTTTGCTTCAGCCGCTAGCTATCTCTCTACTGGTTCTTTTTCCAAGTATATCAAATAAATTAATTATAAGATTGGCTTTGCTCGCTCGGGAAGATACTTTAAAGCTTATTTATGAAGAATATATATGTACATGATTAATTAATATGTAATTGAGTGTATAGAATAGAGGAAGTTAAATTTTACAATATACCTTCGAGGCGTAAGCAAGTAATCATCGAGAAATAGTTACAAAGGTTGTTCTCTTATAAGAAGAGAAAGCAAAAAATACAGTTTTGTAACTATTATTGAAGGCAGCTAGTACAACTAAAAAAATGATAACATTAAAAGTTACAAATACTTAAATACAATAAAATACAGTCACAATGTCGATTGAGATGAACAATACATTGAGAAAATTATTACCATTTTACTCAACCAAGAGTCGTTTACGAGTTCTATTCATGGATCAAAAACCATTAGTACCATTTAAAACATCTATTCCGTGTATTACGTTTCGTAAATTTTGAAGGATATTACAAAGTATATTCGATAATTTTATTTAAACATAAAACAGAGATTGGTCTAAAACTATTACAGGAGCGTGGGTTCTAAAAGCGTCAGTAATAATATAGTTTATTGGTCTATTGACATATACAGTGTTACATAAGAGACAATGTAATATGCGTAGAAAACGTTGTGAAAATGTGTCCTTTTTTGCAAAACAAATGGTGATGGAAGATATATTCATTAATTATCCTACATGATACAAGTGTGGGGAATCTCCCGGAAGTGAAGTATAGACCGTACAAAAAAGGGATTTTCAGTAGGGCGAGTAATATGTGGTAGGGCATAGAATCTATCTTTTGTTTTATTTTTTACAGTGTAAGCGTTTGACATTGACATATCATGATATTTGTCACGAACTGTCATTCAAAAATTTGCTCAAACAACGTCAAAACTCTAAATCATTTTAAATAAATATCATGACTTAAAAAAAATCCAATTTCACAATTTTCAGACAAATGAAAAACTGTCTAATTTAGTCTAGGTGTGCTTATTACTTTTATATTTCGTTTTAAACAACGATGTGTGTTGATAACTCTTAGATTTAACTATTTGTAAAAATATATAGATGAAAATAAAAAGGCCAGTGAAAATTTCGGACTTACGAGGTATGATTTGTGGCCATCGATATGCAAAATATTAAACAAATATACACATAAAATCTGAAGAAAGTTGCTATAAGCCGTCGTATGTGAAACGGCACAAAATTGATTTTTCCTTTAAAGGACGTAGTATAGTAAATGATTACATACAAAGCGTAGGTTGTATGGGTGTAAATATTCTACATATTAACAAAAATTCATCGTCGAAATATTTCATTAAAGGTCTTCAAAGGAAGTATTGTGTCGAAAATAAATTATTAATTACATTGACGAAACTTGACGGATAATAGCTTAATTATACAGAAATGTATAATCATGTTAACTTTATATTGATACACTGCATTAGGTTGCTTAATTATTATTGTTCACGCTGGGTCTCTTTTATGATTTTGCTGTTCCAGTAAACTAATTATAAGTTTTAACATCAATTGTTTGTAATATACAGAGTGGAACTTTTAAGTGGAATAAATTCAATATCTTAAATACGAATGATTTTACAAAACATTTTTCCCAAAAAAAACACGTCGATTTTTGTTACTAACTTGCTACTTTTCAGCCTAATCAGTTTGTTCATATTTATGGGGCTGTAACCACCCTTAACTGTTTTATTCAAGTTGAAAAATATGTCAATTGACACATCATTGCAAAGCTCATGAAAACGGAGTACAACTATGCATTTTTTCACGTTTTTATTTATTTAATTTTTTATTATTTTTAGCTAAGGTTTGTATTCTGTCGCCAAAACCAATCATAAATAAAATTTCAACAAGATTTTCTGTTAAATAGCGAATTTTTATTAATACTATTACTTACCTATTACCTATTACTACACCTATTACTACTTATTTGTCAAATAAAAGATGAAAACTAACAAAGTTTGCAAGGAGGTTAAATTTCTTGCAACAATGGTGATAAAATAATAAATCCGCGTTTGTACCGCCTGAAGTTAAATAAAAACATTGAAGCTTTTTAAAAACAGTTTTTAGGTATTTTTTCTCACATAAGACATAATATGATTATCGCAGTTATGAAAATTCAAGTTCACGTTTCATTTTTTCCTAGCGCTGACAAATATCAGCACTAGGAGAAAAATGATAACTGCGTCAAATCTCAAGATTGATAATCTGTCTAGAAATAGTTTCTTAATTAAACGACAAGAGGTTTGCTTTTAACGAAACTTGTTTATGGCATCTTTTATTAAAACTCAAGATCCTTGCACACATTTTAGGAATTTGGATCAGATTGTTGGAAATAAATGTGCCAGCCATTATTTCGGATGTGTTTCACTTTACATCGCGTTTGGAATGAGTAGGACCTAATCAATTTGATTACGTTCTTGAGTTTCGTCGTTTCCATAACGCTTCGCATGCGCTGGCTGTATTGCTGATCCGGCTCGGAGATTGTTTGCAATATCTTAAAATCACCCTGTCTCTAGGGTAATAACGTTCTGCTTATATATGCTTTTAACTCTCCAGCGAACATCTGTACACAAGGGCTGAAATGAAATTGTGTCAACTACGTGTTTCAGGTGATGCCAAAAAACATGACTTCCGCCCTAAACTTGCACGCTCACTTTTGGCGGACTTCAAAGAAGTAATCTCGTCGGGGTCGACCTTTTCCCCACACTATAATTTTTTAGCTTGAAAAACGCCGATCCACACTTGACGGCCTTAAAGTTAGGAATTTATGGACTTTATAAGGCCTTTCGCGGAAATCTGCAAAAATTTATTAACGCCGAACGTATAAATTTTATGGTTTTTACATTTTCTTGAGTTAGTAACCCTACATGCATGTCTTTGGCGAATTTATTCCACTCGCAGCGACAACATCAACAAAATTAGCATTTCTGATGTCTGTCTTCGCGTTTTCGCTATAATTAAGTAATAAACTGGATCTGGAGCCCTAATCCTGTTTACATTTCTTCCATTAATTCTGAAACTCGTTTTATTGTCGACTACTGCTTAAGATGTAGAGAGGACTCTTACTTTTCACATTAGCATTCAGTCAAACTGTCTATTATTGAACAAATTTAATGTTTTACTTTTATTATCTACACTTTTTCCAAGTGTAATTTAGAAAAAATGACTTGTAATTCAGATTAGTGAATTCCATTTCAGAAAGCGTAATTTGTAATTCATATTGATCAATTGTATTTCAGAATGTATCAATTGTACTTCAGATTGGTGAATTGTATTACAGAAAGAGTAAATTGAAATACAAAACTTTACTTGTTTTACTATTATTTGACATTAAAACGAAAAATTGCTTCTTTGAAACCAATGGAATATTGGCCTGAAATTTTGATGAAAATCTTTTAATATCGTCTAGTTTATAGCGGTTAAGTCAAACTTTGCATGTCAATAATTTAGTATACAGGGTGGCTCATGAACACAAATTGTTAATTTAATCGAATTTTTTAAACGGAACGTATTGTATATTTTGGTATCAATCGATAACATTTTTGATAAGCTATCCAATGACGTTCTTATGATTAATCATTTTTTCAACTTTTTAACCAACTATTTTTCAAATTATCGATATTCAACTATTCAATCATATCATTAAAAACCTCATCAAAAATGTCATCGATTGATACCAAAATATACAGAATGTTTTATTTAAACTTACTACAATTCAAAATTCGAATTAATCATTATGAACTAGAAGATATTTAAAAAATTTCTGTCAAAATATTAAACCAGAATTCTTATTGGTTTGGGAGCAGCGATTTTTCAAAAAAAAGAGGCATTTGTTGGCTTAAATGTCAAATAATAAGACAACAACTGAAGTTAGCTCTACAATAAGTTGTACAATTAATTATCTTATCTTTGTTTTCGTGGGAAAAATAAAGTAAAAATTATTATAATCTTTCTTTTGTTTTTTTAAAATCAATCACATCATTCAGCTTCTAATTTTTTTAACTAATCATTAACTATTATATTATATTATAACCCCCCTCATTTCAAAAAGCACAAATAAATATACTTTGTTTAATATTATGAAATAAAATAAAACCTACAAAACAAAATTACTTTTATACTTTTTAGTAAAAAGAATTTACCTAATAAATATGTTTAGGTAGGTACACAAAACAAAAAAAACACTCTTTTATCTTAAGAACGATAGTTATTTTTATTACAAAACCAGAAACTGCAAAAGACAGCTTCTGACCGTGTGATTAACAAAACTTTATGTATTTATTTATTATATGTATTTTAATATAATAAATTACATTATTGTTAAAATAATTTTGGTTAAGGGATTTATTTTTCCTTTGTAGGCGGTACCTATTCCACGATATAATGAGATAAAATACTTTTTTGACATTTGTAAGTTTTGAGTAATTTGAGTGCACAATTCTACTTACAACAAGTAAAAATGGGTAAAGACACACCAACACATATTCAAAATGTAGCAGAAACTGTAATCCAGAATTTATTACCCGAAAATTCAGTGTCGCCAACATAAAAGCCTTCATTGAAAATGCCTGCTTTCAATTTTCTTGTCTATGCAGGGAAATGATCGTTTTCAAGACGATTTGAGCGCTTGCAAAATAACTAATTTCAGACGGAGGCCGAAAAAATGTTTTCTTCTAGAATTTGGTCATTTCGTATGGTTCTCTTGTTAGCGAACTACAATAAAATTAAAATTAATAAGTATCTACCTATCTGCCAAATACAAAAAATAAATAAATATTTTTGATGCAAATAATCCTTCAATCGAATGTATCAAAATAAGAAGAGTTTCTCAAAACTTCCCGAATGCAGTTTCTGTTTCGGCCGTAGTTTTTTGCCGAAACTAGGCCGAAACCGAAAGTTCGGTCGCACACTTACAATTGATTAATTTGAATTACAATTTACTCTTTCTAAAATACAATTCACTAATCTCAATTACAAGTAATATTTTATGAATTACATTTGGAAAAGGTGTAATACATTCTGAATTACAAATGCTATATTCTGAATTTCAATTACACTTTTTAAAATACAACTGATTGTACAACCGTGGACAGTCAAGAATAACACTTTAGCCGGCGGGTGTGATGCAAATACCGACTCAATGACAATATATCATAGAGTCGGTATTTGCATAACACGGGTGTTATTCTTGACTGTCCATGGCTTTAATAAATTACAATTTACCCTTTCTGAAATACAATTTACAAATTTGATTTTCAAGTGATATTTTTTTAATTACACTTGGAAAAGGTGCATTACATTCTGAATTACAAATGCTATTTTCTGAATTTCAATTGACACTAATTTTCTGAATTACAATTTACCCTTTCTGAAATACAATTCACTAATATAAATTACAAGTGATATTTTCTGAATTACACTTGGAAAAGATGTAATACATTCTGAATTACAAATGCTATTTTCTCAATTTCTATTAATACTTTTTAAAACCAACCTGATTATACTGAATTACAGTTTATTATACCCATTCTGAAACACTATTATCTAATCTGAAGTATAATATAATTTATCCTTTCTGAAATACACTTCACCAGTCTGAATTACAATTGATAAATTCTGAAATACTATTCACTTTCTGAAATATACTTGATCCTTTCTGAATTACACTTGGAAAGTTGTAGTAAAGTGTTTAATATTGAGCAATATGAAAGGTTTTTATTGATTTGGGTTGCAAGGGTAATTAAGAGGATTATGATAATTGTCACACAAACAAGTAGGTGGCACACAACTTCTTCATTTTCCGGTGCTGGATTTTACAACTTGCGTTTATTGTTCTAGGGCACGGAATCCTGCCGCTAGAAGTACCCATGGAAGCATCCGGAAGTTACATTCTCCAGACTCTAGTAAACTGTACCGGAAACGACCATTGCGAGCTGCAAAGTTCATCTCAAATGAGACTAGTCGGACCTGTCAGAGACGTCATTATTCGCCCCGCCAAGCATGCTTACAGTCCTGGGGAAACCGGTAAGATCAGATTTCTAATTACATGTGGATTTAATAAGATTTGTAGTAGTCGCTTCGATGTAGCTGTGATTGAAAAATTTCGAACGCTCTCAATTTCGCTGTTTACGCCGCCTGGAAATCCGCTTAATCGTCAGTTAGAAAGTTTTGTAAACTCGCTACGGAATTGTTTAGAGTTCTTTTTGTATTATTATAAAAGCCTCGAACGCGTCTTTGTGTCTCTCGGGGGAATCGCTAACCTTCGATTAAACGAGTTTCGGAGCGTAATAAATGTACGCATAAAAAGCACAATTTTTGTCGCGCCATCATCCGCCCGGATAAATTTGTTAAATGCAAGATTAATCATCTCGCGACAAAAACTGATGCAGAGATCGTGCCGAAAGGGGGTTTTGATAAAAGTTTTTTATCATTTCAGTATCCTTCTGGGTATTAGCGTTGGATCATGATTTGCAGATTGCGTCTGGATCAATCGGAAGCGTGAGCGTCAAGGATCCCGCCGGAACAAAAGTCGCTTTATGGGATCAAGTGTCTCTGGATGAAGGTAAATAAATAACGCTTTATTCTGCGCCCTGTAAATTATGCAACATCTCTTCCATTTCGCTCGCGTTTCAGGTGTGAAAGCTTTCACTCTTCCTCTATCCGAATACGTGAACTCCGGCAGGTGGCTCCTGCACGTAGAAGTCGAATCGTCTGAATTTTCAGCCCCGATTGAGATCGCCCCGGGTGTGGGAAATGGACTTCCAGACGTGGCTGCTGCCGAAGAACATTACGTGGAATTGCGCTTTGGCAGAGAGATGAGGCGCCGCTATAAACCGGGCCTGCCGTTTTCTGGAAAGGTGAATAATATCGTTTTCATAACGCCGAAAGTCGCCTTATCTTATCTTCAGGTGGAGGCAATGAGCACGGAGAAGTCCGTCCGAGTGCGCGTCAAAGTCTACGACAATACCACTTCTATCTACAGCCAGGATATTGAAATATCCAACGGGGAAGGCACATTCGTTGTTCCTGCTATCTTGGCTGACAGCGACGTTATTGCACTGCAGGTAAATAATGTATTCTGAATCTGTTTGCATATTTTGCCGGAGAGCTCACCAAGAGCGGCCATAAAAGGACGCCACAATGGATTTATGCATAAATGCAGACGCAAATCCGTTACATTTTGCACAATAATGTAATTATATCAGCTTACAGCGTGTAGAGATTTGTTTAAAATCGCACCGCTGTGTTCCATATCCTCTTCCATGGGACTAATTGTTCCCAAATCCGCGGACAAATACGGAAAATGCAATCGAATAGAAGCAAATTTAACGAACTCGTATTTCGCCGCAAGTTTAAGTGCAAGAGCTTGTAGTCAGGTAATATAGACGAGCGAGTGTGAACAATTTTCTTCGCGCTCCATAAACCGCTCTTTATTTCTGTATAAAAACACACCGGTTGGACGAAGAGGAGCCGAAATGCGCTCGGAAAAATTTCAACGCGCGCTTTCCACTCCTGTAAACATCAATCAGTTGAAATAGCAAATCGTGCGGCGGAAAACAGATTTAAATGTGTTAAATCTTGAAAATCGGTTAATGGTCGCTGCTCGATTTACACATTGCCTCAGCAATGAATGATACTCCCGGCGCATCCGCCAATTTTCACATTGTTTCAGGCCGAGCTAGTGTCTGTGGAAAGCAAAGAAATTGAAAGCCACTACGTCCTGGCCCGGGAACCGATCCATAAATGGAACTCATCTTCGGATTGTTATCTTTTAATCGAAGGCGTCGAGCACACCCTCCAGGTACAAGGTGATTTAAAAACGAACAATTCGTCATGTCTTGGAGTTACAGCCGGAAGAAGAAGCTCACGTCGTCATCCTTTCAACGTGTCCTTGCGAACGTGACCTGCATTATGTCATCACAACGGATGGACGAGTCACCGACTGGGCGCAACGGCGGTATGAGGATCCAGTGTTGCCACCAACTTCCGGTCCTGCAGGAGCTGTTTGCCGGCTTAATTTCAGGTCAGTCCCACGTACACAATTACCGAACCAAATCCGAAATGTACCCCTTCTCAAAGCCAATTATCTCTATACATTTATTTTTCAATGGTGTTTTTTTGTCGGTCATATCTCCTTTAATACTTCATCAAAACCAATGATTGAGGCTTCATTTTGAAAATTACCTTCACCGTTATCTGCGAAAAATTAACAAACAATTCAAAATGTTAATGTCTCTTTTAAAATTATTAAAAACCGAATTTTGGCCATAGCGCCATCTATTGAAATGTTTCCACTTCCCAAGCGCATGCGCATTGCAAGCGGTAAAATGCTAAAACAAACATTATTTCGATCCGAATTGTTCGGACGGGGACCAACTAGTTTTATAAATATTTGAACAATTTAAATAAATTTGCTGATCATATTTTCAGTTAAAAAAACAATTTGACCAAATCTTCCGCAGGTAGGCAAGCGGCTTTATTTTATGTTTTTATGTTTTATAATTGGTATGCCAGAGACGACTATTTATTTCTCTGTATAATATTTTTTCATAAGTTGGTTGTAGCGTTTTCGCATTGTCTAAAAATAAAAACACTAGATTAGACCAAGTTTGAGACGTTGTATAACCAGAGAGGGTGACAAAGTGTTGGTATTTCTGATCAGAGAGACCAATTTTCTGTTTGTAAATAGCGAGCAATTGCGAGCAAATGAAGAGAAAGTTTTGTAAAAGAACACGATCTCCGGAAAGTTTGGAATTAAATGTCCTAAACAGATATTGATAAAAAAGATTCATGTTTTATTCCTTGTCAACTTTCATCAAAACTGTCAATTAAATTTGAAGTTGTTTCTCGACTCTGCTCTTACGCTTGTGGTTCTTAAATTATGCTAGAGGGACTTACTGCAAGGACTCATGACGTCATAAGGCTTATCAAATTGAAGTCGTATTAGTCTACCATCGGTGTAAATTATTAATTTGTGCGTCCATGACGTAAAATACGAGGGTAGTTTAGAAAGTTATCCACTAAGGGCCGTTTTTTCAATCGTTGATTTACTTCTAGTTAGTAGGTTTCTATGGAAATTTTTGCAATTTAACCAATTAAAATGCTGCATTTTTAGTTTAACTAGAGGTTTAACTTTAACCAACGATTGAAAAACCGGCCCTTAATCATTAAAACGCTGTATTTTCAATTCGTTCTTTTTCTGTTACTCTCTAGGCTTAATCTTTAAGTCTTTAAGGCTTAATCTTTAAGTTAAGAGTTAACGTCTATGATGTATGTTATCTCAGCTCATTTTAGTTCTACAGTATCGCTAAAAAGTACGGATACAATAATGTATTTTAAAAAAGATTTGCCCGAATTTTTTCAATTTTATTTTTTCATTTTTTTCGTGACTTAAACGCAACTTGATTTTTTTAAATAGCACCGGGGAATTCAAATTAAATATTTTTCAAAAAATATTTTTATAAACTTACAATTCAATATATTCCTGCATTCACTTGGATTCTCTTATATTCACTACATTTTCTTTTAAATTCTGCCGAGGCTTAAGTTTGACGTATTGTAAGATTATACATGAAAGGGGTGAGACACGATAATTTTTTTAAATTTACAACTTTTGTTGTTTTTCGATTAGTACGTGGAGAATTTTTCTTAATTTTTGACTTTTACAATTTATCATAACACTAAGCTCGTTGTAATATTTGTTTTTGAAAATATCGTACTTTTATTTCTTTTCGGATAATTTGTTGTTTTATAATAATATATTTTTCAGTGGTTTTAATTTCCATGAAATAGACAAAGATTCTCTTCAATTCCTTTGAATTTTGTTAAAATCAAGAAAAGCTTTCAGATTATTGGACATTCAGATTCAAAATGTTTCTTCGAAATGTTTAGTGTCTCTTTTTGTTCTATTCACTTGGATTCTCTTTCATTCTCAACGTTTTAGATCCTTCCAAATGCTCTTGAATTTAATGAGATTCCGTAATCTGTTCTTTTTCTTTCAGAGTTTCTTAGACACACCTGACCTGAAATGTTTTCAATCGTCTTAAATTTCTTATTCCAACAATTTTTGTATCCTTTTGGATCATATTGGATTTTTCTACATCTGGTGAAGTGGCAAAACCGGGCCACTGATAAAATATTTAAATTTGAGATTTTAATGCCAATTCATGCTCATTGACGTATTGTGCATGCTAAACAATTAATAATCAACATAAGACCCGTTTGTATAATTTATTTTTTTATAATTTATAAAAAAATTGATTGAAAAAATCCAAGTATGACGATTCGGAGACTTTTTTGTGTCTCCTGTAAAATTTTACTTTTCGTAGGTACGTGGTTTTGCCATTTCACAGCCGATATTTTCTTTTGTACGATCTTAATTTTTTAAACCCCACAAGTCCTCTTCAATTCACTTAGTTTTTATTGGCACCCTTTCGCTGTTGTAGAACCAGACATTTAGACTACGATTTTTTCAATTTTTCTTTGATTTCTTTGCATTCGGTGTGACGTCTCTTTGCCAATGTCCTAAAACTCGGGGGCGAAAGAAACTGTGAAAGTCTATTTTGCAGACTTACCAAAGGAGAGGATAGCTTTTTTGGGGAAAAGTTGGAATAAGTGTGTGAGCGTTCAAGGATCATATTTTTATTATATGCAGAAAAATAAATTTTTATTCGTTTCCTGACTGATTTCCTTTTTGTCTAAGTACATAACTGATAACCGATGAATTAAATATCTAAAATATGCAAATTCTCACCCGTAAGAGTTGTGTGAAATTAATTTATTATCGTTTTATGTATTGCCTTTTTTATTGATTTTATTCATTTGGTGCTCGTGGGCAACCATTTATATGAACTAGTAATTCCGACCTATTACTTTTTTTAAAGTGTTAATACGAAGGGTAAAAATTAATTAAACCTATTTTAGATTTATGGGAAAATGCGTATTTAAATATAACAAACGCAGTTCGTCTGTAAAAATTGACATTCAGTGAGGATGTCTGTCGAAGATGTAGCCGAAACGTTTGATACTTAATAGTGATTTTTTTACAAATGACGTTATTTCTCCAATAATCACGTAACGAAGTCGATCCATTTAATTTTAGTGTTCATTTCAAATGCCAATGAGGGATTTGGCCATAAAACAATTAGCAGAGTAAAACTTCTTGCGCTTGAAATACTTCACCAAATTGCTTCCAGCTTCAAGCAAATGTTCCGTTTGATCTCAGTTCCCAACTTTATCTCGTGAAACGTGCAGCAGCGATGTAGTTTGTACATTTTACACTTGCAACAAGTTTTTTGTCTCGTTGCCCTTTCCACGTATGTTGAAGCCGGTAAGCTACAGCCATGTCAACATCGATATTTTTCTTTTGAATCTTTGTTTCGAACGGTCATAATGGAGTTCCGGGAGCAGGTTTATTTATGTTAGAGATTTGTCCGATAGCCCGCGACGAATGCAGCAGTATTACAACACTCAAGCCAGCTGAAATTATATCCACCAATAGCCGAAGTTTACACAAACAACACAAGTTTGCTTTCCATTCAGTTTCAAATGCAATTAGCAGAGTAAATACAACGGAACAAAATTAAAACAAGCCGTACGACCGCAAACTTTGCGACAAAATTTCTTCAGTGAGAATTGCAACTTCGCTCGACTCCATTATCATCTGACGCAAAATTAATCATGTGGGAATGCACAAATTGCTGATAACAGCAGCCGACGCTTTGTTTTATTGCAAGCAAACTTGGGAATCTGCTGATTCCTTTCATACGTTGTGTTTAATGAAGTTCAAGTTCCAGCCGGGTGTGAAATTGACTCCTGTCTCTCGAGAATTTCCCCGAGCTACATTCATTTTACGGATTATAGGTTGTGTTTTGTCTCATAAAAACTTCGATAATGGCGCGGGTGCGTTGTCGTAAAATTAAAACTTTTGCCGCGAGTCCCTTGCGTCCTTTATGGAAATCACCAACTCGACACAATCTATATTTTTATTTCCTGAATTCAAAAAAGGAGAAAATTGATTGTGTCAGGTTCAGTGAATACAGCGTACAAAAATGAGTGATTCTCAGGAGGCCATGAAAGATAGCTTTTGTTTTGTTTTTTACAGTGTACACCTTTGGCATTGATAAAACAAACGTGCGTGCAATAATAAAACGTAGGCCATGGAATAACTTTGACCTTCAAAAAGTGTAGCAAATTTGCGACTTGATTTAACGAACTTACATAAGATAGATTTAGTGTATTTTTCAACAAATTCAATCTACACTTAAACGAATAATTCCAAAGTTACATGGCCTACTCCGAATTATTTTTTTCGTCCGTTATTTGTATTACCAACCCACACAATTTATTAGAAAGAATGTAAACAAGGAATTGTTTGTTAAACAATAATTTCATTTGCAATCAAATTACATACAAAGTACACACAACAATTCTGGATTCTGAAAACTGGAATCACTTAATTGTAACATCAAGTATATTTTTATGCATATTAATAATTATTTTTTCGACTATACCGTATTTAGTATCTTTACCTATCGCTTTCATGCAGTTTTTGGTGATTGCTCTATTGCATAAACTGATCGAGCAGTGCAAAAAATTGTCATTTGCTTTTCCAGCAATAAGCAAATTGAAGCCTAAGTTATAAGTCAGCTTGCACATCAAAGACCGAGGATTGAAAACTTAATGATTCTTGGCTTTGGCGTGAAAACTTACCAAGAACTGTGTGACTTGTTTAAAGTTACAACCGGAGAGTAATCCTCTAACTCCCTTGTTTGTTGATAAAACTTTAAATCGTTTTAATGTTACTGGAACAGCAAACTGAAGACATTAATAAATACAGGAGTTGCGCCAAGTATTGTCGTAAAATTGAAAGAATAGTCTATAACTTCTGTCACATCTCTCATACTAAACGACAATTAAAGACCGTTTTGTAATCAATATAGTGAAGGGAGAAAAAAATATATATAAACGGTAAAATAAACCGAAAGCTCAGGAAGCTTGTGTTCTATTTTTCCAGTGTAGAGCTTTGACACTGTCAAATCATTAAAGGACGTCCAAACCTCTCTTTTGACTTATGACCTTGGCCCAAATCGACGCTTGATAAACCCGAAATCTATTGCCATGAGCATTTTAATACACTCTAACCAATTTCAAAGGGTTCCATGTCCTACGCAGCCACTTTTTATTTTTCTACGCATTGTTATCATTCGTACAAAAGTGAAGTTGATGCAAGAAGCTTCACATGTAAATTATTATCGTTGATTTCAATCTGCAACGTGCTGCACATTTATTTTTTTACAAAAAAGCTGTATTTGCCTGTAAGCAGTATATGGTCGTAATTGGCCGAATTTTTCTATCATGAATATCCGTCAGTGGATTCAAGACACACTCAACATGCAGAAAAGTTGAGTATGTTCTTTTGGATTCTGAGAAGCAAAACATTAACCGGAAATATACAGGGTGATTGATTTAAGGCAGTCATTAAAACTTTTCCAACTTCCCATAGAGATAAAATTTGAATTTTGGCAATCGATCATACTCGAACGTTGCTAATTGAAAAAAAATACTGCCATCATAATACTGCTTCCTGTTTCACCGGAAATGGCAGCAACTTTTTAACTTCAAATGGCAACCCTATTTTATAAATTTATATTAATATTCAACTTTTTAGGTGCTTTTAAAGAGCCTAATAACGTGGTCTACTTGCCACAGTTACCGAGCTAAAAAAAATTGTTCAAAATGGTCAACGGTGGACTGCTTTTCAAAAGTGAATAATTCCGCCACCATTTGAGATAGAGGGATGTGAAAAATTTCATTCTGTAGACAAAACTGTGGGCCAATTTTTTTCAAATAGAACGGGGTACTTACTGCGTTGTTATTCGATATAGAATAAAATTACCAACAAAAAATCATAAGCATATCATATACCTATACCTATACCATTTCGAAGTTATAACCGTTTTTTTCCCCAAAATTGTTGTTTTTGTTTCGAAGCAAATAGTAGGCTAAAAGAAAACAATAAAATGAATCTATCGACAATTTCGTCACCTGTCAGATTCGTAAATATACAAATGAAGTTACGCTAACTGTCAACGAATAATGCAAAGAACATGCCGAAAATTTAACAATAAATATGATGATTTATCCACGATGAACAAACAAAAATATATGTATCAGCTTTCTATGTTACTTAGGTCCAGAAATATTCGCATTTAATCAGACCGCTGCAAAGGTTCATTTTAATAAAATAGTTGAATGAATCGAAAACAGTCCATTTAACTGTAATAAACTCGATCTAAAATGAAACGAATAATTTAAAAATCCAATTATGTATAGATGTTTCATTTAAAATAAGAAGGTGGAGTTGCGCGAGGGCTAAATGGAACAGCCTGTATACCCAAAATATTTTTTAATTTAAATTTTATTTTTACCACGTTACTCGTTATACATATACAATATTTACTCTTTTAATGTGTTTCTATGTTAATGTTTGTGTTTTCACTGCACTGAAAATGGAGATTATCGCTCTCTGAGACTAGTTTGCAAAATGAATAAAAACTACTTTTTATCATTTTCTTCAATTAAAATCTTGGATCTACATCATCATGAACAATGAAAATTCACATTTATTTTTGAGTGACACCTAACTAAACTTTTCTTTTAAACATTTTCTTTAACCATTCATATTTAATACCTGAGCCACAATGCACCAAATACAGTTGTATTTATCTTCTACAAAATCAAATTACGTATTCCTGTTCTTGAAAATCTTTGGTCACAAGAATCCGCATTATGCCATAAACGTAGGGAAATCCCTTAAAATAACATTTTAAAATCGATGGAATGAATGAATGGCCTACGCATTCCCAATCCGTTCGACATTTCTCTTCGGTCTAGTTTGTGGATGTTATCTTACTTTTTCCTCCAATTTGTAGGCTTTCTAAGGCTTCGTTGCCGTTACTTCTCATTTTGTTGTTTTGCAGTCGTTTAGTTTCATTCGCAACTTTGGCTTGCATCGAGGGTTCTAGTGTTATTCGGTTACGAATTCTGGCTTTTCCGTTTTTGTAATTTTGGTAAAACATGTAATCCATCTTTAACCTGGATTGAGTCTTTTCTGATTGAATTGGGAGCACTCTGAGCTTAGCTTTCGTTTTCAGGACTCCAAGTTTTTGACACCCATCAAAAGTTTTGTTTGGTTTTCTTGAATCCTAAAGTTTCCTGATTTGTTAAACTGCTGCTTTTAATATTGGGTCCAAAGTGTTGTTCAAGCACGTGCTCAAAAAAAATGCTTCTCTTCTACTTTTTGACTGTGCAGTAAAATTTAAAATATAATAAAAACCAGAAACGTGTTTAAAATAGTCATTTTTGTGTTACATATATTTTATACGTTTTTTTAACAACCAAGTATATGTGCTATCAAGGCACGAGTTCTCATTATATTGTGATTGCGTTTCATATCTTACTTGAATAGCACAAAAGCAGCTTTATATGTCTCGATGAAAATAACTCAGGAAGGTTTAAACCGGCTTGTTATCAAATTCATATTCGCACACAATTTATGTAAAATTGAAAATTTCTTCCATGTGTGATATTTCACTTCACTTTTTGTCGAAGTATTGCTGTCGACTCTCTTGAATACTGTTAAGTTTAAAGGACTGCACTACACGATTTTTCCAACAAAACTCCCGATTTTAGCGGATTTTGAATTGGTATTTGCAAATCGTCAAGTAATTAAAGAACAGCGTGCGTTTACCTACACAAGTTTCGCATCATTTGTACTGAATGGAGTGCAATTGAAGCAATTTCCTCGCTGCTACGACCACCTACAACTACGTTTTACTCAGTTGGAATTGAATGCGAAATTACAATCAGCAATTTGGATAAGAAGCTCGCGGAACTCAAATCGCTGTCAGACGCCTTTGTCTATTATTTGTTTCTAATTCCGCCGAATCTCTTTGTTTCGTTTTTACCCAATTCGGAGCGGCGCCGGATTGACAACGCTTCTCAATTATCTCGTTTTCCGAGCCATGCCTTCACTTGCTAACCAGATTTGTTTGCATTTTTCAGCTTCACCGTGCGTTCCGTAATGGCTCCAGTTAGTCAACTCCTGGTGTACTACGTAACTCCCCAAGGAGAGCCTGTCAGTGATGTAATTAGTTTTGACGTGAAATTGCTCCACAGACAGGTAATTAACAGTACAGCAATGCAGCTAAGTGCTAAAAACTACAATACCATCAAAGAAAACAAATCAATACCTCTTCTGTATGTGCCTATAATCAACTGGAAAGCAATCAAAAGTCGGGGTCTGACGAGGGATTGATTCTAGCCAATTTTTCAGGTGTACGTTAACCTGGAAGAGCGAGAGTGGTGGTTGCCAGGACAATCTCTTGACCTGGAAGTCGTGGCCGAACCTTCGTCTCTCGTCTGCTTATTAGGAGGGCGATCGGCCGGAAACGGTGACATTAAATTCGATCCGCGGATTAGGTGAGATTAATGGCTTACGAATAAATCAGGGGCATTTTTGTGGTGCCTGATTTTCACACAGCGAAGAGAGGGAACCGGCGACGATAGCAGGCGAAATTGACTTCCTCGAAGCCGGAGTTTCGTTCTTTCAACGACAGTGCGTGAAAAGAGGCAATTCGGGGATATCGGCCGTGTCGTACAGACAAAGAGGTTCGGGGGCCGGGCCCTCTAACAGAAGAAGACCTCCGGAAAGTTTGGTGGGCGGCGCTCCATTCGACCAGCTGTGGCTTTGGAATTGCTTCAACTACTCGTAAGTCACATTTCGATTTTTAAGCTTCAATTATTGGCGGTTGACAATTTAAAAATATTTTTGTTTGGAAGCGGGCAACACAGTTGCGACAGCAAAACAAAAAAACAAGGGTCGAGTTGGAAGTCGGAGGCTAACTAGCTGGAATTATTTATAAAGGTCCCGGCTTTTTCTTAACTTTGTATTGGTCCGGGTGATTCAATAAAAAATATCCCAATTCCCATATTTTTATAAAAATATAAACAATGAAAAAAATTCAATTATGCAAAACAAAGACTCACCTTCTAAATTATTAAACACGATTGAGAATCATTTGTAGAAGAAAATAAAATGATAATTGTATTTTTTTTCGAGTTACATACGAGCGATTTTAAGATACGTACATTAAATGAAACTGGTGGTTCCTAAGCGAAAATGAGAGTCTTTTATAAAATTTTCTTTGATTGGGTCCTCCTTGACAAGATATACTCGTGTTAAAACGAGGACAAGAATGTTTCATTTCTAGTTATAGAGTAGTGAATGTGTAAAATGAATTTTAGTGGTTTTGTTCAGTTAAGTGAAGATGTCTTAATGATGGTACTTTTATTTCTTTGCACCTATCCCCAGCCCTACAAAAAAATTAGAACTTTTCAATAAATTTACAACTGGACTTGGTCTCAGTTGGGATAATGCAAATCTGACAGTGACAAAATTTTGAAGGTCATCATCTCTCGAGTAAACGCTTCTTAATTATGTAACCATTGTCACATAGTTTTGGGTAAAATTTTGCTTGTCTTAGAAAATAATTCTTTTACAGAGAAATACCATTTAGGTCAGAATTTTTTGCTCTTGATGTCGAAAGCCAAAAAAGAAGTGCCAAATTCTCAAGATGTACTGCCTTTATTTTTCAGTATCATAAAATAGAAGTTAGAGAATTGTAGTGGAAGAAAAACATTTAAACATAACACAAATTTGTACCATTAGCAGTACTGCAACGATGAATGTGACAAAATATTTTGAATGTTGTTCAAGTCAAAACTTTTTAGAAGTTAATTCCCCTCGGTTTAATGTTGCCAAATAAGTCACGTTTTATTTTTATTAATTTTTATTAATGTTGTTCAGTTCAAAATTTTTTGTCACATTCATCGTTGCAGGACTGCTTTAATATTCGACGTTAACAAAAATATTATAAACTAATAAGAAAGCAAATTTATATAAAATATTGAATTCATGTCATATTAAAGTACCCAGGAACTTAATCTCATCACCAAATTTTTAATGATTTTTGTAGTAAATGAAACAACAAGGAGGATTCGATGTATTTTTGCAAAATTTGTACAAAATACAGTTTGGCAGGTACAAAAAGAAAAGAAAAGAAAAGTTTTGGTTTTGATTTTTTATTTGATGGGTTTATTTTTTCTATTGTCATAATTAAAAGGACATAGAAACAGTCTAACTGTTCAATAATAATTCAATTTGATCAAATCTTACAAAATGCGTAGATAACACCATTTTAAAAAAAAAAAGTACGTAAAAATGGTGGAGGCGCCGGGCAAAATTACAGATTGACCCGCAAATTCGTCATATCAAGTCATAACAAAAAATGTTAATAATATTTTGTTAACTACATATTTATTCAGGCAATAATGCGAACAAATTTTAACTGGATACCTCCAACAATTTTGCGAAAATTGTTATTGGAAATATTTTCTGTTACTGTTTATACACTTTTGCTTCTGCTCAAACCTCACATTAATTTTAGTGCCGGCGATGTGTATTCAAAATAGGTAATAATGTAATTTGTAAGCTTCTTCAGGTGTCACAAAACGCTAACCCCGCATTTTTTTTCGCCTCAAGGAGCAGGAATCACTGCTAAGTCGGGGCTGTAAAGGCAATGTGACATTAATTGTATCGTTTGGCTCTCTAAATATCCAATCGATGGAGCTGCCGAAGTTTGTTATTCCGGAAACTTCTGCAACAACCAACATAATATAGATGAATAATAATTTGTATAAAAAGGAGAGTCGAGTCGGAAGTCAAGCTCTAACAACATCTTAAAATATTGATAATTTTCGTTCAATATTTTAACATTTCTTAACAGTATGGCCCAGATTCAAAAACAACAAACATTAGCTTTATATGTTTGCTTTCAATTTGGGAAATTATTAATGAATTGGTACCTTATGTCAGTCCGGGACTATTTCTATCAAAAAAGAATAAATTAAGTTTTCAAAGCACTAAATTGACAAAGGCCAAATACAATGTCAAAAATTATTATTATAGCTATATATTATATAATTTTTTTCATATTTTTCTTCAAATATTTTATAATAATTATCTAAATACGTTACACAGGCACTATTAAATCTGTAAAATTGTCAATATTTAACCGTATGTAAAACAAATATTAATGGCCCACTTTCTAATTTAAACACGACTGAAAATCGTATTTTTTGGCATTTATGTATTTGCTAGTTTTGTTTTATACTAGTTATTGAATTAATAATAATTCACAGGGAAATTATAAATATGAATATATTAAAACTGTTGAATTAATTAAATATGTATTTAATATTAAATTATTAATAACTAATTATAATTAATTATTAATATTTAATTCATATTTAAGAAATCCAGAGAAAGTGTGGATCTCGCAGGGATACCAAAGTCACTCTCCTCAAGGAATACCAAAAGTGACCACACAAAGATGTATTGTCTTTAATTTTTGGTAAAAAAAATTAAAAATTAAAAAACATTTCAACACAACACATTTTTGTATATCAACTTTTAACTTTTTGTTATTTGAACATTTTAAATATTTTCTCACACTCATCGTTGCAGTACTTCTGAAATATCCCACGTTAACAAAAAATACTACAACGAAAGCAAATTTAAATAAAATATTTAATTGATAAAATTCGGAATAAAATGATTGATGAATTGGTACGTTATGTCTATCCGAGCCTATTCTATCAAAGCATAATAAATTAACGTTTCACACATATTTAAAAGGTGTTCACAAAAAATTGTATGCAGGACAAAAGTAAATTTTACGAAAACAACTTTCTTGAATTTTTGTATAGATTTCTTATATTTTATACTAATTGGATAAATACATTATACCTGTTTTATTGAATCTAAGAACTTCAGACTAAATTAGTGCTGGATTTGAAATAGGTAAGTACGACATTCACGCTAAACTCAACGCAAGGAAGCGCATCTTTTACACACATTTTACTAAAGATAAAATATAACTAAACGGTTTATCATAATTACTCAACCACTAAAGCCATTTGAGAAGAGTGAATGTACGGAGTTATGACATAAATCAGAAGAGCTAAAAGCGCAGAAAACATTATTGTTAAATCACAAGCCGCTAATAGCTATTTTGCCCTCTATATATGCTGTAAAAAGCAAATCGCACATTCTTCGTTATTTTCTTTTGCATATCTTCTCAACTTGAATCCCTTCGGACCATTACTTTGTATTAAAGCCGAAGGCCCTTAGAAAACAAATATTTACATCGCTGATTTACAAACGCTCTCATTTTTCGTGACTAGCGAGTGTTAAAACAAATGGAACGATGCTTCCTTTTTATAAATACATAATGCAATACCTACAGTTTTTCCCCCGTTTTTGTTTTTTCGCCTGCCGACGCCAAATTTCACGATTCCCTAAACCGCCTTTGGAATAATTAAAAGCGCTGCAGCTGCTGAACTCGTCGCGAAGGTGAAAGAAAGCGAAAGCACATCTCCGTAATTTGTAATATCCAGCCTTCTTATCTTATTTTAGTTTGTTCTGCTCTTGGCAGTTTCAATTTAAAATGTCGGCATTACGTTTGCAAAAATTTAATCTCATAAAGAATTGCGTCGTTATTCTCACGAGCGAAAGTGGTTTTCATTTTTCACAAATCCGGCAGTCAGCGATTTAAAGTCAAGGCCTAAAATTACTGCTCGCTCGGTAATTTGGTTTCGGGGGCTCAAGTTGAGGGAAGCGCGGCTCCGTTGTAAATTGAATGTTGTTAGACAATCGATTGTTGTAAAGATGGCGCGTTTTGGTCCGAAAATTCCACTCGACTGGAATTTATTCGGTCGTAATGCAGTTAAGGCGATCCATTGCATGTTTGTAGCCCAATGTGCCCGATTAAAGCAGTAAATGGGGCGCACTGGAATTTATGGGACCGCATCCGTCTATGGTACAATCCATAATTCATTCTCTCGTAGACGCTCCTTCGGGCTAAGTCCATGCGACGTGTGTCTTTGGATTTACGAGTATATAGAGAAGAGTTTATTAACCAACCCAACCGATCTTGTGCTTTGTGATTTATGTGTTTTGTTGGGGACATGGTGCGAATTTCTGATTGCGTGGAAATTTACGACTTGTACTTTTCGGGCTCGAGCTACGATACTTTTATAGTTTTATTTTTCACGGGGGCGTCCATGCGTGCTTGAAACTTTTCCACGCTGGACCATAAACTTTCCTCCGCCCAATTAATATCACTATATCTGCTTTTAACGAGCCGCAATCTCAACAAACTGACGCGAAAATATGCGATGTGGTTCGAAAGGATCGTGAAGAATGTTCGGTGAACCAGATCTATTTATTATGTGACCGTTTCGAGTTGACACACATTCTTGTGGTGATGCAACGTTATTAATGCGACCACAAAAATTTCTAATTAATCCGGAGGGACGTTATTAAAACTAGCGCGGTCAACCGCTTCCCGTGTTTTTTAAAGTTCTTGTGCAAGCTGACGTAGATGAATGTGGAGCGAATGCGTTCGCCATAACTTCTGGTGAGTTATTCCCTGTTCCAGGTCAGAAATTGCGTCCACTGGTCTGACCATTTCGGCGCCTCAAGAAGCCGGTAAATGGTCTCTGTGGGCCTTGACCGTCTCCAGCACCGGATTGCGGTTCTCCTCATCCGTAAACGTCCAAGTTTTCCGACCTCTGCAGGCCGAGTTCCATTTACCTCCCAGCTTGAGAGTTCGCGAAACTTTGGAAGTGGACATTAAGATCGGAAATAATATAAACTCCTGTATGGACGTAAGTGGATTTGAGCATTTCCGTCACATTTGGACGCGGAAGCGAGGCACGGTATCATTTTTGCAGCTGCACCCCGAAATATAGTTGCACCGCTTTATCGGATCAAACTGGAAAGTCTCGGGATCGTGTTACTTACAAAGGATTTCGTTCTTGTTTGCTTTTCAATTTGTCCCACTTGTCACGCCGGTTTACTCCAGTTTGCACCATATTTTCAGGTCACCGCTTTATTAGCTTTAAGCGAAGGCGCTCAGTTCTTAAGCAACGGATTACTCTACGTCACGGAAAGATTAAGGTTGGGCCCTCATGGCGCCACTTCTTTAGTTGTCAGACTTTTAGTCACCACTCCGGGCGTAAAAAATATGACCGGTAAGTAGTGTGGACGCATTGTGTATAAATTACAGGAAAAGTTACAGTGGAAGTGAACGGTTATACCACTGCGTCCTGTGAAGCGAACGAAAGACCGGGAAATACTTCGCTGGCAGGAGCCGTCCTTCGTTCGGCTACAATTACAGTTTATCCCGAAGGAATCGTGAGAACTGACACCGAGAGCGCTTACTTTTGCGCCAACGGTAAGTTGTTGTGATATTGTGTAAAGTGCTTATTTTATTAAGTTCAGCGGATCGAATTTAATTTAACTTTGTTATGTTTGCGCCGGTTCTTCTACTTGATAGTTCCGGAGGGCCCTTAAAGCGAGCGCGCCCAATTATCTCGCCTTGCAAAAATGGTGGATGCGCCGGGCAAATTATTTTCCTAGTGCTGGTTTTAATAAAAATTACTGTTGGTACAATTTTATACTAGCACATTAGTAAACAGTTTATTAGCTTCATACTCGGATTTTATTATTTGACTTATAAAATATTACTTCAACTGCTAACGTTTATAAATACTACAAAACCTTGCAAAATGGTGGAGGCGCCGGGCAAATTATTTTTTGTAATCTTGTCACTGCTTTCAGTAAATATTCGTGCTAGTTCAATTTTATACTCGACACTTTAGCAAACATCTTGTTAGCTTTATACTCCGATTTGATATTTTTGACTTGAAATAGTAAATTTTAGAAAATGTTATTTCAACTTCTGGCGTTATTAAATACTACAAAACTTGTTCGTCGGACTTTATTTAATAAAAGTTTTGAGGGCTGTTGGAGTGGGCGGTTGCGCAAAAACGGTGGAATATTTGTTTTTATTATTCAACTATCCAAAAAATTATTTCAGCTGCCATTACAAGACCCATCCACAAGTTTCCAACTAAAACATTTGTAAAAATACATCCGTTACAAAATGCGACTTCTTATAAAATTTTTGACAAAGAAAAACATGCGGAGTAAAAACAATACAACAAAACTAAATAAAACGAGCTGGTAGAACGAAGAGATAAAAATATAAATCAGGCTTAAAAAGAGAAAATGTCAGAGCTACCTAAACAATAGAAATAATAAAAGTTACTCTACATATAGAAACAGTCATGGAATTGATGAAAATAGCGAAAAAAATATAATGGGAAGAGTTTGGGGAACATGGAACAGGATAGCCACGGATTAGTTATATTACCTTAACCTTATAGTTATAAGGTTTCTTAAGACTACTCTATAAGGTTCTAAGAACACCTAGAAAAGGCAAACAACGCAGATGTAACTACGTAAAATCCAGGAAGCAGGATACGTGGCGAAATTTTCCCAAGCGAAGTAGCAGATTACACTATCTTGGGACAGGAAATTGTAATTTTTAATAAAGTTTTCTGCATTACACAAAATTTTAGAAAACCCTTGTATTAACTGTATAAAAAATGGTCCGTTTCCCAAAAATTGTCTTCTCTTTGTTGCTTCTTCAGTTTGCTTTCGAATGTAAAAAGCAAAGGAAATTTCTTGTTAGAATTTGTCTGATATGATTTTATATTCGTAAACAGTGTAACACATGCACCTCTAAGTAAAGAGTCTAGTAATTTTTTATCGTTCTTTTTGAATATAATTTTTTTTTACATTCGTTAGATATTTTCTGCCTTTTTAATATTTCTTTTAAATAGTTTTGCTCTCCATATTTTATCATTCCTAGAAGTTATCTAATCTTTAAGCGCTAACATTTTTACATTAATCACTAGTTTTTTGGAATATTTCCTGAACCTCTTCTTCGTGTTCTTGCTCATTTTTTTAGGTTCAAACTCTGTTTCTGAAACTAAGAGATAAATGTAGAAATCAGGCTGCTAACGGATGAGCACTAGTGCTGCCTAAAGTCACTGCAAGTGTGAAAAAATCAAATACACAATGAAAAATTGTTGCAAATATCAATAAACATAATAGGAAACAAAGAAACGCCAGAACCTGGGAAATTTAGAAAAGGAGATGCGCGTGGCTTTATCATTTATTCGTCCCAATATTACTGAAAGCTACAAATATCACCAAGTTCCTGTATCGCATTAAATTTTTCATTTTTTAAAGTATTGTAGTTTTTTTAACCTATTCCCTCCCACAATTCCCATTTGGGGATTGGAATTTTTTTATGTGTGCTAATTTGTGATACTTGATTGTTTTTACATTGCCACAACTCCCATTTCAGACTTCTTAGAAAATGTAAAATATTTTTAATACGCCAATATATTTATTGTATTATTACAGCGATATTCAATGTTTTATATTTAAATAAAATTTAAAAATAAAAAATTGGCAGTTAATGGATTAATAAATATGTTTGCATCAATCAATATCGGTATTTTATTAATTTACAAAAGTAACACTTTGAAGGAGAGATGAATGACCCGTAACACAATTCCGTTTTTATTTGTTATTTTTGTAAGCAATGTAGATTTTATCATAGTCCATTTTTTATAGTAGCACGTTGATCATGAATATAGACAGCGTATAAAAACATACAAGAAACATGTCAGAACGTACAATTTGAAAAAGGAGAATTGAGAGGAAAGGAGGAGTAAGCCAAGGTTTTGTGTTAAGCCCAACATTCTACAATGTAATTCTAAGTGATGTAACAAAAGAAGTCAAGCAAAAAGCTAGGAAATTATAAATATGCCCATCATTTTGCATAATTTTTCTCAAACAAAAAAATTTGTACATAACATAAAGCCCACAGAATATACATGCTCAAAACCAGGAAAAAGTACGGAAAAACCTAGAATTATGGAATAAAGCACTCAGAAAGTGAAATCAAATAATAAACATAAAGAAAACAAAGATAATAGTGCTAGGAAAATACGGTATACAGACAGAAGTGAAGCTTGAACAATGTAGATATAGAACAAACACAATGTTTTAAATACTTAGAAATAAAAATACAAAGCGATGGGATTAATAAGGCAGAAATCAATAATAAAATAGAAAACGCTTCAAAATTATATTTCTCACTAATAATACGTTGATAAGGAAAAAGTAAATAATGACCAAGAGATGAGAATAATCAAGTCAATATTTAAACCAAAATGGATACGAAAGTTGGAAATTTACAAAACAACCGAAAAGTAAGTAGGCATGTAAGCAATTACATGTCATGGGAATAACACAAATAGACAAAATACGTAATGAAACAGTAAACAATGAATTGGAACTAGAATTTGCACTCGAGAGCATTGAACAATAGCAACTAAAATTATTTGTACACCTGGTGAGGATAAAGGAAGACAGACAAGGGAAGAAAATATTGCATGCAAAAACAACAGCAAAAAGAACAAGAGGTAGACCCAAGAAAACATGGGACGATGTATTAGTAGAAATTTTCACAAATAAGGAAAATAATTTATAAGGTATAATTAAAAATGAGCATAGTTTTTTATAGGTGAACACATACACCTTAACACATCCCGGTAAAGTAGGAGTTTGATTATATAGGTATATGTATGGGTATAAATGGGCCCCCGACCAATTATCTCGTTTTGCAAAAATGGTGGATGCGCCGGGCAAATTATTTTTTGTACACCTGTCACTGCTTCGAATGAAAATTACTGCTTCAATTCTATACTCAACACGAGTAAAGCATTTTGTTAGCTTCATGCACCGAGTTGGCATTTCTCACATTACATTATAAAATTTTAGAAATTGTTTTTCAACTGCCCACGTTTACAAATACAAAACTTGATACAAGGCTTGATTTAATGAAAGCCTTGAGCGCTGTTTGAGTGGGCAGTTCGGGCAGCAAAACTAGCGGAACATTTGCTTTTGTTATAAAATTTATAACTCCACAATTTACTAAAAAATGCTTCCGTTAAAAAACGCGGTAATACTTTTTTCTTGTAAAATTTTAGAAAATTTGGTTATTTCAACCGCCGACAAATACAAGTACGAGTGGGTGCCAGCTCCCCGAAACCACGAAGGAATAGTTTTGGAGTTGAAAGTCGGAGTTTGTAAGCGAATAGGTCCGATTCATATCGGTCTCGCTGAAAGCCGTTCCCCTTCAGATAAAATGTACCGCTTAACTGTCGGTGATGTGAACAACATGATTACGTGGATAGGTCGCGGAAAACACGGTAAGTTCGAAGAAAAACGTCTTTGCGCAGTTTTTAATACCACGCTCTAGGATACGGGGTTCAATTAGCACAAGTGGAAACGCCGGGAATTCTATCCGAAGACGAATGGCGTACATTTTGGATCACTTGGGAGAAAAACACTATAGCTTTCGGAAACGGGTCGATTCCGCACAACAATACTTTGCTCAAGTGGCGAATGGACAAGAAGATTAAAATACAACAAGTGGGCTTCGCGTCGTCATGGGGAAGCTCCGCCGAGTTCAGGTGGGATTTTCTTTTAGGCCAAAAATTAAATCACTTATTCGTACGCGTACATAAGCTCCGGACGACTAAATCCAATCTAAAGACGGAAGTTAGAGCGCGGCATTAGCGAGATCGATGTTGCAGTTCCGAGGAATGTCAGACGTTCAAAGTTCACCGCAATATCGATTCCAAAAGAATGGGCGTCATCGGCCAGCTTCTAAATAATTGGCATTATATTTCAGCGGAAATATATCCCGACGATTAAATCCATCCATCAAGGTTTAATTGTTGTCTATTCCCCGATAAGTCTGACTCTTCCATCATCAATCTACCCGAAGAAGCCGCAAGAATTCCGCTTTAATTTTACACTTCATTTAGTTGACGCTCGAAAATTCTGTTCCAGGATTTGGAATTTCAACGAAGAGGCGGGATTTTCGCAGGTTCTGCATTTGGACACGCCGAAATCAGTGGTCCCGGGATCGGAATGGGGCAAATTGTTGGTGGCTGGAGGCTTAGCTCTTCCGTCCACAAACAAGAAACTGGAAGGTGGAGGTCTTGCAGGTGCTGTAGCTGCCTTAACTCCGCTTCTAACTTTACAACACCTCGGCCAGAAGGCCAACAAAACCGAACGCCTGCAGGCTTTGCAGGACTTACCCGGGAATGTAAGTATTTCACTCTTATCTCTTTGCTTGTGTTATCTTGGCGCTCAGATACAGACAATTCTGTCGTATCGCAAAGTGGACAACTCCTTCAGCGAGCATCAAATGCTGGGGAGCCACTCCGCCACGGTATCAATCCTGGAGGCTTTAACACGCGTCCAGACATATTTCACCATCGATCCCGACCTAATCCAGGCCATCAAACGTTGGGTGCAACTGCGACAAGAAGACGACGGCCGATTTTCTCCCCTTCCCGCAGACGTAAAGTTTCTAACCGATTACTCTAACAGGAACGGCACCTACGACTTCGAGCATATAATTGAAATTACTGCAGAAACGGTCATTGCTTTGTACGAAATCGGACTTGAGAGCGACACCGACTCGGATACGCTCCAGAAGGCAAAAATCTTCCTCGAAAACAATTTGCCCAATCTCAAACAGTCCGAAACAATCGCCGTTGTTGCACTAGCCCTGGTTTTGGTCCGCAGCGCCACCGCTTCTTGGGCAATCGAAAAACTGCGAAACGTGTCCACAACTGAGGACGGCGAATTCGGATGGCCCCATTTAGTGCAACGACAAGACGCCGCTGACTGGCTCTACGAATCGGAGTCAGGGAAAGCGCTCAAGGAACCGCTCGCTACATCTTTAAGCGAATACAAAGCCTCGTTTCATGCTTTATCGACGTTCTGCCTTATCGGTGATATAAAATTTGCGGAAAGCGCGGCTCGGTACTTATTTTACCGTTCGCATATGTTAGATAAGCACCCGGAGTTGCTCTATCAAGCCGTAAAAACTTTAACTCGGTACGATTTATTAGCGCAGGATCGGCACAGGGCCCTCACTGTATCGCTCGCAACTTCGGGAATGGAACTCACTGATACTTTGGAGCTGAAACGCGATAAACCCGCACAAATCCTAAACCTGCCCAGTCTTCCCACTAAAGTCTTCGTTTATGCAACCGGAGCCGGATGTGCCACGATTCAAGTATTGTCATTTAGTTGTAGTGTTTTTGCTAATTGCCATTTTTAGGGCAAAGTGTCGTACTCGACTTATTCGGTGAAGCAAACGACGGATTTGCTGGAGCTGTGGTCGGGAGTTGTTGAAGAAATTCTTCCGGACAGGAGCTCAGTCGAGGAGATTGAAGGAAAGCTGCCGATGCTCAAACTGAAGACTTGTTTCAAATGGAAGGGCGCGACTCCGTCAGGAATACTGCGACTGGAAATTTCGCTTTTTTCCGGATACGAGCTTGCAACAACGCCGCCTCAGCTGTTGAACCCCCCAGAAGACATGTCAGAGATGCAGCACAGCTTCCGCAACAACCACCTTTGGTTTATCTTCGCTAACATTTCCACGACCTGTCCCGTGTGCGTGCAATACGTGGCTCGAAGCGCTTATGTCATTTCGTCGCTTCGTCCAGCTTACGCCAAAATTTATCCGGCAGGTCGTCAGGATTTAGCCGCAGAAACCTTCTTCCACACTCGCCTCGGAAGCAACCTCCTCAAATCCATCACGGACGACGACCTAATCACGTGGTTTGGTAAAAAGAAAAGCGGCGAGTCGAGCTTCCTGTTCCCGGAAAGCTGCATCAGAGAGACGTCTTCGCTTCCCACTCTCACCGCCACAACCACAACACACAATCCGCCAGTTCCGTCTCCGAAATTGGAAGTTTTGAGTGTCGCCACGTACACAATCAATGTTGATAACGAGTCCATTTCCAACTTGAATAATACGAAACGTCACGTCGACTCGACCCCAATACCTCGGACTACTTCAACTGAAACTACATTTACGGCGAGCACGAAAATAATAGACGAGGAAAATACCATTCCGAACGAGGAAAGGCCGAGCAAAGTTGCGGGAAGCACGACACAAGCGCCGACGACCAAATCGATAGATAAGGAACTGGTTGTTGATAAAAACGTCTCGCCTCCGAAGCACATAAACACTGTAATTCACAATTTACCACCCAAAAACGTACTGAAGGATTCGAGTGAGGCGGGGGTTCCGCTTGCGACTTTCGCACCCGAAATCAAGAACGACGAATACGTGCTTCTGGACAAGAAAGAGCTGTGGGGGATGTTGAAGGAGGTTGTTGACGACCAGTTGAAGAAAAAGGCAAATTCGAAGGTCGTCGACGGCGAGAAGCTGCGAAGTCAGGGCTTCACGTAATTATCTTCCCGTTGTCGTGAGTCATTTACGTGTTGTGATTGGTAATACTGATCTCGTTTCGATTGTACATTGTAAATAATTCAAAGAAATGAGTGCCGGGTTCGTTGCTTGGAATACTCGATATTCACGTAGGTCTGTCACGATTAGCAATATTTGTAAGTGTCTTTTCGTATCAAAATCAATTAGAATTCACCGATTTGTGGAACGACTAAGAGAGGTTGTACTACTCGTGTTTGACGTCAAGAGATAATTTGAAAAACGCGTTATTACGCCCTGTATATAAAGAAAGTGTAAATTATCCGCCCATTAATTATAAACAGACAATTACTGAAGACGCTAATCGGAAAGATTTCATGTCAGCTGTACTTTAGACTAAGATTTGTTTATTGTACATATTGCCCAAGCAAGCAAGTAAATGCAGTGGCGGCTGGTACTAAGGGGCACAGGGGGCACATGTCCATTGATGATAGAGAAATAAATAATCTTATTTATAGATTTTAAGGGCCAGTTTTTTAATCGTTGGTTAAAGTTAAACCTCTAGTTAATCTACAAATGCAGCATTTGATTGGTTAAATTGCAAAAATTTCCATAGAAATCTACTAACTAGAAGTAAACCAACGATTGAAAAACCGGCCCTAAGTTTTAATTTGTTTTGGTTTGAAGTTATTTGAAAATCTATAAAAAATATTATTTATTTGCCTAGCATGAGTGGGCATGTGCCCCTGTGCCCCTTAGCAGCAGCCGCCACTGAGTAAATGTGCCAAAATGTAGCAAGGCGAGAATACAGAGAGTTTCAGACAAAATACTCAAGTCCTGCATCAGCTGAAACCGCTTTAATAGCACTTAAAAGCTTTTCGATTTAGACAATTTAAAACTATTTCTTCTGCTTCGCGTCTATAACAAAGCACTGGATTGAGTGCGTTAATAGCTTGTTGAGTTTCGTAATAGGAGTGTAATTTAGTTTTTTAGGTGGTATGTCATGATCAGAAATGTCATGTCAAACATCAAAGTAACCACCAAAACAAATCGATATTTTAAATTTAAATTAGCTTTTCCCAGTTATTATTATAAACACTAATTGAAAATTATTTTCGCCGCCAACTTTTGCCGTCTAATTGCATTTGAGAATCGAAATTTCAATTTTTACAATTATTGTTAACCAACCCATGCAAAATTCCCCAAATTTTAAAATTGCATAAATGATGCGAAATAAAAAAAATAGTATAAAAAACTTGTTCGTATTATGACACTCGTCCGTTATAAAACTCCCGGTCGTTTTATTAACTTGGCTCGTCCTATAAATTATGTCTTATGAAACTCGTTCTTTAGCAGCTTGAATTTTTTGATAACGTTGTTTGCGTACACTGATTCTGCCACAAATGGTTCCAGAACCTGTTTGTGGTAATTGTAGTTTGCTGAATACGAAAATAACATAAAATTTGCAGGATTGGTTCTAGTTTCTGAGATAAGGCCATAATAATTAATAATTACAAAAATATTATGAAATGAGTAAACATCGTGATTAGTTGAATCTCAGCTATGTTATAATTTTATTTCAAGTATATCCAACCTTACAAAATTTAAATTTGTACGGAAAACGTTTTGTAGTGCAAATAAAAAAAGGATTCAGAGTTGTTTTTGGGAAATTTTTATTTTATTTAGTGGAATGCGTAATTTACGAGATAACGTAATTTACGAGATAGATATAATGTAACAAGTGTACGTGTTTATGAGTAAATTTTGTGATTTTTTCTATCAAATAACAATTTGTAATGTTTACGTCTGGCGAAATAAACATAGTGGATTTGAACGCTTTTACAAGAATAAGAGGAAAAACAAGAATAAAGCAAAAGCTAGAGTCCGTGACCTATTTTGAATCCTCTTTTATTTGTACGCCCGTTATTTGCCTGTTAAAACAATCCCTTTGTAAGATCCAACCATAATCGGCCATCCTATGGCAGTTCCATCGAAAGAAGTTCTCTTTGATATCCTGCTAGTAAAATCTTCTCTATGTTCTTCTCCATATTTGCCAAACATATCAAAGCATATACATATCTCTGGTGGGCGGGCACAAGAATACAAGTCAAAATGATTGATTTTTTAAAAGGTAACCTTGAATTTAAACATATACAGTATATTCACAAAGAAACGTTGTTACCTTTTTTTAAAAAAAAATATTTTTGATAAAATGGTTTGCATGCTCTCGAATCCCGAAAAACCATTTAATTTTAATTTAAAGAGTAACAGGTACTTTTTATTATATATATATTTTTAATTTGGGCTTGAGATGTTTTCATTGATAATTAATAATAGTACCAGGAAGGAAAAATATGCCAACAACTGTCTCTGTCTGGACGTATAACTACAATTTTGAAGAATCTCTACAAATATCTCAAGGTGTTGACTATCCAGGAAAGAATTTATCTTCAATGATTTATGTTTTATGGATCGCCATCGATTTAGCATCGCGTGAATTATCCTCATTGTCCATATTTTTTCAATTTCTCAAAGATTCTGACAATTGTTGCCATACCTTCGCTTACTGGTTCTAACTATTATTAATCATCATGAAAATATTTCAAAGTCCAAATTTTTCAAAAAATAAATAAATATATAAATAACTGTTGCTGTTTAAATGAAAATGAAATGGTTTTCATTGGTTTGAGAGCAAGCAGGACATTTTATCAAAAATAAAATTTTCTCAAAAAAGTTTTCCTCTTTGTAACCTCGTACGTGGATATCCTGTATTTTATTATGTGCAGCATATTATGTATAGGCCAGCCTAAAGATGATTGTATGAAATAAAGTCTTAATTTTGATGATGTTTTATTTTTGTTTGTAAGCGATCAAAAGGTACCATGTAACAGATTGTTTCCTATTTTGGTAAATTTATGGTATTTTGTTCCTTATTATAATTTCCTTGTGATCTTTTGCCCTCCCGCCAAAGATATTTAAATGATTGTGTAACGCAGTTCTACGGAAAGAAAGTTCCATTATTAACCATTTTCTCAGCTCTTGACTACAATCTCCGAAATTGTCAAAGAAAATAGCTAAATGAGTGTTCTTACTAGGCAAATCCCTCAAAAGCAGATTACTACAAACTGTCTGATAATATGTAACACAAATGATTTTTTGAAAATTGACATAACTTAAGAACCCGAACCAATCCTGTTAAAATTGTTAAATATTCAGCAAATATTCGCCAATAAAGCTATTGCCACAGAACCGTGTTATATATTCGATGATAAAACAAGTGCCAACTTGAAAAATCACACTTTTTTAAATACCAAAAACCGTGTATGAGTGCCAAAGTCTTAATAATGTTACAGTCGTCTGGCCATAAGTTTTTCAAACAAATAATGGATCATAATCAAAAAGTAAAACAAAACGTAATGGTTCTGAAAAGCCAAAGAAGCTACCAATTTGTATCTTGTGTCTTGTGTCAATTGCTGGAACTAGACGTACTATAGTAAGTAGTTGTTATTTTGTTACAAAAATAAGGATATACTTAGTGGAAGCCATGGAGAAAATGGTCAAAAATTGTAAGTGTAAAATGGTCACATGAAAGTCAGAAAATAGTTATAAAAAGTGAGTAAGTTACATGATGAGCAAAGTAAAGAAATGTAAATAAAATTAATGTGTTAACGGAGTTATTACAACACTTAGTGTTTCTGTTTCTTTGATAATTGTTAAGCAGTTCGTGTCTTGTGCCATCATACTTACACTTTGTATTACGCCCGATTTGGTAATTATCAATTTGCAAAAGTGAAGCTGAAACACTCTGTATGTTTCGCTCCAACTTCAAACTTCACTTATTGATTAACTCACGTACCTGTATCATTTAACCAAATTCGATGCCAAATCTAGTATAGGGCTAAGCTAGAATAAGTCTTGTTCAACTGATCGTACTGTCACGTGAAATTCGACCCGGAAACATCGAAATTTTGATAACCTTGTCATTCGACTTATACAATGTACATAATGCAAGACATACCTTTGATAATCCATATTCAAAATTTTGCACAAACCTTTTTATAATTGAGGCAAGTCACCGTTTGCTGAATACAAAACCTTATATACTTAATACACTGCTCACGAATGTTAGATGTAGAGGGAAGAAAATGTTATTTTCGCATTAAAGCTTCAGCCATGCATTTTAGCTCTATTTTAAATACGAGATTGTACGTATTCATGTCATATCAATGTTGCATTATTTACCAGTTCAATAAATTATGATTTTGTAACTGTCTGCGTTTATAATACATTCAAATTGTTACAAGTGATCACCAAAGCATCGATTCGACTTCCACATTTCGCAGCTCATAGACGCAGGCATTGTTTGGTAAAACAAGGCCTCGAAACCACCATCAAACCCTATCGACTAGTTTGTAATTCTGACGAAAGCTGTTAGTGGTAGCATATGTCTCGTTGCTGTATGCGTTTCTTGCGGCTCTGTGAAAACTCTGCAGGGAACTCATTCCGCTCCTCGGCTCCTGCCTCGTCTTCTTCTCGCTTTCCTTAACTTCTTGGTTGTGTTTATAAATTTTCGTACATGTCAGTATGGTACTGAGCAAGACCAAAAATTCGACGAGCACTGCCACTAAACCGATGCCCAAGAAGATTAAATAGTGTTTCCTATACCACTGCTGAAGCTCATCGTTGCAGCCCTGAAAAAGCCCAATGAGGATTATCCTGCGCTGTTTGAACCAACTTACTTCTAAGTGTCTGTATCCTTTGTGCCGATTGAGTTCAAGTGCTTGACATAACGTCGAATTTAAAGGTGCTGGATTCAAATACGCTTTGGAATCGTTGTAATTCTCCAACTTGCAACAAGTCAAAGGCACAGCCAAGGAAGCTTTTGCGAACGGTTGTAGTCTCCATATTGAAGTGTCGTATTCATTAGCAGTCTCAACTCCACAACAATTAAACTAAAACGTCCATTGTTTTAATGTTGCATTTCAACAGAGCGCTTTCGTCGTCTTACTAAAGTTTGGGCCAAGTCGATTGCTGCCGTAAATTGCTCCTGGCCCGCATTACCGTAATTCCCTTTCAGATTCTTCGTTAAATCTTCGGGATTCACTTCCAGACCCAGACAACCAGGCCACGCTAAGGCCGTAGCGTACACTGCGCATTCGCCCACGAGAGCAATCATTATTATAATAAAATACTAAAAGTGAAATCTCGATTTGTGTTATTTTCCTGTAACAACATACCGCTGATAGCATGTAATAATTGTGCATGCAAGAAGCCCAACATCCCAGAATTCCGGTCGCTGTTAAAACAAGTCCGACTGCCGCCAATCCAATTCCGACGTAAAAAAGAAATGGTTGGGGCATCGATGATAAGGGTCCTGATGTTAGCAGGCGCGATAGCAATATTTTTTCTTCGTCCAGAAGTACGAGCATTCCGCCAGTTATCAGAAGGAAGCCACAAATCTGTAATCATTTATCGTTTTGCAATCGCCGGAATAATTTAAAAAACGGTCGCAATTTTATAAAATATTTTTTCTACTTTGCGTCTATAACAAAGCTGTTAAAGCACTCGATTGAGTGCATTAATAGCCATTTGAGTTTCGTAATAGAATGCGTCTTGAGCACTTAATCTCTAGTATGTTGCTTGCCACAATATTATGCAGAAAATTATTTTAACCGCCAAATGTGCGGAATAATTGCATTTTAAAAACGAAATTTCAATTTTGACAATTGTCAAGCAACCCATGAAAATTTCCCCCCCAAAAAATTTGAAAATTTTGAATTAAAAATTGAATAAAATATGTGAAGGAGAAACAATAATATAAAAAAACTCGTTCATAAGGTCATTATGGCACTCGTCCTTGGGATCATGCAATAAAATATGCCTTATGAAACTCGTTCTTTAATATACTATTCGATTGTGTTAATTTTTGCATATATTTTAATCATTCAAATGATCGGTAATCCTTCATCGCATTGCAATCGCTGGAATAATAAAAAACGGTTGCAATTTTATAAAATCTTTTCGATTGTGTTAATTTCTTCATGTATATCATTCAAAATATCGGTAATCCTTCATCGTATTGCAATCGCTGGAATAGTAAAAAAGATGTTGCAATTTTATAAAATCTTTTCGATTGTGTCAATTTTTGCATGTATTTTTATTATTCCAAATATTATGTGATCATTTATCGAATTGCAGTCACTGAAATAATAAAAACAGTTGCAATTTTGTTAAATAACATTAATTGTGTTAATTTTTGCAGATATTTTTATTATTCAAAATATCGGTTATCCTTCATCATATTGCAATCGCTGGAATAATAAAAATCTGTTGCAATTTTACAAAATCTTTTTGATCGAGTTAATTTTTGCATATGCTTTTAATATTCAAGATATTTTTCGTTTTTAATTGAGTTATATAGATATAAACGGAGGCTCAGGAAGCCAAGGAAACTAGCATTTGTTTTATTTGTTACTGTGTAGATTTTTGACAATGGACAGAAACAGTTAATTAAAAATTTTCTCAAACGAATTCTAGTGTTTGTTAAAAAAATACAGAGAACTTAATTCTTGAAGGTCAGAAGGTTAAGTACGCACTTTTTTTTAAATAAAAATGTATTTCCGAATCTATACTTACAAATTTTCTTCCCTGCGAGACAAAGATATTTGTTCGAAAATTTTTAAAAACTTTGATTCATATCTGTGTTTATATTATGTTATCTTTTGAGCTGTGTAGTACTTTTTTCAGTAATCTTAAACGCACAAAAATAAGACAAAACCGAATCCATGTCCAATAAGCATATCCGTAAAGAGAACTATCCAAAGTGATCTAAGAAACTGAAAAGAATAAAAGAGATTCCAAAAAACTTAGGGAAATATGAGCAAAGCAAATACATATCTAATAATTTCAATATCTAAACAGGCAAGGCATATTAATTTAATCCATCTTTTACGACTACCACAATTAGAAAAATAAAAAATATGTTTTTGATTAAGCGGGTTCATTTAGATACTAATAAAACTAATATTATATAAAACATTTTGTTTGATCGCGGTTAAAGGTTTCACTTTAAGTCTCTATGTTAGTGTTAGTCTAATGGTTATATTTGAAAATTTTGTTATTATTGAAGATTGTTATTATTGAAGATTTGGTTATTATTGAAGATTGTTTGGTTATTTATTTATTATTATTTCCTACTGCTACATTCCTATTTATAACATATTTACAAGCCCACCTTTGGGTGGGGCCAAACCCCTCTGGTGGGGATGACAGCTCCCTCTGCTGGTATTGTCCACATTTTGAAAAATAATACCAAAAATCACCTTGCTTTTTCCCAAAGTTTCACTAACAAGAACTAATAGATCATTACATCTGGTAGATTATTGAATACGAATGTAAATACACTAATACATCCAACAGCTGTTTTTTCAAATTTGACTATTCTACACCACAAAATAAAAAAAATTATACAGGTTGTCCCAGAAATAATTGCATTAATTTTACCCAGTATTAGAACTCGTCAAGACAAACAATTTTTCCAAATCGAAATAGTGTTTTAGCATTTTACTCTACCTAAAATTGACGAGCTGCCTATAAATTTGATGAATCAGTGACAATTTTCAATTTTAATTCCAGAATGGAAGAATGCTGCAATAGCAACTGTCAAATTAATGAGTTGCTGAATAGAAAGAACCAAAAAGTAGGAATTGTCTTCTAGTTTTCTTGCAGTAGTTTTTTATTCTGCGCTGATCGGTGTTTAAAATGGAACATTATTATCCATAACAAACCGTAACAAAATAAGATTTTAACTTCTTAACCAAAAAGTTTACAACAAAAAGTTATTAAGAAAAGTTGTTGGGTTTGACGAATTACTGGCTAAAACAAATGCCATAATTTATGGGTGAACCTGGATACAAAAAATATATCGCGATGATAAAAGCCTTAAATTGACTGAACATAAGATTTTATGTATAAGTAACATGGATCGATTTTGTTTTCAATGGAGAATTGTTTTTGTATGACAACAATTCTTTATTATTCAAAAATATCATGTTGAACGCAATATTGGCAAGAATGAGTTAATGAACTGTAAAGATTAAAGAAAGTTTAAAAGAATCCAAGAAGGCCAAAAAATGCTCGGACATTAGAAAATTTAAACATCAAAAAATAATGGGAGATCAGGAAAATTTGAAAAAATCGGAAGATCCGGAAGATTCAAGAGATCCAACAGATACGAGTAACTCTAGAAATCCTGAGCAATATCTCTTCTTCGATAAATATTCCGTGGCAACATCAGGCAAGAAAGTGCATCATTTAGTCCTAAATAGTTTAAATTGCCTCAAACCAAACAATTCATCTTCGAACTCTTAAAAAATCTGGTCTACTTATAATGCGGTTAGATTTCTCGGTTCTTTATTGCTGAATTGAAGCGAGATTATGACATAGCAAACATGATATAAAGAAACAAGAAATAAAGTTCAGTGAAGTTATTAATAGAATGACGTTTTAAATAAATTACTAATGCGTCATATTATAAAAAATTAAACGTAACATGAAAACGAAATCCAGACCATAAATCGAAGCAGAAACGTAAATAGAGAATCAAATCAAAACAAAAAGTGTCTGAAACTTCGGATTAAGAAAATAAATACGTAAATAGAATTAGGTAAGTAACGATACAGTTAAAAGTATCAAAAAATTAAAAATGTAATAAAGAAGCACAAAGTGAACAGTTTCAATAAAAAAGAATATTATTCTAGTGTTATGTAAGTGTTTGAAACATAAACTAGGTATTATTGGAAAACAATTTGTATAATTATAAATTACATTATAATTTATTTGAAATAGAAATCAATGCGTTAAATAAATTGAGAATTAAACTGCGACTACTTTTTTAAGTAATGGTTTCGAATATTCGAACTTTGCCTCTGCGTTTCGTAATTAGTCACTGAAAAAGAAAGGAGCTACGATATAATTAAACGTGTCTCTTTTAATTGAGGTTAAATGAGGGAAATTGTTAATAAGACACACTGAATTTCAAGCGGGCGTTAATTACAGCTCAACTGATAGAAATATGAAATTTAAATCAAACGAAAATCAAATTATTTGATTTATGACCATTTACAAAGGTATTAAAATAATAACGATTTTACTTAAACAATTTAATGTTTTTCCACTTTGTTCCTGTTTGCCAAAAAAGTAATAAAACGTTTACAAAATAAAGTTTTCAATTTAAATTCGTTAGATTGTTCAAATGAATGCTAATGACAAATAATGCATATTCATTCCTCGTCTTAGTCCTGGACCAAGTAATGTTATCGATGAATGATGATGAGTAATGGTTTATTGAAAGGATGATATTCTTACCAGAAGCAGAAAGTTGCAAACGGCCAAAATGGCTTTGCTGCCAAGAAGAGATAAAACAGCCATTATCTTGCAGATTCAAACGCTTAACACCTCACACATCTTGAACTGAAACAATGTAGCCATTCTTACAACTTATCATTGGCACCAATTCACTCAACTATCATTTATTAGTCACAACACATTATAAGTGGGTACGTGCACAGACTCCCAACAAAATGAAGTATAAAATAACAAAAGCAGATTAAAATCGGGCAGGAAGGAAATAACAATTAGCAGAGCATAAAGAAGTGGGGTTGCGGTTCATGCATGGAAAACATTGTTGATGATGAAAGTTGGACTGCTCACAGCCTAGCCGCATTCCGAATCGATTCAATTTTAAGTATCACAAAACTTAAAAACTATTCTTTTAATTAGTGCTCTAATACGAATGCAGCAACTCTAACATTATTAAAAAATAATCATCTATACAATATGTTCATTTATTTTAACACAAACGTATTAACGTTTAATGTTATAACGAATCTGAAGTTATTATTATTATGTTAACGCTACTGTTTGTGAGATAAACAATTAAACAATTTAAAGATATTGGTTCTGGAATATAAAATTCCATTACACGGTTTGGAGTTACAGGATGTTGGGTTGGATGGTTTCATTCTGTCGTTCGTCGGCACCAATATTTTATTATTTCAGAATCGTACGAACTTAACAACCACTTTTAGTACCGTTAAGTAATTAATAGTTCAACTAACTCAAACTCGGTGTATTATCTTGATTCATCAAGTGTCGGGGATCACTTTTTAGATTAAAACGAAATTACAAACCAAGCCGATCCTTGTTTAATTACTTCATTTATTCCACTCATTTTTCTACGGCTTAGTGGTTAAGTAATACAGATTCAGTTGGATTTACTCCGAGGACAATACATATTTTGGAAAGTTTAAGTGGAATATCTTAGTGCTGCTTATCATGAAAAAAGCAACAGATGAAGTAATCGATATATTTTTAACAAAACTTGAAATATTTCTTTACTTGGATAGTGGGCGTACAAAAAAAATCAGAGTAAACCACTTTGAAAATCTTAAAGTGTGACAAAAAAACATAATACAATAATTGGTGCTTTTTAACAGACTTCTTCCCTCGTATGTTTGGACACAATTTGAGCAAATTTCTGTCAGAAATTTACACTGTATAATAAAACATTTTATGGCCTCCTGAGCCTCTTTATTTTTAAAGCACATTCTAGGGGTCCATTGCATCTACAAGCCAAGTCCATCTTAATCAATCTTACAAGAAATAAATAATTAATACTTACTACTTTTTTAGTTTTGATTTTACATAAATACAATTGTTGGTTGTTGGGCAAATTTTTATATATTTTTATTAACATGCTTTTAGATATTTACAAAAATATATTAGAGTTGGTTGGTTTTTGCATGATATTGCAAAAATTATGTTCTTAATTAATGAATCAGAAAAATACTTAAAATTCGTTTTGTCAATAATCATGTTTATTTACAGTTTTCTTGCTTGGAATGTGCCTGGGGAGTGGGAGATGTTAGTTAAACATATTGTCAATAGATGACGCAATGGCCAAAATACAGTTTTTAAGAATTTTTGCATTTGATTTTATTCTTCATTGCAATAATTCTACTGTAAATGTAGCTTTCTATCAATCCCCCTAACATTAACTTTTTTGGGAAATCTCTCCATTCATTTGGGAAATATTTACCTTAAACTTCTGGTTAAAGTTCTGGTGATGGTCTTAATGTCCTACTTGTAAGAAATAGAAGTTTCTTCAGGTTTTTGTCTAATTCAGGGTTTTACTACAAAGGTTTTACCGTCTCAAATGCAAATGCAAGTTGATGTTGGACTGTCTGGCAAAAATATCATCACTAGGATCAATTGACACCAAAAATGCATTGATAATTAAGTACACAAATACCGATACTACATTACAATTTATCTGCGCTTTATATTAGATTCAAAACAATCTTGCAAGACAAAAATATCCTAGTTTTACATAGGTAAATGTAATAAAAGTTCCCGTCTTAATTTCCTAGAAATCCTTGAAATCTACAAAGTATATATTATACGATCCCAACTTGCACTTCCTTTTTCACCCCAATTCTTTATTTAATTTTTTCAGACAAACTTTAAGTTGCTCTGCAATTTACTCTTACACTTTCGTTTTCAAATATTTCTTGTTAATAATTTGGTAATAGTATTTAGATGGTAACTCCGCCACTTTTTCTACTTTTGCTAATTTAACCTGGTCCTCTTCGCTTCACCAAGTGTGACTATTTAAATTGTTATACGCTACCATGTAATTTGTTTATACTATATATCACTCTTTCAACGTGTACTTTGTGTAACGTTTTTCACATAGATATATTTTATTGCACTGATGATGAAGGTTGTCGCCTCTCTGAAACTAACTAGTTTGATAAAAAAACTTCAAGTATATATTCACATTATGTATTCTTCAATGTAAAATTGTAAAAATACTCAGGATAATTTTAAATTTCTTTTGCTATTCGCGCTAAATTCTGTCACGCAAGTGGCATTGTCATCTGCCTAAAAATCGTGTATAGTATTCACTAAAAAGCCGGTTCTTGCACATGAAGATAGAGCACTTTTTTATAACTTAACCGTGTTCCTAACTGACTTTTCATAAAAAGTGGACCTGGCTGATTCTTGCATTGGAGCCTTTCCTGTTTTTAAAATTATTAAAACCGTAGTTCACAAACTTTTTCGATTTTCGGCGCCCTTGCTGAACTAGGTTTTTCCCAGGCGTCCGCCCTCAAACCAATTGATTTTGCGAAATAGCGAATAATGTCGGTTCTAATCGCATTGAATCAAAAAAGCATTTAAAAAAGATTTAAAAATTAATACTTTATGAAAACATCTTGGGAATCACTGGCCTAAAACACCTCTAGCGACCTCTTTGGTCCAAAATGTAGTGTGTTACGCCACTGTCTGAACCTTTGTACATACTTAGTTCTGGATAGCGTCCAAATATACATAACTATAATTTGTACTCTTCGTTTTTTAATCTATGTTAACAGAAACTGGAATTTCTAGAAATTGCTGTTTTAAATTTTTTTCTGGATCATTAGTGACTCACTTAATATGCCAGTCACAGGTTGGCACCATTGTTTTCCTGATTTTCCCAACTTCCATCAAATGTCATTTAGTGAAACTCAATCAGTGTAGGTCGAATTAGTAATTTAATTAAATGGAAAAGTCCTCGAAGGGAATTTTCAACATTCCCGGAACTTTGGTAAGCGGCCAAAATGCTCAACTATTAATTTCGACCGGAATCCCCTCCATCGATTCGATTTTGGGTAAGTGAAATTAGTGAGGTTATGTTTCAATTGTTCTTCTGATGGTTTTTCCGTTAATTATAGGGGGAGGATTGCCCGTGGGCACTGTCACAATCATAGGTGAGTAATTTCAATGATTTCGCGTTTATTAAACTAACAAGTTGTATTGTAGAGGAGGACATGTTTGGTACACATGCCAAAATAATGTTGGACTACTTCCTGGCCGAGGGAATCGTCAGTAATCACTCTACACTAGTCGCCAGTTTAGACACGAATCCGTACAACATAGTAAATCCTCAACAGCGTTTAATTTCAATATACAACACATGTTTGTAGATCAAAAATCTACCGGCTGTGATTCAAACCGATCCTGAGGAGTCCACAACTGGTTCAGCACCTTTGCAAAGTGATAAAATGAAGATAGCATTTAGATATCAAAACGTACCAACTTCACACAAAGAGACGCCGAGTATAGGGCATTACTTTGACTTATCAAAATCCATATCACTTAATGATATTGAAAATTCCGATATTTGCTATTGGAATGGGCAGAGAATTGAAAATGGACAGAACATGTTTGTAAATCCCGCATACAACGAGCTTCTAAAGTCAGTGAAAGAGAAAATAAAAGATGGGAAGTTCTTTTTGAAAGACAACCCATTGAAACGGTCCGTACTGAGAGTAGGCGTCCACTCGTTAGGTTCCCCTATGTGGCTGCCACGCAGGGATTCATTTCAAATAATGACTGAAAGTCGCGACTTGGACATGTTTATATTTTGCCTTAGGGCTCTAGTGAGGTCGGCATTTGCCGTTGCTGTGATAACCATTCCAACTCATCTCTACCATGAAGCAAGTCTTGCACACCAATTATATAATGTAAATGTCTTATTTATGTATTTCTAGAACTCGTTAGATAGATGCATACACTCCAGTGATATCGCCATGAGGCTGCAGACGTTTTCTGGAACTGAGCTAGAGAACAATTTCAGTTTATCAGACTATCATGGGTTTTTTCATTTAACTAAGTTGGCCCCGATCAATTCTTTGGCGTCAAAGCATCCAGGGTCGGTCGAGTACGTCTACAAACTGAGAAGAAAAAAGTTCCAAGTGGAACAGTTGCATTTACCACCCGGTAAATACAATCTGTGACGTTTCTGTGTGTTTATGATGTTTTTCAGACGTGCAAGAGGTCGGGGATAAAAACGCCCCGCCATCTGTGGGTTGTGCCAGTAACAACAAGCACCTTCTTGAATTTTAATTTATTGAACAGTACCTATTTTTATTTATTCCAGAGTATTATATTTTGTAATTTAACGCATTTTTATGTCAAGTTTACCATTATGATCAGTGATGTGATATGACTACTGTAGGAAATAAAAATACGTGTTCTCATTTGAATGGTCCAGTTCTGAAAAGTTGTGCTTCCCAAATATCGTTCTTGACATTATTATCAACGTACGAAAGTGGAATTGAAGCAATAACATTGCGATTGAGTCAGCCTTTTGCATGGACCTTGCAACATAATTCGTGATATAATCATTTGATGACGCAATTTGAAATCAGACATTGTTTAGATACGTAAACGAGGTTCAATCTTGCTGCTGATAAACACAACATGATAAGAGTTTGTTTCTAGAGGAACAAACTGCATGTGATTCATTTTTAAATACCTAAGGAGTTGATTAGGAATGAAGCCAATCAAGTTTTATTAAAGATGTATTTTATGTAAAGTCCGCATTAGCACGTAATGTGCAAATGGAACAAATTTCATCATGGACTAGGTGATATTGCATGGAACTTGACACGCCAACGTATTTACAGCGCAGGAAATGTGCTAGATTGGAAATACATTCTTGCGGTTTGTTTGTTCAGTGCTCCTAACCTGATTACGGTTAATTATCATTTAAGCTAATAATCAAAAGCAAGCACTCTGCACATTACGTCCAATCGATCGAAATTAGGCCTTTTCCGAAATGCCAAATGTGCCTTGAGTACAGTCTAATTCAAATCGAGTGCTTGCTTTCATTTACTAGTTTCTGCGCATTCTTCTTGGTGATTTAAATAAGTCTTGAAGAGGCACGTTTGATTATTGAATTTAAATCTCTTATCAGCAGAGTAGTGTGCAATCGCATGTTTTAGATAATCTTATAGGCACATTATCAAATACCATTTGTCGTAACTCGGGTTGACTTTATGACCAAATCGAAATTATTGTGAAATGGCGTTTTATTTCTGTAATTAACTCTATCAACATTTCACCCATTGTTTAACCATTACAGTTATGACGTCTCCTAATATTTTCCCGTACAATTCATGCGACATCGGTTGAAAAATAAAAAAAGGTCCACATCAATAATCCCCGATTTTTATTTAACCTTTTTGGCTGCCTTTCGCAGCTTCTTTACGAAATTTTTATATACTCGTAGAGCGTACATACAAATTAAAACGTAGGCTCAGTAGCCCATGAAATCTAGCTTTTGTTTTATTTTTTACAGTGTAGAACTTTGACACTATTAATGAAAGGTGTGCTTAAACGGCGTCTACGAGATCTGGAGATTAAATCTGTTGAATAAGACAACGGATGTTTCTTATGTATTGTGTCCGAGACAGTTATTAACAAAAAACTGAATTTCAAGCTATCTTTTCTACACTCCAGCGAACGTCGAACTTATTCCCTAGCCTACGCTGCCCCGTTTTATTTTATACGCACGTTATTTAGTGGACACAAATTTGAAATCGTTTGACATTAAAATGCCAAACAAATGTCACTTGCTTTTATTTTCGCCAACATTTAATTCACAGAAACGTGAATGAAGTGGTCTTCACACGGGGACACATATTTTAAGGCGAAATTTTATTTCGCTAATGCTATTTTAGTTATACAGGTGTTTTTTTAAGGCGGCTATTAGAAAAATTTCAACTTGTGCTATAAACTTGAAATTCGTCGGCATATTTAAAATAATTTATTTCGGCCGTTTCAAGTTTATATCACTAGAGCAATAATATAAGTTAAAATTTTTCTAATGGCTGCTTTAAAAAATACCTGTGTAGTATGAAGAATCTACAGGCGTCAATTTAGACCCCGTTTGTCTTGATGTCATGATTTTACAACGTCAAATGTCTACACTGTAATAAATAAACCACTAGATTCCATGGCCTTCTCAGACCATTTTCTGCTCCATATTTTATTTTTTTCGACGAAATTCTAGTCTGCATCGAATTACTACTTTTCATTTCCCTTTCTCTTTTTTCTTGGTACCAATCATGTTAATGTTAAATTGACATAATGCTTTTTTACAAGTAACTTTTACCGTTTTTTAGACAATGTCCGTTCTGCTTTACTCACCTTTTTATCATTTACTTATCTGACTTTCACCATGTACTGAGCGTAGTATAATTCGAAATGTTAATTTAGAATAATACACTGCATTTATCAAAAGCGGATGCATCTTTTAAACGTCGTTGCTCCAGAGATTACGGGACCAAACAGAAAAGTTCTATGGGCTAAATATTATCCCATACTGTTTATCCACTTTTGCCTTCGTTCAAACCTTCGCTTGAACTTTTTTTCTGGAGGAACGAGGTATATCCAAAACATGTTTGTAAGCTTCCACTTTGTTTGGAGGTCACAAAACGCTGACCCCGCATTTTTATACATTTCGGGAAACAGGAACAGGCAAACGAACATTAATTATGCCTTTTGGCCGTCTAAATATGTCTGTTTTTTTAAATATGTTTTTCACGTAAACAAACACCGGTTTATTCAAAGAATAATATTCTTTTAATGCAAAGAATAACAGACGTTGAGAACTGTTTAAGCGTTTATTAAAACGCTTGTGTATATTCCATTGAAAAAAAAACGGATTTCGGCGGTTTCCTATCAGGGAGTGGAAAAAATTATATGTAAACCTGTCTTCCGCAAAAAGAACAAGGATGTTATAAAGTAGAGTGTAACAGAAGACGCGTTTTGTTTCTGAGCAGTGATTTAAACAATAGAACGAAGACATAATACAGAGTGTCCCCACGGGAACTGCTCCGATCGATATGAATAAGTAAACAATGGAAATTTATGAAAATTTGTAGAGATACCAGAATTGCTTGAACCGTTTCAAGGAAAATAATCACAGGTATACGTCACTTCCGTTTATACGGTCAGTCGATGGCACTTGTTTATTTTAAATGTGAATCCATTTTTTAATATTTTCTGATCCTTTGTAAAATTTTATGGTGTACCTCCATACTCGAAACGAAATCTAGTCACAAATACACCTACTTACAATTTTATGAAAAAAGTACGTTTTAGGGAAATGAAAAAAAATTCATAATTTTAAAACTAACAATAACTGGAATACAAAATTTCGTACTTAGTAAGTACCTAGTTAGTTGTCGGAGAATGAACAGAATATGAGAAACCCTGCAACAGATCAAGATAACTTGCTTATTTTAAAATTCAAATACCTCAAAGCATTTGGGTGTATGTATAGGACATCCTGCACATTAAATACTGAGAATTTTAAGTTGAATTTAAATATCTAAAAATGAGGAGGGTGTACTATTCGAATAAACTATGGTATCTTTATTTTATTGCCATAAAATTTGATGCTAGATCACACATTAGTTATCACACAAGTTATCCTGTACACTATTGATGTCATTTTCTGACTTCTAATGAATTTGTTTTTTTAATTATTGTTACTTGTAAAAATATTTTTTGTCGCCTCTAATGTTATTATGTAAATAAAGGCTGTCTCACGGGGAACTGGATCGATAGATATAAGAAAAGCTACAAAATAAAAAAATTGAAATTTGTTCAATGAATATCGATGGGGCCAACTCAATAAAAATAATTGCAAGTGTACTTTACTACCGGTTCGATTCCGAGATATTTACATTTTTATGCGAAAAACATTAACATTTATAATTGTTTAAAAATTAAGTTTGGTCACTTGGCAGTCATAACCAAAATATTCTTGTCAGTCAGAATAGGACTTTGATATCTTGCACCGGTTACGAGTAATATGGCTTCAAATTTTAAAACCCAAATCACTTTTTAAATTTAAATGAAACACCTCTAGTATTTTTATGCTCCATGAATCAACGAAAATTCTCATTCTTTTCTGTATAGAATACTCTCTACCTAAAGCCAATAGTTTTTAAGGTACATATTTCAATTTTTATATTCTAAGGCGAGTAGGCGAGTGAACCAAAAAAAACTCATTACTAGATGCTAAAATGCCTGCATGGTCGAATTACACTTCGAATAATTATTTGAATTTATTTATTACTTTTAGAAAAGGTAATAAATGAATATCAAAAACATTATTTTATATGGGGACCAATTAAAAATAAAGTTCATTTACCATCGTGGTACAGTGTATGCAACGAGTAAGAACTGTACTTCAAGAGTTACATCCCGCTTCTATCACAAGAGCCATTTAGGCACTAAATTCTAAATTCTGAACGCATCCAGATTGTCGGTACTTACCTTTCATAGTTTTTGAAATATTTTCAATTTAATGCTAGAATTTGGAAATGCAAGGATCTTTTTAAAAATTAATATCTCATGATTCGTTGCAGATAATACAATAGTATTTTGTGGTGTCGCATAAACTCAGAGCATAATATAAATGTACTTTTTATATAATTTTTCATTTTTCAATAAGTTTCTGCGATTTTTTGAATATCACTAACAAAATATCAAAAACTTATTGCCCCCCATGTCAAACAGAAAATTTTACGCGCATTAGAAATAATTTTATTTTTTGTGGAATGGTGGAAAAAGTTGTAGTAAGACCATAAACTTTATAAATTTACAAAATAAATTTATAGTAATGATTTGATAAAAAGCTTATTCAAATTACATGCTAATTTCAATTAATTAATTCATATGTGTTATACCACAGCCTACAAATATAAAAAGCTAAAAAGAAAATGCATTTTGTTGCAAAATGTGGAATATCGTAAAAACTATCGAGAATTGTCATAACAAACCTATATAAAGGTCCAGTTATTTTCTATTTTTACATCGAAGTTCGTTATTAGATTGTGGGATTGCAATTTGAAAAAAAATAGTTCTTGTCATTTTCAACAACGGTGGTATTAATCGGGTTTGTTGACCGTGTTCCATGCGAAGTTCCATGAGGGGGGGTGTAGTGAGCGCCCCGAGAGGCTAACTCAGCAAGTGATCCCCATGAATCTCTGCCAAACGTTTCGTCCACAGCTGCGGTGGACATCTTCAGTCATTTTGTTATAGTAATTTTGGGAACATCGCAACGACCGACTGAATTATCAAAAATTATTACAAGTACTCTCGAATTATTTTTTGAAAGTACACGAATCGACAGAAAGAAGAATTATTGCAATATTTCAAATTGTTCAAAGGATATACATTTTTAAAAAGATTAATTCATTGAAATTTTACATACAGTTAAGAATAGAAAAAAAACTATGAACGTTAAGTAACAACGATCTGGGTTTTTCGATTCACAATTGAGCGGTCGAATCAATAACATAAAAATGCGGTTTTCGACAAAAAGTTCAATTAATTTCATTTAAGAGAACAGCCCCCTGCAGCTCCCCCCCCCCCCAAATTTCTTGGCTTCACACTAGATAGAATTGAACTTTCCAGACGTGCGACATTTTAAAAAACAATTTCAGTGGATCATTTTGTATTCTGAAATGCAAGGAATTTTTTCCTCTAACTTAAACGCAAACAAAGACTAGGTAGTTTTAGCAGAAGAATCGCAGCCCCCCCCGAAAAAAAATCCTGGTTACAGGCTTGAGCAGTTGCAAACCAAAAATTTAACTTTAATGAGGAAATAAGGTTTATAACAAATAATCAAAATGTATTTGTCTTTTGAAGCAATTGTTTTAAAAATTATGGCCCATTCACACAAACTCGTAGTGTCGAGTCCCGGACGGGCTCTCGTGGACTCTTTGAATTTTGTTGTAACGATGATGAATGAATGAATGAAAAAATGAAACACCCGTTATAATCTTTAATGGATCCAACCTCAGTTGTTTTGATATTATATGATATTTAAACGATTTTTGAATAATTGCTTATCCCAAACATATGAGAATTCTGGCTTAAAATTTTGTATATTGTGATATCAATCTAACACATTTTTGAGAAGTTTTCTAATGGCATCTTTATCAACTTCTTAACCACAGATTACTACAGATGACCGACTCAATGCATATATTTTAGCGGAATGACCATTAACCTTTAGCATAATAGTTTTCAGAGGGCGCATTGATCGAATTGTGCGGCAAATTTAAATAATCTCTCCTTTCTTTATAGGTAGTAATTTATATTTTATTATATTTTGAATATTTTATGATTGATTTTACAAAACTAATGTAAAAAATTAGTTTTGAACAATAAATCATAAAATATTCATTATTTGCATGGCATAAAAATAAACAATTTTATAAAAATCAATTTATTATATTACATTACATTAGCGCTGGCGATATTGTTGAGCGCTAGGAGTACAATCAAAGTCAGGTTTTGCTTTTTGTCGTCGTGTCGTAGAATATATTGTCGTGGAGCTGGATTTGGACTGACTGGTATTTTGAGTTGGAAAGGATGGAAATTTGGTGTTGAAGGAAGAAGGGTGAAACAGGGTTGTTCTCACGGTCATGTTGAGATGGATTTATGACTGGGTTGGAAATTGGAGGCGGCACGACTTGTTTATTTGAGTATGTACATTTTTACAATTTGCAGCTGGGGCCTGTGACGTAGGAATGTCGCGGTCGCTACACATAATAAACAGTTAAACAAAATTATATTTCGCTCTGCAATTATATAATTAGATTTCCTGGATTTGTTTTATTAATAAAACATCATTACCTTTTTTCACTTTTTGGAAAACAATGCAGTTTCTCCGCTTCGTTTTCACAATCACCACAAATAATGCAAAGAAGACCCACCTTTCGCTTAAAATTATTCACAAATTTAAGCAATGCAAGCACGTTTTGACATTTACTTTATGCTTGATTGTAATTGCAACGCTGTTTTTAAAATATTAGTCAGAAAAAAAGCAACAAACGTAGAAACAGTCACGCTTTTTAAAAAACGCGGAATGGTACATTGTTTAATTTAAAATAGAAAAAATATTGGGCCTGTTATATGAATTTATTCATATTTACATTTGCTTACACCTATCTGTGACAAAGATGTCATGCGCCTAGTTTCGATTATTCCACTATTATCGATATTCCACTATTCAATCATATCATTAAAAACATCATCAAACACGTAATTGATTGATACCAAAAAGTTAAAAATTATTTAAATTAAATCCGTTAGTATAAAGATACTAACTCTGTGTAAGGATAATGTGCATACAAACAAAAGAGGATTCAGAGTAGGTCATGGAATCACTTTAGAATTCGAAGTATACAAAATGTTTGATCTTGAGATGCGGTGCAATTAGTCAGCTATTCCATGGCGAATGTAAACTTTTTTCTGAAATAGCAACTCATATATTTTGTATCGGTTTTGCATTATTTTTACTACATTATATGTGTATGACAAGACTTGGTACGAAAAAAAAAAGTTTATGCGTTTATACATCAAAAACTGTTGAATAAGTTTCAACTTGATTCGCGACTTTCGTTATCCGTAATTTGATCATTTTTTTAAAGTGTACTGTTACTATTGACGTTGATGCTGACAGTAAATAATAATTTGATTCGACGTTCCAGACATCATTTTTTCATTCTGTGAAATCAAATTAATATTAAGGTAAGTATTTAACTGTTTTTTAATAAAATATAACACACGGAAATTAATGTCCCGTCCATTACTCCATTAATGAAGTTTTCAGTTTCAGTTTTCTCCTCAACAAGATCGTCAACAAAGTCCAATTATCTGGATGTATAATTTTGTCAAAAACTCTTTGCGGGGCCGACCATTGTCTAAATAAAAATCAAGAAAAATAGAATAAAAATTTCGATTCAGAAAATGTCCCGTCCGTTATCGCGTCGTGATGAATTTTGTATAAATGATATATTTCTCAATTGATCTACGGTTTTTTCAGAAAATGAATGCTGATTTGCGAAAACCAACTATAACAAAGTCAAAATAACTTGCTGCCAGAAATGCAATGCGGTTATAACGACAGCGAATAAAAAATAATGATAAAAAAAGGAAATAATACCTTGAGAAGGATGCGCAGAGAAAGCAAGAAGTAGTAAAAAAGGAGAAAAGGAGCAGATGAAGAATAACGAGAAAAGCTGGATGGCATTGGAGGGGGGGGGGGGCGGTGATTGGTAAAGCGAACGGTTTGGGGTTGATGTGAAATTACGACGATCACAAGTCAATACCGTTGATGAGTTTTTCAATTGTGCCAAATCAAAACTAAAAAACGTAAATATTTTGTTTATTTCAAAAACAGAAGTTGTAGCCCAGAAGGAGCAACTTAATAATAGATGGTCACTAGTCAACAAAATTCCCCAGATACAATCCAAACATCATTTTCAAAGAGTGGACTCGTCACATTTGGGTGTGTCGCAAACGGCACATTCAAATCTGGATTTCGTTCAAGTTTTCCACCAGGAATAACATTAATGAAGTTGAGGCTGATTTAAAAGTTATGTAAATGAGTTTTTTGTTGATACAAATTAAAATAAACATATGTTATATAGCACAAATTTTTCTGTCCCGTCCGTTATTGATCAGTTTTGAATTGATAATTTATTGCTCAGAATCCTCAGCCACTAGAAGGATGAAATTGACCCACAGTCTATATGACTTGTTACAAATCACGCCTGCATTAATAGGGAATTAATGCTTTAACAATTTTTGCAAAAAATTCAGATTACATTATCATGGCACAAACAAACATCTCTTTGCTGCCCCGTCCGTTATCAATGACGAAGTATTCGGAATATTTTTTCGTAGCTCTGCCTTAAATTGTTTTGACCGTTTACTGTGTGTATTTGAAACTTTAGAATTAGCACTAAACAAAAATGCCAAATTTAAAAATTGTATTTGAAATTTCTTCAAAATGCCATTCGAAATTAATTCTATAACGGATACAAAGTGTCCGTCCGTTATCATGGAATGGGCGTAGTGTCTTTTCTAACAAATTCATTCTCCAACTGAGCAACCACAGATTACTCCAGATGACTGACTTCATAGGGCGATTTTGTCCGGAACTATCTCTTTTCTACACATTTAAACTAGGCGCATGACATCTTTGTCACAGATACCATAAGCAAATGTAGAGGCGCTGTAATCGTTGCTAGTACTTTGTACGACCGCTAGATGTCACTACAAAAACTTCTATTTAAATTCAAATAAAAGGCCCAATATTTTTACTATTTTAAATTGAACAATGTACAATTCCGTGTTTTTTAAAAAGCGTGACTGTTTCTACGCTTGTTGCTTGTTTTTCTGAGCAATATTTTAACTACAGCATTTTGCTGCAATTATAATCAAGCCAGTAAATGTCAAAACTTGCTTGTTTATTAAATTTGTGAAAAATTTTAAGCGAAAGATGGGTCTTTTTTACATTATTTGTGGTGTTGGTGAAAACTAAGCGGAGAAACTGCATTGTTTTCCAAAAAATGAATAAACGTAAGGATGTTTTATTAATACAACAAATTCAGGAAATCGAATTACATAATTCTAGAGCGAAACTGTGGGAAGAAGCTCTAAATGTCCAAAATTGCAATCAAAAGCAAAAGTGGAGGGTTTGCAAAAAACACTTTTCGGCATCGTTAGATTCCTTATTTTTGTGTATGAATTTGAAGAACTAAGCCAGGTTGCCCTATTGGTTGTCCGGCAAGTCTTTCAAAATTTCCATTATTATACAGGGTGAGTCATTAGTGGGGGATCGATCCATAACTCCTGAACCATGTAAGATAGGAAAATTTCTTTAATACAATTTGTACACCGTTTCCCAGGCTGTATAATATATTATTTAGTTTAGCTTACTTTATTGAATTTTTATATTTATTTCTTTAAATGTTTATTTGTTGATTTATTTAACGTTGAGCGTAAATTCTTGCCGCAAGCAAAGGATTTATTTCGCCTTCCAGACAATAAGTCATATCGATTTGTTCTTGTAAAATCGAATTAATTGTGGATAATGGAATGGATAATCAAATAACAAGTCGGTGATGACACAACAGTGCAGTATTGAAATGTAAGTTCTATGATTTCCATGGCACACTATCTACCTTATCCTGGCTCAATCTGTATCACATCCAAAAATATCAAATATCTCGTAAATGATGAATTTTCGCTATAGAACAACCTTAATAAAAAACGTAGCCAGACTCCAGGCGAATTCGATGACATACAAAAATATAGGGAGTTCGATTCAAAAAAAATTAAGTTAAGCTTATTTAAAAATAGTATAATTTGACACAAATTTTTGCAGAGCCTGTATAGTAAAAATTATATTTTGCACATCGGGCGCAAAGAGCAATCCTTTCTTCATACTTGTATCAAACTTCAGCCTCCTAACTGCTAAAACAACCTCTCAGTAAATTTTTAAGTGAACCTCTGTAAATGAGAAAAAATGTGAAAAAAAATTGATAATTTGATAACGGTGATTCAGAATGTAAAATGTCTTATATCACCATAAATCTATGTGAAAAGGGGTTCTAATAGAGAAATAAATTACTGGTAGTTCTATTTGAAAAAACAAAGTTGTGTAGCAATTATGTGTTTTGGAACAACCTGTATACGTAAAAATATTTTTAGGTTGTGCAGCCTGACAAACGGTGTACAAATTGTCTTTAGAAGTTATGGACCGATCCCTCACTAATGACTCACCGTGTATAATAACCCCAAGTAATTATTATGTGTGTAAGATATACCTATCTTAGAAATGTAATTGTTAACATTTTGGGTATAATTTTGTTTAATTTAGATTATGTAATATAATAAATTGATTTTTATAAAATTGTTTGTTTGTATGACGTGTAAATAATGAAGGAATATTTTATGATTTATTCTACAAAACAATTTTTTACATTAGTTTTGTAAAAAAATCATAAAATATTCAAAATATAATAGCATTTTTTCTACCTTTAAAGAGAGGAGAGAATATTTAAATTTGCCGCAAAATTTGATCGATGCGCCATCTGAAAACTGTTACAAAATTTGAAGGTCGTTAAAGGTCATTCCGCCAAAATATTTGCATTGAGTCAGTCATCTGAAAAAAAAGATAAATAATTTTTTGATGGACAAGAACTGTGAAAAAGGTCTACACTGTAAAAAATTAAACGTGTAAAACATAGGGAGGGTACCATATAACAATATGAAAGTAAATTATCGCAAATATTACAAATCATCTACTGGTTCAGTGGTACCGTCGGTTTTTGTGAAGATACTCCAGATACGCTCGGTTCTCAACTGTAAACGAGTTTCGTGGTAGATGCGAATATGGTAATTGTTAGGTTTAATAAATGACACACAATTACTAAACAAGGCCGTGTTAAGGGATCAAGAAGAACAATACTAAACATCAACACTTAGTTAACGACACGCGGTGACAAGTTACTCTATTTTTTTTTCATAACACACTTGTCTACCTCATAAAACTAAACTTATAAGTTGATATTATAAGCTTTAAATACATGTTGCATTTTCAACATCTAACAGTAATATTTCTCTAGAATCAGTTTATTTATTTAGTTGGACAGCCGCGTGATTATTTACGAAACCATCATTAAAAAAGTGGTCTAAAAATGGTCTAAAAAATGGTAGAATAAATCATAAAATATTCAAAATATAATAGCATTTTTTCTACCTATAAAGAGAGGAGAGAATATTTAAATTTGCCGCAAAATTTGATCGACGCGCCATCTGAAAACTGTTACAAAATTTGAAGGTCGTTAAAGGTCATTCCGCAAAAATACTTGCATTGAGTCAGTCATCTGGAGTAATCTGTGTGAGCAACTTTTTAGTTGTTCCTGTCAAATGTCATTACTGTCAGTGACCAAAGTCTACGCTGTAAAAAATAAAACAAAAGCTAGATTCCACGGCCTACTCTGTATTATTTTTTATTCGTACGCTCTGCATGTCCCAGTCCGTTCCACCCGCTGACCCGCCCCTGCATCGCGCTCGTGCGCCGGTCGTGTAAAATCGTGAAGAAGCGCACGCGACGCCGTATTCACCCATCATCATTTCGCATGTGACAGGTGGCTGCACTGGCACGCCATTCCATGTAAGATGGCCGCGGTGTGCGAACCTTCCGAAGGAGCGATAGTGTATTTGCGTCTTCTGCTCGACTAAACGATTGTGAAAGATTGAGAAACTGTATTGTTCGAAAAGCGATTGTGCCGAAGAGATTGTCTGTGAAAATTCCCGTCGGCCGTGCGTTCCACATCCAACCGTCAAAACCGAACCAATAACTTTCGTCTAGTTCCAGTGTTTATAACCTCAACCGCTCAAAGTTTGAATGTTTTGGTAGTGCAGCGACGACAACCAAGCCCTGTTTCATTCATCAGATTGGGCAGAGAGGCGGCGAGAGGAAGCGGCGGCATGCCTCCCAAAACAACCTGTTAAAAAAAGTACACTGAACTTTATGTTTACATCGGGACTAAGGACAACAACATTGCGTTGGGAGATGGTGCGACACTGACAAGATGCACACCTCAGTCGAATTCGGCTTAAAATGCACATTGATACAACGCAAAACGTCAATTAACCTTCAGCGGACTGTTGAGAACACAAACTGTACCTGAACATTGATTGACACGTCTGGAGATACCGATTTGAAGGTCGTTCATCTAATAAAATGTGCGCTGCCGTGGTGCAGTCGGGTGCAAAAGTGTGCTAAAGTAGTCGTGTGAGGTTATGTTCGTGCTAGGAGTGTGAAATTATTTATCGACGAGTGCGATGTGAAGAGGGCTGGTAGATCGACACGCTGGATCGAGCCAGCTCTGGTCCGGGGGGTTGCCACGACGGTGGAGGGACCGTCCCCCCCGTCGTCCCACAGCCCCCGGGACTGTCGCCCCTTCCGCACGAAATCAACACTCCCAAGCGACAAGCCGTGGTGGACAGGTGGGTAAATTTTCATATTTGTTCGGGCACGCTTGTAGGTATCCAACCGTCAACCCTTCGCCCATAAAGACGTGCTCTAAACGCCCCGCGGTCAAATTTTCTTAATTTATACAGGATGGCACTTTTTCGTCGAGTTATCTGCGACTCGAGGCCGCTCAAATTGGGCCAAAGTTGCACATTTTTACTACAATGAATTATCAGAAAGAAAATATCATTGTTAGGTTTTGAGTCCTTTGGGAGAGATTTAATAAATTGTGACTTTTTGTTTGCATTGGTTTACATCAAACCCCAATAGAACATGTCGTTCGTCCTAGACAATTTGAATAATTTTTTTTTGCAAGGTTATCGTATTTTCTCATGTATCCATTATGCCAGAGAAAATTTCGTTTTCAAATTATTATTAATTTAAGTAAAAAACGACGAATCTGAACTTATAAACCTAAAGTCCGGAGATAAGTAAAGGGCGCCAAAAAAGGGATTCTCGGCATGTCATGCATTCTAGCGTTTGTTTTAGTTTTACAGTGTATACCAAACTGAGCAATAACATTTGAGAAGATACAGGTGTCCCAGCGCTGCGAGGAAGTAAGATTACTCTAAAATGAAAAAAGATACCGAGATGCAGCTTTTGACAAAAAGTACAATCCATTTAAGAGAACACTGAAAATATCAGAGTCGAGATACAGACTGGCGCATCAAAGTTACGTTTTTTTAAATCATACAAATTGTATATTACGCTATTTTTGGATTCCGCATCAAATAATAATTATACTTTGTATAACTATATAACTATTATGGGCCTAACTTTAGTTGTAGTGTCCGACTGAACTTTCGGTTTCGGGCCTAGTTTCGGCAAAAAAAACTGGTTTCGGCCTAGTTTCGGTTTCGGCTGTCATCCGGCCGAAACTGCATTAGGGAGGTTTTGCAAAGCTTTTTTTATTTTGATACATTCGATTGAAAGATTATTTGCATCAAAAATATTTATTTAGTTGTATGTGGTAGGTAGGTACTTATTAATTTGAATTTTATTGTAGTTTGTTAACAAGAGTACCATACAAAATGACCACAGTTCAAAAAAAATAATTTTGTTGTTAAGATGAAAGATTGTTTTTTTTTGTGTACCTACCAACACATATTTACTAGGTAATTTCTTTTTACTTTAAAAGCATTAATTTTGTTTTGTAGCTTTTATTTTATTTCATAATATTAACTAAAAAAAAGTATATTTATTTGTGCTTTTTGAAATAAGGGGGGTAATAATATGATATGATAAATTAATGATTACTTAAAATATCAGAGGCTGAAAGATTAATATGTGATTGGTTTAAATAATAATAATAAAAACTGATTATGTTAATTTTTACTTTGTTTTTCCCACGAAAACATGAAATTTCGGTTTCGGCCGAAACTGAGACTGAAGCCGAAATTCGGTTTCGGCCGTAAAAACTAGTTTCGGTCGGACACTATTTAGTTGTTTTGTTATTATTTGACAATAAATCGACAAAAAGGCCATTTTTTGAAAAATGGCTGCTTCCAAACTAATGAGAATTTTGGCCTAATATTTTGACAGTAAATTTTCAATCATCTTCATCAAATAGTTTATAATGATCAATTCAAAATTTGAATTGTAGTCATTTAATATACAGAGTTGCTCATGAACGCAAATTGTTCATTTAATCGGATTTTTCAAACTGAACACTTGTATGTTTTGGTACCAATCGATCACATTTTTGATAAGCTATCCAATGACGTTCTCATGACTCATCATTTTTCAACTTCTTTACCAACTATTTTTCAAATTATCGATATTTGACTATTCAATCATCATTAAGAACCTCATCAAAAATGTAATCGATTGATACTAAAATATACAGGGTGTTTTATTTGAAAAATTCGATTAATTGAACAATTTACGTTCATGAGGAACTAGGAATATTAAATTATAACAATTCAAAATTCAAATTGATCTTTATGAACTAGAAGATATTTGAAAAATTTATGTCAAAATATCAAGCCAAAATTCTGATTGGTTTGGGACAAGCGATTTTTGAAAGAAGGGCTTTTGTTATATTAAAAGTCAAATAATAGGAAAACAACTGCAATTTTCATATTTGTTCGGGCACGCTTGTAGGTATCCAACCGTCAACCCTTCGCCCATAAAGACGTGCTCTAAACGCCCCGCGGTCAGATGCACAATTTTCTTAATTTATACAGGCTGGCACTTTTTCGTCGAGTTATCTGCGACTCGAGGCCGCTCAAATTGGGCCAAAGTTGCATATTTTTACTACAATGAATTATCAGAAAGAAAATATCATTGTTAGGTTTTGAGTCCTTTGGGAGAGATTTAATAAATTGTGACTTTTTGTTTGCATTGGTTTACACCAAACCCCAATAGAACATGTCGTTCGTTCTAGACAATTTGAATAATTTTTTTGCAAGGTTATCGTATTTTCTCATGTATCCATTATGCCAGAGAAAATTTCGTTTTCAAATTATTATTAATTTAAGTAAAAAACGACGAATCTGAACTTATAAACCTAAAGTCTGGAGATAAGTAAAGGGCGCCAAAAAAGGGATTCTTGGCATGTCATGCATTCTAGCGTTTGTTTTAGTTTTACAGTGTATACCAAATTGAGCAATAACATTTAAGAAGATACAGGTGTCCCAGCGCTGCGAGGAAGTAAGATTACTCTAAAATGAAAAAAGATATCGAGATGCGGTTTTTGACAAAAAGTACAATCCATTTAAGAGAACACTGAAAATATCAGAGTCGAGATACAAACTGGCGCATCAAAGTTATGTTTTTTTAAATGATACACCTAGTATATTACGCTATTTTTGGATTCCGCATCAAATAATAATTATACTTTGTATAACTATTATGTCGAAAAAAAGCCATTTTTCGAAAAATGGCTGCTTCCAAACTAATGAGAATTTTGGCCTAATATTTTGACAGAAAATTTTCAATCATCTTCATCAAATATGTAGTTTATAATGATCAATTCAAAATTTGAATTGTAGTCATTTAATATACAGAGTTGCTCATGAACGCAAATTGTTCATTTAATCGAATTTTTCACACTGAACACTTGTATGTTTTGGTACCAATCGATCACATTTTTGATAAGCTACAATATTCCGTTTTGCCTACACGTAACTCCACCTTCCCATTTTATATAGAACATCCAACATAATATTCCATTTTTAAATTCCTCGTTTGATGTTAGATCGAGTTTATTCATAAGTGGAATGTTTTCGAGTTTTTCAATCTTATTTATTGAAATGGACAATGGACCTTTGCAGCGGTCTGAAATAATACGAATATCTTTGGACTAAATTCCACATGAATTGTTCATGATTAAAACAAGTTTGGTACTTGATAGAGGCCGTGTTAAATTCGAACAATTTCAAACGTACATAACGCATTTTTTCCAAATGAGCTCCCAGTTTTTTAAATTTAATCAAGTGCTCGGATTAATTTTTGTTTTTTAATTTTTTTGCAGTTATGTTATATTTTATATTTTTCAAATTATATTAAACGGTTATAGTTTTCGGATTAATTAAAAGTTATTCTGTTGGAGTATTAATTTACTGATATGCTATATTTCGAATACATCTTTTTTTTGTTTGATTTTATACACAATCTTTTGAGTATTTTCAATCATCTTCATCAAATATGTAGTTTATAATGATCAATTCAAAATTTGAATTGTAGTCATTTAATATACAGAGTTGCTCATGAACGCAAATTGTTCATTAAATCGAATTTTTCAAACGGAACACTTTTATGTTTTGGTACCAATCGATCACATTTTTGATAAGCTATCCAATGACGTCCTCATGACTCATCATTTTTCAATTACCAACTATTTTTCAAATTATCTATATTCGACTATGCAATCATCATTAAGAACCTCATCAAAAATGTAATCGATTGATACTAAAATCTACGGGGTGTTTTATTTGAAAAATTCGATTAAATGAAAAATTTACGTTCATGAGGAACTAGGAATATTAAATTATAACAATTCAAAATTCAAATTGATCTTTATGAACTAGAAGATATTTGAAAAATTTATGTCAAAATATCAAGCCAAAATTCTGATTGGTTTGGGACAAGCGATTTTTGAAAGAAGGGCTTTTGTTATCTTAAAAGTCAAATAATAGGAAAACAACTGCAATTTTCATATTTGTTCGGGCACGCTTGTAGGTATCCAACCGTCAACCCTTCGCCAATAAAGACGTGTTCTAAAGGCCCCGCGGTCAGATGCACAATTTTCTTAATTTATACAGGATGGCACTTTTTCGTCGAGTTATCTGCGACTCGAGGCCGCTCAAATCGGGCCAAAGTTGCACATTTTTACTACAATGAATTATCAGAAAGAAAATATCATTGTTAGTTTTTGAGTCCTTTGGGAGATATTTAATAAATTGTGACTTTTTGTTTGTATTGGTTTACACCAAACCCCAATAAAACATGTCGTTCGTACCAGATAATGTAAATAATTTTTTTGCAAGTTTATCGTTATTTCCCATGTATCCATTATGCAAATTATTATTAATTTAACTAAAAAACGACGAATCTGAACTTGTAAACCTAAAGTCTGGAGATAAGTAAACGGCGCCAAAAAAGGGGATTCTCGGGATTTCATGCATTCTGGCGTTTGTTTTAGTTTTACAGTGTATACCAAAGAGCCACCGGAACATTTATGTATAGGCCTGGGCGTAGGGGCGCCACTGAATACATAAAAAAAGTGAAGCACAAAATGAGCAATAACATTACTCTAAAATGAAAAAATATATCGTGATGCGGTTTTTGACAAAAAGTACAATCCATTTAAGAGAACACTGACAATATCAGAGTACAAATACAGAGTGGCGCATCAAAGTTATGTTTTTTTAAATGATACACCTAGTATGTTACGCTATTTTTGAATTCCTTATCAAATTACTAGATTAATAAATTAATTAATTACCAAATTAATATATTATACTTTGTATAATCTATTATGGACCTAACATAAGTTGTTTTGCTATTATTTTACATTAAATCGAAAAGAAGCCCTTTTTTGGAAAATGGCTGCTCTCAAACTAATGAGAATTTTGGTTTATATTTCGTCAGAAAATTTTCAATCATCTTCATCAAATAGTTTATAATGATCAATTCAAATTTTGAATTGTAGTAATTTAATATACAGAGTTGCTCATGAACGCAAATTGTTCATTAAATCGAATTTTTCAAATGGAACACTTGTACGTTTTGGTACCAATCGATCACATTCTTGATAAGCTATCCAATGACGCCCTCATGATTAATCATTTTTTAACTTCTTAACCAACTATTATTCAAATTATCGATATTCGACTATTCAATATAAACCTCATCAAAAATGTAATCGATTGATACTAAAATATACAGGTGTTTTATTTGAAAAATTCGATTAAATGAACAATTTACCATCATGAGGAACTATGAATATTAAATTACAGCAATTTAAATTGATCTTTATGAACTAGAAGATATTTGAAATTTTTTGCCAAAATATCAAGCCAAAATTCTGATTGGTTTGAGACGAGCGTCAAATAATAGGACAACAAGTTTGAGTTTTTAAAGGCGGAACGTTGTAAAAGACAATTAAAGAAACATAGGAAATTTTTTTAAATCCATCTTCCTTCTGTTAGTTATTCGTGAAAAACGGAATCGGAAATTTGCCAACATACATTTTTAGAATGCTGGTAGCTCGTTTGTTGTACCGAATGAAAAAATATATAAAATATCCTTCCGCATGCATTCTCACCGCTGGATGTGCATTATTACCTATTTCAGTGTATGATGTGTATTTGCTAATTTGTGATTGTGTTTGTAATCTCTTTTTGTCCCATAATTGGATCCGTCTGTTGGGCAATAAAACGTATTATTATTATTATTATTAAGACATTCACCCAAAACCAATTCGCGACTGGAATACATTTTGAAGCGAATTTTTAATTAAAGAAATGTCAATCAAACCGCAGTAATATTTAAAATGGTTGATTGACATTTCCGAACATCGTTGCCGAATGCATATTCACAGCTCATTTGGATTTCAAATTAAAAAAATAAACCTAAAAATAATGTTGCGCCACTCTGTATGTCGATATACTGTAGAGTTACAGAGTGTTTTCTTTAATGCACCACTGATCGAAATCGTTCGAAAACCGCATCTCGATATGTTTTACATCTGTATATGTACAATATTCCGTTTTGCCTACACGTAATTCCACCTTCTCATTTTGTATAAAACATCCTACATATTATTGCCTTTTTAAATTTCTCGTTTGATGTTAGATCGAGTTTATTCATAAGTGGATTCTTTTCGAGTTTTTTAACCTTATTTATTGAAATGGACCTTCGCAATAATACGAATATCTTTGGACTGAATTCAACATAAATTGTTCATGATTAAAACAAGTTTGGTACTCGATAGAGGCCGCTAAATACAACGTGTAAATTTGAACAATTTCAAATGTACATAACGCAATTTTTTTTCAAATGAGTTCCCAGTTTTTTTAATCAAGTGTTTGGATGTATTTTTGTTATTTAATTTTTTTGCAGTTATGTTAAATTATATATTTTTCAAATTATTTTATAGTTATAGTTTTCGGATTAATTAAAATTAATTCTGTTGGAGTATTAATTTACAGATATGCTAAATTTCGAATACATATTTTTTTTGTTTGACTTTCTGTACAATCTTTTGAATATTTTCTGTATGAATGGAAGAATGGGGTGGAGAACATATTTTCCTGTTATTTATTGTTATGACTTTTTTTTCTTTGGACTGAAAACGTCATTTTTTGCACATTTAAAGAAAATATCTCTGAAACTATTAATTAGAGTCAAATATTGACATGCTTGCATAAAGTGACGCTTAAATAATATGAGAAATCAGATGATGTAATAAAAATTGGGGGTTTCTATTTAAAATAAGAAAGTTGGTATTGACTTCCGATAAAACCGGAAGTAAAGCAATTAGGTTCATTGAATTAGCCCTATCGAAATTTGTAGATTCACAAATTATTATAAATTTCTGTTTTGTATAATAATTTTTCCTGTTCCCGGTGGGACAACCTGTATAGCTGTGAGTTGACAAAAAATACCGCTTTACTTTCATAAATACAGGCTCAGTATAAAGTCCCGGAACGGTCGAATAACTTTGTTATTTAAAATGTTATTTTTTATTTTAAAATGATTGTACAGGGTCTTAAAAAATTATAGTAGTTAAAGTGTGCTGTGCTCCATACGAATAGTGACACAAACATTTAGGAACTTTTTTTTTGCACCTGACCCTGAACTGTCAATTGCCGACACGTTATTCCTGTCTTCATTTTATCTTATTTGTGTTTTGTCGTTTGTGTATCTTTTTGTCATTCACAATGGTTTTTTGTTGTTTTCGTCCTTCATTAAAAGTGTACGTTAAAATATCAGTCTTTGTTTCTTGACACTTGTGCGGAAAACGATGCATTATCACAATGAAGTGGCACGTAGTGTTCAAATAAAAAACGAGGCTCAGGAGGACACGGGATTCATCGGATTTCCAGTGTAAAAACCAAAGAGAACATAAATATATAGATTTGACTGTCAGTCCAAAATTTTCCTATTAAAATAAGACTCAATTTTATTTAAATTGTTTATAATAAATGTCAGACATGTGTATGTTCATCGCTGTCATAAATATAATGCAAATTCCCTTTGGGTTCATTTACTGAAATTTTATTATGTAATTATTTTGTATTTAATTTGTGTTATGTAAAACAAATTGTTTTTGTATTAGTTTTATTTTTTCTTTAGAAACCGTCAAATCATGACATTGACAGGAACTGTCATTAAAAATTTGCTCAAACGCCGACTAAGTCGACACCTGCAAATGAAATTTGTTGAAAAAAAAAAATAAAACATCTTATGTATTGTGTCCGGAACGGCATTAGCCGATTTCTCAAACTCAAGATTAAAATTTTGCTACACTCTTTTGAACGTCAATGATGGCCCCGTTGTATTTTTATACGCATGTTAGTAAAATTAAATGCGAGAATTGTCTACTCTGCTATTGTACACATAATGCCACTTTCCTTTTCATTCAATTAATCCGAACGCTTATCCGAAGAAATTGATTTTCTTTTATATCTGTTTCCAATTTGATTATTTTTCGTAATTCGGCACCAGGGACAAATCGGAAGGTGTGAGATCTCAAGATTTGGTACCAATAAATAATTCGCTCCATTATTGCTAATTATTGAGGTGAATTTTCTTAAAAATGTGTTTATTTAACTGTTGGAATGTTGATTAAAACCAGAGGTCCTTATTGATTTAATGTAATGTAAAATGTATAAATGTGGTAACTTAGTATTAACACGAGCGCTCTCTGAGCTGGCTAAAAGCTAACTGACTTAAAACCGCACAAACTGCAGATCATTAAAAATATGCGAGACGTCGAACTGTCGTAGTCAAAAAAAGTCCACGTTAGACGACATCCGAATGCTTCACACACTCACAAAACTTGTGAATATATTTCAACATTAACCATGATCAAAAGTGTTGTTTCATAGCCCTTCAATATTATGCTGACAGATAAATCAACTTATTGAATCAGTAGCGGTAGTAATAGAGCTTTCTTAGCATTGTAGAAATGCACTGTTATGAAACTATTCATAGTGCTTAGTTGAGCTTTCAATAGGACGGTCAACCGCAACAATACCAGCATTCAATAAAATTTTAAATGCTGAAATTTATAACTTTCTAAGAAAGTTTACTAGGACTATATTTGATTCTTCATTCAAGATTTGTAGAATATTTTCAACTGCTTCAAGTGTCACAATCACAGCTATCTTTACGAGCAATGCTACCAGTTATTCTTAAATGATTCGTACAAAGGGTTACTGTTCGATTTTTCCATATTCACTTAAGTATGCCACTTAAGTATTAAATAAAAAGACGTTCAAATCGACGAACATGAAATTGGCATCAATAGTGTTGCATGCGAACTTTTGTTAACAAATTTCTCCAATTTAGGTCAAAAATTTGCAACACAAACGAGTTAGAGTGATTCCATAGCAACTCAGAATCCTTTTTTGTACAGACATATTGTATGCTATAATTGTTACGCAAGCAGTATGTTTTGCTTTATTGTCATTTTTGCAAAAGTGTTTTTCAAACAAAATTGTTAACCGCAGATGCAATAACATTTCCGAGCCCGATCATGGAGCTTAAATTAGACAAAGTTGCGTATTTTTAGATGTGAAAGAACACTTAATATGCCAAATATGGTCCTTGAATTATATTTAAAAAGAAAGATAGCGTGGAATACATTAAAAATTGTCATTTTGCTTACTTTTTTGTTAAGTAAATGTGCACATCGTGTCTATATTGAATTTGAAATCGTCATCGTTATGTAACTACAAGACATTTTAGATGCAATAATTATGTTTGCTCTTAAGATGAGGAAATTTGAAATAAAGTTTTCGGTTGACAACCGTTTCGAACACAACATGCAAGATGCATTAAATTTAGAGTCTTTTTTAACCAATTCCTTCATCTCAAGGCGTAGGTTTGGAGGTCATTTGAGCTATGTTTTGATTAATAGTTTTTGTTAAATATCATTCGAAGGTCTATGCTATAAAAAATAAAACAGAAGATTCTATGGCCTCCTGAGAATCCATTTTTTTGTGCGCTCTAATATGTTTTGCTCTTTTCATATTGTCATTTTGTATTAAGTGTTTCTTTCTGCTTCCAATTATGGATCACGGAGTAACATTACTTAATTTACTTTATTAAGAAATGGTTTTTAATTTTTTGCAAAGAAAAGCCTTTATTTTGAGTTTTCATACCTTGATTATTTTATATCCTGTATTTTTATGTATATTTTATAATGACCGCGTTGCTTCTGGTTTGTAAATGGTGCAAATGGTAAAACTTTGACCACAATAAAACATTTCTCGGTGGCTTTGAGTCATTCATTCAAATCCTTTCTGGTACAAAAATAAACCTTGATAAATTATCAGCGGAAAATATAGTATTGTCACAGCATCATGTTTCTGCTTCGAAGAGATAAGAAATTGTGCAATGTTTTGTTCCCTTTCTTGATATGATTGAAACTGAGAAGTTTGAATTCCTATCATATAAGTGATATCATAAAATAAAGTTTGAGCTTCGCTAATAATTCTACACATGTATCTACATTAATTGGACCCAGTTTACATTTAGTAGGTATTAAAATCAGCCGTATTTAAATTCTAATCGACCCATTGAAAATTCATGTAGGAAAAACCTGATATATTTAAATTTATGCTTAAAGTTGACGTGACAAATTGTTGTATCTTGAAAATAGATAAGATATAATCGTAGGTTGGCACCATGTAAAGACCACCCGTATAATAAACCTTTGCGGCCGAATCCATTGACGTAAAAGCGAACACAAAAGTGGCAGAGCTCAAAACATCACTTCTGAAACAGTTATTTTCTGTTCGGAATGTCGATAACTCCGAGTGTTAAATTGTTGGCGGTTATCATGGCTTAACTTTTGCCAATAAAAAACCGAATTATATACAGGAAGCCTTAAATAACGACGAATTTAATGCTGCTTAGCGAGTGCAAAATATTTACGTTAACGAATGATAAGACAGCAAAATATTATTCGCATTACTGTCGAAGCACATTTTTATCAATATTATGACAAACCAACGACGAAATGGAAATAATAAAACCATTACATAAGGCTCCTGAAAATCCGTAGGAGTGAGCTTCCCGGAGTTCTAAGTCGGTACTTTTCCGCGTATTGTTTTGTATCGCGCGTTTTAATTCTTAGAAAGTTGATATTTTCGTCGTCGATCATCGGCCGGTGAAATCAATAATTTATAACACGTGCAATGTCGCGTGTCATTTCGGTATGATCAATTCGGCGAAAGCTCGTCTTGAATAATTTTTGTTGTTGTCGTAGACTCCGCAGACGAATCGAGTCCTACAGGAGAAGACAGAGCGACTGCATGCCTCGATTTGATCAGTCCTTCACTGGACTGTGCGAACAGAACCTCCAGGACACCCTTCAGCTGAAGCAGCGCTATTTGGACGCCAAATCGAAGAGGGTGCCCAAGAGCAAAGACAAGAAGCAGCAGGAATCGATACAGAGCAGCGTGCACGTGGTGAGTTTCCAAACGCAAATTCAAGAGGAATTTTCTTGTGTTTCGATCACGTCCCGGTATCGCTCCTGATGTCATTCAGTATTGCCCAGAGAATGTCGTCACCGGAAACGTACAATTTAAATGATTCGTGTTGAAGCGTTACCATGCAGAAATCTTTCGTGAACCTTGTCCGAGCTCGAGCCAGATACGTCGATTTAATTAGTTGTTTTTCAAACGAAAGTCGTGAGGAGTTCGGTACGAATCCAGACCAAGTCGGAAGGGTATTAACCCAAATCATGTATCGTCGTCGCGAGGTAATTTCAATTCTCACATGGCCGTGCGCTTTTTTCACTCAACCTAACCGCAACATCCTGGAAACCTGGCCGAAGCCAATGGCATCCAGGTAATTAAGTACGCAGAACTTGAAACTTTTACAATTTGAAGTTATCTCAAAAAGGCGCCAACGCTCTCACAACTTCCGGCGCGGCTGGAATGTTGAACTTTATCGACGTCTTACCGGATATTGTGAGACGTGAATGGATTTTCAGTGCTGCATCCAGAATGGGTTAAGTGGTGTTGATGTTTGTTTATGTATTATTCCATCTGCACTCGATGGAGAGAGGACGAAAGCGCACACACACACGCACTACTTTTCGTTTCTCACGACGGCGGAAAATTTCGTTCACTTGGGCTCACTGAATAATGTAAATGTCCGTGTATCTTGAAGGGTGTGTGTGTGGCCGCTTTAAAATGAATATGAATGAATCGGCGCTGTTGGTCGATTTTCCCTGGATTTTGTATAAAACACAATCTCCGCCGGGATTGTGTGTGTACACTTCTGGGAATGCAGATAGGTATTTTCGAGTGGGAAATTGCGGATAAGCAATTCCATCCAGTGCCGGACGCGAGACCCGCTTTCCAGATAATCACAAATTTCAATTATTGCAACCCGACAAAAGTGGACGTTTCATTTTATTAACTCCGCTCCGTAAAGTGCACTTTATAATTTTATGCAGCGAACTAATTAGTGTAATTGGGCACGTGCAATTTGTCAGTCGTCACTCGGAAATCGACATCTCCACGCTACGATATTACAATTGATGCGCAGATCAAAGGTTGTGTCGCGACCTGTTCATATTTTATTGTGCACGAGAAAAAAAAAACGGGCGCGGTTTACAATAATTAGCAGTCGTAAAGTTATTTGTACTTTACGGTTATTGAGCAACGGAATGATTCGGTTGATCCGTCCGAGTTTCACTCGCAACTATTTGTTGAATACAAAAGTCGTATTTAGAGTTTCTTCGTTTGTTGTTTGTGCAATCGACACAATAGATTTGACAACATGTCAATCATAAGTTGGACGACGATCTTTGAAACTTTCTAATTAAATTCAGTGGAGGTTTTCGATTTTCTCTGGTTGTAAAGCGCGACGAGATGCTCGACGGAAAAGGCTCGTGCGATATGCGATAATGTGATGAATAAATGGACTGGGTTCTTTTGCCTTTGTCATGAAAATGCGACCGAATTTAATGTTAAAATAAAGTTAATCATAGGAGCAGGTTCAACACTTTTACACTTAATTGATTTATTTCCTTTTTCTCTTTCAATTCGTGTGTGGTCTATGCCTATGAAGATAAGCTAAAACGTTGTTGATTCATACATTTTTTAATACGAGTACACTATTATACTTTTTTTCCAAAAAATTCTGATACTGGTGCGGAGGAATCTGTGAAATTTTCTTGTAATGCGTGGTTTTTTGAACAAATCGTACGCTTGATAGTATAATTACCTAACTCAAAGCACCTGAAAATTGAATTCGTATAGGGTTATAAAATAATCATAAAATGCTAACAAAATGTTTAGACTAACTCCCAAGTGTAATGGTATTTTTCAGTCATAATCAGAAAACAGATTAGGTCAGTATATTACTAAGCAGAAATGTTCCTATTTAACGAAGAAACGGCCAGATCTACTTTCAGTTTTTTATTGTAATTGACAAACTAGTTTCGGAGTTCCAAGAACTCATCAGTGTCACAAATATTAAGGGAAACAAGCACTAAATTAAAATTGGTGTATAACACGGTACTACAGCACATAACCGATTATAAGTAACATTAACAATAATTAATTAGTAATAATGGATAAAGATATTGGAAAAAAGTTTGTCAATAACAATAAAAAACTGAAAAATATGCACATTTTCGTTTCTTCGTCAAATTATTGGATCATTATAAGCATTGAAAAAAAATTAAAAAATTTAGTTTGTATTGCCATGTAGACGTAAATTGAGTTTTTTATTTAAGTTTATTTCATTTTTTTAATAAAAACTAAGAATAACGATGGGAGGTTTCTGTGCCACTATCTGTCGTTTAGGTTCACACTTCGTTTTTCACTTCTTATTTAGGAATTATTTAGAATTATGAATGACTGACTATCGTGGTCGAGTAGAATTCTTGCAAAACATAAAAAGAATTAGTAATATTTGCGTATGACCCTGGTTGTTTATTTCCTTTTGGTCCAGATCTATCCTTCCTCCTGTTATTGCAGGAAATATTTATCTGTAAGTAATTGAATTGAAATTAATTTGACTAAACTACAACGAAATGAAAAAATAAATAGCATCTCTGGCAACAAGTTAAGAAAGAAACAAAGAAATTAGCAGCCAGTTGAAAGAATATTAAATCATAACGTACTTATAAAAATAACGGAATACGATTTTGGATTTGGTTACGGATTTTGTGTTTGATTATAAATTCCATGTCCAGGCGTTAGTTTGGACCATAGACGAAAGACAAGAAAAAAGTTTGGACGTCGATTGTGCAATTTGTGTCAAATGTCTAACTTGTCAATGTCAAAGGTCTACACTGTAAAAAATGAAACAAAACCATGACCTCCTCAGTCTACATTTTTTTGAACGCTGTAAATTATTCATCAAATACATTTTGCCCTGATTGGTATCTATATCTATAAAAATAACGAGGCTGCGTAGGCTAAGGCATTTTGAAATTCGTTAGAGTGTAGTTGAGCATATAGTTGGAGTTGATTAAGTTTGCTGAAAGATTATGTTTGATTTAACAAATTTCATGGCCAGGCGTTTGGACAACCATTGTGCAATCTTTTTAAACAGTTTTGGTAAATTCTTATAATTTGTCAATGTCAACGGTCTACACTGTAAAATATAAAATAAAAGCTACTAACAGGCGTGCCACAGAAGGCAGATAAGTAGATAATTTCATCCCTCAGAAGATGACATCAATGTTGATCCAAATTTCAGAGTTTTATTCTTGACTCACTAGGCGCTAGTACGACAAATGAATCAGAACGTAATCCAAAACGTTAAGGTTTATTACCGAAAATATTTGCTAAGCTGTATACATAATATCACATGCAGATGACACTATTGTGTAACAAAAATATTAATTTAAAGAATGTCGTTTTTCATTTAGAATGAGCCTGGAATTCAATCAATGGCCTCAAATCTTGACAGTTATGAAATAAATGAAAAAAAAATGTTTAATTTTGTTTAGGTGTGCTAATCACTGTTATATTTCGTTATAAACAATGAAAAAATGTAACGAAATATAAGAGTATTTTCTTATTATAGATCCAGCAACCAATTTAGCAAGTAATAAAATAAAAAGGGCACTTAGTGAAAATGCAAATTATAAAATGTAGGCTTAAGGGATGAACAAATAATTAAAGAAACTTTGAATAATGAGGACGACGAAAACGAATATGAATGTGTAGAAGATGAAAATATTCCGAAAATTGAATATACAGCACCAATTGTACGCTAATCCGAAATACTTTTTCACCGAGTCTCAAAACTACAGGTGTCCCAAAAATGGCGGATAAGCTTTCCACTACGTTATTAGGGTGTGCTCAGGGAGCCAGGGAAAAATATTTAATCGCCCTATTTTTTAGTTATTAGAAAAAACTGCATGCTCAGTTTGGCAACGTAGTTCTATGCTGACGTAAAATAAATAAATAACAATCACGTATTACTACGAGAAAAGAATAAACTTCATAATCATTTATTATTACTTGTTGTAAGTAAAAACAATATTCAATTTTACTTTTATCTTAGGTAATTGGCACTGTTTGCACCAGCGATAGCAGATTGATTTTCGTGGCATTGTGATGTAAAACATCGAACCTTTTTTTCAATTCAACAGTAAATTAAACTTTAACAATACATTTTTTGTTATTACCTGAGAGAAGAAAGGCACCCTTTTATTTAGAGTACCTTTATTTTTTTAAATATTGCATAATATAGAAGATGTAAATCTCGTGTTCAACCGTTTATATCTCTTCGGATTGGCCTTGATGAATTTTGTACTGTTTTTTTCCTGATTTTCTGAAGACTCCCCAACAACGTATTACACAGTTTTTCCCCTGTACATCTGTCTGGATTATGGAAGTGAGAATTTAGAATTCCGAATTACTTTCATGGTCGAGTAGAATTCTTGTAAATCATAACAATAATATGTAAAATTTGCGTATGACTGGTATTTATTTAACTTTTGCTTCTTTCCCTTTGGCCTATATCTCTTCTTTCTCCTATTATCGTAGGGAATCTTTGTCTGTAATTAATGGAATTGAAATTATTTTGACTAAATTACATCGAAATGAAAAAATAAATAACTGCAACTAGTTAAGAAAAGAACAGAGAAATTATCAGCCAGTTGAACGAATATTAAATCATAACGTACTTATAAAACTAACCGAATACGATTTTGGATTTTGTTACGGATTTTGTGTTTGATTATAAATTCCAAGTCCAGGCGTTAGTTTGGACCATAGACGAAAGACAAGAAAAAAGTTTGGACATCTATTGTGCAATTTGTGTCAAATGTCTAACTTGTCAATGTCAAAGGTCTACACTGTTAAAAATAAAACAAGCATGGCCTCCTCAGTCTACATTTTTTTTAACTTTTGCTTCTTTCCCTTTGGCCCAGATCTATTCTTCCTCCTATTATTGTAGGGAATCTTTGTCTGTAATTAATGGAATTGAAATTAATTTGACTAAATTACATGGAAATGAAAAAATTAATTAACTGCAACAAGTTAAGAAAAGAACAAAGAAATTATCAGCCAGTTGAACGAATATTAAATCATAACGTACTTATAAAAATAACCGAATACGATTTTGGATTTTGTTACGGATTTTGTGTTTGATTATAAATTCCAAGTCCAGGCGTTAGTTTGGACCATAGACGAAAGACAAGAAAAAAGTTTGGACATCGATTGTGCAATTTGTGTCAAATGTCTAACTTGTCAATGTCAAAGGTCTACACTGTTAAAAATAAAACAAGCATGGCCTCCTCAGTCTACATTTTTTTTAACTTTTGCTTCTTTCCCTTTGGCCCAGATCTATTCTTCCTCCTATTATTGTAGGGAATCTTTGTCTGTAATTAATGGAATTGAAATTAATTTGACTAAATTACATCGAAATGAAAAAATTAATAACTGCAACAAGTTAAGAAAAGAACAAAGAAATTATCAGCCAGTTGAACGAATATTAAATCATAACGTACTTATAAAAATAACCGAATACGATTTTGGATTTTGTTACGGATTTTGTGTTTGATTATAAATTCCAAGTCCAGGCGTTAGTTTGGACCATAGACGAAAGACAAGAAAAAAGTTTGGACATCGATTGTGCAATTTGTGTCAAATGTCTAACTTGTCAATGTCAAAGGTCTACACTGTTAAAAATAAAACAAGCATGGCCTCCTCAGTTTACATTTTTTTTAACTTTTGCTTCTTTCCTTTTGGCCCAGATCTATTCTTCCTCCTATTATTATAGGGAATCTTTGTCTGTAATTAATGGAATTGAAATTAATTTGACTAAATTACATCGAAATGAAAAAATTAATAACTGCAACAAGTTAAGAAAAGAACAAAGAAATTATCAGCCAGTTGAACGAATATTAAATCATAACGTACTTATAAAAATAACCGAATACGATTTTGGATTTTGTTACGGATTTTGTGTTTGATTATAAATTCCAAGTTCAGGCGTTAGTTTGGACCATAGACGAAAGACAAGAAAAAAGTTTGGACATCGATTGTGCAATTTGTGTCAAATGTCTAACTTGTAAATGTCAAAGGTCTACACTGTTAAAAATAAAACAAGCATGGCCTCCTCAGTCTACATTTTTTTTAACTTTTGCTTCTTTCCCTTTGGCCCAGATCTATTCTTCCTCCTATTATCGTAGGGAATCTTTGTCTGTAATTAATGGAATTGAAATTAATTTGACTAAATTACATCGAAATGAAAAAATTAATAACTGCAACAAGTTAAGAAAAGAACAAAGAAATTATCAGCCAGTTGAAAGAATATTAAATCATAACGTACTTATAAAAATAACCGAATGCGATTTTGGATTTGGTTACGGATTTTGTGTTTGATTATAAATTACATGTCCAGGCGTTAGTTTTTACCATAGACGAAAGACAAGAAAAAAGTTTGGACATCGATTGTACAATTTGTGTCAATGTCAAAGGTCTACACTGTAAAAAATAAAACAAAAGCATGGCCTCCTCAGTCTACATTTTTTTTAACTTTTCCTTTTTTCCCTTTGGCCCAGATCTATTCTTCCTCCTATTATCGTAGGGAATCTTTGTCTGTAATTAATGGAATTGAAATTAATTTGACTAAATTACATCGAAATGAAAAAATAAATAACTGCAACAAGTTAAGAAAAGAACAAAGAAATTATCAGCCAGTTGAACGAATATTAAATCATAACGTACTTATAAAAATAACGGTATACGATTTTGGATTTGGTCACGGATTTTGTGTTTGATTATAAATTCCATACCTAGGCGTTGGTTTGTACCATAGACGAAAGACAAGAAAAAAGTTTGGACATCGATTGTGCAATTTGTGTCAAATGTCTAACTTGTCAATGTCAAAGGTCTACACTGTTAAAAATAAAACAAGCATGGCCTCCTCAGTCTACATTTTTTTTAACTTTTGCTTCTTTCCCTTTGGCCCAGATCTATTCTTCCTCCTATTATTGTAGGGAATCTTTGTCTGTAATTAATGGAATTGAAATTAATTTGACTAAATTACATCGAAATGAAAAAATTAATAACTGCAACAAGTTAAGAAAAGAACAAAGAAATTATCAGCCAGTTGAAAGAATATTAAATCATAACGTACTTATTAAAATAACGGAATACGATTTTGGATTTGGTTACGGATTTTGTGTTTGATTATAAGTTCCATGTCCAGGCGTTAGTTTTTACCTTAGACGAAAGACGAGAAAAGAGTTTGGACATCGATTGTACAATTTGTGTGAAATGTCTAACTTAGCAATGTCACCTGTAAAAAATAAAACAAAAGCTAGATTTCATGGCCTCCTGAGCCTTCATTTTTTTAAGCTCTAAATTATTACCGGGGGTCATCAAATACATTTTGCCCTGATCGGTATCTCTTGCTTTTAAAGCAAGCAAACGATGACACTCGTGGTTTTAATGTGCTTCCAAATTGCCCACCTCCATGCAACAGGGTTTAATTTAATCATCGAGAAAGTGTTAACATTTGTAGATTTTTATCAGAGGTGCCGTTTTTAAGATGTTCGCCTTGCTGGGTCGCTTCGCTCGTAAAATAGCGTTGCAAATGTGCCCAGCTCACAGACCGAATGTGCGTCCGGTGTGTCGTCCTCTTCGTCCACGGTAACCGAGCCTGCAAGTGCATCGCATTCCGTACCCTCCTGCCTGCCCTTCGCCTGTCGTCCGCCTCACCAGAACACGCGATCCGGCTCGAAATGAAAATAATACTCATTTACGATATCCATTCTACCTGCCATAGATTCCTTCTTGCATGCGAAAAGTCGAGTGTGTGCCATCCAATTTATCGATCGGAGAAGTTTCGGTTCAGGGCCGTCACGACGAATATTTCCCTAAACCAGATCGGCAGGTAGATTAATAATTTTTGATCAAAACTCGAAACGGATGTCTTCAGGACGACTGACCTCCCCACGACGCTGTTGTGACCTCGCGATTGCGTAAGACCGATGTGTCGCACGAAATGGTCATGTCGTCCAAAATTCTTGTTATTTTTCGTACAATTAAGTTTTGTTATAAACATGCTTTTTGATACTCGATTTGGTTGTTGTTGAATTCGTTATTGCTTAATTGGATATTATCCATTGTTGTTAATTATGATAATTGAGCGAAGAAGACTGCCTGTCAATTGGTTGTGCACTGAATGTATGATTATTATAAATTTTAATACATTTAGCCTTGAGATGTATTTTTAAAATGTCGCCAAGGTATCCTCACAATGGTGTCGCATGCCGATGTAGGTATGTAACAAGCTGCGACATAGATACACTTGAAATTTTTTAAAACCGCACGCGAGAAATTCATGTCGCGAACTATCTAAAAGTGGAGAAAACGTTGTTGTTGTTTTTTCTGATGATGATATAAGATATTGGATTGGCTTTCACAAAACGGCTTTAATATTTATAAATTACCCATAAAAGTATCCAGTTATCCTTCGATCGATATTATTCGAAAGTTTAAATAAAAAGCGAATCACCAGGACTTGCATGATCTAATAGGCGCGATTTTTATTATTGGCAGTGTCTGAACGATCGAAAGTTTACACCGTTAAAAATTGTTACGTAGGTGTGCATAATTTGAATTTTATCAAATCAATGTGTGCGTGTAAAAGTTTTCAGTCTATTTATCGTTTAATCGACACCTTGAAGCCTGTAATAATAATAATAATATTGTAGCCATGTTTGTAGTATCGTATTGGGTTCCAAGATAGTAAGGACATATAAAACGGTAAAATTTATCACCAGACTTTTGGCGGTGTTAGCAAAAAGATGGAATCGAAAGTCGGTCTTTGGCGACATTTATTACTAGGAAATTTGCAAATTTATATTCCATCAACCTTTTCATTTCTGCCGGCTCGTAATATGAGGTTACTTAGTAACAGTTAACACGTACGAATCATTAATTCTACGCGAACACTCTGATTGCTGTGTAATAATTGATTGTTGCAGAAATTTACAAAATGTACCAACGCCGGTTCGGACTGGTCGTCGTATTTTAAATGCAATACGACGGCCAGAGTTCGTTGTTACTGTTACGTATCTTCAGAGCACGGACCGTGAAAATTTTGCCATTTCTTAATGTAACAGGAAATGAACATTTTCATTTTAACGGTAACTTAACAGTTAATAATAGATACTTCGTTTCGTTGCAGAATGCCAATTTATTTTATATAAAAAGTGTATTGCATACTAAGTATAGTAGATTTAATTTATAACGACGGCCGAGGGACCGGAAGATTTTATCCGTTATATCCTTAGAAGTATCTTGATAAAAGTTTAGTGACTGTTACCTTTCTTTATGCCGGGAAAATGCCAATTTATGATAACTTCTGATCTGATGACTAAACTGTCGTACCATTTCGTTGACTTAAAATGTGAATACATAATTCTCACAACAGGATATTTTTGGAAAATTGTAAATAATTGTCTTTATTACCCAAGTGCCAGTTGAACACAGATGGAGGTGTCATAACTGATTTCTTTGCAATTGAATGGAGAGCGTTTCAGTGGAGGCGCCTTACAATCATTAATTTCAATAATATCCTCACCATTTATTTTACCTGCCATTTTTTTCTGGTTTTTAAATGTCACTCTTGTATAGTAAAAATACGGGCACAAAATACATTGACGTGTGTCAATGTTTGCAGACTATTTTATTTTAGGAGTTTCTCAAGTTTCTCATAATTTGAGATTGCGATTGAAATTCAAGAAAGAAATGACTACCACTGACAATGTGGTGTGGTGATAATGTTAACAAATTGAATAGGAAAAACACACAGTTCCCGATGATTAATATTAATTATATTAATATAGACAGCGAAGGCCGACCTACTTCGAAGAAATTTTGCATACTCAACAGAATTTATACGTTTGTAGTTTTAACTCTCAAGTCTACTTGAACAGCGTGCGAGACCTTGCGTTTTATAGAGCTTCCAACTACTTCAAAATTGCCTGTTCAGTAAGAAACCAAGTTTAGGTATTTTTGTAATGTGCAATTCACAATCTCTGTTTAACTATTTTTTATCTCGGATAATATAAGAATAGAAAACATATAACATTACTTTGCTATCACGCTCCAAAATGCAACACGAAAGCTTTAATTTTATTCGAGTTATTTTTCAATCACAATCAGTTTTGCTTCACACCCAAAAGTAAACCAAGGTAGCAGATTTTTGATAATGCAGAACGCAGAAATCCATATCATGTGAATACGCAAAAGATGTTTCATCAAATACAAATACAGTTGCGTTTGTAAGATTATTTCATTTCAAAACAGGCCAACGCGATATCGTAATATTTTCTGCGAAAATTTGCATAAAATTACTATTATGTGACTCGTCTCACGTGAATGTAATAAACAAAAAAAACTTAACGTGCGTACAAATAAAAAATGATTCAGAGTAGGCCACATAATCACTTTGGACTTTGTTAGAGGGTAGAAAATGTTTGATCTTGAAATAGAAAAGTTTGAAATTTTCTATTGACAAACCGTTTCGGGCGTGAATGCATTTTTCAACTAATTGCATCTCCGGGCGTCGGTTAAGGCGTCTTTTGGGCAACTTTTTCGTTGACAGTTACTGCCAAATGCCGTGATATGTCAATGTTAAACGTTCACACTGAAAGAAATTAAACAAAAAGTAGATTACATGACTTACTCTGAATCCTTTTTAAATTTTATTTGTATGCACGTTTTTTAGAGAGGCGACAAAAAAAAATTAGATCAAATCACACCATATCTTCATCGAGAATATAAAATGGATCAGTCAACGTGGTTAATGTAGGATTACAAATAATTAAATAATAATCGGCTTTATTAAGCTGCACGTCAAAGGTTATATTTTTCGTCACTTGCAAACATATTCGTCTACAGCAGTGGAATCCATTTTGACCGTTCAAAATGAGGCTGCGCAGGCTTTGGAATAATTTTGACATTATTAAGAGTGTAGCTAAATTTCGACCTTGACTTGGAGAAGTTTGCAATTAAGTTCTTTGGTAATAACCGTTTTGGAGACAATACACAAGATACATTTAATGTATTTTTCTACAAATCATCCATCTCCATGTGTCGGTTTAGACGTCGTTTGAGTAAGTTTTTGAATTACAGCTCCTATCACGTCATGATTTGACAGTTTCAATAGTTCGCTCTGTAAAAAATAAAACAAAACCTCCTCCGTTTGCATTTGAATACACGTTATAATTATTTGTTTTTCGTTTTCCTTTCATATTTTTAGTGAAAATAAAACGTGTAATGCAAATTACATATAAATTGTAAAAGTTATTGTAAAAACAAGTTCGATTCTAAAAAAGAAATATAAATTGAGTTGTTCCTAAAACATTCAAAAATGACGAAATATAGTTCATTATATTGGACATCTCATCTGTTCATATTTAGGCACAGTAGAGAATGCGAGCGAGCATTTTCGGTTTTTGCAGTTTGATCCTATTTTTTCAGGCGATGCGAATATATCTTTCTACAGCGGTTTAGCTCATGGTGAATATATTCGTCAACAACAGAGAGAGGGTTTAGTGGGAATACTAGTACATGTAGACGAAAATTGAAGAATATACAGTGTGTTTCACGACGAGAGCTTATTACGCAGATAAAGAGAACGGAAAAACCGAATCAACTGAAACTTGGCACACTTATATAAACTTATAAGGTCTACCTGCTGAAAATCATGATTGTGTCACTTTCGGTAATACCGGAAGTTGGTATTAACTTTGTTATGTTAAATACATACCTATTTTTAATATATTTTCAGATTCTGCATCTGCTATGTAATATAACGTTTATGCACTTTCTCTCACTGTTTGAGAGAAAAAAATATTATCTTGTGAAAAAGGCGAAAAACCAGTGCAAGAAAAAATAATTATTAATAAGCCCTAAAAGTCAGGTTGACGAAAGTTCGTTTTCTCTCGGTTTTTCCGTTCTCTTTATCTGCCTAATAGGCCCTCGTCGTGAAACACCTGTATATAACGAAAAACTCGGTGTAATCGATTCAAACAATTCAATTAATTAGATTAAGTTATAATTGTATAATATGCACTTTGCTGTATTTGTCCGCCTTAAATTTAATTGTATTTCGTTTGGAAACGGTGTTTCGTGCAGGTTTTATGATTTATTTAAACTATGTATTTTTAAAAACAATTTCTGAACAAAAATGTTTTAAAGTCAAAAAAGCAGAAATGGAGTTCACCACCAACAATCTTTTTTATGAGTGAAAGTAGGAATCGTAGAGAAGAACTTAAAAATGAGAAAATGCAAATGGAAAGCAATAAATCAATATCAAATAAAGAAATGTTTTTAATTAATGATTGTTTCTTTTCAAACGAAAAGGTGAATTTTATTTTGTTCTGGATTTCATGGTGGACGGAACACTTTAAACAATTTCCTGAATGCCAAATCGTCGTTTTTCCACTCGACCAAACTGAATCGTGTTCGTGGTATTTTTGTGCATTGAATTTATTTGAACTTTTCTTAAAAACCATTGCCGGACTACAATGTCCAGTAGACTTACATTTTCAATGCCAGTGTTTTAGTGACGTGAAAACCAGTTTGGTGTAGCGTCAACAATGTCACAAAGGAACATTTGAATAAAAATGCATCTTTGAACCTTTAGCATGACAAAAAAAACAACAGAAAACAGTAATAATAAGCTCCGATCAGATTTATTATTTCCTTTGAATGTCATGTGTGCGGTTAGCATTCGTAATTAAGCGTTTATTGTTGCTTCAGTCTATTGTTGACCTAAATTTATTCATGGATAAAGTGTCTTCGCGTAAATACATAAATATGTAAATCGGGAGATTTTTAACGAGATTATATGTATACCGGTGGTCGGTCGCTCCGATTCGGTAGATAGTGTTCGATTATTTTATTTTTCAAAAACTTTGGCGGAGCGCAATTTACGAATAGATCGGGGGGGCATCGGACACAGAAGGGCGCTGTTTATTCTAGTTTACGACGGAGCGGCGTGTGACGATCTCAGATTACAGATTACAACAGTGCACCTGCATTGCGAGCTCATAAACTGCTCCGTAGTCTGTGCGCTGTTGCCAACTGTAACGGACCAGATAAAAGTACGACACCACGTCCGTTTGCTCGCTCATTTCGACTCCGACGACTCCCATGTCTCTCTCCCACTCGCCACGGAAACGGCGTGTAAAACCTCGAAGACCCACCGCTCCGCTCTGCTCTTCCTCTACTCTTGTCGTTCGTTACCCATTTGAACAGTTACAGAATGTAAAGTAGGCAAAAAACGACGAGCGACGGCGGGGCAATGAAATCCTACCTCCGATAATAAGTAGCCGGCGGTTGTATAATTGAAAAATGGAAACACAAAAAATGTCATATTGCGTCGGCTGGGTTACATAAGCGTGCAATACTGCAAGTTCGGCGCGTACGTAGCTTTACGGAGGCGATTTGTTTACTTCCCAAGAAGTGTGGCAATCAGGTGACGCAAAAACAGGGACATTAACAGCGAGCTTATTGCTTATATTGCGGTGTCGTTAAAGTATCTGTTGAGATGCCGGCGTGTGCGGCGTTGCAATCGTCCGTAATTTGTGATTGCGTTGCAGCAGCAGAAATTTCTGAAGAGATCGGCGGAAGAGCACGACCCCGGAGGACAGGCCGACAACTTCGAGCCTCCGGTGAAGCTGCAGTGCACGACGCAGCAGCACGGCTCGCACCCGAACGAGGGCCTGACCAAGTTCTCCGTGGAGATCGTCCAGCAGCTGGAGTTCACGACGTCGGCGGCCAACTCCCAACCCCAGCAGATCTCCACGAACGTGACGGTGAAGGCGCACACGAACGCCTCGGTGAAGAGCGACGTTTCGTCGCCCAAGTCGAACCCGTCCACGCCCGCCTCCAACCTCCAGCAGAAGTCCAACATCGGCCTGGACGTGGGCACGTTGGTGGAGTGCGTGAAGCAGGAACCCGACAACGACTTCGCCGATTTGGACCAGTGCGCGGCCGCTTTGGAAAAAGACGCGGCCGCGAACGGCGGCACCGGCTTCGGCGGTTTCTCAGACCTCATCGGGGACGACACCAACGACGAAATAATCACGTCGGACGCATTCAATGATCTCATCTCCGACATCAGCAACTATCCGGAGTTAATGAAAGACTTCGATTTCGAGGACAAGTCCGAGATTAACGCGAGTGTTAACGGTTTGAAAGTGGAAGACATTAAAGATCTGCAACACGGATCGGCGACGTCGGACGGCGCGAAGTCCACGCAAAGCCCGCTAGTGTCAAACCAGAACAATTACTCTCCTCCGGTGTTCGAAGGCCAAGGCGGCATCACCAAGAACAGGATGCCGCCCTATTCGAACATCGACTTTTGCAAGACGGAGTTAAGCCCCGCCGCTCAGACGCTCAAGCAGATGGCCGAGCAGCACCAGCACAAGAACCAAATGGGGATGACGTTCAATCCGAACGCCAGAGCGCCCAACTCCAGGTCACCCTATCCCGATTTCCAGTTTCAGGGCGATTATGGCAGCCCCAATTCCAACTCCAATTTCCACAAGAACAGTCCCAATTTTACTCAGTCGGACATGATCAAGCAGGAAATGATCTTCCAAGGCAACGATTTCGATATGAAACGGAAAGGGGCGGGTATTTACAAGCAGCAGCAATATTCTCCTTATAGCAGTCCAAGCGCCAGCAGCCACGGCAGTCCCGGGTATCTGCCACGAACGGGGACGGGCTCCAACAGCGGAGGCGCCTTCGGAGGTGGAACGCCGCCGAGGCCTTCGTCTGGACCTGGTGGGAACAATTCCGGGGCCACGCTGCAGATAAACCAGGCGCAGCAGCTCCACATCAGTCAGCAAAGTCACGGACACGCCATCCAGGTAGGTGCACTAGATAGATACTCTTTTTTTTTGTGATCGAATTTATAACATCCTCGATAGACATTCTTTCTGGATAATACTTTTATTACGCGGTTTTAAAATTTTAAGCATTTCTTTTCTACTCCCTTGCAGGTAAATGCAACACCTCCTTACGTAATGAAAAAATAACATTTAATACGTGTATTACGCAACAGTTATAGTAATTTTCTTTCGGTCCTAGGTTGGCGGCGCAAACTGTCGTTAGTGTCATTTGTGGTTCCGATGACTGTTCAACTTGTCGCGTGTTAATCACTTTTGACGTTTCACATTGAATATCGTCTTCCAAATTGAATTGGAATCTATCTTAGTACAGTGTGGAACAAAATGATTTTCATCTAGTTACCTTTGGAATCTCTTCACATGTAAATTTTCCTGCACCGCTCTACTATTTTTAAAGTTCATAATACTGTCAATAAATGGCATCAATCAGTTATTGCAATTTATTGAAGTGAATTGAATTAACAAAGGTTAAAAATCTTTACCGTGTAAGAAAACACTTTCATCATTGAAGGGTATTTTCGGTCTGGACGCATAGTATTGACATTTTAATGTATATTTGGGGTTAGGATACGTCCTCTTTTTTTTGTAGAGCGGCACTTCATATTTTACAAGGGTACAAAGGTAACTAACAAAGGTAATGATTTTGTTCCATACTGTATACTTCACTACTCAAATTGGAAGCGGAATTACGCACTCATGAAAGTATGTAGGCTTTCACGGTCAGTGTCATTAATAATAGTGATCTTATTGGGGTTTTTGGAAAAAACATGAATACAAAAATCAAAGACCCGAATAAGATCGTTCCGATTAATTACACTGGTCAACAAAGTTTTTGTTACAAGAATTCTGATACGAAATTCGTAGACGTGGATATCTCTTTGCAAAAAGCGCATGCCATTTTTACCTATCAACCTCAGTTTTTTTGTGACAGTCGAATATTCAATTTTGCTGTATACGTGTGTAGGATTTGGTGTCGGATCACAGTTTCAAAAAATACTTTATTGGCTTAGCGAACTATTCGTACGAAAGATATTGAATTAGTGTAATTTTCGATAAGCCGAGAGACTGAATCATCCTGACAGTTTTTGTTACGTGTGCGGTGAATTGTCTTTCCAAAATCAGCGACGAAAATTTACATCATAACTGAATGGAATTTAAAGTGTTTTGGTATTTCCTATACGTAATCAGGACAAATCTTGGGTGCCTGATATACTTATGCTGTTCTGTTCTTTCGGCATGAGCAAAGGAATCCCGACAAATGCCCTTCGTTGTACCAATGATTTGGAGGGAACCAAAAGATCATATAAGTGATTGTTATTCCGATTCCACCAAGACATTAGTCACATGTGTCAGGGTAAATGGAGTCCTGGTATGTTAGCTGAGTATTGCTGGACACTCAGGAGGGAGCTACCTGAAGTTAAATTCTCATAAATGTCATAAAAATGCAATATTACTGTACAAAAAATATATTAATCAGTTTTTCCAAATTTTTATTAAAAAATTTAATTACGTATTTAAAAAAAACCTGACGTGTCCGGTATATTTTATTAGGATTAAGATATATTTTTGTTAGGAATCTCAAGAACCACCAAGATTACCTATCAAATTTCTTGTAACAGAAAAAAGTTTAAATTTTGTAGACCAGTGAATTACACACTCGTTGTATATATAATTGCTTGCTTACATCTTTCGTATTGTAGTATACTATTATTTTGTTACTGTTGGTATAGTAAACGATTTATAATCGTAAACTTTTGTGTTAATTCTTCACTTAGGGCCGGTTTTTCAATCGTTGCTAAACTTACAAGTTAAAGAAAATCCAAAGAAAAGTCAAAAAGGCGTTTTCAATCAAAAGCAAAGTGACGGTAACAAAACCAACAGTTCATATGGCAATTTGTGAGGTTGGTAACACAAATAAGTGAAAGTATTATACATTTAGACTCTTGTCATCTATGACATTTAATTTTGTCAGTTATTTTTGAAATTACAAAATGGAAAAGAAAAGATTTTAAATATTTTTCTTTGAAGAGGAAGTACGAGTAGTACGGCTAATTCAAAAATACAAGGGAGTGGGAGAATGTAAAAAATGTAGTGTTTCTACAAGGCGAGAAAAAGAAAGAGTGTGGGAAAAAATTCGGCAAGAATTTATTTCTCCAAGCGGTAAATTTAGATCCACGAAGAATTTGAAAGACGAATATTTAAATTTAAAGAAAAATACAAAACAAAAAATTTTTATTTTAAAAATTATAATGCGAAAATTAAATAACCTCTGCGTAAGGTGTACGATTCTTTCTTGACATTTTTTTCGTATTAACAAGACGACTAACTGTACGCTTTGATATCCTAAATCGAGCAAAAATATCGAAATCTTAAATATAAATTTAAAATCACTCTTCAAACGGATGTCGTACATCCTCATCACTACTAAAAGCGTTAACGTCGTAAAAATCCAACATATTATATAGGTAACAGATGATTATCTTTAAACATTTTAGAGAAAAGAACGTAAGAGTCACTGATTAATTTCATTTACTGACAGTTTGCATAATTTACTGACAGAAAATCCAGTGGTAAAAGTTATTGGCACTTTTACTACAAGTGAGGTGACAATTGTGAATTGAAAAATGCCAACTGAAAGTTGGTTTTTCAATCGTTGGTTTACTTCTAGTTAGTAGGTTTCTATGGAAATGTTTGCAATTTAACCAATCAAAATGCTGCATTTTTAGTTTATCTAGAGGTTAAACTTTAACCAACGATTAAAAAACCGGCCCTTATAGTTTACTCCCAATCTGAAGTTTACTGTCGATTGAAAAACTGGCCCTTAGTTATAAAATTGAAAGGACACTGAACGTTTGAGTTTAAAGAGCTAGATGTACATAGTTTTTGACTCTACTTTCTCTTCTGTTACGCAGCACTAGTATAAATAATGCATACTGAAAACCCAGGTTCTATTTTTCGTAACAGATTTTATAAATGAAATTATCTGTACATTGTACTCGCATACAGGTGATTCACGTGGACCGTGCATTAGAAAATTTTAAATTTCCCGTAGAAAGTTGAAATTTGATGCATGATCATTGTGAATGGAAGTAAAATACTTTCAAGATGACGGCGAATATAATGCTGACCACACTTCGCTTGATCCGTCCGGATAATTGTTTGCAAAAAATTAGGGTTTTCTTGTTTTACGAGGATCTGTTCACAGATATATCCGACATTGATAATCACTTGAACTAGTTTTTGTAGTCTTATAGATTTAAAAAGGTGCCGTTTATGACCATGCAGAATCGATGAATAAATGATTCTTAAATCAGTGGTTGCTGATCGCGGGGATAGGCTCATAATATCCCAATACAGTTAATTCATTATTTTAATTTTCAGTGGCTGGTCTGATCCTATTGATAGTTTTTTCCACCATTCAACAAAAAAGAAAATTACTACTATTACATGTTAAACGATCGGCAAATTCTTTCCATTATACGGTCACAAAGAAATCAAATAAAACTTCATTTGTGTAATTTTTATTTGCCATTGCAACAATAAGTTTAACACTCAATTACAGAACACTTAACTGAATCTCAATAATGTGACTGGTATTGATTTCATTTGTTTGCGATTCATTTTTTTCTATTTCACACCGTACACATCAAAATCTAAAGGAAAATACATTTTCATGAGAAATACCGTAAAAAGTAAACAGAACTGGCATATGATACTTTCATAAAAGTCGAGTAATTTTTTTATTTCTACATCGAATGACGCTTTTAGATGTGGAGTTGCTATTTGAAATAAGATTTTGATATTTTGTTAGGATCTTATTCAAAAACTCGCAGCAACCCTTTGTCATTCAAATTCTATAAAAGGTACTTTTAGATTATGCTCTGAGGTTATACAAAATCACGAAAAAAACTATTGTATTATCTGAAACGAATCAAGAGATATTAATTTTTAAAAGATCGTTTCCAAATTTTAGCTTTTAATTGAAAATTTTTCAAAAACTATGAGAGGTAAGTGCCGACAATCTCGATGCGTCTTATTCAGTCAAATAAATGAGTGCATAAAAATAGGAGGTTGTCATTTTAAATAACAAAGTTGGTGTCAATTTCCTCTATAACAGGAAGTGCCGTCATCTTGGAAGTATTTTACTTCGATTCTTCGAAAATGAATGGAAATGAAGTTACGGGAAAATGAACATTTTGTAATGAACGGTCTACGTGAATCACCCTGTATGTTGTTGGTAAAATCAAGAAAGGGTTTTTACCGTTTTATCACTTGTATAGAGGATTAACGTAACATTATTGAGTAGATAATAACGTTTTTGAAATGTCTTTATGTAAAATGTTTCATGCACTAATAATTATTTTAAATCAAGTATTACTTCAGCGAGAATGTAATTTGAAGAACATGACTCAAGAAGGGAACTTTCATAGAAAGCTTATTATTTTCTAAGTGCGATGTGTAACAGTAATACCTACTTCATCAATTTTTGGTACAATTTTTAGTATACAATAATTTGACTGATACCTTTTTCTTTCGTATGAAAATTTACATAATTATGTATTATGTAATGGGATGTGAAATTATTTCAGTATTAATTAAGCAAGAATCTATACAAAAAACGTCAACACTGGTAAGTAAATTGTTGTTGGGAACAACTGAGGATGTCTATCGAAGATGTTTAATACTCGTACTCATTTGAACGCGTGACAAATCCGCAATATTTTTAAATTGCATAAATAATGGCCGTGAAAGTTTACACATTTCAATGCAGCTAATTTTGATGCACACTATGGAAGTGCACTGGAGCTAAATTGAATTTAAGTGGAGGGTGTGTTGGGATTTGAAGTAAAGAGTCGGCGGAGTAGATCGTAGTTTTTCGTTTGCCTCGGAAAGCGGATTAGACGCAATAAGCAGTAAATACAATAACGCTAACGAACCCACCCCGATTCATGGCGGTCAGTGATGGGAAGTCAGTTGGCGCGCCCTGTGTTGTTGACCCTCGTGCAAATGACAACCGGATCAATATTTAATCAACAAGCGACACAGTGATTGGCTTATGCTATTATGTATTAGGGATATAGGCATTTTATGTTGATTACGGTGGGCAAGCTGTCGTGTGTATTAATATGTGCAATTTTACTATAGGGTCAATAACGCAATTGACACCTTACTGTTTCATCAATTGCACCTGCTCCACTAATCGCGCCGCATAATTTTTTGCTTTTGATGGCCCTAATTCGTTGAGATTACAGTGTTTGCGTATAGTTTTTCAACTAATTAGTACCCGGGGACTGTAATAAACATTCATTTTCCCTTCCGTTTTTCCTGGAACTTCTTTATGTATTAATAATTTCTATCTAGAAAATAATCGCGAGGAGCGTATGATTATTTGCAATTGACGGTTATTCAGAGCTCGAAAGTCGCTTCATAGAAATACGGCCCGGCTCGTCGTTAATCTAGAAAATATTCATAAGACGTAATCCAAACGTAGCATTAAATATTCTCGACGTCAATGTCAACGCAAGCGCCCCAGAAGTTTCCAAGCAACACTTTGGACGATGGCAAACAACTTTAGTTGAGTTGGGTGATCATGCATGAGGAGAACTTGAAAAGTTTGCGCAATATTTGAACCATATTCTGATTGTGTTACGTATTCTCGGAGTTTGAAGTTGTTGGATGAGATCGGTATATATGACGATACAGCCAACTTGATATCTAGGTCCATTCCCAGGGAGAACAAGAAAAAATATAGTCAAAAAGCCAAGTCTAGAGCCAATGACAATATTTCCATATTTAAAACATGAAAGCATAAAAACAAAAAAGTGTAAGACAAAACTTGTTTGTACAGAGCGTATAGATAAAAGAGGAGGCCATGGAATCTAGCTTTTGTTTTATTTTTTACAGTGTAAACACTTGAGTATGCAATGACATATCTTGACATTTGACAGGAACTGCCAACCAAAAACTTGCTCAAAAGACACCTAAAAGATAGCCGGAGATGGAATTTAAAAAAGAAATAAATGTATCGTATATATCTTCTCCGAAACGGTTGTCAACGAATAACTTAATTTCCAAATTTCCCCAACCTAACCTCAACATTTTGCTACACTTGTATATATATTATTGAAGGATTGTGCATATTTCCATCTAAAATAAAAAATCCCGCGTACAAAAATAAATGTTGCATAACTAATTAATTACATAATATTACTGTACTTACTGGCGATTGACAAAAAAAATCACTCAGTGCATTTAAAGCGAATTATAAAAATACCTTCTATTTCCAGACTTATTTATTTAAAATCAACAAAACTCGCCAAATTCCATCAAAAATTCTCCTGCGATTCACGCTTGCTCAAATTTTTGCGCTTAATTTTTTTATGCGCGTCTAAATACATTTTTCTACTTCGCGTCTATAACAAAGTTGTTAAAGTACTTAATCGAGTGCTTTAATAGCTTTTGGAGTTTCATACTAGAACTTGTGTAGTCTAGTTTTTCTAGGGTGGTATGTCACGATCAGAAATGTCATGTCTAGCGTAAAACGCTCCAATATTTTAAATTGAAATTAGCTTTCCCCAATTATTATAAACGTTGTTACGTTGGATGTGTCTTGAGCACTTAAATTAATCACAGGTAGGTTACATTTTGCTGAAATGTATTTTCTCTGCCAATTGTGGTGGCGGCTAACTGCATGTGAAAATCGAAATTTCAGTATTAACAATTGTCAACCAACCCATGCAAAATTCCCCAAATTTTAAAATTGCAAATTTTGAATTAAAGTCACATGCCTGATAATACATAAATCAAACAAGTTTTATATATACATTTTTTATAACTCTTCAAATTAAAAAGTTGCAGCCATTATTTGCTACTTTTGTTTCTTCCTGTATCAGATTCCTACCACAGATTACTCCAGATAAATGACTTCATAGCGATTTTGTCCGGAACTATCTCTTTTATACACATTTAAACTCGGCGCATGATAGTGTAAGCAAATGTAGAGGCGCTCTAGTCGTTGCTAATACTTTTTTCGACCGCTAGATGTCATTTACAAAAAGTATTATATAAATTCAAATAACAGGCCCTATATTTTTACTATTTTAAATTGAACAATGTACAATTCCGCGTTTTTTAAAAAACCGTCACTGTTTCTACGTTTGTTGCTTTTTTTTGACTAATATTTTACATGGCAATTATAATCAAGCAAGTAAATGTCAAAACTTGCTTGCATTTTGTATTTGTGAATATTTTTATGCGAAAGATGGTTCTTTTTTGCATTATTTATGGTGTTGGTGAAAACCAAGGGGAGAAACTGCATTGTTTTTCAAAAATATGTTTTATTAATAAAACAAATCTAGGAAATCTAGTTATATAATTGCAGAGCGAAACTGGCAAGAAGCTCTAAATCTGCAAAATTGCAATCTAAAGCAAAAGTGGAAGGCTTGCAAGAAACAATTTTCGGCATCGTTAAATATTAATTCCATATTTTTGTGTATGAATTTGAGAAACTAAGCAAGGTTGCTCTAAATATCGGGCAAGTCCTTCAACATTTCCATTATTATATAATAACCCCAAGTTATTATCATATGTGTAATTATTATACCAATCTCAGAAATGTAATTGTTAACATTTTGGGTATAGCTTTGTTTCATTTAAATTATATAATATAATAAATTGATTTATATAAAATTGTTTATTCTATGCCATGTAAATCATAAAATATTCTAAATACAATAGAATTTTTACTACCTATAAAACGAGGAGATTATTTAAATTTGCCGCAAAATTCGATCAATGCGCCATCTGAAAACGGTTACCCTAAAGGTTAAAGGTCATTCCGCCAAAATATTTGCATTGAATCGGCCATCTGCGGTAGTAATTTGATGTTGCTAACATGAAGGTCAGATAGCAGCGCTAAATTAAGAATTGCGTCAAAACATTTTTTTAATCACCGTCATACAACACCAGCTACAACGATAACAATCGCAGAAAACAATATACACGATAAGTAGAAGATATGAAATAGGAATAATATATCTGTAAGACGTTACAAAGAACGATTTGCCAGTTGGTGGTGACTAGAAATATTTAGAAGGGGTGTGAAATAAATGTAAACTAATAGCAGTGGAAGAATAAACGACATATGTATTCAGTAAGACAAAATTTTTATTAAAAACATTAAATCAATTAGTTGACCCGCTTTGTTGCCGGGTCGCGATTCTTCAGTGTTAATCGACACTTTAAAAATAAACCACTTATGATTATAATTTAACAAAAAACCAGGCAGTGGCTGGATATACAATAATATTGAATTTTATCAAGAAGAGAAGTAAATGAATGAAATTTTTTATAAGGACTGGAAATTTAAAGACGGGTAAACAATATGGGAAGTAAAACATCAAAATTACGAGAGAGAACAAGAGAAAAACGCGATGTAATTGAGGGATCTTAAATTTAAAAAAAAGGAAATATTGGAAAGAAAGATGGAGAAAGTGTTAAGAGCCATTTCTAAATAGTGATCCGATTACTAAAATTAACTCTCAACGCGTGGTCGCACTTACTAGGTCAAGAAAATGGTGACATTCTCTACGCTTTTTTCAGATAATATTGCAATTCAAAATCGTTGGGAAAGGGCTAAAGAAAAAAAGGCTAAAAACGTAGCTTGGAGAGCTGAGGCAAAAAAGAAAATTAATTTTAGAGTGCCCGACCTTAAACCGGTCATTTGAATGGAATTTCGGCTAAAATCGGCTAATTTCACGTGGAATGATTTGCATCTGGGGCCGAGTAAAGGAAGCGAGCATCCATACTTGTCGGTTACGTCCCCCGAGACGTCCGGCCTGCCCTTGTATTGATTGTGCGCGGCGGTCACAAGTCACCAAGCTCGTCACTTGGCCGTCGCGAAGAACCTTCGCTTTTCGAAGACGCCTTTCGTAGATATATACGTTTCCACACGCACGTGTCTCATCCGGTGACAGCCGTCGACGAACTGATGCAAGATCCCACTCGCCTTTCATATTTTTAGTTCCCGTATGCCATAATCGCGTCAGATAAAGAGGAAGGATCAGCGAACCGGGCAGACAATAACGGCTCAAGTCCTTAGTAACTACGGACGATGCGAGGAGCTTCCGTTTCCAAACCCCCATTGATAGTCACGTACGCGTCTTGGCAATGCCGGCGAAAAGGGCCAACCTAAATAGCGGAGTCGAGTGTCAATCGGATCAGGGCCGCACTTAATAGCAAAGTTGGTTTTACTGTTGGATAATGGCGTGATTTTATTGGCGTGTTTGCGATGGAGCTCTGGTATTTAGTGCATGGAATGTGTTTTAATATGCCGCTGTTTGCGTACCCCGAAAGGTGCCCTCCTTCGTCTTTCCTGTTTTCGAAAATTATACAAGAGTACAATGTGCAAGTCAAATTTTCTCGTCATGTTCTCGTTTAAAAATAATGATTGGGGAATGTAAAAATACGTTTCGTAAACAGCCGGTTCTTTTAAGTAAGATTCTATTGTGGCGAATCTCCCGTCAGGATTGTCAAGGTACGCTCGCACTTTTTCCATGGTGCTATGGTCACGTTCTGCAAGATCATTGCTCCAAGTCGGGCGTACGCCCCAGGCTCGTTTGCTGTTGCAAGCTGCGCCATGCAGACAGGACATTATCAATAGTACTCTCGCATACGCCGACAAATCGTTTACAAGTTCTTGGCATTTCTTCTGGAATAGCGCATGTAGTGCATGTGCCTAATTGGCATAATTAAATATTACTAGTGCCACTACAGCACAGTGTAGAGCGTGCCCTATACAGAACACTACCTGTTTCACTTATTTTAATGTGATATACATCCTTAACATTTAAGTCGATTTTCCTGGAAAAATTATGAATTCCGTAAAGAACGGACCAAAAAAGGGTATTACCGGTACTAAATAAACTCATTTTACCACCTTTACAGAATTGTATCGGTAAGAGAAAGAATCTGCTACGATGTCTGATCAAATAATATACTGAATCAACAAATTAAAAATGTAATTATAACGATGTTCGTCGGGATTTTGGACCGTGTTCCATTTGAAGTTCCATTAGGGGGGGTATAGTAAAGGCTCCGAGGAGCTAATTCAACAAGTGACCCCAATTAACCTCCAGACGTTTCTTCCACAACTGCGGCGGACTTCATCAGTGGTAGTTGCGATGTGGAAGAGCTCGAAGTGTTCTCTTCGCTGTCACATTCGCGACTGTCACATTTATGTTCTGCGTAGGCGTTGTAACAACGTAACACGGTCCAAAATCCCGAAGAACATCGTTATAATTAATAACACCGACCGTGAAAGCCTACATACTTTCATAAATTAAAAATGTATTAGCGAAGTTATAAATATGGTTCAATTTCCCTTCAAAGTATTTCTCTTGGCACACATTCCAACGCTGATTATTCTTCATGTAGCAGTCTTGGAAATACTCTTTCATGGGTGCTATGAGGCTTTCCATATTTTCTACAATATCATGCAGTTAACTTTTCATTTTTGTCATTTTTACTTAGAGAACACAACTGTTTTTGGATGTAAGTAAAATCAGGCGGATATACAAAAGTCAACGTCACTTTTTGCAGGGCTGTTAGGTCAGCTCAGGACTCACCAGATTATCAAATATGACCGTAGTGAAAAATTGTTAGTTTTTGTGAAAATAATAGGTACTTTAAATCAGTTTTTCGAGTGCCACGGCTACAAAAATGCACATGCTGAGATTCTAATTTTTGTTCCGCAATCCTAAATAACCCTGCTATTGATCAGAAGATAAAACTAATAGTGCTGTACCTTTGGAAGAAAAAACCATTTGTGCACGATTTATTAATTTTTTTTTTATTATCTAACTTAGACTATTCAGACTGTAAAAAAATTGCCAAGTTATTTTAATAAAATGCGTAGTAAAATTGTAGAACATTTGCTTTGTTTTACTTTCGAAAAGAAGAGATTGTTATTTTGCAAAGGGAGCTCTTTTTTCAGTACTTATTTCAGGAATTAGAATGAAAACACCTCATATACAGAGATGGATGGGTCATGGTCCTATTTTGTAGCCTTGCAGATCTCCGGATTTAAATGCTCTAGATTTTTTCTGATCTAGTTGTATAAATAAGGTCTAAGCAAAACCAATAAATAACTTAAACGAATTGAGTCACCGTGTTAATGAAGCCGCACAACAAATAAATGTCCCAGGAAGTACAAGACGAATAAAATATTTATTTTTATTACAAGGCCAGAAACTTTGCATTTTGCAAGTGCTTGCACAGTTTCTGGTCGTGTGAAAACCAAAACTCTTTCGGCCGACAAAAGATTTTAATTAAAAAAAATACAATTGTTAATATAATTTCGGTTAGGGGATTTATTTTTGATTTATAGTAATTTTTTTGATATTTGTAAGTTTTGAGTAATTTGAGTGCACAATTCTACTGATAATAAGTAAAAATGGAAAAAGACACACCAATACATATTCAAAAAGTAGCAGAAAATCTAATTCAGAATTTATTACCCGAACTGTCATCGCCGCCAACATAAGGGCTTTCATTGAAAATCCCTGCTTTCCATTTTCTTGCCTAGGCAGGCAAATTATCATATTCCAGACGATTTGGGCGATTGCAAAATAACTAATAACGGAGGTTTATTAAAAAAAGATTAACAGAAAATTTCAGGCACATTTTCCTAAGATGGTGGTAGGCAATTTGAACACACTCTTTAATTTTTATTTTTGTTCTGTTTAGTTATAAGTATGTAAATACCTATCATTTTAATTTTAAAAGTGTGTTCATTCGAGTTCATAATTATTTAAATAATTTCAGAATGAGCTAATTTTGCAGAAAAATAGATATATCATTTTTTCTAAAGTAAAACATAGCTAATGTTATACCATTTTAAAAATTACGCTAAATGAGCAATTTATTATAATAACTTGTCAGGTTAGCCTGGTAATTTTTTTGCAGTATAAACGGTCAAAATTAGCTAATAAAAAATTTAATTCATGAAGCAGGCAGAAATGTATTTTTTTCAAAGGCATAGGCACTATTAGTTTTATCGTGTATTGTGATCGCGATAACAACCGATTTGTTCAGGGTTCCATAACAAAAATTATATTCTTAGAATATGGAATTTTGTAACCGTGGCACCCGAAGAACTAATCTAAAACGTCGATGTTCTTGAAATTCGTGAAAGTGCTATTATCTCGAAAACTACCCTTTTTTACTAAGCTCATGTTTTGATATTCCGGTCACTTATATGCTGATCCATCGGTCCCTCAAGGGATGACGTCGACCTTTGGGACATTCTGTATGTATACCGTAATTTTTCTGAGAAGAAATTCTAACGAAAAGGGGAGACGCGTTTTTAATTGGGCATTAAAATATTTCATAAGCTTTTTCTCGAATAGTCAATCCTCTATTTGTTTGTTCGAGCCATTTCATTGACTTTTGAGATATCCTGCCCTCTTCATCAAATCGAATAGCGTCCACTTGGACGTTTGACATGACATACTACCCTAGTAAAACTAAATTGCACTATTATGAAACTCAAATAGCTATTAACGGCTTTGTTATAGGCGCGAAGTAGAAAAAAGTGTTTTCATTCGAGTTCATAATTATTTAAATATTTTCAGATTGAGCTAATTTTGCAACAAAATATATCATTTTTTCGAAAGTAAAACATTGCTAATGTTATATGATTTACAAACTACACAAAATGAGCAATTTATTAAAATAATTTGACAGGTTAGCTAGCGTGGGTAGCACTCTCTTGTTAGTTGATTCAAAATCCTTCTAGGTTTTGACTTTCCGTGAACTCATTTTAAAATTTCGTGACTTTCTTGGACTTAAGTCTGATATTAAATGTAAGCCTGCAATTTTTCCAACATTAGTAGCATTTACTAATTTTGCAACATATTCGTTTGATTTTTTCATTTAAGAATATGTCCATGCAAATGATCGCTTTTGCGTTTGTATGATGTCTGAAGACATTCAGAAGTGTCCTGGATTCATCTAAACTTACCACAAGAATTTTCTTAATTGAAAATCTGTGTATAAAACTCAAATTAATATCTCAGCTCTGGTACATAACATTTTTACTATGTGAATGTATCCGGCGTTGTCCGGGCGTACACATAAACGCATCTGTGGATGAAAGTAAAAATACTAATATCGCTATGGCTAAAATAGGGGTTGATGGTAGAAGGGTGAAAATTTAGGGTTATAAGTATTTTTTGATGCTAATTATAATAAATAAAAAAATAATAAAAAATGTTGTTCAGGAAATTCAAAAAAAATCTGGGGTGGGCCACACTTATCACCTAGTGGTATAAAAAATAGCCTACGACCTATTCTCAGACCCACCAAATATACACAAGAAATTTCATAAAAATCGGTCAAGCCGTTTCGGAGGAGTTCGATAACAAACACATTATTATATTTTTCATTGAACATTGCACTTTAAAACGAAAGCATTTAAAATTCGTCCAAATTGTAGTTATTTAATAATTAATTAATGAAGCGGCCTTTGCATAATGCTATAAAAATGACCCAAAACTGACGATCCTAATGAAGTTGCATTAATTTATAAAAACCATCATTGTTTACTTTCTACCAAAAGATTAATACCCCAAGTTGTCTAATAACTGAGAAAAGCCGTTGTTTGTAATGAGATTACATGTAAAACCTAGGTTCTCAATTTGAGAATGAGATGTCGCTAGCGTTCACCAGTTCTCTTATATATATTCCATATTCAGTGTAAACTCTGATCAAAACTAATTTTCCGTAAATGTGCGAATATCTAAAAGAACTAGGGAAAGTAGTAATGTTTTGCCGCATTTCTTTAATTGGGGATAATCGATCGTTGCGACATCTAACGACAGTCAATCACAACAAATGGCCCGAAATTTATGACGATATTTTTAATGCATCATATGCATCTCTTTGTGCTTTTATTTGAGTGATTTTCATTACCGTGTTTGTTTTTTTGGTGCTGCCATTTATTTCTATTGTCTATTCTTTTATTTGTTTATTCTTTTTATTTGCCGATTTGTATCATATTGATATAAAAATGGAACATAAGTTCTGAAGAAGTTCTAAATCATTCTGTATTTAAATAAAACTGGGTTGATGCGACGATAGCCGGAAATTTGGGAACAAATCGCACAAATCCCGCAAATCCACCAGTAATGGAACGTCTCGACCGAACGACGATCAGTCACAAAGTATATGTGTCCGAAAGGTCTCTTGACTGATAACGGCCATCTTGAGCGAAGACACGGATTTGTCAAACAAGATAAGTGTCTTTGTGGCGCGGCATATTGCTCGATTTATATCAGACGAGCTCCCATTTGCGACTGGGGCATTTACATATTGAGGGGAGAGTGACTGGACGGAAACGGCGTTGAGTTTTTTGTCCCTAAATCGAATAGCGCACATCTAACGGTACTCCTTTTAATAATTAGATTCCGAGAATAGTCCATTTGCGAGGACGAAGAAGAAGTAGAAAAAGCGGGGTCCGGTTTGGTGAGGAGAGTTCATCGCGAGAAAAATTCCGCACCGGCAGCATCCTCTTTCCGCATATTTGCCGTTTCGCCGTCAATAATTACGTAGGCGAGTCGGTGTGCATTTTGCGCAGTGCAGGTTCTATTACAGTTTGCAATAGCTAACGGTCCTGTCACTTATTTGAATGAGGAAGTGGCGCGCACTTTTCCCACGAGTAGCAAAAGGCAAGTGCGCCTTGCTTAAGGATACGCCCCTGGGTTCTTGTAAATCACGCCGTCGCGTTTGCTATCTTCTGGCGTAGACAAGTCGAACGGAGCATCCAGGACAAGATGCGGATTAAATCGAGGCATTGTGTTCGATGAACTCGGGCCATTATTAAGTGGAAATTAGAGCACCGAGCACCGGTGATGATGTAAGACAACGACGACCAATGGGTGGAATTACGGAGGTGGCGTAACGCTCAAATTCGTGATTCATTGTCTATCCGGAGATTCCGAGGAACGGAACTGATGCAACGCCGATGGCGATAAGCTTGACATACTATACTTTTGCGCAAAACTTTGATATCGGCGTACGACATAAGGAAATACATTGTCTTATATAGAAAAAAAAAGGTTCAGTAATCTTGAACAGTCACCCGATGGTAAGCTCTAATTCCCCTTTTTGTCTTGTGAAACGAATGATTTCTTTTCGCCTGCAAAAACGTAATTTTAAATTCATTATTTTCATGGATGACGATTAGATCGTTAGAGGCAACTTTCTTCAATTCATTTATTCGTAAAACAAGCACGGAGCGAATTAATTGTTTCATAAAAAGTTGATATCCGGTTGAGTGGCATGGTTCTGTCATTTTTTCCAAAGCCATGAAAATGTTAGAATCTTATAGTATAATGCGATTCGTGGCAATTTATACACGAAGAATTAAATAGACGCACAAAACAGGACTACTTACAATAGAAATTAATATGACAATATCATATAGAAAATGTCACAAAACTTTAAATCAGTTTTTGAACGCTTGTGAATTTTGAGTACTAATTTAGACTCTTAAATTAATGTTTATTTATACAAAGTGATTCACGTCATATCATTAGAAAAATTTGAATTTGCCGTAAAGGTAGAGACTGAAATTAGGTGCATCATTATTATCGATATCCGTTTATACTTGAAATTGACATCAATTTTGTTATTTTAAATGGCAACCCCCTATTTTTATATTTACTTGGGCACTCAATTCAGAATAAGATGCATCCAGATTATCAACACTTACCTCTCATAGTATTTGAAATTTTTTCAAATTACTGCTAATATTTGGAAATGCAAGGATCTTTTTAAAAATTAATATTTCTTGATTCGTTGCAGATAATACAATAGTTTTTTATCGTTTAGCATAACCTTACAGCATAATCTAAAATACCAATTTATACAATTTGAATATTTCAAGGGTTGCTGCCGAGTTTTTGAATATGATTGTAACAGAATATCAAAAAACTTATTTTTTTCAATCAAAAAGCGTCATTTTATGTAAAAATAAATAATAACTCGACTTTTATAAAGTTATCATATGTCAGTTCTGCTTAGTTTTTACGACATTTCTTACTTTCAATAAACTTATTGTTGTAATGACAAATAATAATTACATAATGAACTAATATTTGATTGAAGATTTGCATTAATTGCAATGTTGTACCTCCACAACAATTGATTTACAGTGTTTGTTAAGTTGAAGTTTTGTTTTATTTTCTTGTTTGCTTTATCATTGTTATTAATTTACAAAATAAATTTATAGGAAAGATTTGATAGAAAGCATAATTCATGACATGTTAATTTCAATTGTTTGATTCAACTGTTTTTATTCCACAACCTACACAAATCAAAAGCTAAAGAGAAGATGCATTTTTTTATAAAATTATCGTATCGAGAATTATCATAACAAACCTTCGATAATAATGATGTACCCACAGATTATACCAAATGACTGACTCAATGGCGGAATTACCTTTAACGACCTTCAAATTATGTAACAGTTTTCAGATGGCGCATCGGTCAAATTTTGCGGTAACTTTAAATAGTCTCTCTAGGCAGGAAAAATGCTATTACATTTTGAATATTTTATGATTTATTTTACAAAACTAATGTAAAAAATTAGTTTTGAAGAATAAATAATAAAATATTTATTATTTGTGGCATAAAAACAAGCTATTTTATAAAAATCAATTTGTTATATTACATAATTTAAATTAAACAAAATTATACCCAAAATGTTAACAATTACGTTTATAAGATCGGTATAATAATTTAAACATGATAATAACTTGAAGTTATGATACAATAATGGAAATCTTGAAGGACTTGCCCGACAACTAGAGCAACCTGTCTTAGCTACTCAAATTTATACACAAAAATAAGGAATAATGAAGCGGAATATCTTAACGATGCCGAAAAGTGTTTGTTGCAAACCCTCCACTTGTACTTTTGCAACTTTGGAGATTTAGAGCTTCTTGCCAGAGTTTCGCTCTGCAATTATATAATTAGACTTCCTCGATTTGTTTTATTAATAAAACATCTTTACCTTTCTTCACTTTTTGGAAAACAATGCAGTTTCACCGCTTCGTTTTCACAAACACTAAAATAATGCAAAGAAGACCCATCTTTCGCTTAAAATTATTCACAAATTTAAGCAATGCAAGCAAGTTTTGACATTTACTTGCTTGATTATAATTGCCAAACGCTGTTTTTGAAATATTAGTCAGAAAAAAGGAACAAACGTAGAAACAGTCACGCTTTTTAAAAAACGCGGAATGGTACATTGTTTAATTTAAAATAGAAATAAAATAATAAATAAAAGTTCTTGTAGTGACATCTAACGGTCCTAAAAAGTATTAACAACGACTACGGCGCCTCTACATTTGGTTATGGTATCTGTGACAAAGATGTCAAGCGCCTAGTTTAAATGTGCAGAAAAGAGATAGTTCCGGACAAAATCGCCCTATGAAGTCATTCATCTGAAGTAATCTGTGATGCACCAAATGTCACCTTTCTAGCTTTCGGGAAAATCAAAATTTTCTAAAGAACGGTCTGTCTGAATCACCTTGTATGTTTGTTGGTAAAATCAATAACGTAACAATATTGAGTAGATAATAACGTTTTTGAAATGTTTTTATGTAAAATGTTTCATGCACTAATAATTATTTTTAATCAAGTATTACTTCAGCGAGAATGTAATTTGAAGAACTTGACTCAAGAAGGAAACTTTCATAGATAGCTTATCATTTTTATAGTGCGAAGTGAAACAATAATACCTAGTTCATCAATTTTTAGTATACAATAGTTTGACTGATACTTTCTTCATTCTTATGAAAATGTACATAATTATGTATTATGTAATTTGAAGAACGATTTAGAATGATCGAAAATCATAATGCACCAAATTTCATCTTTCTAGCTTAGAGTAAATATGAAGTCGAAAATATCTAGAACCAATGGAATGTTTTAATTTATTGCTATCGCGAATACTTGCAAAAAGTGGAAAATTCATGACGTGCAAACAAACTAACTGCAAAAGAAGATGAAGTGAACGACCACAACAAACCTGCCTAATTAAAGAAAATGTATATTAAAAATGAAAACATGAAACAAGAAACGATGCAAAAAATGCTAAAGTTGTCTCTACATTGTATTGTAGTCTTGGCTTGGAATCGCAGTAAGTCTATAAAATAATACAACTCGAAATCGACGAAAGAGGATCATTACCTGAAAAAAAACAGCAAAACATTTTTATGAATGCCATGGAATTTTAGCTAGTCGAGTGATTTGCATATGGTGTCAGTACAGAAAGCGAAAGAAAATGCTAAAAAAATGTAATTTTTTGACTGAATTTTCTATTATCTTGGAGTCGAAACGAATCCAGAGAAACCTGTAACGAATGGGCGTAATTATTGGGTCAGCAAAATGATGACCTCCAGTACGGTTTTCAGCAACACGAGTTCATGAAGGCACGCTCCAAGTTAACAAGTCGCTAGGACTGACCGCTTTCCACCGATTTTCCTTCATCACGGCGTCACCTCTCCGTCCTCGTTCGTCTCATGGAAATGATCCGAACGAATCTCGTCGCGCAAGACGACGTGAGAATTTCGTCGGCGGTTCGTTAACACATAAGACGACTTCCTGCATGATGAGTTCATTTTATAATTTATACCCGTATTAGATTGTGTGTGCCATACGGAATTTTCGTGTTTAATTTATGAAAACGTCGGCCTGTACCGTTAGCTCTTCGAATTAATTTCCTTGTTTAATTTCAATTTCGTTCCCCGGCACTGCGCTGAAACACTATCGAATTTTGCCACCGATCGGAACGCGTTGCGTAATGGAATTTCGCCTTTCTGTTTGGAAATCCTCGCTGTATTGTTTGAGGCGCTCGAGTTGCGTCATTTTGAGGGATCGCTCTGTTTTCAGAGTGTCATAATCATAAACGACGCGAAAGGTTGCCGGTTCTAGCGTCATCCACCAATTACAAATTCAAATGTGCGATGTATATGACATTGAAACTTGTGGTAAACTCTCGACGGAAATGCAAAGAAGTTTAAACCTTACAATCTTGAGCGAGGCTCAAAATGCGGATTATTTGTCACGCGTTTCGAGCACAATTTTATTGAATTGTGTTCGTAAACAGTTTGCTGCAAAGCCATTTTAAAACTTGTAATGTTAAACGATGCGGATGCGCTTCAAATACAAATTTGTTGTGTCCCCGCAGGTTTCAGCAGGGCAGCATCTCCATTTAAGCGGCGACTTGAAGGGAAATGTGTCCATTGCGGCCCAACAAGGAATGCACTTCAACCATGCCACGAGCAATGGTACATCCTCACAACCGCAGAATCCTCAAAACGTCCCCCAACAAAATCCTCTCTCTTCAAACCAACAACACCAACAACAGAATCCTCAAATGCACCCCAACAACTCGCAACAAGCGCCACAAAGTCAAAACAACCCACCACATAATATGGGCAATCCCATGATGTCTAACAGCCAGCAAATGCCAAATCCGCAGCAAAGTCCCATGGGTAACATGCAAGGTAAATGCGACTAGTTCTATGGACCAAATTTTTATTGTAATTTAAAAGCAGGAATGGGTCCGGGCATGATGGGAGGACCGGGAGGAATGCAGCATCCAGCCGGGATGAGTGGCCAAATTCCAGAAGGCTATTCAATGTCTCAAACTCAAACCATCAATTTCACGCAACAAACGCTACGGCAGCGAGCCACCGGCCCTGTACCAAACAATATGGGACCAAACGGGCCTATGGGTCCGGGACCAATGGGTGGACAACCCGGAATGGGACCACGTTTAATTAACACCCAAACACTGGAACAGCAGAAGCTGTTACAACAGCAACAAATGCTGAGAGCGCAACAAGCTGCAGCTATGCAACAGCATCTAGTGCGACCACCGCCTCCAGATTACAAGAGCAGCGCGGGGATGATGCAAGGAGTGCAGCCGAGGTTTGCGGGGGCGCCACCTAACATCAGACGGATGCCGCATCAAGCGATGCCGCCGTCAGGGCCGATGATCCGTTCTCACAACATGTATATGATGCAGCAGCAGCAGCAACAACAACAACAACAACAACAGCAGCAGCAGCAACAGCAGCAGCACATCATGTCAAGGAACATGTATCCGAGGCAGCAAGCGCCACCTATGGGCGGCATGGAGATGCAGCATGGAAATGCGGAGTGGCGACACCTGCTAATGCAGCAGCAAAACACCAACTTCAGTCCGCAAATGAGGCCGAATATGCAACAAGGTACAGTATCAATCCGACATATTTGAAACTCCTAGAAATGGCCAATTACGGTTCAGAATGGTTTATATATAAAACCCTTATTTTGAACATTTTTTACGTGTGTTTTATGAGTAGCGCTATCACGTGGCTAATTGCTATAAATTATTTCTCAAAGGTGTTTTTCCGTCGGTACCCCACATCTCTATTGACCGTTAGTTTAATTATTTGCACAGGCCAACTGTTATTTTAAATACTAACGTGCGTTCAAAAAAAACGAGGCTGGGTTGGCCATGGAATTTATCGGCTTTCCAGTGTAGAAGCCACAAATGACAAGAACTGTCAGTCTAAAATTTTCCACCATAATAAAACCGACCAATTTTATGTAAATTGTTTATAATAAATGCCAGGACATGTGTACATCCCTCTCATAAACATAATGCCACCCTCCTTTGCGTCCATTTATTGAAATTTGTCTCAACATAATAATCGTTTACGAAACCATTGTCAACAAAGAACCCAACCTAAAAACTATCTGACAGATTCGAACTGACAGTTCGAAATTTTGCTACACTAAATTGATACACAAAGTTTTTCCATGGCCAACGCAGCCTCGTTTTTTTTTTTGAACGCACGTTAGTAATAATGACAATAATTAAGACTACAGAAAAAAACTTCTAATGATTTAAAATATAGTCTTATTATGAAAAACAAAAATAATTGGATACATACAATTCACAACAAAATTAAAAATTAAAAAATCAGGAATCATTATTAAATACAAAAGTTATTTAATATAAGAATTTGGAAAAATTACAATCTATTTTATTCTAACTTCAACATTTTTGGTAAATAATGGGAAAAATAGGTGTTTATGTTTTCCTTCATATTCCTATTAAACAAATTATCTTCACAAACAATTAATTAAAAACTAAAAAATTAGGAAAAATTATAAAATATAATATTATAAACAAAAATTATTGGATACCTACAATTACAACAAAATTACAAATTAAAAAATTAGGAAAAATTATAAATTACAAAAATCAGGCAAACTTGTAAAATACAAGAATTAGGAAAAATTATAAACTATTTAAATTCTTACTTCAACATTTTTGGTAAATAATGGGAAAAATATATGCCTAAGTTTTCCTTCATATTCCTATTAAACAAACTATCTTCACAAACAATTAATTAAAAATTTAAAAATCAGGAAAAATTATAAAATACAAAAATCAGAAAACTTATACAAGAATTAAGAAAAATTATAAACAATTGATATTCCAACTTTTTTTGTAAATAATGGGAAAAATAGGTGATTAAAATTTCCTTCATATTCCTATTAAACAAATTATCTTCACAAATAATTAAAAGAATTAAATAATTAAAAATTAAAAATCAGGAAAAATTATAAAATACAAAAATCAGGAAATTTTATAAAATACCAGAATTAGAATAAGTTATAAACTATTTATATTCTAACTTCAACATTTTTGGTAAATAATGGGAAAAATAGGTGTTTAATTTTTCCTTCATATACCTATTAAACAAATGATATTCACAAATAATTAATTAAAAATTAAAAAATCAGGAAAAATTATAAAATACAAAAATCAGAAAAACTTATAAAATACAAGAATTGGGTAAAATTATAAACTATTTATATTACAACTTCAACATTTTAGTAAATAATGGGAAAAATAGGTGATTAAATTTTTTTTAATTTTTCTATTTAAAAATTATCTTCACAAATAATTTTTTATAAATAAGTCATTTTGGCATTCAGGCAATAACATGGCAGAGTTATTTACCAGTAACATGTAATTGACTGTGTTTTTTTCAAACGAAATTCTCAGGAATCTAATTCCATGTAAGGCAATTTTTTTAAATAAATAAGCACTTATTGTGCCTCGCAACAAGTACAAGTACTGCATTTCTTCCAATGTGGTAACTATTTTCGATTAAATCGATCCTTTAGTGCCACTGTTTTTTTCCGATGAAAAAGTTTTGAGCATTTGGAGTGCCGTTTTAGCTGAATGAGTTGTATGTAAATACATACTATACATAGATCTGAATTTCCATATTTTTCGAAACAGTGACCATAGTTGTTTTGCGTCGTTCCCGAAAGCATACTACCTATTCACCTTGATCTTTCTTGTTTTCCATCAACTCTACAATTTTCCTCATGTTTATCTGTAGCCTTTCAAGAAAATAATTTTTGCGTCGAGATCGTTTTTCTTCATCAATTATTTCTTTTATACCACCATAATCTTCATGTGCTCCTTGAGTACCCATTCTTGTTTTGTAAGGCTTTACGGCGTTTGTTTGCAAATTGTTATCAAATTATTCTGTATGAAAGACGAGCTGCAGTCTGCTTTCGCTGATTTATAAATCCAGGACTTTTGCCACAATTATGATAAGAACCCTTCTATAGACATCCGTCCGATAATTTACGCTTGCAAATTCCGCGAAACAATAAAGATCAAATATCGTGTCGAGAGAGCCTGTTCGTGCATTATCTAGCCTAAACGAAAGCAGCATGTGAGGGATAGAGCTAAAATGGTCCGCTTGAATACCGTTTTATAACATTTTGTCAATAAATTATAAGTATTGTCATGAACATACAAACTTCAAACTTGAACAGCACACTGAGGAGATACTAAGGAAAGTCCATGGATAAATATTTTCCTCAAATGAATAAAATTCCGCCTTTAATAACGTGGCAAATTTTGCTAATTTTTTAAATAAAATCGTCGTTACAACCTGGTTCAGTCTGAGAAATTCTGAACAACTCTTATCGGTTTACGTTTTTTTTTTTCAGAAATTTTTATCGTTTTTGTTACATTTTTCTCTACAAACAAAAACCCATTAAAATAGGTCCGAGATTTCCTTGGAAGAATCTGATGCATTGTTTCCTAAGTTATGTAACATTTCAACAGTTATCACGTCAGTTCTTGCTGCTTTACCCCTTTTTAAACATTTCACTGCATCTTTTCCTTTTTTTATACTTTATTATACTCTTCTTCTTGGTCTGCATTACCATTTTGATCTTTTTCTTCCGTGTTTATTTCTGCTCTGTTTAGTAGGTCCTCGAAATACTCTTTCTAGCCTGCCATTATATCCTCATCATTCTCCAATACATATATGCTACCCTCTTTCGATTTTAGGTAGTTACGTCAGAATAGTTAATTGGAAACTTATTTATAATTTTCTTTAAAACCAGAATTTCGAATATTCTTACCTTAAGATTTTATCTAGAATATTGTCCAAACTAAAGATTGCTGAAGTCTGAAAACATGTCAGTGGTTGGTTTCGGTTTTGCTATATACAACAACAACGAATAACATGTTTCTGCAATAGTCAGTTTCAGCAACTCTACTTTTTATATCATTTAAATCGAGTTTCCATTTTCAAGGTTTCAACATGAACACGGCCAATATGCAACTTTCGGCGCAGCACCAGCAAATCCGAAACCAACAGAGTTTGGGACAGAGTCAGTTAATGGCGCAAGGAGGCAGTCCAATGTCGCAAATGAACAACATGAATCAAATGTTGACTCACATGCAACAACAGCAGAGTATGATGCAGCAGCAGCAACAACAACAACAGCAGCAGCAGCAGAACTCTCAGGTATGTAACTGTAATTTTTTTGTTAAAGGGAGACTTGAATTGCTGTTTTAGATGTCCATATCAAATATATCAAGCATTCATATGCAGCAGTCACAGAGCATGACGGTAACGAATCAGGCGTTACAGCAAAACATGAACAATCAACTTGTAAATAATTCATCAAACAACCAGAACAGCTCTTTGGGCAGTTTTAATCCGCAAGCTGCCGATTTCGGTCTAGAGTTCTTAGATAATCTTCCAACAACGGATTCGACAGCGTTTACTGATCAGGAGTTGCTAAACTCGTTTGACAGTGATTCCGGCTTTAATTTAGATTTTTAGTAAAGTTTTATATATGATTTTGTTAATATTTTTGATATATATATTTTTGTACATATTATATATTAGCTGTGGTTTCTGTTTGGTATTAATTTATGACGTAGTCTACGTTTATTGGACGCAATTCGTTTTTGCTACATTGTGATCGTGACATTTAAATTTTTTGTTTGTTTTCAGTCCTTACTTTGATACGACGTTATACAACAAAACACACCCAAGTGACAATATATCTATCAAATATCTGCAGTTTGTTGTTAATGATGCACTGCCATGAAGCAGAATATTGTATGATTATAAAAAAATAGAGCTGTGACAAAGTGGAGTGACGTTTTGTAATAGTGTCGGCTGCAAAAGCAAAATTTACATTTCTAGAGTAAGTAGGAAAGGCCCAAAACGAATCTCACCCGCAGTCATATCATGACTTTTTACAGTATAAAATATACTTGATAAGTATTTATAACATGTTACAGTTCATACGTTCAGAGGCGGGAGGACTTTGACGCGACTTCGTTACGATTCAACAAAAATCGTAAAGATCCCGCGTCGATAGCATAGTTTGTACATAATTAGAAAATCAGTGTCGTAACGGACGATTTAACTGAAATTCTGTAATCAACTAGTGAATGTTTCAGCATCTACTTGTCAGTTTTGTGGCAACAACTAAAAACTATCGGCCCAACTTAACTGTCACAGTAGTTGCATCTAGCGAATTATATTTAATATAACAGGCTTAAATATAATATTGATTTAACTCGTTCTGTTTCGTTATAGCTAAAAATCGAGTGTTTTGATATTTTATATAATATTGTCACGTGCAAAAACTATTTTTTTATTCATATTTAATATTTAAGCCGCAACATTGAGAAATCGTTGATCTCTATCAAAATAAACTGTATTAATTACACCCACCATCGATTCTCGTATTTAAGTCTTGTATTTTACATTCCATCTCTTTCAGTAGCTGACCAATTCTTGACAGGCACTGTAACAGTATTTCAGAGAAAATGGTTCGTTTATTTTTTATCTACCTTTTAATGAGCAAACCACAGTTTAGTTTTAATTGTAATAATTTATATGTGTACTTAGATGAAATGACATTGTTATCATATTCTAATTTTTGCAACATACAAGAGTTTATATTGAAAATATATATTCCATGTTTTGTAGATTTATCATAAATTCAGGTGATTATAATAAATATCTATGATAATGACAAACTGAATCACTTTCACCATTTATACAATTAAAGTATAGAGAACTAATTAGATTTATTTGGTAATAGAGTTTACGAGTACAGTGCTAGAAACAAGAACCCAAAAAGACTGCAGTACTTTAACATTTGAAAACGATTCAACGAAACGAAAAACCAAGTGCCTCTTCAAAGAGAACCAACAATAATAAGGTATGTGCAAAATTCCTGATTTCAACCATTTATTAATAAAATCTTGACCTCCATATTTCATGACTTGAAACCTATAAAATCTTGACCATGAAAAAAAAATGTTTGTCTTCATTTGTAGTTGCAGGAATTTTTATTTATCAGAGAAATTTTATTACTAGAGCATATTTTTCTGTTTGACTTGACATTTTAGTTTAGCGTAAGCTTTTTGGGTTTTTTGTTGATTTGATGCTGAGTTGAAGATTACATCCTTTGGTGTCGTGATTGTTGCAGATGAATATAAATTGTTTCAAATATTTTTAGCAAAGGCAATAGACATTTTATTCATATTTAATTCTTCTACTGCAATTGTTTATTTGTAGTTATTAAAAACTCAATATTTTTATTTGATTAATAGCCCTAATTTTTCAAAAGTATGTAGGTAATTCACACTAAACTATTATAATTTTCATAAAACTTTGAGTGTTCTAAAACTAGAAATATTTGCAAAAAATTGGGAATAAACGCAGAATGTGTTATTTTACAGTCAAATAAATTTTGCTCGAAATAATTACAAAATCGAGTTGGAAGAAACACAAAGCGTGCAATGAGGTAATCAACGCGACAAAAAAAAGAAGGATTCGTAAACATGTCGAATGAGTGGAAAACAGAATGAATTATGAATGGATGCTGCACTATCGGAATTGATTATGTTTCAGTACAATGGAAAAACCATCTAAATACGGCGACCTAGATGCATGAAATTTCAAGTTTTATGACATGTATGACATATGGATTGATGAGTAATTTTTCAGAGGAATCATGAACTCTTATCATCAGACTGATTAAATCTTTTAATTATGAAACAACGCAACTTGTAATATGTGTGTGAGATAAAACTGTGTTTGCACACATGACGTGATATCAATAAAAAGATATTCGATGTATCAAGAGTCCACTTTTTACTAGACTTTACTTATAGCGAATTTAGTTGCATTTGTAAAAACTTTACAAATTTCGAATACAGTATAAAGGAACTTTTAAACACATTACAATACCCGCATGAAATAATTTCCAATATTTCAGGGTGATGTAGTTACAGTTCGTACCCAAAAAATGCATAAAAAGTGGTTCATTATATTCGAAGTTCGCTATATTCGGTAAAATAAAAAGGGGTATGTGTACCACCTAGTGTTTGTTTTCAATTATACTAAATTCGTAAATTGGGGAACCTCGAAAAGATCGTTATAAAACGTTTGGGATCAGGCCTGCAAAAAATTTAGAAGTCCTCACCAACACGCTTTGTTTTTGAAAGCACAAGGATACCATACTTCGCATTCATTTACATGCTTTCGAAAATGCGACAAACTTGTGAATCATGATAAATCGACTCGACACTATCGAAATTGATGCGAACAAATTACAGGCGTGAAAGAGATATGGTCGAATGAGTCAATGTTTACAAGATTCATAAGCGAAATGTACAGACCCAGTCGGAATACAGAAAATTCCAATTTGTGAATAAAGAAATGGGAATGCTTTCGCAGATTTTAAAATGTTTTCAAATAACATTTTCCAAGTGATTGAGCGGTAAATGAAGAATGTGTAATGTGGCCCATTTATTTGCGTTACTTACAAATGAGGAGTGTCTTCAAAAGGTCTTATTTCAGATGTAGCATTTTTTTCAGGTAAACACAAAAACTCCAAACAAAGCTTAAACAAGTTGAATTTATACTATAATAATATAATATATACTATATAATATAAACGCAATGTTATATAATTTCACATAAATATTATAACATAATTTTTTACCTCTTTTAATAATGTTTTAAATTGTTATGCTACAAATAAACACTTTTTACAATGACTCAGAAATAAACTGTTTTGATCTGTACTTAGGGGAACTGAACCCTTTTGTACTGGATTACTTATTGATGACTATTGTGTTGCAATATTTTTGTCGCGCCGAGACCGTTGGTTGTCGCCATTTGGTGATTTGGAACAGGAACAATAAATAGGATTGAGCGTGACTGATCTGGGTTTATGGCTAACGACGAAAGCGAAGTCCAGTACAAAAGACCAGTACGTTTCAAAATTCGTAAATTTGTAAATCTGATTGGCAGAAGGATTAGTTAGTAGTGGGATGATTGTGCTCTATAAAACGGATGTTTAGAGGCAGAATCGAGAGTTGTTACCCTAATCGCGAATTGTTCCAATCGCGGTCGCGACCAACACAATAGCCCCAGGCGCTTTGTAATTCCTGACAAATTTATCTCATCATATTAATATACATATTAATTAAGATCAAGTCTTTTATTTAACATCAAAAGTAAAAGAAAGTGCAACAGTTTATCAGAAGCGGGATTCTAATTGTGCGTGTCGGCGTGGATCAGTAATCGAAAGAATCGTGTGGAGAAGTTTAGTGTCGGATAGGTGTGCCAAGAGGATATCTGTCAGTGTGCGAAACGAGCAGTTGGAGCTGTACGACGTTGTCGCAAGTTTGTTATAAGAGCAAAAAAAGTTGCCGGTACTTGTAACAAAATGGCAGATGGTGGCGAAGAAAATCCGACAATTGAAGAAAATGGAAATGTGAGGGAGCCTCGTTATTTCCGCAACGTGCACGAAGTTTTACCAGATTTTGATCCTGTCAAGGGTAACCTCTCAATAAGTCAATGGATCGACAAAATTGAAGAACATGGCGAGATATATGACTGGGACGATATCTCCATGAGACATTTCGCGTTATCGAAGTTGTGCGGTGTCGCGAAATCGTGGCGGGACAGTTTGCCGAGAAAAGTGCGAAATTGGCAAGATTGGTGCAAATTGTTACGCGAAAATTTTCCGTGCGACGAGAGTGAAGTGATAGTGAGGCTTGAAGCGCAAAATTACAAGAGAACATCAAACCAGGATATAGTAGAATATTTCTACGAGAAGCTTGCAAAGTGCAACAGGGCTAAGATGAGCGAAAAAGAAGCAATCGAATGGATCGTACATGGATTAAACAACTTCAAGTTCAGGGATCATCTTGGACCATTAAGTCGGTACAAGAAGCCGTACGAATTGCTACCAGACATCAAAGCGGCAAGTACTTACATAAATGATAGATTTAAAGAAAAGTCATCTTGGAAAGATTTTAATGGTGGTACTAATCAGAAAAAGAATTCTGAGAATTACCAAAATAATCAAAAAATGAGCGCCGCAAATGATGACAGAAATAAAAATAGAACTAGAGAGATTGTTTGTTTTAAATGTCAGAAGAAAGGTCATTATGCAAGAGACTGTGGAAGGCAGAAAACCGAGCAGGCTGTAGTTAGCAGTTCTAGTAACGGAAATCCTGCAGTTTTGCAAATTGGAAATGACACTCATGGCAAGTACTTTAAGGATGCATTCATCAATGGAAAGCCTACGAAATGTTACGTTGACCTAGGCAGCAGCTGTGTTGCCATTCGTCATGACATATTAGAAGAAATGGGTCTCGCGTATTACGAGACTGACCTAGAACCTTTAGTTGGGTATGGTCAGGGAGTCGTAAAACCAATGGGTCTAGTCACCGTAAATCTAACAATAGACGGAGTGTCTGCAAAGGTCAAAGCACATGTGGTTCCAAACGAGAGTCAATTGGTACCTGTGTTGGTAGGTCACCCCTACACTGAACAAAGTCATGTGTTCATCTTGAGCACCACCAATGAATTGAAGATCAGCACAGACATTTCGGAACTAATGGATATTAAGTGTGAAGAATTGAAGAAGTCGAAGATTTCTACTTGTGAGTCAGCGCTGATTCCAGACAATTCTCTTGGACATTTAAACATATTGTCTTCTTTCAAAAACACTACCCTATGTGTTGAAGGAGGAATGCGGGAAAAAGGACAAGTTATTCCCAGATGTTTAATAACCACAGATGAAGAAGGAGAATCTGTTTTACCTGTTCTAAATGTTTCTGGCAAAACAATTAGATTTAAGGAAGGTGACACCATCACGAGAGGAGAAGTTTGTGAAATGGATGTTCCAACACCAAGACAACGACCACAATTAAATGAGCAACCAGTGACATTTGAAGAAATCAATACAGATCTGAATCGGGAACAAGCAGAAGATGTTGTGAAATTGCTGAATGAACAGAAGCATCTAATTGCTCGAGAGATGAAAGAAATTGGTTTAACGGATGAAATCGAAATGAGTATTATATTGAAGGATGATACTCCAGTATACCATCGACCTTATCGAATGGCTAATATCGAGAAACAACAAGTGAAGAATATTGTGCAAGAATTAAAAGAAGCAGACATCATAGAAGATAGCAATTCACCTTTTGCCAGCCCAGTTTTGTTGGTGAAGAAGAAGACAGGTGATATGCGAATGTGCGTTGACTATCGAGCCGTCAACAAACAAACAGTAAAAGATCATTATCCTATTCCATTAATTGATGATCAATTGGATCGAATACATGGAATGAAATATTTTACAAGTTTGGATTTGAGCAGCGGTTATTATCAAGTTCCAATGAGTTCCGATTCAAGAGAGAAGACAGCGTTCATCACTGCCGATGGACACTATCAGTTTAAACGAATGCCGTTTGGACTCTGCAATGCCCCATCAATTTTTCAACGGTTGATAAATTTAGTGTTGGGTAATTTGCGATACGACGTTGCTATGGCATATATTGACGATATAATAATACCAAGTGAAACCATTACCGATGGAATCGAAAAGTTGGGACAGGTACTTCAAGCATTGAGTGATGCTGGACTAACTTTGAATTTAAAGAAGTGTTATTTCTTCATGAACGAAATCGAATATTTGGGATTCCAAATCTCAAGTGCTGGAATTGCTCCAGGTGCTCGAAAAATGAAGAGTGTGAAGGATTTTCCAACCCCTACAGACGTTAGATCAACAAGAAGTTTTGTGGGATTGGCGAGTTTCTTTCGAAGGTTCGTGAAAAATTTTGCTATCATTATCAGCCCTTTGACTGAACTTTTGCAAAAAAATTCGCGGTTCAAATGGGGAAAAAGTCAACAAGAGGCGTTTGATAAAATTAAATTGTGTCTAACGAGCAAACCTATTTTAGTAGTGTATAATCCAAGTGCAAAGACTGAGGTACATACGGACGCGTGTGCAATCGGATTTGGTGCCGTGTTGTTGCAAGAACAGACTGACGGTAAACTCCATCCAGTGTCGTACTTCAGCAGAAAGACTACTAAGGACGAATCAAAGTACCATTCGTATGAGTTGGAAGCTTTAGCGATCGTGAGCGCGTTAGAAAGGTTTCGCGTGTACTTATTGGGAGTCGAATTCGTCATTCGAACGGACTGTAACAGTTTGAAACTGCTTGCAAATAAAAGGAACATGAGTGCGCGAATCGGACGGTGGTTTGTGCGATTATCGGAATTCAATTATCGTATCGAATATCATAAAGGTACAAGTAATGTGGTCGCGGATAGTTTGAGTCGAAATCCATCGGAAGCAGCTGAAGAAGTGGAACTTGTGGGCTTACCTGTGATGGGAATTACTATAAACACCGATTGGATCGCAGCTCTGCAAAGAAATGATGAAGAAATCTTGGCCGTGAAGAAGAGACTGGAAGATGATGACGCAGAATTACAGGGAAAGTTTACATTGTACAAGGGGCGTGTTTACAAGATAAAGAAAGGGATATGGAGGCTCTACGTTCCTAAGGATGTGAGATGCGAACTCGTCATGGAAGCTCATAAGTCGTTGATGCATTTAGGAATCGACAAGACGCTGAGTAAGTTGAAAGAATGTTATTACTTTCCGAAGATGCGAGAATATGTTGGTAAATATATAAACAGATGCCTTAACTGTTTGTACTATAAAACACCAGTGGGAGAAAGACCAGGGTTTTTGCACCCGTTAGACAAGGGTAATGCACCCTTTCAATGTGTACATATTGATCACATAGGACCTTACGTTGCGACGAGAAGTAAGAATAAATTTATTATTTCTATAGTCGACGGATTCAGCAAATACGTAATGTTGAAAGCTGCGCGTGACACGGGATCGGTTTCGGTTCTTAAATTTTTGGCGGAATTTATGTCTTGCTTTGGAAAACCGTTGAGAATAATTAGTGATCGAGGGACCGCTTTCACGTCAAATAATTTTGAAGAGTTCTGTAAGAAGAATGAGGTACAACATGTCAAGGTAGCCACGAGCACGCCACGGGCAAATGGGCAAGTCGAGAGGGTCAATACCGTAATCACTACGTGTTTGGCTTCGTCGACAGACAAATTAGAAGGTGACGATTGGGATGAAAAACTCTATCAAGTGCAATGGGCAATAAACAATAGTGTGCATCGTGTGACAAGACGGACGCCACACGAAATCGTTTTTACACACAAAGGATTCGGCTTATCAGAGAATCCTCTTTCTCAAGAAATATTGGCATTGAATGCAGAAATTGGAAGTGAACAACAACAAGCTGATGTGGAAGAATTGTTGAAGAAAAATCAAGATGTAATGAAGGCACGTTACGACAAAAATAGAAGAGAAGCACCGAATTACAATGAAAATGATTTAGTGTTAGTTCGGAGTGAAGCAGCAAGCACTGGTCAAAGTAAAAAGTTGGTTCCAAAATACAGGAGACCATACGAGGTGGTTAAGAAGTTGGACAAGGATCGCTATCTAATTCAAGACATCGGAGGCGAAAGACAAAGTGCTAAGTTGTATAAGGGCATCATTGCGGTCGATCGTCTGAAGTTAGTGCCTAAAGATAACCAAGTGGATGAGTAAAAAAAAAGCAGAGTAAAGTGCGCGAGTGTGACCCGTGTGCTTCAAAGAAGATAGGATTTAAGCAGAACGTATAATAATGTTTGATTTGTTTTTATGTTATGTTTTGTTATTGTCTCTATACTTATTGCTAAAATTATGGCAGCCATGTACTAATTTTGTTGTTGTATTACTTGTATTGTTTATAGTTGCTAAGGATTAGTTTGTTGAAACATAGTGTGTGTAGTAAAGTTGTGACTAGGATAGGTCATGATTCTCGAGGTCGAGAAAAAGTCAGGAAAGGCCGAAACTGTTGCAATATTTTTGTCGCGCCGAGACCGTTGGTTGTCGCCATTTGGTGATTTGGAACAGGAACAATAAATAGGATTGAGCGTGACTGATCTGGGTTTATGGCTAACGACGAAAGCGAAGTCCAGTACAAAAGACCAGTACGTTTCAAAATTCGTAAATTTGTAAATCTGATTGGCAGAAGGATTAGTTAGTAGTGGGATGATTGTGCTCTATAAAACGGATGTTTAGAGGCAGAATCGAGAGTTGTTACCCTAATCGCGAATTGTTCCAATCGCGGTCGCGACCAACACAATAGCCCCAGGCGCTTTGTAATTCCTGACAAATTTATCTCATCATATTAATATACATATTAATTAAGATCAAGTCTTTTATTTAACATCAAAAGTAAAAGAAAGTGCTACAATTGTAATAAAAAATTAACTGATAATAATTTTATTACAAAACTAAACACAAATTCCGATGCAATCACACTCATGCTCGTTTGTATTTTGGACACCTGTTTCAAAGCTAGGCCCAGCTAATATATTTTTATACTCAAGCCAATCCCAATAGTAAGTCAATCCCCTCCTCCCCAAATGTGTTTTGACCAAATTGCATACATCTTTTTCTTATTTATTGAAAAAAGCTTTGTAACATTTCACGTTCACATATTTCTATTAGTATCTTTTTCCCGGAAGGCTCGTTATTATTATTTAAGTATATTTTATTTGGATACTGACACAAATATAACAAAAAATAAAATGTATTCAAACAATATTAATTAGATATTTAAAATTATTTATTTGAACAATAAGTGGAATGATGGCATCTAGAATTGCTTAATACACTATTTTTAGACAAGAACATACAACATACATGAAATAAATTCTTGTGTAGATCTAGATAAATCGGAAGATGCAGTTCTAAATGATATTTCCTTTTAGTTGCCAATATTGTTGTCTATAAAAACATTATTACATTCACCTTCCCTTTCAATCGGATGTTGATTGAATAAAACAATCAGAACTAGTTTTGGTCGTTCAGACATGTACAAAACTATGTAGTTTCCTTGAAATAAAAATGCGCAAACTATTTCTGCTCATTTTGTAATACTCAATCGCATATTAAATGTAAAATTTCGAGTTTTAATAAGAGTATTGAGCGTTATACATAAGATACCTAGTAATGTTATAGAAAAACTTCGAGAATATTTTGTTAGAATCGATTGGCGCCAAAAAATCCTCATTCTCAAAAATGACAAATACTTCATTTTGAAAAGACACTCCTCAAGTTCTGAAAACGCTAAAAGAAGCTCAAAGCGGTTTTCTTTTTCATGCCTTCGAACGTGCGAAGAACTTATATAAATACGAGCCAGTCGTACGATAGTAAAGCAAATAGATTCTAAATATGTCGACGTTTCGGACAAATTATGTATTCGAAAACACCGAAGACGTTTTTAGAAACATTACTCAACTATTACAATTGGCGGTGAGATAAAGATTGTTTTTTCATCTGCTGCTCAAGCAATTTATAATTAACAAAAATGCTCACCACGCGGTTTTCCTACAGAACAAGCAAAATTACGTTGAAGCTAACTAAAACTACGAATATAATTTATATGAAATATGAAGCTGCAAAGCTGGAACCATGGAAGTTTTTGGGGTTAAGGTTTTACGCGAATAAGAACCTTTTAATAATAAGTAATAATGTATGAATTCACAAACTATTCCTTTCTCGGATGGGGTGGCAGTATCTATCAGTGTTCTATCTATATCTATTTATCAGTATCTATAGTGTTCAGTCAAAACGAAATTTTCTCATCAAACGTGTTCTAATTGTAGTATGGAAATGAAGAATGAAGACATGGGAATGTGTAATCATGGAAGAGAGTATTTTCTGCAGCAAAAGTATGGGATTAAAATCGGGAGAAAAAGTCTTTACAATAACTTTGTGCGTACATCCGCCCCTCACCTTGTGATATTTTTACACTGTTATCTCACGGTTCCCAGAACAAAGGTGCGATAATCTTATCAAATATTGACGACGCCCGGCGCCATTGTCTGTTTAGTTATCTAACGAAACGGGGAATTATATTGGTGACTAACAATGTCTAAAGTGCCATAAAATTATCTGACACAGAAGCGGCTTAGAGATGCTGATTTCGCCTTTGCAATCTAATAAATCGATAGCAAATTGTGCGACGGAATAGGAATTTAGAGTCGATGACTTTCAAAAATTTAATACGTGTTTTTAATTTATTCAATTGTCTGCAGAAAGGATGAAAATTATTTTTCGAATGTTGCATCAGCCTCTCGTGATTCGTTGCTATGTTGTTTATGTGGACTCCTGCAACTCTCATCCAATGAAACCGTTCGTGTCCTCTCCACGTCTCCCACAAATTCATCTGAAATCATTTCGAAGCTGAGTTTCGCCGTTTCGCGTCATCTTTACCCAGCTAATCAGCTATCTTATCAGAGAAATCCCACAGTGTAGCGGCATAAAATATTCGTATTTCATTTTATTACAATAACGCGGACGAACCCTTTCTGCATTGCAGACTTATTAAAAACTGTTCACTCCAGTGAGTGGCTTATAAAAATTATCCCATTAGTTTGTTAAACATTGTGCGCATCGCTGGTTTTGTTTGTACTCGTTCCGCGTAATATGTTCATTTCCGGCGACAACTTGGCTATGCAAATTCCCAAAACTAACAATTCCGAAATCGTTATTTCCGCAATCACGAGAACCAATTTTTGCTGGCTTATTAAAAGAAAGTGTGTGAAAAGGGGCCATCACTGCACGAAAACGACCACAATGGGGATGTAAGTACAAATTGCAATTATTGAAATTTCTGTGAACAAAAAAACGGTAAACAGCCGAAATTTATATAATCGAAATTCCGCGAAACCGTCGCCGAATTGCTTCGTAAGCATGAGTCACGGGAAAGTCTCGTGACATTCTTCCCTTTCATTGGTCGCCTTTGACGTCACTCCGACGAATGAAACGCGGCTTATACGAAAAACTGCGAGTGCGACGAGGACCGCGAAAGTCCTGCATGGCTGAAGTTCAGTGTCGCCCGCCATTACGCTCAGATTTTCAGCGAGAGTCGAGCGGTGCAGACGCGTTTCCTAGCGTTTGCTCAGTGTGAAAGTTTACAATTCCGGCGATTGAAGCGCACAAAAACCCTTTCTTCCCTCTGCGAAGCTGCGAGAAAGCGTTTATACGAATCCGCATCTCCTGCTGGAAGTTCCCACCTCTAGTAGTGCCACAGGCAGCGAGTAGGCGTCGAGTAAGATTTTTTCCCGTTTTCTTAACATTTTCTTGATATCTTGCAAATTTCCGTCGATTTTGAACGCGTGGGGCGTTATTGATCCACTTTCGGGTCTTCGCGTCCTTCGCATTCGCATAACTTGTTGAGACTTGTCGATGTGACGTCATACGACCTCGCACCGTTCGCGGAATCCGCGGAACAAAACAAGATAATTTTGTTACCGAGCGATTAAATGTTATCACACATCAACGGCATTGTTAGTTAATAGTCCTGAAATCGTTCTGAGCGCACTTATGCACTAAAAGTTAAAACTATTGCGCGTAATAAAAATCGATGGGTTCATTCAAATGTCAAAGGCGAACAAAAGAAGATCGAGCTCAATGGATTTTAATTGACTGCCATTTTGATTTAACTCGTCCACGTTTTAGCTTTTTTAACAATTTCCGTACACTTGTGCTTATTTTGTAAATTTTTATAATTTATTATGACGTGGCTGCGTAGGCGGAATACTTGGGCCGTTCGATAGAGTGTAGCGAAATTGCGACCTTGAAGTTGTCAACCGATTCGGAGGCGATACATAAAATGCACAATTAACAAATAAATCTTCTTTGACAAGTTCCAATTCTAGGTATCCATTTAGACATCGTTTGAACACATTTTTGATTGACAGTTGCTGCCAAATTCATGATATGTCAAAGACCTACACTTTAAAAAATAATACAAAAGCTACATTTCATGACCTCTTGAGCCTAAGTTTTAATTTATACGCCTTATATGTAAATTCATTGCACGCACACGTTAAAAAGTATAGTAAAACATAGATTTTATTGTACTTAGGCGCCATTTTGTTACCAATTTTTAAAAATAGGTGCTTTCGTTTTAACACATCTTAATAAATTTGCTCGATGAAACAGGAATTGTAAAGGATTAGTAAAATGTTTCGGGACGGTCGAATAACTTTGTTTTTTTAAAATTCGGTACAAATATAGAATAGTTGCAAATAGCGAATTTGTTTGTAATAGTTTTTCTACATTTTCGGATGCATAATAATTTGGTACAAATAAGAATAGTTGCAAATGGCGAATTTGTTTGTAATGGTTTAATTTTTTTCTTTACGTTTAACAGGAAATGCTTCCCTACCCATGTATGTTTTTTAAATCGAACACCCAGAGTATTTCTACATTTTCGGATACATAATAAAATACAGAAATATTAAAAATAAAATTGTTTTTTAAGGAAAGTTATACCAAAAATTAAAAAAACGTAAAATTAAGATACAATGGGCTTCTATAATTCGAATCTACAAGGGACCGAAAATTTACTTCAGGCAAAACCCATGTTGTTTTCTTATTTGATTGAACCATGTGAATGAAACCATTTTGGGTTAGTAAAAAGTCCCGGAATAGTCGCATAAGTTTGTTATTTAAAAGTATTTTTCAAATATCGAGTTGCAAATAACTAATTTATTTACAATATTACCATTTTTTCCCATTTTACGTCTAACAGGAAGTGCTTCCTACTTGTGTTTCTTTAAATATGACACCCAGTATATTTTTACATTTTCGGATGCAGAATAAAAAACTAATTTAAGAAATAATAACATTTTATTTTTATTTTTAAGCAAGCTATACAAAAAATTTAAAAAACGCAAAATAACGATACTTTACGAATTTTTTGCGGAAAATCTAAGGATCTCTTTAGTATATTGTTATTTATTTAGATTAGTGAGTCAGCAACGTTTTTTTTAACATAATTAGGACTTCTCCTTCTTTTTAGAAGCGCTAACAACGCAAAGGGAGTTATTAAATAATTATCAAAATTATTTCATCAGCGTCAAAATCCAACATAAACACAGACTCAGTAAATTTAAAGTAAATATGATGTTGTGTAAGTTTTACGTCTTACGTAGATAGACAATTATGTCTTGTATAGGGCTTATGCTTATTCTCATTGTGAATAAGCACTTAAATGCCTTATAAATAAACAAAAAATTCGACTTAGAGAATATTTTGAATTATTCGAGTTAGGGAAATTTCAATGCCTCTTTGAAAACCATTTTGAGACTGAAAAAAAATTTCAATTTGTGCTTCGTTTACCATTTGGCAGTGATATAATTGATCAAGAAAATGTCTTAGTGAATTCAGTAACATTTGGCACAATTTGAACATTTTTGTAGTTTCAAGATGGTTTTCAAACCATTGATATTGCGCCTTCCGAATTTTTTAATTTTTTGTGTGGCTTGCTCGACGGATACCTTACGAATATAAAAAATTTAGTTAGTTCTGAAAGCAGTTTTTATTACGCATCCGAAAATGTAAGAATATACTGGGTGTCCTATTTAAAAAACACAAGTTGGAACCATTATCTGTTAAACGGAAACAGGGGAATAAATGAACATATTCTAAATAAATCAGTTATTTGCAACTCTATATTCATACGATATGTGAAAAAGAATTAAATAACAATTATGCGACCATTCCCGGACTTTTTACTAACCTTATATTTTTCCAAAAAGAACGAGAATAAGGCGGATTTGTATACGCGGTTTAATCAAATAAGAAAACAACATGGGTTTTGTTTCAAATCATTATTGTTCTAATTCGATTTTATCTTTTTCTATATTTTTAATCAGTTTTACTCAATATTTTAACTACTAATTTCAAGACTCAGAAAAGTAGAGAAATGAACACGAGAATGGGGCGTGCATGTGAGACTTTATCGTGCACAGGTGGGAGACCGTGAACTATGAAATGCATAGTCAGGGATAATCTAATAATAACATTGGTCAATTTTTTTATAAAAATTATTTCATCAGACTTCCACCCAAATTGCCCCGATCTTCCCAAACTTCGCAAAACCAGTAATAATCCAGTCTTGTTGGGGCGGTGTCCTTGTCTTGTACACGTTTCCTCAATTTTTATGTTAGTCTTCTATAAATTTACTCTGCTTTATTTTTATTTTATTATTAAAAGGCAATAAACTACTAATAACGCGCGTGCAAAAATTAAAAAAGTTAGAATAGGCCATGGAATCACTTTGAAAGTGATTAGTGCTGCAAATTTTCGATCTCCAGTTACAAAGGTTTCTGTTACACATATGTACTACGTCACGTAAGATAAATTTGATCTCCAGGCGTCGGTTTAGACGTCGTTTGTACAAATTTTTTATTGATAATTTTTGTCAAATGACCCGATTTGACATTGTATAAAATGTAAAAAATCAAATAAAAGATATCCCATGATCTACTAAAAACATCTTTTTTTGTACGCTCTATAAATAAATAGTAAAGAAGCGGCCATCTTATTACGACACATTTTGCAATTCACCACTTAATAATTGTGCAGGTTTGCTGAAAATGTCATTGAAGTTTCCTATCTTTTATTATGATAGAATCATGGAAGATTCTGTAATCCAGTTGTTTTTATTACATTTGCTACACGTTGCTGATAAAAATGATAATTACTTGCGTGACTTGTTGCTGTATAAACGTTAATTTAGCGATAGCATGAACTTGGGCAAATAAAAAGATTTCTAAAATATTTGAAACAGACATGAACCAGCACTGACATGTTATTATTTAACTTTAACTTGATAAAAAATTATAAATTTAATTACTACAGTTTACAGTAATCGATTGCAACTGGAAGAACTGTGAATATTCGGCAGTAATATTGTTTGTTTCTTCACGAATTTTTCAAGCAAATTAGCACACGAAGATACTTATTATTTAACGTTAACTTGATAAAAAATTATCAATTTATCATATCTAGGTAATTACTACAGTTTACAGTAATCAATTGCAATTGGAAGAACGTATTTGGATCAATCTATTGTGGATATTCGTCAGGAATATTGTTGGTTTCTTCACGTATTTTTTAAGCAAATTAGCACACGAAGATGCACTTCCAGGTAGTTTCAATCGATTTAACTTTTTGAAGGTCACACAACAAATTAAAATCAACTTCTAACGTGGAAATTTTATGAAATTAATTTTACCGGACATTTCACGAACAACACTACCGAATCGGTCTTTAATGATGTCATTGCAATTTCTGTACTTGTATTTATTTTTTGGTATCACTGTCAGCTTCAAACATACTTTGCAATTTTTAAATTAAAAAATTTTCGTCTTAAGATACTCTGTTATATTTTGAACTTTTTTCACTTTAGTCTTTGGTTCTACCGCTTATGATTAATAATAATTTGCGGACTGTTATTTTAGTGAATTGTGAAAAAAATTGGATTTGACATTAGTCGTTTGTTTGCAGGTTGAGCGTTTCAAACCCTCAACTCTTCTGTTGGTGAGGACCCACAAGAGTCAACATTTTTAAAAAAGGACAAGGCGAATTTAATGTAAGTACCGCCCGTTTGTTTTATAATTTTCCAAGCGAAAATCCACAAGACTCAGTTCGCGGAATCGTTGGCATTAAACACGTTAGTACTTGTCGCGTCGCGCTTAATATAACGAGATTCGATAGTCAGTTTGTCAGTTCGCGATTGTTTGTAATTGGAGGAAGACGCAGAAGAGTTTTCCGTCCCGCCTGTCCATTTTCGCGGTTTTTATGGTGAATTTGGGCTTTCAGTCCCTGTCAAAATGGAATCACTTGCTGTACTATCAGCTACCTGCCCATCATGGCGAGAAATCTCCACAAAACAATCCGATGCTAAATTTGGACGCAAATTTGGAATTGTCAGATATGGAAGCATCAGAATTCCGGTGCGTAAATCCGTACGACGTGAACCCGATGAGTGGTTTGCACAGAGTTTGTACCGCACAAGAAGAGGTAATTTAGATTTCTCTATTGCCGTTGACGACTTATACGTGACGCGATATGTATTTTAGAGCGTATCCCTTGGAAAAGCGATCAAACTGGAAATGGAGGAATTCGGCGATCTTGCGCCCTTCCTGCCAGAGAGTATTCCAAAGGACATGATAAACTCTACAGATGAACTAAATACGCCGATTTTTGGTGAGTCGATCGTGAACGGTTTCACGGAGCAGCGGTTATTAACAATTTGGGTACAATTTTCAGATCGAAAAGGACCGTTTAATTTTATGGTATATGAAAATGCATATATAGAATCACAGCCGGCGGCCGCAGACCCTTTTAAGTTCGAATACGACACAATCCGAGCGGGAAATCATAGTGCAATATCAAACAAACAACTAAATGACATTTCAGTTTATTCAAACGCCGTGAATATTGAAGAAGTCGATAATAGTGAACTAGTTAATATCGTTCAAGGGTCTGAGGCTAACTTACTCTTTACAACAACATCTGAATCAGCAGATCAAGGAAACATTTATATAATCAATAACGGAAGCGAAACCCCAATACAAGTGCAAAGTGAATTGTATAAAGTCGAAGATACTACTAGTGTAAGTGTTAACAGTAACGAAAATCAGTACTCGAACGTTTCGTCGCCGTCCAATGAGGAGTATTCCGTGAATACGAACATCAACACTCTGGACGCATATTCGAGTTATGGCAGGTCTACCAATTTGGGAATCGAAACGCCCGAAGATAGCAACAGCAGCAATTGCACCGGCACTTCGGAAAAACCAACCAAGAGAGTTCCCAAACTCAAATTGAACCTTAATTTTACTCAAACGAAGGTTTTGAACACGCCCGACGTCATCGAGTCCGTCGTTGATCTAGAGACCAACTTCAACATCCTCGACTACATCAACGAAAAGGTAAATTCATTTAAAAAACAGTTTCGGTAATGTTTATTCGCCATTATTTGTCTTGCAGGATATAACAACTGTGCGCATAGAGGACATCCATTTTGACAACCCATCAACGTCAGGGGAAGTGAATGTCGACGACGAGATCACTTTCAAACCACGCAAACGCAAGAGTAGGCGTTACGATGACGATGACGAAGACTACGTGCCTCCTTCTAAAAAACCAGGCACAAACAAACGTATTTCTGTCGATTCTTCGGATTCGGAAAGCGAGGAAGAAGAAAAAATAAGAGGACGACCGGCGAGACGTACATCGTCGGTTTCGTCGGAACATTCGGACGCTTCAAAGTACAGAGAATTGCGCGACAAAAACAACGAAGCGTCAAGAAAATCGCGACTGAAAAGAAAAATGAAAGAGATGACACTTCAGAAAGAAGCGGACGAGTTGTATGAGAAAAATGTCAAGCTGAAGGCGCAAGTTGAAGAATACGAGAGAATGGTTAATAATTTCAGGAATAATTTGTTCAAGATTATGCTTAAGAAGTAGTTTAGTGTGATTATCATAAGTTGTGCACGATAACCAGTGACTTGGGGTTTCATTTAGCATAAGATTTGTTGTTTTATTTTTATATTATACAGTAGACTGCAACATGTTTCCTGTGTGTTCTAGATTTTATAAATATTAATACATCTTTATATTTTATTCTCTAATACAGTTTGTTGAAATATTAATTTGAGTAAACTAATAGGTAAAAATGGCGCAGAAATAGTAAAAATAAATTGTTTAAACAAATTTTACTTGTTTAAATTGCTCTTCATAAAAACGAGGCAAAAAACATCCCTCGAATTTAAAGTCTCCGCGCACACGTATACATTTAAAATAAAAATTGGTGTATGGCTGGTTGCCTATGCTGCCTCGAAAAATGGTCCGACAATCTTCAAATTCACGATTTCCGCCAAAAATTCGCGAATTTCCCTAATTTTTTTCTAAAATCCAGCATTTTTTGTTAAATTTTTTGTAAAAATTTAAAGTCCCCGCGCACACGTATACATTTAAAATAAAAATTGGTGTATGACTGGTTGCCTATGCTGCCTCAAAAAATGGTCCGACACGTCTTCAAATTCACGAATTTCGCCAAAAATTCGTGAATTTTACGCCAATTTCGTGAATTTGAAAGGGTGCCGGACCATTTTGGGAGGCAGCATAGGCAACCAGTCATACACCAATTTTTATTTTAAATGTATACGTGTGGGCGGGGACTTTAAATTTTTATAAAAAATTGTAACAAAAAGTGTTAGATTGCAGAAAAAAATTAGGGATGCAACAAAAAATGTAACAATTAGGTAATTTTCATCTTTATTTCTTGGACTGTGCACATTGATATTTTACAGTGTTAACTTTTTGATATTTTAACCACTTCCGTGCCCTTATCCGGTGCCGCCACCTGTTGAAAAAAATGGCATTAAGTTTTATAATTGCAAGAACACTTTATACACATTTTGAATATTTCTAATTAGTAGTTCAATTCGTTTTCTTTCACGGCTTTAAATGTTATAATTGTCACAGTTCATGTTTGTAGATGCCCAGTCGACACTTTAATGTCTAATAATGCCAGAACAATACAGAAATTGTGCAATTCATATCAATTTAATAATAATTATTACTTAAACCTCTCTGTTTATGCACTAAACATTGACAAAACGAACCGGAAATTAAAATGAAGCAAAATTATAACCTACCTAACAGCCCAATCCAAACTCGAAACAATTGGTTTTAGTAAACCCTGGAACCACTGTGATTAAAATTATTTTGGCACAAATTTTAATTCAATCTTAGATTTTCAGAGTGGTTTAGTTTAAATAAATATTATTACTGTGATTACATAAAAATGCATAAATTCTTGCAGTCTTCTTGGAACTGGACAATACAAGATTACGTGGAATGGAACCAAAAACCAACTGGGGTCTGATTCCCACTTCAAAAATGATGGTCAGATCATTTAATTAATTCAATGCATCATATTCTCATTTTAAATCTAACCATTGAAGAAAGGAAATAAAAGACAAAATAAATATAAACTCACTAAGAAAACTCTTCTCGACAATCTTCTTCTTTAAGTTTGACTTGCTGGTTCTTCTCTATGAAATGAACATAGGCCAGTAGCAGAAGAAGTAAGAGGGATGAAAGCTGGGTGGAGAGACCCATTGAAACATCCAATCGACCTAACAACACAACACCACATCACATATTACACACAATCAGAGAAGCTGTTTGATTTATCTTTTCAAACAAATGATTATTTCCCGATCTTTTATTTGATCAAAAATATGCACAGAAGACTTCCATGACAACTAATTGCATGTTGTTTGGTTGTCATAGTTTCCATTTTAGTGACAGGAACAAAGATTACTTGATTTGATTCATAGAAATGGTAACCTTCTGACTGTCAAGAATAGAAAAAATTGTGATCAATACCTGTTGCATGTCTATTCCTCTGGCAAGAACGTCAGCACAAAGAAGGATAGCCTTATCAGGTGACTTAAACGTCTCCTTCCTTGTGTTCTTCATTTTTCTCAAAGAGTTCCAACTTCTTTTTATGACATAATAATTCTTCAATGATTCAAGTATCCTGCTACTGTTTGATCTGTGTGGCCCATAGCAGACCAGTGTGACGAATGAGAAACGAGAGTTTTTCCAGACTACAATGAAACAGTTAACACCATTCCATCTGTGATGTCTCGTATTTAATCACCTGTAACAGCTTCTTCTACGACTTCTTTTTTGTTGATCAGTTCGGTGTGGTGACGGCTTGAACCGGAGTCATCGCAGGAAAGTCCGAGCGAATTTATGGCAGCGATCAGTTCGACTAGTGAGGGTATTCGGAGATCTTGCCATGATTTTCGTTTCGACGATCTCTTCTCCATGCAGGGGCTAAACTTTATCAGCTTTATAAATATTGTGGTGCTGTATACGAATTTATTATCACTGGTTAGTATTTAACTAATTAAAGGAAAAGAATTGACCTTAGAAAATTACGATTTTGACAGTTTAGTGTAATGACAGATGACAGCGGGAGTAAAGCACAGTATGTCATCGACAACACTGCCAACACAAACCACCTCAGCAATTTACCCATACCATAATCTGTGGTTGATAAAAATTACCAGCAAAAACTAATAAACCCCACTGAAAATATTTTTAATTTTATGTTTATTATTAGATCAAATTCGAGTTTTATTAGTTCAAAAACCCGGTAATTGCCAACTCTAGACCATAGATGGCAACAGGTGTCACCGAACCACAGAATACAAATTATACAGAAGTATGTTATTCTTCAACAACGCCGCCAACACAAAATAGTAAAATTAGCGCAAAATTATATAATTTGAGGTAAAAGTTTTTATTTATGTTCTGAATAAGGAAAACGTCTATTTTCCATTTTATGTCACTAACGAACATAAATCCAACCGATTTTATTGTAGTTATTTACCTTAAATACACTAGCAATGGAGCATCGAAGCCAACTACTGAATTAAATAAATCCTATAATTTTTACAACAAAATATGTTTTTTTTAAACCGTTACTGATAGGCATATCGATCATTTGAAAAAAATTGTATCAAATTCAATCCTCTATGGATATCCGTAAAAAAGTAAGGGGTTCAATTGAAAAGAATTGAGTTATCCCAATTTTAATTTCTCATTTTTACAAATTCATTGTGGCATATCTAATAAAGCTACAAAAATCGGAAATCATGCAGTGAAAAAAACAATTATTATACCTACTATCGGGCCTTTTGTAACCCGTTATTGTGAGTAGTTCACAAGTTGTGATTTTTCAAACAAACCCCTGCAAATTGCAAATAGGTCTATGATTTTCATAAAAGTTGTTATATCACCGTAACCCATCACAAAAAGCGAATTACATAACTGCATTATGACCCTGCATAAGAGGCATTTTGTGTCTTTTGAAACAAATTCCATCCCCAGGCGCCGTTTTTTAGACGTCGAATAATTATTTGATTAACAGTTCCTCTCAAATGTTAAAGGTCTACACTGTAAAAAATAAAACAAGAGCAATATTCAATGGATTTCCAAAAAATCCAACTTTTTACGCTTCAAATCAATAAAACTGTGCCATAACACAAAACATAATGTCCCATTTATTGATGTTTTACACATAAGTACATTACTTTTTACTTATACAATTATTCACACACAATACCAGTGACATTAAACATAACATAGAACGCCAACCTACACATACCGTCTGAATTCGTGTTTTATTTCTATTACCTTGTATCGTCTTCACAGTGTTCTTATAATGAATATTCAGGTTCGTAATAGTTTTCAGAAAAAATTACGACTAACCGATAGATATATTAGAAGACCTTTTTGTAAATAAGACATCCAGAACGAATTTCGTACAAATAAAACTGCAACACTTGAATCCGGAATGTTTGTCAAATAGCAATTAGTAGACTGGTTCTCTTTTTGATATGTTTAATAACTGGAACGATCGGAACGCGCGTATCAAATGTTGCAATTTATTAGAGATAATATGATAAGCACAGTATAAGGTGTGTCTAGTATAACAGTTGGGTATAATGATAGGTAACGACTCGGTAGATATTGACTTATTACCATCTAATCAAGGGTAGATAAAGATAGAAAACTGTTAGAAATCGACCGGTTAAAACTTAGTCTTCCCAAAAATAAAGTTTCCCGGATCGGAGGGATTTTCTGAGGTGAAGAATTGCTTCCACAGTGCGGCGAACTGGTCGTAGTTGACTTCTTGTTTGCCCTGAAAGCGTAAAATGATCGAGCGCCTCCACAAGCAAGTCATAACTCACGCAAGACATTTTCTGAAATGCATCTCTGCATTCTGAAGACTCGAGTCCGTAGCAGGAGCAGACGCTTGTAAATTCATCAACGTCGATGCTTCCGTCACCACTGGCGTCTTCCAAATCGAACATGAACCTCAAATATTGCGTTTGCCACTCCAGTGCATTTTCCGGGCTCTTAGAGTAATCGTCCCACATGGACGCCCACTCTTCCACGCTCACCTAAGAAACCGCTTTTACATCACGACTTGATGAGTTTTATGTCACCTGTCCGTCCTTGTTGGAGTCGGCTCGTTGCCTCAGCCCGTCCCAGATTTGAATCAAACTGTCGTATGTCTTCTTGTATTGCTCGGTGCCTGAGGGCCATCCCCTCAAAGAGCAGATTTTCTAAAAATAACAGCCGCACAAAGGGATTAATCGTGTCATATTTTCCTAATTAGCCAACGAATAATGGGAATGTAATCTGGTCGCGTTCAGAATGGACTTTGTGACATGAGATAACTCCCCAACTTTCGAACGAACAAAGCGACAGGTATGAAACGAAAACTTGCTGAAATATCAGAACTAGGTCAGCGCCGCTCAAAAATGTTGTTTCAAGTTGGGTCGGGTCCTGGAGGACTAATAATTATTATTGATTGGTCTTGGAGGTAGTAAAGCTAGGACAAGTTTTGGGACGTGACCGTTGCGGAGAGACAGCGAGATGAGCTCGTGGAATGCGAAATGAATACATTTTTATGTTGTTTACGTCCGAGGACTAAGTACACTAAAAGCGCACTGGTAATTAATGATAGAAACGACTCGCAAATGCAACCATTAATTCTGGGCTTACGAAAGAAAAATAGACAGTTAAATCATGTTTACCTCAATCGCCAGTTCGAAATCCTTACGATCAATTGTTCCGCTTTGGTTTACATCTGCAAGAAGAACGGATTGAATTAAATTAGATCGGAAGAGGCACTTTTCTGATTAGGAGGATTTTATTAAATTCATAATAAAGTGGAGCATGCAAATAAAAGCAATAAACTAAGATGTGCAACTACAAACTAGCTAAACGATATGGAAATAGGATAAAAGTTGGAGCAGGAACTAGGCAATAGAATCAAACAATTCGGTTAGAGTGCAAATGTGGAGTACATCTTCATAAAGTTAAGCGATGTTTGTTCAATCGAAGGAATTGAATACAAGCAACTGTTGAGAATAAAAATCAATACCCAAGTGCTGATAAGCATAAAAAAATCAAACAGCGTATTAAAATTTAATAACAAGTTGTTTTAAAACGCAAATACTGGGTAAATAATACTAATTTTTAGGCGACTAAAATGGTGGATGCGCCGGGCCAACATAAAATACTGTACAATATTTAAATAAAAAAATTAAATTAGATATTAGTAGTTCCACTTATTTTCAAGTACGTCGTCAAAAACATATATTTTTATTGTGCACAATGTACACAAAGGCCAATGAAAAAAGATCATACCAGAAAAACTAAAAATATTTTTAATATATCGTCTACAACCTCTAATTCTTTGGCAATGACAACATTAAGTCAGATACATCATCAGAAATGGAAAACCAAATATTTTTCAGTTCCTCGTAAAGTTTGTCGCGGTTTGCATGTTTCTTGACTTTAGCTTCTTCTGTATGATTTGTCATAAATTTTAAATAGGATTCTTCAAAACTCGAACAAATCATTGTTTCACAATTATGGCAAAGCACTTGAGATCGTTTTTTTTTAATTAACAATCCGCACAGACTGTTGTCCTTCTTTTACTGTTTTTGGCGAAACTGCTGAAAAATCAGTTTTCTATTTTACCAGATTGAAGGTCAGTTTTAATATTATATTTCAAGTCAACAGCGAAAAATATTCTACGTAATTTCAATTCGTACAATTTGAAACAGATTCAGTTAGAAATAAGCATGAAGCTGAACACACAAATAATTTAGTGTTTGAAGAACACTTCATATATTTTGATATACATACATTAAAATGCTGCAAACTTTCAGTATAATTTTGTACTCTACTGCTTACAGCATAGATGTGTATTTGCATTCTGCGTTAACATCTATTTTTAGTATCTAATTCATAAAAAAATGACGCAGTAAAATTTGACAAAACGAATATATATCTAATTGGTACGGCCTTAATAATGTGTATTTTAATTTTGTTTTTTTCATTATTAACAACCTTAACAACTATGTAGTTCAACAACAACCCTAACATTAACAAATATATTGATTTGTGTTCAAATTACAAAATGAATCAAGTATAAAATGGAAATAAAGAATTAAAAATTAAATTTTGAAGGATGGTGGATGCGCCGGGCAAATATTTTCTGAACTTGTGTGGTAGCAGTTTGACTTTAATCCTGTTTTATCACACACGCACTTTTTTCTGTATTGATCTTTCAAATTTATTTATAATCTCATAAAACACGGACCTAACAATTTATCTTTTATCCAATCAGGCTTATTTAATTTGCAATATTTCATAATTTTATTACGATAATAAAACTTGACGCAATCAAATTCTATTAAATAAACGATTAATCAATAAATTTAATTGCAAAGGGTGTAAAGCCCGAATTACAAAAAGAGTCTATTAATAAATAGTATAATTAAGAATAAAAAATATAAAAATAAATTTTGCCGGATGGTGGATGCGCCGGGTAAATATTTTCCTGAGCGTGTGTAATTAAGAATAAAACATTTAAAAATTAATTTTGGCGGATGGTGGATGCGCCGGGTAAATATTTTCCTGAACTGTGTGGTAGTAGTTTGACTTTAATCCTGTCTTATCACGCAAATTTTTTTCGAGTTATTTTTCGTATTTCTTTGCAGTTAATCCGATACTAGGCATAATCTCACAAAACACGGATCTAACAATTTATCTTTTATCCAATTAGGCTTATTTAATTTCCAATATTTTATAATCTTATTACGAAAATACAACCAAGCGCAATCAAATGATGTTAAATAAATTTTGAATGTAATTCTAAGTGGCTTGACGATTTAAAAAAAAGTGAAAATGAGTCAATCAAAAATGTCAAAAAATATTTATTGGTTATTTAATAAACAAATATGTTAATGAAGACAATTAATAATTGAGACTGTTTAAAGCACGAACGAGCAGACGCGAGTGAGGCTTTTAATTTTCGAGATTATTAATCGCCCCATTACAATACGAGTTAATTACAATATTTTTTAGTTTGACCGTAACCTCTTAATTTTTTTAAGGGACAAAAATGTGCTTCTACAATTTCAAATTGTGAAATAATAGTGTCACTTAAGCTATTAACCATAATTACCCCTGAAAAATCATGCATTAATAGAAAATCGTGCATTAATGTAAAATCATGCATGAATGAGCTACATTAATAAAACGATTTCTTAGACGAAATCATGCACTGATATGCCACTTAATACGCGGCCAATAAAAAAAAGTAACGTAAAATAAAATCTAACTATAATTGAATGGATAAAGTAAAAGATCTAAAATATCTAAAAAATCCAAAGTTATCTAAGGTGTCTAAATTAAATACGTATACTATCTGATTCATTCTTATCTTTTTTATAATCTCAATATAAAAGATAAAAATGAAACACAAACCGTAATAAATTGAGGACTCATGAAAATATTAATAAATTCAAGACAAAAATTCTAAACAAAATTAAATAGTAGATTTCAACTTCAAGAATGAAAAATACAAAATTTTAGAAAGTGGTGTTAAAATGCAAGAAAGCAGACTAGATAGAGATAAACGAGTTGTGAAAATAAAAATAAAACAATTTTAAATATGGTTACACAAAAATGGCGGATGCGCCGGGCAAATGCATAAATAACTGTACAAGTGGGATAATATTTTGACTCTAATCCTGTATTAGCACGCATTTCTCACATTTAGCGCGGCACAAAAAAATCACACATAATTTACTCGGCCCAAATAAATTTTGTAGTAAATTACGTTCGACAGAGGCCTGCAGTGAACACGACTTGACCCAGTTTGGCTAAACCCGGCGCTTTTTCGATAGTTTTAACAGATCTTTAAACGTCACCGGTTCATTTATTATGCAACGAGTGTAACAAAATTATTCATTTTTACAACTACTACAGCTTTTTCTTTGCAAACTCGATAATTTGAGTGAGGACTATAAGCTTGTAAACTAATTTGATGATGATGATCATAATAAAAGCATTCGCGACATAAAACTCGGAAACATAACTTTTAACAAAGTGTACATAAAATATTTATGCTTCCGTAATATGGCCGTGCTTCGAGAATAATTACATTAAAAACGCGTTCGGGTCAAACCGGACGTGGACGATGGAACTGTTAAACCACCAGAAAATGCGTTCTGTTTGTGTTACAAAGTGTCACAAGTTATAGTAAAAGATGCATCAAAGCTTAAAAAATATGTCATTATAACCGAGCTCGTTCGTCCGATCCACTAAACCATAAAATAATACCTCTAGGGCTGTTTTTCTACTTTACGATTCTCATAACATGGACTTCATAGTATCAGTCGTTTTAGTGTTACATTTTCTTACAAATACATATTCGTTACATAAGTAGTCGTCTTATACATACCAAAAAATACGTTGAACACGTAGAGGAGCTTTTTCTTGCGGAAATCGGATATCGGCATGTTTTGAAGTGGTCCCTGTAACAACAATAAATTGTATTGCCTCGTCGTTCAACGCAGTTTTAAGGCCAGCACTTTCTGCAGCAAATTAATCAAAAAATAATTTTAAAGCTGACATGACAAATTGCCGGAAATAAAAGAAGATGAAGTCGTAGTTCCAGCATCGTGTATTTTAATGAAATGTATTTACCCTGTTTCCTTCAATTGATAACACAATTAGACAGCAAAACTGTTCGCTTAACTATATTGTCGTAGGTTTGCTTTTATTTATATGCTCCCGGTTTACTGCACTGATTGACGTCAAATGAAATAATTAAACAATTACGTCTCAAGCACGTAAATTGCCTTATCTGCAATCAAAACTTTCGTCGCTTGAGGAGTTTTAATTTTATATCAGCTCAGATGGTTAGATTTAAACAAATAGATAAACGCGGCACTTGTGCACTTGCGTCATTAAAACGTCATTAACAAGCGCCTTATTTGCATAATTTGCGAAATACGTGCTGCACCTGACTAAATTATATAAACCGACATAAATTTGCACATATTCTCAAGCTATTCGCCCCACTTAAACCCATTCAAATAAAATTTTGAAGCATGGAAAAAACAATCATTTTAATGAAAATTTGGAGCATGGACGAATTGAATTTAATTCGTTACCAAATATATAACAATAACTCGTAGCTTTTTTGTACATATAAAATTTGATAAAATCTATCGCATGCAGTCATGCACGAAGCGATTAAAATCCTAAATTGCAATTATTGCTTGCAAACTAATGCTTTCACCAGTATTTCACATAACAGATTACTGCCAAAATTTGGCATTATTTTACAAGCAAATGCACAAACGCGTACAAATAATTATAAAAATGTGCTAACTATTGTTGTTGTATTTCCCCTATTAAATGTGTTCTGCCGCCATTTGATTCCATAATAGTTATAAATTTATTTATAAATTCTATTTGCCTACACTAATAATAAAAGAAAAATTTAATAAAACTAGATGTAAATAAGCATTTACTAACTATCGAAGCCGAAAGCGCAAGCTGCTAAACACTGTTTCTACAAAAATCATATAGAATATAATAAATAAACTATTTCGCTTCTAAATTTGGCACTGACCAATATCCTGGGTACATACCCCGAAAACACGGGGAATAACGCGGGACATCATTTCACGTAAAATTGTCTTTCCATAATTTAAAGTATCCATTCCAATATGGAACGACAAGTCCTCAAACTGATACCTAAAATACACACAAAACAAACACACAGTGAACAAATTGCATTATAACAGTGTATAAGAGCCGACGAAGTCATTTTCATGTCTTTGACTGATTGAGTTCGTAGCTGCGAAATTTTTGATAGTCGACGGAATTTACTTTATAGATCAAAGCCACTTCCTAGAAATATTTTACGTTTAATAATCATATTATGCAAGGCATAGGAATGTCACAAACTCCTTTTACAAGGAATGGCAGCGAACAAAGCGAGCAATGAACAATAATTTAACAAGACTCACTCCGAGCATTTTGCATTAATTAGGAAGGATTCAGGAAAACGGACTAGACTAAGCATAATTTTCATCTGGTTGTTGATATTTATTTTTTTAAACTAATTTACAATATCTTAATTTTTAGCTACGTCACATTCTTATTATCGTATTGTAGTACATCAAACACATGAAAATAGTATCGGGCGTAAAAATGAATAATAATTCGCAGTAGGGCATGAAATGTAGATTTTGTTTAATTTTTTAGAGTGTAGGCGTTTGACATTCACATATTAGCACATTTGACAGGAACTGTCAACCAAAAAGTTGATCAAAAACACCTAAACCGGAGATGGAATTTTTTCACAGAGACATTATGTATCTTAAATGTCGTGCCCGAAATGGTTGACAACAGAACACTTCTTTCAAATTTCTCCATTTCAATATCAAATATTTTCTACACTAATTTCAGAGCAATTCCATGGGCTATTTTCAATCCTATCTTATATATTAATATTGCCCGTTGGTAGACATATGAAGTTCGTCAATTTATTTAGCGCAAGTTTGTTTCCTTGCATTATTTTATATAAATTGATTAAAAATTAAAAACTACTTCAACTCAAGTATCTGAAAAAAGAAGCACAATTCGTAGAAAATTATTCAAAAATATCTGATCTAAAAAAGAAAAATAATAGAAGGGACAAGGAACTTCCAAGAAACAGGTGCAAGTCAAAGAAATATATTTTTATCCAAATAATGCAAAGTATCAATTGAAATAAATATCTCTGTGATAAAAAAAAATATTAAATCTTTAATCTAGGCTATGAATTTTAAATTAAATTGACGAATATTTGAAAGATATGATGATTATTAAGAAGATGAAAAATGAAGATAAAACTAGAGTTTGTTACAAAAAAACTCTCGGCAAGGCATTCGAGTATAAATTGTCAAAACCGTTCAATTTAAGAGGAATTTGATTAACTGGGATTTACTATTGCACCCCTGATAAAACTACAATCTTACCAATTCAATTTTTTGGAATTTTAAAGAGATACAAGAGTATCTCAATCTCTGATAGTCAATTAAGAAATTGACTACCTTTCTAAGCTGAACACTGTAACTCTAAATTTTTAATTTTTGAGTAGACTTGATCTAGTCTTTTGTAAAAAATATTATTATTCATCAAGTTCTCTACAAAATTCTTGCTGTCCCATTCCAGAATTAATCTTCTCAGCTTATCGCTTAAAAAAGTAGAAAAAGTCGTTGGTGATAAGCGATTATTATCCACCTTTAAAGTTCTATTTTGAAAACCACATATTGAAAATAAAAGTAATTTAAAAATGAAAATTACATTATTCCATTATAATATCCAATTGCCCTCATATTTAAAAAACTTTATCAATCGTGAGTAGGCGAAGTACTCAAATAAATACGTGTGTATAAAAATAAAAAGCAACTGCCAGGCTATGGGATATCTTCGACGTTTTATAGAGTGTAGCAAAAAGGAGTTAGACATATTCGAAATTAAGTTCTCTATGATAACATTTTCGGGCACGATGCATAAGATACATTTAATGTCTTCTTCAACGAATTCCATCTACATGTCGTTAAATGTCGTTTGAGCAAGTTTTTATTGATAGTTCCTGTCAAATATCAGAATTTGGCAGTGTCAAAGGTTTACACTGTAAAATAAAAAACAATAGTAGTTGTACTCTCTACTCGTAAATTATTCTAAATTAATAATAAACTTAGAATGTAAAAATCCGGAATTAAAACCAGAATTAAAACAAATGCATAATCTTACGTAAACTTGACCGTTTTTTGTAAATATATACTTTCAATTAAATATAAAAATTCTAATTTTGAAATTATGACATATAATGTAAATTCAATTGTATTTAACGATATATAACAGTTGGTTTTATGAAGGCCACTTATTCTACATCTAAATACATGAATTTTTTATTTCAGAAAATATGAGAGCGTTAAAGTAAGTAGTTTAAAGAACGGCTGGAGATAAAAGTAACGCCGTCATTTGAATAGGCAGTTGTATTCAATATTACATTTCGTGCGCTTAAAAAGATGATATTTATTTCTTGTAGAGATTATAAAATTTTATTTCTTATAAAGCAGGAGTCTAGTAGAAATTAAGTCATCTTTACAATCATTAAAATGTAATAACCACTTCTGTGCACATTTTATAATTCAGCACGTGTTAGTTACATTGATAATAATAAATGCACAATGCCGATACAAAATAAAAACGAAGGCTCCGGAGGAAGCCATCGAAGCTAGCTTTTCTTTTATTTTTTACAGTGTAGACCAAACCGACTCCTGCACATGTAATTTGTAAAAAAGATGTGTTCGAAGCAATTGTCAACAGAGAAGTTAATCTAAAATTTTTCCAAATTAGAGTCAAAATGTTTCTACACTAACGAATTTCAAAATGCTTCAATTATACGTTGTGTGAAAGTTAATTAATTTTATTAATCAATCCGATAGATGGCCAATGAATTACGTGATGTTTATCGACACGATCATTATCACTTTGATACTTAAATTATTGCACTTTGAGCTCGCCTGCTTGCCTCATATTTTATCGTTACGCACGCCGCGATTAAACAATGTTTTTTCAAATTTTTCCCGACATTAAATTTCGCTTTGGGAGACATTCGTGAAAACGGAGCAGGAGAGTTACATCGATTTTCCTCGTGCAATACCAAACCCATTAACCACGAAAATGGAGCTTCTTTCACATTAAATTTTCGCTATCTGAACCACAATCACTAATCATTTGTTCCCTTTACCTAACTCTTAATAGACCACCTGACAAATTCTACAAATCTTGCATTTCAACAATTTCATTCGAAATTAATTGACCGGCTTTAACAGACGCTCGCATTAAATAATAACGCTTCGCGAATTTACGCAAAGCGACAGACAAATTTCCTCAGCGAGCTAATTCCGCATATTTCGGACTGCTGTCAGGTGGATTTTTAAATGAAATTTTTATGCGTCTTCTTGACACACGAAAGAAGCGCCGCCGCTTTTACACTTTCCGTCGTCTTTAAAGCGTATTTTTAATTTAACAGTCAGATGAAAAGCTCCGTTAATATTCATTCATCCAGTGTTCGGGTTGTGATACATTTAGAAGCTTTGAACGCATAACTTCGAGGTCCTTTCGACGGCTAATAAATATTTACCAGGCATACTAGAAGGAAGTAGGACTAGGCGGACTATAATAACCTTCCATTGCTAAAATCGGAGATTATTTATGGCGGAAAGCGTTCAAGTTTAATTGAGTTCGAAACGTTTCGCATCGATTTATCCGCAACAATCGTCTAGTAAACTCGAGGAAATATCTAAGCTGCGCTAACATTTCATCTCAGTTAATTAGGTTAAGTGAAAATTGGCTGCCACTTTAATGAACACTCCCCAATTCGATTAATCGTCGCCTGTAAAAATCAGTCGTACGACTGCCAAGCTCGTTGTCATACGACTTCGTAATTTTAAACGGATGTTTTCCGCTGTAAACTATAGATTTTCCATCGTTGTAAATTCACCTTGTTTCCGGTTGAGCGGTTTGTCGCAGCGATTTAATCATCTGCAATCCGAGTGCATCCTCAAGTCGCTCCGCTATCTTCACTAGCTTTTAATCGACGAAATCCACAATACATGAGCCAAACAGCTCGCTTTTTTACTCCTTCTAATCCGGACAGAAGTCGAGTTCATTCTATTTGGGTCAAACCTGATTATCCCCCAAGACGTGACGTGGTCGTCGGCTTAGACTATAATTTTCTTCGTTTTTCCGCAACGAAGTGTTGGCCGTATAAATTTATTAAAATACATATTGATCGCGAGACTGACAACCTGAACGACGCTCCATTATTTAAGGCAGGTGCTTGAAAGCGGCACAAAAGACTTTGTATAAGTTTGTGCTTAAGCACTAAGCAGGTGCCTCGCCCTTATAAATATTTATGATACACTATTTGAGGTCGTGGCGTATAGCTCCGATTTGGTCAGCTTCCAGCATTTCTGATACAACGAGAAAATAACCAGCCTAATAAATATGGAAAATAAAAGAAATGAACAGCAATACGATAGTGAAAGATTTACATCATGTAATGTCGATTCAGTTGTTTGTTGTTGTTTTTTACATTATTTTGAGCACCCCACTTAATTGTGTTTTGCATCTGGATAAATTTTAATGTCATGCATTTATATTGGGTGGGTATTGTAAATCCCGTTGGTTAAGGCTGCCATATAGTCGATAAAATGAGCAGAATTTCAAACAAGTTTTATTTTGATACCGAGAGAATTGAAAAACCGCTCGAGACTGCAATGGAAGGAGAAATGATTTTTCTAGCCCGTTACCGAGGGCGATTTTTGAAAATCTTCCTCATTTCTCTAAAAAACAACAAAATGCCTGAATTTTTATATCTTTTTATATCCACACGGTTGATAATTAAGGCATACATTTTGCACCAATATGTTTAAAATTGCAAATTCTAGTCCGATATTGTAAATGTTGTTATTTTGTTAAGTTATTGTTAAAAAACGAAATGAAAACTAGTCAACACTTCTTACACCAAATTCAGCTAGCTGCAAAATTTGTAATGATTTATGACAGTAGGTAGATCTTCACATCATCAAAATCCGAACTTGGGGTTGTGGTCCAAATTATCAAGTACAATAATAAATATTTTCTTTGACATAGTCAATGAGAAATGTTTCATTGAAAAAACTTTTATCAATAGGATTATTAGCGGATCGGCAGAAAATTTAAACATTTTAGCCTCAAATTTTTGGATTAGTCCTGGTTTAGCCCAGTTCCGAGAAATTTGTAGATAACTAATCTTTTTAAACGGCCCTTTTTGGTTTTTTGATTATGGTAAAACCGAGAATCATAACGTTTGGATTGGTCAAATGAAGAAATGGTACATTTTATCCCCTATGACACTGAACGACAAAATTTCACAAAAATACTTCCAAAAGTGATCCATTTTTTTCATTGCGCTATTTTACCGGAAATAGTCGATTCTCGGCTATCTCGAAATATTGATGACAAGAAAAAGTTTTTGAAAAGATGAACGAGAGGGCCAGTGAAAGGTTTTCAAACCGCCAAATGGATTACGAAAGGAGTGTTGGAAACAAGCGGATAGACTATTAGATAGTTAGATTCTGATATATAATACATATATTGTTACCTATTTGGTGTAAACATTTTTGTCAATATAATATTTTTATCCCTTCCGGTTGTAAACAGCAACTTTTTTATATGAATATGGCATGCAGGTCAAATTGCAAGCTTTATCACATAACACTTTATTATATCGTTTATATACCTACCTACTATTTCAAATAACAAGGTGATTTTACAGTTCCGGGATTTTTGGTAACGCGTTATCTACTTTTGCTGAAGTAATTTGTAATTATTGCACTTGTTATATATTATTGTTGAATTATTGAGTTATCAAGTACAATAATAATTATTTTCTTTGACATTGACAATCCTAACGTCTGGATTGGTCAAATGACGAAATGGTACATTTTATCCCCTAGATAAATATAAAAGTGGCACTGGACAACAAAATTTCATTGTTTCTTTAAAGAACAACAAGTGAACAGTGCGATTATAACTACCATTTGTGGTTATACGTTTTTGTGATTTTGCGCTTTCGTGTTTTTTCCATTTCCAAAATGGGTGTTCATGAAAAATACAAACTAACTCGAAAGATATATCGAATGTTGCATATCGTTGAAAAGCTAAATTTATGCAGTTTTAAAACTGTCAAAAATTAAATTAAACAAAATAGTATGTACTGAAATTGTGCGCGCAGATTTAGTTTACAAGTTAGTACAAAATACCAAGTTTCAGTCCTAAATTCAGGACTAAAATTAGCATCGTGTCAGACGGGTGTACAATAGAATAAATAATTTAAATTTTACATCAGATTGACGTATTCGCGCCCTCTTCTGTTATTGAAGTTTATTGGCAACCTCTATAATTTAAGTAGGGATTTTCAAAAAATACATTGTTTTTATTGATACAGTTCGGCATTTTTTGACAAAAAGCTACGTTGATATCATAGGGTTGAGTCATCAAAATAGCAAAAAAATACTAAACGGTCTGTTACGAGGATTTTTAATAAGATTTGTTAGTAACAGAGATTGAAAACCAGATTATCAGGCATTGCAAGGTACCTGCCCCTGAAGTGCGAGTACATCCTTTTATTGCTTTTATTGGACGTTATTAAGCTGTCAAAGGCTGTATCCCTGGTTGTATTAGGTAATATTTAAGGAGCCGAGCACGAACATTTTTCTGAGTGAATGGGAGCGTTTTGAAAGTATTGAAAAGGATTTAAGCACCTGTAAAACGAAAAATCACAAGGGAACTTGCTTAGAATATGCTAAGATCTTTATTTAATATCTGTTATGTGTCTTTTAAGCAAGATATTATCATGATCCACATTTCATTAATGATTTTCAAAAAACTCGGAACAAATTATTTTATTGTGTGAATATAGTGCTAAAGAATTTTAGTCAAAGAGTGGATTTTGCTCTCTTACAAAATTTATGTCGCCAAAAAAAAGTGAGGATCATATAACGTAACCGTTAAATTGATACTTTTAGTTAAGTGGACATTCAAAGTGTTTTTATATATAAACGTGTCTTTGTAATCACGGACACATTGCCAGTAGTGAATCCTTGAACAAATCAAATTTTAAAGAAATCGTTTTATCGATAACTAAAACGATGGCAAATTTGAAATTATCTAATGCCATCTGAAACAATTGAAAATGAATTTCGCTCGCTTTCGAATTAAAAGCATAAGTTTAGAAATTATAATTAAAATTGTTTTGCTTGGCAAGATGATAAATATTACCTGCCATCCACAACTTTGTGTAAGTTGAGGCATGCTAGAAAAGGTTTCATTATAGAAAGATTTAGAGAGTTGGAGTGCACTGATTACAGAGGATTTGTTTAAATTATTAACGCAACGTTCGGAAAATTCGATTTGGAACACAAATTGCAAGCGAAAAATTCGGTCGGTGCTGCCGTTATGACAACATTTCAATGGTTTATAAACCAGAGTTAGAATAATAGGTCATCAAGCTCTTTAATTCGTTGTTATGCACATTCGTTAAATACGGTTTTAAGCAATTCAATGCAGGACATTTTTTTACAAGTGAGACAGGTTTTTAAAATATTTTGTTTAATCTAAAAAGGAACGACAGCTTTCACTCGTTGAGATTTTACATCTCGAGTTGTGCCTAATGTAGAGCGTACAAAACTATATTTTTTTAAAGCGTAAATCTTTGATATGTCATTACCATACTCCCAACAAAAACTATCAGTTGTTGGCTTTAATAGCTTTTTTCTACTTAGCGTTTATAAAAAAGCTGTTAAAGCACTCAATTTAGTGCGTTAACAGTTTTTTGAGTTATTATACTATAGAACTACAGTGAAATTTAGTTATTCTAAGGTGGTGTGTCATAATCAGAAATGTCATGTTAAACGTCAGAGTAAACACCAATACAAAACGTTACAATATTTTTACTTTAAATTAGCTTTCCCCGATTATTATAAATATTAATCGTTACGTTGGATGTTTATTGAGCACTTAAATTAATTCCAGGTGGGTTGCTTGTCACAATATCTTGCTGAAAATTATTTTCACCGGCAAATGAGCTAATCGTCTAATTGCATTTGAAAATCGAAATTTCAATTTTGACAATTGTCAACCAACCGATGCAAAATTCCAAAATTTTAAAATTGCATAAAAGATGCGAAGTAGAAAAAATAGTATAAAAAAGAATCAGGCTATTATGGTACTCGTCCCTTATAAACTATACCTTGAACTCGTGCATAAAGTATGCCCTATAGAACTCGTTCGTTAATATACTAATTATGGATAAAGTTTCCTTTTATTTGTTACTGATGGATTAAGTCTGTAAAAACTTTGAAATAGTGTAACATGAATTGATGACCATACAATCAGCGTGTCACCATTCACCATTCATAAATACTTTGATATGTTTACTTCCTAATGATGATGATCACGAGCCGCCACTGCTATACTTTGTTCTTTTCTTGATAATATCTTTGTTTTGCTTCTAATGAGGGAAATAAATCCAATACTCGTTATGTTTCTTCCATTGGATAGTTATATCGGCGTAATAGAGATAAATATCTTTAATAGCGGTAAAACGAGCGTACAAAAAAAAAATTCAATGTAGGCCATGTGATCACTTTAGACTTTGTTAAGGTGTAGAAATTTTTTTTCTTTGAAAATGAGAAATTTAAAATTAAGTGTTGTGTTGGGAATTAATTCGAACACGACATATAAGACACATTTATTGTCTTTTTTTAACAAATTACATTTCTGGGTGTCGGTTTAGGCGTATTTTGAGTAAATTTTTGATCAGATATCATGATTCGACAGTCTCAAAAGTTTACAATGCAAAAAATCAAACAATGGTCTCAGGAGAATTTCTTTAGTCTACGACTACGACTCATTTTTCAACTTCTTACCAACTATCCAAATTATTTATATTCCGGGTTTGATTGAATTATTTCATTAAAAAGCTTATCAATAATGTGTCCGATACGATTGCCAAAAGAGAAATTAATTTCAATTTACTGCATCTCAAGGCAAACATTTTCTACAATTATACTTCTACTTTTACACTACACAAACGAATTCGAAAGTAATTCCATGATCTGCTCTGAATCATTTTTTTTTACACCCGTTATAAAATAAATGTTTTCGGATGAACGGTATAAGAGATTATATGAAAAACACAGACAGGCATTCATTTTTATATAGAGGTAACCCATTAAAAAGCGGGCCACAACAATCATTCAGTATTCATTATAGTTTAGTATTCTTGTGAAAAATGCAATAAATCAAAAATAAGCCCGACAAATTTATATAAATATATATATATAAATAATATTTATATATAAAGAGATAGTCAAAATCGTCGCATTTATTTTATTTGAAACGTTTCTGTTGAAAATTCGTAAAAATTCAACAATCATTCCGTATTCATTATAGTTTAGTATTCTTGTGAAAAATGCAATAAATCGAAAATAAGTCCGACAAATTTATATAAATATATATATAAATAATAAGGTCAGGTCGGGTCTCTAGAACTGTTATTTGTTGGTAGATTTTAACGATTTTTTTTAAATGATTGAGCTTCAATACATCTACTGAGGTGCCAAATTTCAGAAAACAAAAATCATGGCGCACTTCGGATTTTTTCAACGCCAAAAGTAAAAATGGTGGCAATTTTTGTATATCTCTAATCTGACTACGTCACTTAATTTAGAATACTTTAAAATGGGTGTCATCGAAATTTTACAAAAATTACACAAATATACCATGATTCAAATTTATTTATTTTATCAAAATTATACTTTAAAACTTTAAAAATTTACAACCAACAGTTATTTCTAACATTGGCATTTTTTAATTTAAATATGTTTTAATTAGATACAGCCTTTTTTTAATGAAAATTATGTAAAAAACTTTGCGATTATTTGGTCCGATATGACAATAACATAAAGCCCTTTGAACCAAAATTTATTTATACCTTATAAAATAACGATACATTTTAAAAACAGATTTATTATTATTAGAGTTTCTACAAAATAATTGTGATTTATATAAACACTATTTGAAATATTTTGATAAAGTAAATAAATTTGAATTATGTTACATTTCAGTTGGATACTAATATTTTTTTGTTAAATTTCGGTTACACCCGATTCAAAGTAAACTCAGTCAGATTAAAAATATTTTTTTCAATTTTTGGTTATCATTTTAAAAAAATTGTAAGAAGTGTCCCTCTTTCTAATGGGTCACTCTGTATAATAAATTAAGAACGAACTCTTTCGTACATTGCTAACCTTGAAACGCTGAGAACACTACTAATTAATTACTAATCAATTAACAACATTATAATGTGTGTTCCAAAATAAAACCATGCTGATTATGCCATGGAATCGCGTTGAAAGTGATGAGAGTGTAGCAAATATTTGAACTTGCTGGGAGAAATTTGAAACCTGTTGATAATCGTTTCGAATTCTATACTTGAGATACATTTTAATGTCTTCTTTAACAAGTTCCATCTTCGGGCGTCAATTTAGTCGTCGCTTGTGCTTGTTTGACCGTTGTCAAATATTATAATTTGTCAATGTCAAAGTCTACACTGCCAAAAAACAACAAAAACTAAATTCCATGGCCTCCTCAAGCTCCGTCTTTTGTACACTGTATAATATGATTAAAAAATGTTACAATTTGTATCTATTTTTAGGCGTAAAAAAAACCATTTTTTTCTGTGTTTGTGCAGCAAATTTAACGTGGAATTAAATCCGCGGCCCTAAATTTAAACAAAACCCTCATGTGGTCATTTAAAAGCAAATTAGGGCTGACGATCCCCAAGCAATTAAAAAAATATCTCGTCCACCTCGCGCGGAAAAATCGATCGCTGCAACCCACCCCACGCGCGTGCTCTGTTGGTTGCCTAAAAATAAACCAACGCATTTCTAACTTATTGCCCGTTCAGTGTTGCACCGCGAACGCGAACAGTGTAATTAATTTCCAAACGTAAGTCAATCCAAAACGCGCCTCTCATCTCTACAGATCCGCAAATCTTCACTGTCACCGTTTGACATTTAATTGACAGCGACTCCTAACCTCACTTCTCATCAGTTCTAGTTCCACCAAAGTGAAAAAATGAGCGACGAATCTGTTATGGCAACAAACGACGACGCCAGCGAGTGCAAAAGAGGCGCCGTCCAGCTTGGCTATTGGCAAGACAACTATATTTCGCATTTCGTGCGCCAAATCGAAAAGCGCGCCCCCGAAATCAACCGGGGCTACTACGCCCGAGTCAAGGGGGTCGAGCGCTTCGTCAAGGGATTTTTAAAGAAAGCCGGCTCCTTCGCACAGATTGTGAACCTGGGGGCCGGCTTCGACACGCTGTATTGGCGTTTAAAGGATGAAGGCGTTTACATTTCCAACTACGTTGAGATCGATTTCCCTACAGTCACGGCCCGCAAGTGCTACGCCATCAAACGGAACAAACAGCTGCTGGAGCGCATCCACGAACAAGACGGCGAAGTAAAGCTCAGCGCCACGGATCTGCACGCGGGCAACTACCACTGCATCGGGGCCGATTTGCGGAACATATCACAGCTGGAAGTTAAACTGCAGCAAGCTGAGGTGAACTTCAGCCAACCGACGCTCTTTTTGGCCGAGTGCGTTTTAGTTTATATCGAGAACGATTGTGTGAACAGACTGCTGGGGTGGATTGCTAGTAAGTTCAAGTCGGGGCTGTTTGTCAACTACGAGATGTGCAACATGAACGACACGTTCGGAGACGTCATGTTGGGGAATTTAAGGGCCAGAGGGTGCACTCTGGCCGGTATTTCGTTCTGTAAGAGTATAGAAACGCAAAAGAGTCGATTTTTGGGTAATAACTGGCAAGGAGCCAAAGCTTGGGACATGGTGCAGGTGTACTATGATCTCCCAGCGGCGGAGAGGCAGCGCATCGAGAAAATCGAATTTCTGGACGAGCAGGAGCTTCTCATCCAACTCTTTCAGCACTATTGTGTTTGTGTAGGATGGCTGGGGACAGAATTTGCAGACATTCATTGTAACTGTGCTGACTAATTCATTGCAATTCGATTTTAGTGTGGTGTGGTCGACCCTTCTTCGTTTTATTGTGAACAAGCTCTGTGATATTCTGGAATGCATGAATTTTAACGACAAAATGTCGTCAATCAATTATTATAGTTTGTGGAGATTTAAAAAACCTGTTTGCAGAATGAAGAGTATTTTGTCATATTTACGGAAACCGAGCTCTAGTATTTTATCCTGTAATGTGACTTGTAACTACAATCAATGTAATCGTATGTGGAGAATTATTTGCTTTAAGGATGTGATACTTTTTAGTATTGGTCTGATGTAACGAATCATTACATTTATTTGTTCTAATCCGCTTTTTACTACAATGACCTAAATCCCTAAAAACCCGTTACAATTACAAGAAGAAAGCAAAAAAGTTGCAACAGTCTTGTTTAAAAAAAAATCAGAATACTTGCACAAGAGCTTTAAAATCTCTTTCACTTTTTCACATTCCATTTATACTGCATTGAACCAAGTTAATGCCTCCAATTGTTCAACATAAAACTTTGTAAATTGTTTTGTTAAGTTAAAGATTCTTCAGGCTTCAGAAAAATATAAAACTTGAAATAAAAAAGTCGAGATGTCCACGAGAATTTATAAAAATCTAAATTGATTTCAAGTAAAAAGAATTCAACAAAATCTGAAACTTTCCCGAAGTAATAAATGAGATCCCAACAGCTTCTGGAAGCGACATATATTAAGAAACGTGCAGTTATTTTAACATAACCGAATTATTAAAATGAAACTCCTCAAAGAACCAATATATCTTTGTGACGGTTCGCCCCAATTTATGGTAATTCCTTCCGTTTTCATGAGAAAAAGAATTAAGTGAGAAACACAATGGACACTTTTGGAAGATTTCTCCTATTCCCCGAAGACATAGCTAAAAAGTAGTTAAGATGCTCTATTTGTGAAAAAAGTTTATCTTAATTCATTTATTGTTTTTTCAGTTTCTTGTTTTTTAACATTTTCTGAAGAGGCCAGTAATTTTTTTATTTATAATTATTACATAACTTTTTTAGAGTTTTTATACAGATTTTGATGGCCTGGGAGTTATTTTTTAAAATGTAGCATTTTTGTCTTATGCACAAATTTTTGTTATTTTCTTTAATCGACCACTATACAGGTTGTTTTTTTAAGGCGGCCATTAGAAACCTTGTAACTTCCTACAGTGCTATAAACTTGAAATTTGGACCACGGCCGAAAATTACCATTTCGAATCGAAGTAAATTATTTTCATTATGGTGGCACTTCCGCTTATACCGGAAGTGGACGCCATCTTTGTTATTTTAAATAGAACACCCTAGTTTTTATTTAATTTTCGAATGCCCCTTTCATTTTGAGTATCCTACATCTATGTTCTATCTATCTATGTGTAAAAGTTTTGGAGATATGCCCACTTTTCTACAAAATCTTGCATTTTCGGTGGTCTATTCAAAAATTTTTTTCGCAGAAACCATTGGGAAAAGGTACAAACTGTTTTTTGCAGTCGATAGCCGAAAGATTGCAGAATTGTCGGCTGGCCTCAACAATAACTATATCACATTCTAAGTACTTACAATGATTTAAAACAAAACGTCAATATTTCAATTTTTTTAAATGGCATGAAATATTATATCTCCAGTCGATAGAAAATGTAATTTAAGGGGATATTGTATTAGCATGTCCAATACCTATCTCAATTACTTTAGGAGTTATTATAATTTATTTAGACGTTTTGTTTTGGGCATTTTTATTAAATTATTGTAAGTACTCAGAATGTGATACAGTTACTTTTGAGGCCAGCCCACAATTTTGCAATCTTTCCTCTATCAACTGGAAAAAACAGTTTGTACATTTTCCCAATGGTTACTGCAAAATCATTTTTTGAATAGACCACTGAAATTGCAAAATTTTGTATAAAAGTGCGCATATCTCCAAAACTTTGATAGATAGATAAGTACAATATAGGTATAAGATACTTAGAAAGAAAGAGGGTATTCGAAAATTCAATAAAAACTATGGTGTTCGATTTAAAATAACAAAGATGGCGTCTACTTCCGGTATAAGCGGTGCCGCCATATTGAAAATAATTTATCTCGATTCAGAATGGTCAATTTTGACTGTATTCCAAATTTCAAATTTATAGCACTATAGGAAGTTAAAAATTTTCTAATGGCCGCCTTAAAAAAAACAGCCTGTATATTTATACAATTTTGAAATCCGCCTAAAATTAGCTTTTTAACGATATATAACATTCGCTATTTCTGTAAATGGTATTTTAGAGAATGAATGAATGAGTAGCTTTAAATAATATAAAAAAAGTATGTAATACTTATAATAAATTATTAATTAAGTAAGACCCATTAGGCGCTAAATTTATAGAATTTATAGAACATACATATTTGATGGCAGACGTCACAATAACATCAATAAATTTTGCTACAAAATAGTGAACCACTCTTGAACAATCTACCACACACTAAAAGAGTAAATAAAGTTTTTTCAACAAAATTGCGCAAAATTGCTTAGAAGAGATTAGCTATTTGTAAAATGCCCTGGGATTTTCTGGGAATAAAACATCTCTCTTATAAACAATAATTCAATTGTCCCGAATAACTGAAAAAGGCCTTTCAAATTGCATTTTTAGGTGCAGACTGTTGACTGTAGAAATATTAAATGTTGTTAACAGTCTATATAAAAAAATGCTGTTTATGTTTATAACAAAATAGTTGTCCATTTGAACACTTTCATGAGTCATGTTTAGAAATAGTATATTAAAGAACGAAAATGTGTAGGCTTTCACGGTTGGTCTTATTAATAATAATTATTCAAGAACGAGTTCCATAAGGCATATTTTATTGCATAAACCCAAGTTCTTAAAATGATCACCGAAGCCGGAACTTTTATATAAGACAAGTGCCATAATATTAGCCTTATGAACGAGTTTGAGTGATTTATTTAAAAAAGCAACTTTGTGTCATAATTCAAAAATTGTACACAAAATAACTGAGAGTGGCATCATATTTTCTGTAAAAAAACCCTAAAAAAAGTTTAATGCACAAATTATTATTAATTAGGTAAGGTACATACATTAGGCGCTAAATTTATAGAACCATACATAATTTGATGGCAGACGTCACAGAAACATCAACAAATTTAAAATGGTCAAAAACCTCGAAGAAGATCGTTATAATTAATTACACCGACCGTGAAAGCCTACATACTTTCATAAATTAAAAAATATTCATAAATAAACAAGGCTGAAAATATCAAAACGAGAAACCCCCTCTAACTCTTAAACAAATCAAGATAATATAAAAGTATAAATTTGACAAGCCTTTTAGGGTTTTTTCTTCTATTTTGCGTTTCGATTCAATAATACGAAAAAACGAATGTTATAATGACTCAACGGAATTCTCATTCTCACGGAAGATGGAAGTGTTTGGAAGTAAAACAGAATAAATGGAAAATTATAAATTCGAAGTAAATTAATCTTTCTAGCAAATGAAGAGGAAAGCTTACTTACGGTGCCTTTAAATATCGTGGACAATCTTCGGAAATCTAAACAACTTACTGAGGAAATGTAAATTTAACATATCTAGAAAGAGTCCGAGGTTTCAAAAATATCTAATATACAGAATGTTTGTGAAATAATCGTCGGAACTAGGTTCGGACCCAACACATCAAGAATGGAATTTTGATTTGCGCTCTTCGCTTTTTTAACATTTTTTACTTTCGCAAATGAAAAGAGTTCTTACAAGTGTTACTTTTTGACCTTTTGATACGTTTTGTAAAAATGATGATGATCAGAAATGTCATGTCAAACGGCAAAGAAAACACCAACACAAAGCGTTATAATACATATTTTTAAATTAAATTAGCCTTTCCCAATTATTACAAACATTAATCGTTACGTTGGATGTATCTTGTTAAGCACCTAAATTAATTCCACGCAGGTTTCTTGCCGCAATATTTTGCTGAAAACGATTTTCACCGCAAAATTTCAATTTTGACAATTGTCAACCAAACCGTGCAAAATTCCCCATGTTTTAAAATTGCAAATTTTCAAAAAATAAAAATAGAAAAAATAGTATAAAAACTCGTTCATAAGACGCTTATTGCACTCGTCCTTCATAAAACTCCAGGCTTCGCCGGTCGTTTTATAAACTTAACTTCATACAATAAATTAAGTTCCTGTCGATAACAGTTTCAACGCGATGCAAAATGCGAAACACATTTAGTGTCTTTTTAGCAAATACTATCCGGGTTTAAAAATTGTTTGAGCAACTTTTAAATAGAGAGTTCCTGTCAAATGTCATGATTTGACACTTGCAATAGTCTACACTGTTAAAATAAAACAAAAGCTTGATTCCATGGCCTACTGCAATTACCTCATTTTTTACGCCCTACAGTTTCTTTTATTATTAATCTAGCGCGGGGTGTTTTTGTTGGCACAAAACATTAAAAACACAAGGCACTTGATGTCAGCAAACCACTGAAACTTTGAGCGTGAGCGTTTAAGAAGCCGAAAGAAATTATTTTGATGTGAGGCGCTGCGAACTTCAAAGCCTGCCAAATATCGCTAATTAAAATGATTTACACTAAAGCATTTCCGTGATTAACGATTATAATTTAGCGCTACCAAACCGCGTCGCACCTAAAATACGTTTTCTTTGACGATCTTGCTACACCACAACTTGCGCATGCAAATATTTGCTTTGTGGAAGAGAGTTAAATAAAATGTCAAAGCGAAGTGTAGTGGAAACGTGTACATTTATGGGCGAAATGTGTTAAGGAAATTGACGTCTTTTGTGGGATTTATGTCGGCGAAATTTGATTTTTACAAAAATAGAGGAATCGTGAATAAAAACGTTACAACAATGTAATGAATGCGACGTTCTCGTGACCGGGGTGCAGCAAAATTTATGCTCTAATCGGCAAAATCGTCTTTGGTCTCGCGTGTGATTATCGGAGTCCCTTAATTATTTCGTTTAGTTTCTGAGCACTCTCCCTCGTTGGGAATTTTATAAATTTAATCAGCGGTCGAGTTTTAATTAATCCGACCCCAAAAACTTAGTTCCTTCATTAACTTCGTAAAAACAGTTTTCCATCATTTCCTAATTTAAAAAGGCCAATACGAATATAATTGATTAATTTTCCTTTGACGTTGTCTGAAAATACGGCAACGAACTGAAAATTTGGCTGAAAATTAAAGCATAAGACTTCGTAAAACCATCCCGCAGGGGAGATTATATTCAATTTACTCCGCGACGAAGAAAAATAAGATCAGGGAAAAGTTAAACGAATATATCTATATAGATTGCCTTAAGATGGGTTTATACTCGAGAGACGAGCCCTAAAAGGTGGCGTTCCCCAAATATACGAATATATATATTCACCCAGTCGACAATACAGCAAGATTGAGACGCTCGTCCTTTGAAATGTCGTTATCTCACTGTACCAACTCATACAAATCTCTTCGTGTTGATTGTAAGGTGGGAAAGCAAACACTTCATTACCCTAATGCTGGAGTCCAGTCGCAAGGAAAATTTTCACTGATTTGAGCAGTTTCAAAGCAACTTTCAGTGTTGTATCACTGATAATAAATGGAAAGTTTGAGGGATTAAATTAACGGCAAGAAAATATAGGGGACCGAAATCAATTTGCAAATGAGAACGTAATTTAGATAAGTTAGCACGGGAGTAATAATTGTCGGCCAAGTTAGTTATTGGACAAATTATTGCGGTTGCAGTTACAATTCCAAGTCGGTTAATTCGCTTCGTACAATAACACCACAAAGGGGAGTTCATTCGGATTAAATGTAATGATGTGCGCTAGGTTTTATCTAACTTATCAGGCTTGTATTTTCTTTACGAGCAACATTTAGAATTTTCATCAACTCACAATAACTGATGTCTGAAAATCATTCGTTCAATATTTGTAACTTTACAAAGTAAAGCTTATTTTTGGACAAATTAATCATTGTACTCTACTCGTATATACTCGAATTATCGAAATCCTAATTACAATTATACTCTTAAATAGGCTACACTGTCCTGAATTCAAGTCATGTACACACAAATGTTGATCATTTCTTCTTGTTTTGTGTGAGGATTCTTGCTTCAGCCCATTATTTTTTCTTTTTGTTTAGTATAATTTCTCCTAGTGTCTTATTCCATGTTTCCCTGTGTATATTTTTGTGCGTTTTCCTCCCATACTTTTTTCACTGTATTATTCAGTTGCCTATTTTATATAAAGTTAAGTCTTGCTTGAATATCTAAGTCTTCACTTATTTTTTGGGTTCTTATTTTATCCTTTCTTAAATTTTGATTGTTCATGATAATATACATTAGCCATATTATATAAGGTGAAAATCTACTAGAAGTTGAAGTTTATATCAAGAAACTAGTTTCGAAGGGGCGTCAATTTAACCTCCATCATCAGTGCAATAAAATATTTGTGACAAACGTTACACAATGTACGCGTTAATTGAAGAGAAATGGTACAAACAAATCATATGATAGCGTATAACAATTTTAATGGTCACACTTAGTGAAGCAGAGAAGACTATTATTCGTTATATTAACAAAAGTAAAAAAAATAAGTAGAATACTTGTCGACAAATTATTAACAAAGAATATTTGAAAGCCAAACAGTAAGAGTAAACCGCAGAGCATTCTACAGCTAAAAATGTTATGAGAATAAATTAAATAACAAAGTGAGATGAAGGAAAAGGGAGTTTGGTCATTGACTAAGTGAAAGTTGGGATCGTGTAATACTGATTACTAAAATTAAGGCGGGCACTTTTATAACAATTATGTAAAACTTGGATATTTTTTCTCTTGAAAGAAGGAATGTTTTGAATATGGGTAACAAATTGTGATGTGGTATTGATGATATATATTTGCATTTATTTTTGGTGCTCCTTGATCCTAGCGATGATTTTTCTGTCAGACTGTCCTACATAAACCGAATTACATTTAGACAAAACAAGGAAGAAATCTTTAGTTTTTATAAGTGAGACATAAAAGTCATCACCAGAACGAAATGAGGTGTTAATGTTTGAGGATATTTTTTTATAACTGAATGAAGAGAATACTAAAGAAAGAAAAAGGAACGTAAATGTTACGTGGATTGGTAAAAATAATACTAGTCGGAGTAGAACTTTTGGAGTGGGGAATAAAATGAAATGACAATCTATCTTAACAAAGATATTTGTCTTATGTTTGTGTCTTAGAGATGAAGGGTTCGAATTCTTGACGGCAATATGTTAAATAATGTCATATTCTTTTTCTAAAGAAGCGGGACTCTGAAGTATGGTGAATAAACGATTAAGTAGACTATAGAAAGCTGCAAATTTGGGACTGTAAGAGTGAAAATATTTGTGGAGGTGGAGTTTTTGTACATTTCAAATGTGAAAACGGTGTCTCTTTTGATTAAAACGCCAAGATGAGGAAGTTGGTTGTTTTCAGTCTCAACGGCGAAGGAAATATTGATAATGATTGAATTGATGATAACAGTAAATTAAAGATCAGATCTGTCTCAATTAAAAAGGCAAATGACGTCATCGAAATAATGCTACCAGAACAAAATATGGTTGGATCAAATTGGGTTTTAATATGGTTCATGAATTTGTTGGTTTGGTTGAATGTAAAAGGAATTGCTAAATGGAGATAAGTTTCGCAAAGAATAAACAAATTGTTGACATGAATATCGGAAATAAAGCATATTTTTTAAATCCTATAACTCGTTCAGCTCCGTGGCTTGTATCCCACTTTTTGTGCTTTCGTTAAGGATTTAGAGCCAATTTTTAATATGAGTCTGCAAATGCTAAAAAACATTTATCTTGTTTTTTTTAATTCATTTTCTACTGGTAAAAATTTTATTCGTAAGGTGATGAATACTTTTTGCGCTTTTCCTATCATACTGTTGATTTCTAATTCTTGTTGCCCATTTTCTTATATTTACTCCTGGGTAGGTACATGAAATACCTACATACTTGTTCAATATTTACATTATCAATTTTTATGGTTAGTGGTTTTCGTTGTTTACCTGTGACCATTACTTTTGGTTATTTTTATTCCACATTCTTGCAGACTTTCATTTCAAATCCTTAAGTTCTTTTCTAGGTTATTTCCTTTTTTGCCATTATTATAATCTCGTCGGCAACTGCTCCTTCTGAGATGTATGTTATGTTTAGGCATCTGAATTCCACATTTAATTTTTTTACTCTCGGTTTTTTCACGATAATTATGAATACGTAGAGCTGGACTTATCCCGCTCCCTGTCTAAGTTCCTCATTTGTTGTAAAAGCCTCTGAATGTGTGCTCTGTTTGCATTTTCTTTGTACATGTTCTTGATGATTATGACAAATTTTTAATTCCTCTTTCGATTATAATTTTCCATAATTTTCTCTTTGCGCCCTTCGAAGGTTTTCTCTGAATCAATACATACCTCCCTTGTTCTAGGGTAAATTTGTGGACTGTATTATATATGGATCAAATTTTAATAACGAGTTTTATGAAAGTTTACATGATACTCTGACATTTAAAATGAAGCGGAATTTCGTTATTTTTTACGTTCAACCGCCTTTTTTTGTGTCTGTGACTACTGGCTAAGTCCTCGCCCAAAAAATTAAATATACTTCATTTCCTTAGTATTTGTTCAACTGTGAAAATCAAATATGATCTTGTATGTTTCGTCCTTTTCGACAACCACTTTGACATCATTTGAATTAATTATTAAATTTTTTATAATGTACGGATCAGAGTATTGTCGGAATATCAAACACATCTGAATAGTAAAATGTGTGATATGCTTCAGGATTTCGATTAAAGTTACAGTGACCGTGCTGTTTTTTGTATTACTGAACGCTGTGGCATTTTGATGGCAGAAACTTTCAGTAAAATTCCGGCAATTGTAAAAATAAGGGTTTACACATTCATGAAAACCTTCTATACTGATAACCTGTTCCTTGAGCACGTGAAAATCCAATTATTATTATTGTCGTTATCGAATCCTGCACATGAATCCAATTATTATTTCATACCCTCCAGTTATTCTAATTATCGCATTATTCGCAGTTCCTTATTGTTTGGCGCAGCATCTTTTAATAAATACAATATAAAATAAAGTTGTTTCGGTTTCTAACAATTTTGATGCAATAATTCAAACAATGGTTCATTGTTAATGCATGTGTGCGCAGACTAATATTAATCAGTTCCAATAAGCGCAAACCTGACAGATAATGTCGTGTTAACGCCACAACTAACAATTTAAGCTCAACGTTTAATCTAAAAGCTGTGCACTTTTAATCAAATCAGGCGTCCAATTCTTTACCCAAATTAGCCGAATTCAGTGAGCGAAAATGCGATTTTGAAGCAAGCCATTCGCAGTATTTCCCCCAAGGATGTCTCTATCGATTGTTTAACAAATGTTTTCAGCAGATAACAATTTATTCGAACGTTGCGTGACACCTGGTTTTAAATTTTAATATGTTTGCTTTCATTGAAACCGAGCGACATCGCTTCCAATGTAAAACATGGTCTAAATAACAATCCCGATAGTTCGAGATTGTTTGCATTCCGGAGCAGCGACTAAATCATCATTCCAGCGAGGAAAAATATTTCTAATGGCACGTGTTGCCTTTGCGGAATTCGGTAATTAAGAGTAGATGTCTGAAAATGCGTAGCGAAACATGCGAGTGCATTTAAAACTGAAGCGAATATGAAAATCCGGACGGGAGAATTGAAGTCGAACAAAAACGACTGATGCGTTTAATGCAAATGAAAACCTATAACGATCCTGGGTAATAAAACATGCACTTGGAAGTGGGTCGCACGATTTTTACCGTTAATCCATCACCACTTTCATTCATTTCGTCCTAATGTTGGTAATCAAATTTACTAACAATTTACTTGAAAGCGTTCGCTAACGACGCTGCTATCTTCAAGTAATAATATCTCTTATCTGAAATCAATTTTTAAGGAAACGAATCGGGCGGCTTTAAAAATAATGAGAGTATTAGGGGCGGACCTGTAAAATGCGTAAAATAACAGAAATCGATAAACTCTCGCAACGACAAATTAAATAATTGATGGCCGCTGTTGGAGCAAATGCAATCATCAATAGTGTGGCGGTGATTTTTAAAATTTTAATAAACACATTTCATTACCAATAAATATGATTTGAGGTCGAGGAATGGAGCCAGTTTAATATTTCAGACATAAAGAAGCAATGAATTTTGATGTAATATCGCGGCTTTGCCGGTTATTGAAATTTTGCAGTCGAAAATAAAATAGCGGCTGGTAAAATTTTGAAATTTAAGAGCAAATGTTATTTAGTGTCACGATTCGACACTTCTCAGTTTTGCTTGACCAGAATTTCATACTTTGCTTTGTTTACTGTTCAGATTTACTTCAGAGGTTATTACTCGTTTCCGGATTTAACCATAAACCTCTATGGAATGAAAGCAACGCAAACTTGGCACTTTGAAAGATAAGAGAATTTAATACAGAAGTCATGCTGGATTCTGTATAATAAAGCATTACTAAAGAAAACTACGAAAATCATTGCTTGAAATGATTTAGTCGCGTAAAACAAATTGGCGTGACTAAATGCCATTGAAAACAATTTTTTATTTGCCTCATTTTCGTCTAACGAGAAATTTTGTGAAATACTGCACAGAAAGCTTGATGTTGAAATGTTTGGAGTGTTTTCGGTGCATAAATTACGCTTTTTGTAGTTCTACTTCAACCTCATAATTCTTCTTGCAAACCTATAAACAAGAAATTTGCATCATGCAAAGGCGAACATAAAATTAGTTTTTGTACTCCTTTCTCTAAAATATCAATTTATAGCACTTTATTTTTTACATCTAGGGGTTCCATAATAGTCAACAGTCAGTAAACAGTTGAACTTTGATTTTATTCGAGTTAAACGGCAATTCCTTCTGCCTCATGCTTTTTAAAAAATTAGTGACAATAAAAAAGAATGTTTCAAAAAAAAATAAAATTGTCAGAAATCTAAGCCGTCGAGTTCACTTGCAATTATTGTATCTGCTCAATTATAAATTATTATTTTATTTGTTAATTGGGTCGTACAAAAAGAATGGTTTGCAACGAGCTTTAAAAACTTGTTTACTAAGCAAGAGGGAAGCGAAGGCATAGAGACCTAAAGCTCGTGACTAAATTGTCAGTTTTGAAACTTGATACGTACGAAATATATCATAATTTATTTATTGGGTCGTAGAAAAAGAATGGTTTGCAACGCGTTTCATAAACTTATTAAACACGAACAAAGGGAAAGGTCCTAACTGAAGTGTCATTTTTTACAATTAAATTTGTCATATTTGTTAGTTGTTAAAACGCAATATCAACAAAAAAATTTTGCTCTAAATTTCGTTGTCATCTAAAAAGCTGTAAATCTAAACCGTCCCCCGCCAGTTTACAAACTACGATAATAGAGAAGTTACAGCTAAAGTGGACCCCTTTAGGCAATAAAAATCGGTATGTTAAACTCTATTACTTAGAAACTTGTTCTGAAGTTTACTTAATGCCTTGGAGGCATTGCATTTTACAGTATTTAGGTTTTGGAAAGTCAGGAGGTCGGGATCGTTCACTTTTAGTTATTTATTCCCTAAAGAGGGTGGCCTGTTAAACTCACTTTCTTGCGGGCCTCAAACTTCATTTCATAGTCATTCGTATTTTATTTAGATTTTCAAAAAGAGCAGAAATATTAAAACGGGAAGGGAACCAGCGGAATAAGTGAATTACAAAATTTCGTGTTCTAACAAAACTATAATTTAGAATTCTCGAACAATTAGTGTTAAAAAACAGGCCCAGAACCACAACACTAACGTTTCTTCTTAATTCGTTTAAATTATGTGGATTTCGTTCATGCATATTGAGCAGAAAGAAATAATTTAAATTTATTAGTTTTAAGGAAAAATCGAGGATGTGTAGGGACGAAAAAGTTCGTATAGTTTACAAATATTTGTATTGACACCAGTTTCTGTCCGAATTTCTCAGCTTTTAATGCAATTTTGCAGGGTTAAAATGTTTGGCCCGGCGCATCCACCAAAATTGTTCCGTGTTGTAGTTCGATTCATAATCAAAAGCCAGCGAAGCGCAAATTCAGTAAATTAAAAGGTGGACCGAAATCCACATTTACATGCAGTGCAAAGTTCCATAGATGTTCGTGAGTTTTTTAAGCAGTTCGGACGGCGCGTTATTTATGACCTTATTAGAATTTATAAATTTGGAACGCTTTCACTTGAGAGTTATGAAAGCAAACTTCTAGTTGGGGTGCGTTCTATAAAATTCTCCAATCTATGCAGCTTTCCAAAAGCTTGTAGTGTACCGTTGCTGTTTCCACAATTTATTCGATCTTCCTTATTCGGCGTGTATTTATGTTGTTTATCAAAAGTTTTTTATCAAATGTGAGGGATTTATGTATCGTTTGTTTGGCTCAAGATTTCAGATACGTTTCAATAGAAAAAGTTGAGTTTTCCTATCTATTGAAAGCTTTGACGCGAAATACCGTATCAGTTAATAAAAACTGAAATTGGGTCGATACGAATATGCGGTTTTTACAAAAACGTTTTCATTAACCCTACAATATTTCTAGTAATTTTAATGCTTCTACAACAAAAACCAACTGTTAATAGTGCTTTTTTATTCCTCGAACGCATATATAAAAACCAGCAACGTGCCTCTGACAGAACTTCTCCGATATTTGAAACGAGGAAAAGATAAAGATTTCTAGGTTTTACGAATTTAAATAAGAATTTGTAAGCATTAACGGCTCCCGCCACCCTTCTACCTTTAGGCACACACGCGAGATTCGAATTTCTTTGAAGCAATGTTTTTACAAGCGAGTTTGAGTAACCGTAAAGTTGCAAGTTAATTAAAAAAAATCCGCCGGGAGTTCTAAACAAACTTTCGGTCACCAGTTCCTAGTGAAACTCATTACTACTATTTTCCTCCAATATCCGTTAATTAAAATTAAACGGGACTTTTGTATGGAGACTGATTAACGGCAACAAATTCTGCGAAGAAATAACAATGAAACTTGAGATTATGTAAAATGAGCGTGTAAATTTATTTTGCGGTGGAACATTTTTTACGTCTGCACGAAAATTCTGGCCGGGGCGAATACGACACCGCTCAGTTTCAGTAAAAATACGAAAATTTCAACTAATTCGGGTTGAAATTTGAAGAAAATTGGCCACTGATTTAGTGACATCGAAAATGTGAAATGAAAATCACACAATGATCATTATTTCAGAAAATCAATCAATTTGTTTGAAACAGTTTCAGTATTTGTAATTAATACATTGGCACATATCTGCAATACAAAATTTAATTAATTATAATTAGAATTGAAATAAATCAATCAATTCCCGCTGGATGCAAATTGAGCGACTCAAAAACGTGTTTAACGAAATTTAAAAAAACAGTTTTTTCGTATCTTCATAAAAGAGGTTTGTTAAATTAAATTCAATAATCATAGGCTCAGTCCTAATTTATGTTTTACAAAAATCCTATTACAAATTTTAATGAAATCTCGGTATTTCGTTTACAACTGTTGTAAATTATTTTATGTGTAAATGAAATGTCACATTACAGCTTTACGATTTTCCACACCTAACGATGCAACTCGTGACTGAATGGTATGTTTGATTAAAACGATATGGATGAAATATGAACGTGTTATTACGAACATGTCCACAAAGAAAGTTAATTAACTGAACTTTTCTTGTAACTATTACATTTTTGAATTTGAAAAGATTAAATCGTGCGTTTTACGCATGAGTTGATGAAAGTTCTGCACGCAATTTTTACAAACTATTCTGTTCCATGATCAGAAACTGCTAAGTTAAAAGCGACTTTTGAAGGGTTTGTTAAAGACAATTAGATGTATGTGCAGTTTCAGTTCATTAGCGGATTTCCGCGAAGATAAATCAAATTGATTTAAGGATGGCTTACTTCAAATCCTCACCATCTTTCCCGGCACATAATCAGAGCGCATTGGTAAATGACTTCATTAAAGAGTTTAATGCTGACATTCGCTAAAAGAATTTAATAAAAAATTTAATAAGCGAACAACATAAATGTCTGCATTCCAGGTTTTATTGCTCGATTCCTCGATACGTTCGATTTTAGTAAAAACTTGTGTTTATAGTCGAAATTCGTTTATGAAATTCTGTGGTATTGTACGGGTATTGATGGATTGTTTACTGGTTCGTAAAAGCTGAAGCTGCCGCCAAGTTTATATCACTTTTATAGATTATGAAGAATGCGATGTTATTTTATAAATTTTCGTTTTGTGGTTTTTCAGTGTGCTACAGTCAGAGTGAAAAACGATTTTGTTTGTATTGGAAATAGAGAAGTGTGTCTTAAGGAATTATTTATTTAATACCAGCAACAAAGAGCATAAGAACATAATACTAAAAGACGCTACAGTGCAGATTCCTAACCTGGACCTGAAAGATCGCCTGTAAACTTTTTATTATTATTTCTTCCATAAATTCGACTTAGAGTTTCCTACGTTATTTGCCCTTAAAATTTTAAAAAATGCAATGAATCATTTAGCATAAAGCGAAGCATAAAATCCGGTCATAATTTTATGCACATAAATTTGGATGTGAACAGTTACGGTTCTTTTGTCTATTTCAGACACTAATTACTTAAAATTTTCAAGTTTTATTTTCAATTCGCACGAACACTGCATTTTTTAAATAAAATAAGTGCGTTGCGTGAAAGCTGAAGTGCTTTCTGATGAATTGAATTAACTTTGTGTGGTCGATGTTATCGTTCAGCTCAACCGACATAAAAAATAAATAAGTTTCGCAACAATTTCGATTCGTCCCGATTGCATTTCTTGCCGGTTAGTGACCTCGGCAAATCGATCGAAAATTGCCGTAAAAATGTTATGAGTCTTCGCAACCCATTTTTTATTCATGGGCCGAATTCCGTTGATTTCTGAAGTAGAATTTTAATTTCAGTTTTAATTATGCAAATTTGTCGGCACAAGGTTTGGAGAGCTTTGCGTGCTCCGTTACCGAAATAGCGCCTGAATTGTAACTGAAACGACGGAACGTCGATGATGACACGTTGTCTCACAAAAGAATTTTTAATTAACGTTACTCTGCGCTTTCAATGCGCGATCTAATTGAGTTATTTTTGTGCAACGTTCGGTTGCAGACGTAATTAGATTTCCAGAAGTTTGTTGTCGAAAATTTGAATTGTTAGTGTTTGGTGAGTGGCTACATGGGCTTCTTGTCGAGTCATCTAAGACAATTAGCGTGCCTTTCGTAAACTAAAATCGCGTAATTAATAAAACGGGCCGAGCAGTTTTCAAAATAACATTTTCAAACGTTATGCTATTTCAGCCGTCTTGTGTATGACTTCACAGGCGTACAAAATTGACTTCGAGTAAACTGCATGTCTTTAGATAAATTTTAAACTGAAATCTCACAAATGCGTGTGGCTTCATTATAAACATAATTTTAATAACGTAAACAAATTTCAATTTTACAAATGCAAATCTGTTCAAATGTATTTTTTTCTAGTTGAAGGCAATCTCGCAGTTTCGTCGGCTCGACTTGACAGCAAATATTTGTAGTTATTTTTTTATTGATCAGTTAATATTACGTGTAGTTTTTATAATAAAAACTAGACGTAATATTAACTGATCAATAAATTATACACACGTGTACATAGCAATCAGCTCTCCAAAATATTGTAGTTATTTGCAATCGGTAATAAAAAGTTAAAACATCTAAATGCTGCAGAATGAACATGCGATCCAAAACTATATGTTTTGTGTCACCATGTCACATGGAACTTCAAAACAATTCAAAAGTTTAGAGGCGATATGGAATTCTCCAAATTCTCCTTCAGAAGCCCAAGACCAATTCAAACGAGAAATTGTAGAAAAAATAAAAACAAAAAGTTATGTATCTAATGAACGCAAACTAATTAGAAAAGTACTACAAACTCATAACACTAAACTGGAAAACAGGCACATAAAAGAATACAAAATGACATGTAACAAGTACCAAGGAATAATGGTTGTCTCAAAATACAGTGCCTTCGAGAAGGAAGATCTACTGTTAAGCAACTATTCATGGTTAGAGAAATCTTTCTTCACTTTCATTCCGAGAACTATTCAAATGATCCTCGTAACACTAATATGAAAAAAGGTGACTATACCCCGTGACTAAATAAAACTGTAAAGCAGGCGCTTGCATAAAAAAAGAGGATAAAATTATATGAAGCAACTACCGAGAAATATCACTTCTCCACTACGCTTATTAAATTTTTTCAAACATTTATAAAACGAAAACGGATCACGGTAAAGATTATAGTGCCCTCGAAGAAGAAGATCTAGTGTTAACCAACTGTTTACGATTTGACAAATCTTTGAAAAATTGTATAAATTTATCAAAGGTATGAATGAATGATTTATTAAATGTATGGACATACATATCCAAAACAATTTAGAAAACACGCTCATAAAACTTAAAAATAACTCTAATAAGCAAAATAAAAACTTGAATATTATTATTATATTATACTATTAAACATAAACCATGTATTCTACTTTATGTAATTAGAACGAATAAAGTGTCTATTTTCTTAAAATTATACAACGATAACAAATTCTTAATATATGATGGCAAATTATATATTAAATAAAACTAAATCATTGTGAAAAAGCGATTTATTCGTGATTTTTTTTATTTATCTTGTTTGTATTTGTTCAATAAACATACGACAGTGTGCTTAGAGTAAGATCGTGGATAACCAAGAAAGACCTGGAGCTTCCCGAATAATTAATAAAGATAAAAACACGTGCCTTAAGGTTTTGCAATAAAAATGCTTGAAAAGGTCGACAGGAATTCTGAGATGCTTTCGAAATAATAAGAAATCTCAAGCAAAAAAACGTCTTATCTATCGGCTTTGCTATTCAGCCTTGCATTAGACTAGGTCGTTAATTTACTGTAAGGCTTTGCTGGTGATGGCAGAAGCACATTAAATTCAAAATTAAAAAAGAAACAAGAAATTATGATCCGTGTGACCAAAGCCAAAACGATGAAATTAAATGTACGTCATTCCAAAAATTCTCCAAAATATCAATATTTATTTTGTTCACTTCAAACATGTTAAACTCTTCAAATATCTGAGGTGTAACAAAGAATAACAGCACCAATAAGAAAATTAAGAACCATTCCACGAAACGAAATGTTATTATAACCCCAGCCTCTTCCAAAGTCAAAGTCAAAACTTATACCCAGAAGTGCTGACCATTATTGACGAGTCGTTCTTTATGATAGCGAAACGTGGACCATGACCTTGTAGAACGAGGAGCTTCTTAGACAATTTAAGTGAAAGATACGAAGAAAAATATATGGTCCCTCGCAAAATCCTAATAGGTTTTAGGTTTCTTCAATATCAGATATAATGAGAAACATTCTTAACTGTTTAACAATCCTTTACAAAAAGCATTATTCAAACAATTAAGTCTAGTAAGTTAAGATGGACAAGGTGCCACAAAAGATTAATAAAAATGGTTAGGAAAAAACACCACAAACTCGAAACAACATCATCAAAACTTAGATATTCAAACGTGGATCGATGTGGCAGAAGACTGTTCTAAGAAATGAATAATGAAAGCAGCCAAAACTGATAGACAAGAAGAACAAAAAGTTATATTGGGTTTTACATTTTATATAATTTGAATAGAGTCTCTATAAATGAGGGCTGAGGGTTATCAAATATGACACCTTTCGTTGATGATGGGCATTACTTAATAATAATAATACTTTGTGAAGTTATGTGTGGCTATCACTTGTGAGTATGTTGTGCTTATGTAAAATATATATTTGGTAATTAATTGATTGCATAAACCAATAGACCCTGCAAATCGTTAAGCAATAGCAAAATGTTGCCCATTTCTCTCGAAACATTTTATGACTCTTCTTTCTTGTTATCACAAATATTTTGCAACATTTGTTTCTTAACATTTCCATTCATTATTATTCCTAAAATACAATTAATAGAGAAAATAGATGCTTTTTACAGCTTGCCTTAAAATGAATTTTACTCAACTGCGTAATTAAACAAACACTCACAGCAAATACAGTTTAAATGTATGTTGTACAATAAATGTGAATCGGCAAATGGTCCACCTGTAAATGTGTGTTTTCGTTTAATTTAAATCGCCCCATTTTAAGAGTTCCACCAGCCTCTATTTTATTATATTATATTCATTATTTTTATTTTTGTCAACTCAAGCAAATAACGAGCGTTAAAAAAACGGAGACTGCGTCGTCCATAGAATAACTTTGACGTTCGATAGAGTGTAGCTAAATTTCGACGTTGAGTTGGAAAAATTTAAAATTACGTTCTTTGTTATTAACCGTCTCGGGCACAGTGCATAATGTACCTTTAGTGCCTACTTCAACAAATTCCATCGCCGAGTCTTAGTTTAGATGTCTTTAGAGAACATTTTGAATGACAGCTCCTGTCAAATGTCATTATTTGACAGTTTCAGCGTCTACATTGGAAAAAATTAAACAGAAGCTAGATTCCGTAGCCTTCTAAGCCTCCGTTTTTTTTTGAACGGTCGTTACAGTACTTACATAATATTTAGATGCAAATTCTTGGCAAAGCAGCGAGCACAATCTTGTCTCCGCCGCGATTACATAAATTTTATTGGCAGTCATAATTTTTGTGTAGTCTCGGCACCCCAAATTTGGGTTTAGAATATCGCGGCCTTAAACGATTCCATTGAGCCCCTCATCTGTCTCAATTCTCTTGCACCACCAAATACGCGGCTGGTAAAATCGATGGGTAATAAGTTTGGATGAAAAGTGGTTGTTTAAGCACCGTAATTTATGAAGCTTTACCACTTACCACCGGTAATCAATCCATTTAGATTTTTACCACAATTCAGTAACAAACTCAATCGAAGTTGTTTACTTTGCGGTGCCAATCCGATTATGCCTACCGAATTGTTATGGCAGCATCTGACCTCTTTGTTGGAACAACTTTGGGATTAAGTTTAGTGGTAGACACAATTCTGTAATTACCACAAACTCACACGAAGATAATTTTATTGCCCCATAAAATAGCGACGAGACTCATTAGGGGGCTGCTTATTTATTGATGCGAGAAAAATTGCCATAGTCCCGGGCGGTCCACGAAACTCTTGTATGTTCGCAATTGAAGAGACAATTAATTGGGAAGTGTTTAATTGCAGATTAACGTTTAGCTGAACATGCATTGTACAACGTTTCCGATTAAATTGATTCATTAATTCGCCTTAGAAAAACGCCAAAAAAACTGTTCATTATCAATTAAAAGTTGCTGATTAATTTAATTAAAAAATACAATTGCAGCAGCTGGACCCTGGATGCAGACGACGGATAAAAATTAATGCGATTTTTAAGCCAAAATTTAATTAAATCATCTAAAAGGGCACAGGTGATTAAAATTCGCAGGCGCGGTCTCATTGTACGATGCTTAACGAGTCGAATATGATGCAAACAAGATGAAAAGCTAGCAAATAATGAGTGCTAAGTGGGTGGCAACTGACATTAAAGTCACCTTAAAATTAGGTTCGGGTAAATTTGGCGATAAAAGCTTAATTTAGGAACGTCGATTTTGCTTAGCACAATAAATTATTTCTGGAACGGCTGAGCGCATCTGAGAAAACAGAATAAAAGAACCATCGCTGCCATAATTTGGCGTTGGAAAAATCCCAAATTAAAACTGCATTTGCAGCCAATTTATAATATCGACACTCGACGAAATTTACGAGGTTGTTAAGATTGTTAATTAAATTTGCTCCAGCAAAAGTTCGGTACGCGATGGCGAAACACGCTGCATTCTTTTGCAACAAATGTTCAAATTTAAGTTTGCTTCACTGCGGTTCGGTTTGTATCACAGCTTTTGGTGTAATTCTTTAAGAAGTTATTTGTATTCTATGAAAAACAAAAAGTTTTCAGTAGACTAATTTCTAAACAAATATAACGATGCTATCGATGCAAATTCATGAAGAGGAATATTTTGAATATTCCTATGCAAAATATGCATATGATACCTACCCCTCTAAAATTAATTAAAATTAATGAATTTTTAAAAAATTTTGAAAGGAAAATAACCATCTCAAATGTTCTCAAAAAAGTATCCTATTCAGATAAAAACAATTAAATTAAAACGTACTGCTTCGTTCGCAATTTAAAAGATTTTCATTTGCAAAAGATGCAAAATTCATTGATTAAAAATGTATGAAGAACAAAATCCTGAAACTCCTGAAGTTTGATTAGACTTTTAAAGTTTCTAAGATGACGCGTCTTTTAATATTACTTATGTATTAAAAAAATTAATCTTTGGCTCTGTTTTTGGAAGAATAAACTGATGACAATTTAAGAAGATCTCTCCTTCGTTGTTGAATAAGTTGCAGAGAAAATCAGCATTTGAAGAGTAGGTGATAAAACAAATTGCCGTCAAATTGCAAGCAAACAAAGTATGAAAATAAATTTAAACATATTTGGTTCTCAATTTAAAAGTCTTTCGCCAGCAAAAGTTTTAGAATTAGTTGAATAAAAAACAAAATCCTAAAACTCCTGAATTCTGGCCAACTTCCTGAAACGATGTTTCTTGTACTGAAATATGAATTTAAACAATTAAACTTTGCTTCTTTGTTTGGAAGATAAAACTTATGTTAGCTTAAAAAAATATATTTCGATGTTGAAACAGTTGAAGAGAAAAGAAGCATCCGAATAGTAGGTAATAAAACATATTGTTCTCAAAAAAGAAATTTCCAAGCAAAAAATTTGTGAAAATAAATTTAAACGTACGATCTGTTCACAATTTGAAATTCTCTTCCAAAAGTTACAGAATTTGTTGAAAAAAAATTGATGAAATACAGAATCATAAAATGTAAAATTTTAACTCATTTTTTAACTTCCTATAATGAAATATCTGATACTAAAATTATCGTAAAAAAATTTAATTTTGCCACCGTTTTTGGAAGACAAAATCTTATCGTAATGAAGACAAAAGTAGCATTGGAAATGTAGATAAAAAAAGTTGTTCTGGGAAGTGTAATTTCCAAACAAATAAAATAAGTGTAAAATATTTAAACACACTGTATCGTTGTCAATGTAAAAGACTTTCATTTGCAAAAGTAGCCAAATTAATTGAATAAATATGTGTGAAGAACAGTGTTCTTAATAATTTCCAAACCAATGAAAATATATTTTTTCCGTCTGCAATCGATGAAAACTCATAAAAACTAGAATTCGAAATCTCCATATACGTCTGATTTCCTAAAAATAATCATGATATTTTTCCCTAATTTTTTAAACATGTAAGGAAATTTATTTCCTTAGGATTTAAATATTGCCGCCCTTTCCGGCCGGATGACAGCTGTCAATGTAATAAGATAGAATATAGAATTTGTGTTAAAGACCTGCGATCAGGAATCGATGAAAATACTTTAAATGTCGTTTCTTTGATTTACAGGTAAATTTAGATTGTACATAATGATGTAAATAAATACTTTGATTTACAGAGAAACACAGGTGAAGTTTTTTTGAATCCTGAAGGATTTTGAATCCTAATTCCTGAAACAATCTTATAAACATATAAACAAAATAATTGTGTGATTTCAATTTTGAAGACAAAGTTAATGAAAATATAAGAATATATCATTCGATGTTGAACAATTTGAACATAAGTATCCCAAATGTTTTCAAAAAAGTATCTTCCAAGCAAAGTAATCACAATAAAGTTAAAACGCGCTGTTTCATTCTCGATTTAAAAGACTTTCACTGCAAAGGTTGCCGAATTAATTGAATACAAATGTGTGAAGAACAGAATGCTAAATCTTCTATCATTTTGACACAATTTTAACTCCCGGAAATGATGTAACTGTGTATGATGTATATGATGTATATGATGTATATGATGTATAATGATGTATATGTATTAATAAAATAAAATTTGATCTCAATTTCGGGAAAACAAAACTGATCTTCGATGCTGAACAAGATGAAGAGAAAATCAGCATCCGAAATGTATATAAAAAATAAATTGTTCCCAGAAAAGTTAGTTCCAAGCTAATAAAAGTTCGCTAATAAAAGTCAACAAAAGCTAACAAAATAAATTTAATTGCACTGTTTCTTCCTTAATTTAAAAGACTTTCGCATGCAAAAGTTACAGAATTCATTGAATAAACATGCATGAAGAACAAATCTGACATTTCTAAAATTTTAACACATTTGTAGACGTCCTAAAATGATGTCTGTAATACTAAAATATATATTAAATATTAAATTTTGGATGACAAAAGTGATGACGATGTGAGAAGATCTCCGTTGTTGAACAAGTTTAAGAGAAAATTAGTACGCAAACAAAAAAAAAAGTTGTCAAAAGAATAATTTCCAAGCCATCAAAGTAACGCACTGTTTGTTCTCAATTTAAAGACTTTCAATTGCAAAAGTTACAAATATTTTTAATAAAATGAATGATATACAGGATCCAGAAACTTCTGAAATTTTAACTTCTTAAAACGAGTGTCTGTTACTGAAACATGTATTGGAAAAATACAATTGTGCTTTTGTTTTTGGTAGACAAAACTGATGATAATGTAAGAATAGCTCCTTCGATGTTGAACGAATTGTAGGTAGAAAAACAATTAAACAAACGCGTAATTTCTAAGAAAAGAATCATAAAAAAATGTTACGCACTGTTTCGTTCTCAATTTAAAAAACTTTCGCTTGCAAAGTTACAAAATTTGTTGCATAGAAAAGTATGAAGCACGCCAGATATTTTAACACATTTTTAAAATTCCTAAATAGTGAACCAATAATACTGAAATATTATTAAAAAAGTTATTAAATACCGGTCAACTGTAAAATTGCGAAGACAAAATTGATGACAATGTCAGAATATATCCTTCGAAGTTGAAGATAATGTAAATCTCAAAACAAGATGTTGTCATAAATTCACACACATTTTCAGTTCATTTAAAAAATTACACAATACGTTTAACGAACTATCGTGAACAGCAGTACCCTAATTGTAAGCTACCTAAAATTTGTCATTTTAACTCTTCAATGGCATCATTTATCGTTGTTGGAAGACAAAACTAATGAATATGTAAGAAGTTCGAAGTCGAACAGACTGCAGATAAATCGAACATCCAAAACATTCGTTTGCTAAGCTTGATTTACTTTGATTTGTGTTAAATGCTCCGAATTTAATAAGATAATTTGTGCAAACCTATTCTTCCGCAATCTTGTTGTGGCAGTACTTAAAGCAAACTACAAATCGTTACAGAAACCATTTCGGTTCTTAGAACCGTCGTTTAAAGAGCCGTTAAAAACAACTGACCTAAATCCGAGCCCATTTGCTGGTGTTTATGTCCTGTTATAGGCATCAAATCTGCTCCTTTTACTCCCCTATATAGAGTTATAATTTTGAATTAAATTCACATACAAAGTCACGCCGTCCGCGGCATCGTTCTTATAATTCCTTTGTCCGACATTTTTTACAACAGTGAATTATGTTAACGACCCATAAAGGGCGAACTGACCCATTTTCCTCTCCATTTTAGGTATCTAATGGTATCGAAAAGGGGGTGCAAATGGCCATTCTTTGATCGCTCGCCTTTAAATCTATATTTGCACGCGAAGTGTCGTCGAAAAAGTTCCTGATAAGATTTATGACTTGGAAATGTATTCACGATTCGAATCATAAAACAAACTGAATATTTAGGGAATCGAATTGGGGCGACAATCTTTGAATATTGATTCGGCCGAGCCTGTCACCGAAAAATGGTCCAAACTGCGAGAGGGGGAAGACGTATCAATCCTATTAATAATTTGGGAATTTCACGCCTCGAGCACGGGTGAAACAATTTCTTGTGGCAAATTAATGCATCCATCCAAGCATACATCACTGAAAATTAGGAGTACGTCAAACGCCACTTTGCTGCCTGCTGCCAGTAAAATCCCAAACGCAAAAAATAAATATGTAATAGCAAGGAAATTGTTGTGTGCACTATTCGCTTAGGAATGTTTTGTTTGTTTGAAGTATTCGCATTTTATTATTTGACCGTTGGTTTTTGACAGCATTTGTGATGTTCCCAACAAATTCAGGCACAAATCGGGTTTAAATTGTAAATTCAAAACAAGTGCTCGACTCGTATTATTACTGCATTATACAGTTATGAGTTATGAGATAAAAACAGACATCAAAGGCAAGTCACACACAAACTATACTCGATAATTCTATGAATTAATTAGCGACAAGTTACAGCGCACCTGAAACTTTAAATGATTTTCACTTCAAACTTGAGGAATCTACGCATTCCGGATTTGGCGCCGTGCCATTTGCTATTAAGTCGAAAAGAAAAAAAGGGAATGATGCACGATTTTTCCCCAGTCTTTGCGGCACCAATCCTTGTTTGTTCCCCTCTGGAAATCGCCAAGCAATCGCATCAATGAATTCACGTATTCGCACTAGTAAACCTCCCGGAGAAGTGCTCTAAAAAACGTCGAATTTTCACGTGAGAATTGCATGAAACAATAATTTGAATTGCGTGGCCCAGATATGGCTTTTAGATAACTGCAAGCGCGAGTGTTGGACAAACACAGCTCCGCATTCATTCATGATTTATGACCCTTGCTCGTCGGAAAAGCCAAGTTCAAACCGAAAGTTATGAAACGAATCGCACGAGTTATTATTTATTATAAAAAAGTTAATTGAAGCTTTGTGAAAGTGGGACAACGGTTACGACCCCGGCAATATTTGTCCAGATTTGCATTTTCGAGCCCGGAGCTGCGCTACCATTGCTTGCAATTTGCTTTATGGCTGATCAATTGTAGTTTCCTGTAAAAGGTGCTCCTGCTTCATCTGTGCCCTATCAGCATATGCAAATCGCACAGATAAGAAACGAGACGAATCTCTTGCGAGACAAGTCGTTATTTAAATTCGTTTCCTTGTCGGCAATAAAAAAGAGGATAACCCTTAAATTTTGCTCCCTTGCTGATCCGATCTTGATCCTTGCACTGATCGCAGGACCGGGACCCACGTTTTCACTCATTTCCAGTCTGGTTTGCCGGATTTCATCCGAATTATGTTTTATTCCATTTATTCTATTTGCTAGTTATCTCGCACAACTCCCAAGAAACTTTTGTGGGACAAATAATTTGTTGCTCTAGGCTTGTACGATGAGCATCTCAGCGTAAAGCAAAAATGTTTATCTCAATGCACCGCAAACAAATAATAACATACCAGTGCAAAGTTCTCACGATTCATATTTATAAAAAGCAAGCGTGCTTTCCGAACTTGTTATTAGCTTTATAAATATGCAGTTAAAAGTTCCTGTACTTGATTGTTTTTATAAATTGTTTTTTAATTTTATAATACTGCTCGTTAACTATATTTTTAATTTAATGGGCTAGGACTAGCTGTATTTTTATTATGCTCCACTCACCATATTTCTAAATCATTAAAATTGAAAATGGCTTTAATGGATAATATTGATCTTAAATTTATCTTGCTTATTTATGAAAGATGCATTTAGCCTGAATTCATTTCTAATGTTTCAAAACACATTTTATGAATTTTCTAGAAAATAGTTCTGTAGTTGTGGAAATAAACTACGATCGGGTAGTTTAGAGCAAATTTGAAATGCAAGCATTATTACGTATGCAAAATAACGTAGTCGTAGAAGCAGAAATGGCAGGAAAAGGTAATTAAAAAGAACGAGTCTAATTGTTTTAATAACGTAATAGCAGTGCACAGCAAAAATGGAAAATATCAGACAAAAACAAGGGCTAACAGCTCTAAAAAGGAGTTATTATTTTCTCCGTTATGAATTTCAGCTTTCAGAGAAAGCGAATGAAAGCGATGTTTCCATATTACATAATAACGTTTTTCTAAGATTGTATTTAAAAAATAGTTTTTAAGTTATATCACTTTCATTATAAATATTATTTTTGTCGTTTAGCTATTTACATTGTATAATTAGTTTAAGTGCTAACTCATGTAAAAACTAAAATAAAATATGAATAATAATGAGTAATGATATTTTTGTACTGCTGCACTGAATACGATTATTGAAACCTCATAAATCATTAGATTTAGATTCATTTTACGTTTTAATTTATTTTCGGTTTATAAGACAAGTAATGACCACTACTATGTCGCATTCCTCGCAAGAAAAGAAGGTGCAATACATAAATAAACGTGAGGTTACGAGTACACTGAACTTTGATAAATTTTGCTAGTTGCAAAACGTTTCCTTTTTGGGAATTTCGCTTCGTTACAAAACCTTTTTTCAACAATAATTAACGTATTATGTTGTTATTTAACATTTCCTTCATGTAGTTTTTAGTCCTTTGACAAGGCTATTTTTGACTATCTGCAAGCTCTGTTTGAACACTTCTTGTTTTAATTGTCTTTCAGAATCTTTGCTTTCGTATCAAGTTGTTTAGATAGGCTTACTTAGGTCTTTTTCGTGGATTCTCTAGTGCCACTTTAGTCTCATTTCAAGCTGTTATTCTCTCCAGATAATCTTTTTAGATTATTTACACATTATAAAGCTGTAGATTGTTGGGTTCTCTGGCATCGTTTTTATGTTCCTTGAGTTTATTTTTATTCTTCGAAATTTAGAATGGTTTTTAGTTCTTTTACTTCTTGGTCCATTTTTTTCAGGTGTTCGGATTTGAAGCCATGTTCATGTGCCTTTTATGTCTAAATTCAATTCATGAAATGCCCTGAAGCAAATCTTGAGCGTCATAATTTGTATACTTTATGACATTTTATAAGCTATTTAGATTATAAATATAGCAGTCTTTTATTTAATTTTCTATAGTCTCTGTAGAGATTCTTTACATACGTACTACATTGTATTTTTACGCTCTGTTTACATTCTTTAATTGTTTATACTTGAGTTTTAAGTCTCGAAATTATACCGAATGATTACCTATCGTTGCTTGTGGATCACTTTAAATTTTCCGCAAGTTTTCCTTAAACCTTTGGTATACCATTCTAACAGCTGCAGTGAACTTATATTTAAAATTAAATTTAAAAATGTCGTCTAACTTTTTTGGACCCTTTAAACTATTTTAGTTTTTTAAAATGCATAGTTTTATTTTGCACACTTTGCCTTATTTTATGACTCTTTAAATTCCCCGTATTTCTCTCACTCTTCATTAGTATTTTCCTGTTGTGAAGTGAACTTTACTTGCCTTTAAATATATTTTTTTGAAATTAGATTCTTTAGAATTTTTAAGTTATTCGGGACTCTTTTCAGATATTCTGTTGTGTTCAGAAATGCTCTTAAATTGAAACGGGTTTCATAAGTTTGAATTAAAACGAATTCATGTTTTAATTTCAATTTCTTTCTGATTTTTTAAAACTCGGTCTGAAACGGACGTGTTTTAAGTAATTTAAGAACTAGTAAAAAATATTTTTCCTTCTGGAATGTAAAAATCTCTTTCATTATTACTCCTGGTTTCATCAACAAATTATTTGTGGGGTTCTGTTGCCGTTTAGCGGCAAGTAACAAATTGTGAAAGCTTCACGTCTTCAATATCCGAGTCAAAGTTTATGAATTAGTAATTCCAAGCAGGAAGGCCTCACGAAATTCTGTCGGCCTTGTAATCCTTAAGAAGCAAAAATATATTTCCTTAAACAGTTTTTTCATCTCACGATTAGATAAAAGTTACGGCACACAGTGCTACAAACTAAATGCTTCTAAATTAAATTTCAGAGCTAAACAAATTTAAATATAAATGGAATAATGGTAAAACAATAACGAGTAAATATTTGAAAAGTTTATTTAATTTAATTTTGTTAATGGAATCCGATTGAGTAACACATGCTGAAATTTTAGTTTTGCCCAACTTGTTTATATACAAAATGAGTTATATTATCGCGGCCATAAATCAATAGGCTGAAACTTATTCATGAACAAAGGACTGAAACAATTTTGTTAAGTGAATCAATACACAGGTATCCAAATTTCAGGCGACTGTTACACTAAAGAACCTGTATCTAATAGTTTGAAATTGAAAACAGTGGCGGCTCGTTACTTCTGGGGCAGACAAGGCCCGAACTTCGTTCCTATCTATGATCTAAGAGTAATAATAATGACAGTAATAATAATATTAATAATGTAGAGGTTCATTGCTTGACATGTTGATCTATTTTTATGGCTCCCTAATTAATTAATTAATGATAAATATACGCTTAATTCGAACACAAAAATTAATAACTGAAAACAAAATTTTATAACATGTATTACATTTTAAATATCTAGGATGTGATATTACATACGAAGAAGAAAAAGACATGGCTAATAAGAGAAATAATGTACAAAGAATATTTGGTATTTACATTACGAGGAACTCTTGGGGTAAATACCAGAAACCCAAATCAAATTCTAAAAAATGATGACAGTCCTTATGGTACTATACGGATCTGAATCATTCAAAAAAGAAGGATTACGATCCCAGACTGATAAAAACATCGGAAATGAAATATCTGATATCAGTAAAAAATTGTACAAGATTAGACCACATAAGAAACGAAGACATAAGACAACAATTAAAAGTACAATCGATAACGGAACTGGCAAAAAAGTGACAGAAAGAAGATGGAAAGTATGTACATGTAACACGATGTCTTCAGAAAGAATTCCAAGAAAAATCCTTAACTACAAGCCACCCGGACGAAGAAATTGTGACAAACCGAGAATAAGATGGTGAAGCCGGAACAGACAACGTACCTAATACTGAACAGATAGAAAAAGACGAAGAAAAAATATCAGATTAAATATAAAAAATCTCTTTAAACTGGACTATGATTCCCAAACAATATATAAAAATAAAACCGTCACAAATGAAACAAGAAAAAATAAAAAAATTACAAAAATTTCTATTTTAAAATATATTCAGCATCTCTTTCAAATTGGCAAACTTAAATCAATGAATGTTGTCCCCTAACATAAAGAAGAATAATTCTCCGCAAGTGCGGGAAATTAAAAGAAACGCAAATAAACAAAATAAAATTAACAAACCACAACCTAACAACATTAATTCTTCTTCCTAGTTGTAATTGCTTAAACATTAAACTTAGAGAGGGGGAGCCGCCACCCAACACTCTCTAAAAAGTGGAAGAGGGGTGAAATTCATAACAGATGTCATAATAATATTTAAGTTTAGTAACCAATTATTATCCATATCCATTATCCATACTCTAACGAATGCTTTAAAGTATAGAACATTTTTTTCCTTGAGGTGGGAAATTTAAGATTAAACAAAACATACATTTGTCCTTTTAACACATTTTTCTCTTACAGTTCCTGTCAAATGTTATGATTTGACTGTTTCAAAGTGTCAAAAAAATTTAGATTCCATGGCTTCTCGAGTCTTTTTTTCATTTGTACGCACATTATACAGGTTGTCTATTAATGACTGTAGCATCCAAAAAATTTCAAACATAAGAACATTTTTGAGTATTTGCATTTGTTCGTTTTATATTTTATATTTATTATAAATATATATATATACAAAGTAATAATGACAGGCAGTAAACATATAGTTATACACATCATAAAAAAAGAGTCCTCGTTATGGACATGTATTTGCTAATTCGTTAATTATTTCCTGGCCAACAAAAATTCTTAAATTAATCTTAATTCTCTTTAAAGATGAAAAATTCGTTTCAATTCCAATACTCATTAACAGGATTCTCCAAAACAGTGCTGATCCCCCTTAAAATGTCTTTATTTTCCGATGTGCGTTGTAAATTGATTGAATCCAATATTCCATAAGCTGTATTTTAGACTTAAAATGGTGTGAAGAATATTGATGATAGGCCCCAAAAATGTGGCCTCATCAAAGGATAGAGCGTGTTCAGACTACGTAAACAACCGTTATATTCACGTCAGTAAACCTCTGTACGCATGCATTCGATGGCTTAACTGAAACTCTGAAAATTTTGCTTCAGTTCAACATAAAAGTTCATAAAACGCGTAAAACCAAAAGAACCAAAAAATAAAAGGATTTGTTCAAGCAGTCATTAAGACTGGATTCAATCGATTGTGCAATATCGGTGGCAGTTCAAAAATGTATACAAAAATCGTTTGCTATTTATATACATTATACTCAAAAATAATTTTGAGATCGTTACAATCCGCTAAGACATGAAAATGTAACCTATCTTAGTCGTTGTCATATGAAATGTGACTGCTTACAAGTGTTTAGAAACTTGATATAAAGTCGTTTAACACGACAACAGCAACAAACCCTGCATCTAAAAAATACTACAAAAACACGGCACATATAATATAACAACTAAAACAGGGATTTGCAAGTGTTACGTTCTAAATGATGAATTTAACACGACTTCGGCTAATTCATTAAAGCTGCCAGAACACAATTTATGCCAAAGGTAGTAAAACAACACTAAACAATCATCACATAACGGAATTTACGAGCGAGGCGCTCCTGCAGTAATGACAAAAAACGCAACATTTTATTACAAATTGTAAGCACGGAATTGCATCTAATTTGGCGCTTTACGGTTTGAATGCATCGAGTTGTATTAGTATTCGTAAATGTGAGTGAGTGAGCGCAACTCGACGCGACTTGGCACCAAAGTTAGAAACTAGTTAAGCGCTTGCATTTCAAAACGCAAACTTTTTCAAACGAATTTGTGCACGAAATTACACACAAATTGGATTTATCCGGCGAAGCCACGTGTTGCTTGTCATCCCACCTTTGCTAAATTACTCAAGAGAATCATCTTCGCTGCTCGGCGACCTTAAATTATTAAGTCCCAAGTATCGAGCACACGCGATCGTCAAACTTTTCTGTATTTTTTTGTAAATTATACACAACGAAACGTCGTTAAAACTCACAACACCGTTCGAGTTTCTCAGCCCCAAATAAGTTCATTTTGTTTTTGCCTCGCTTTAAGCGCAATTATATCTTAACGAGCTTAATCGGCGGCAGCGGAAGTGGTTGTCATCTTGTGAAAAGCGACATTTTCAATCGACTGATTCGAGTTGCAAAATTTCCGATAAAAGCGCACAATGCGAGGAACATCAAATGTAAATTTGTTATTCACACCTCAATGCTTTCACGTCGCTTCCTCGCCGCTTTATAAGAGCCGAGTACCTATTAATGCAAATCCGACCGTTTAATATGAGGCTATAAATGAACTCGCTTCGCACCGGCCCCGCAATTTTTTTCGCCTATCGATTCCGAAAGTTCAAGTCGTCTTGTGGAGCTTTCGGTTCCTGCAGGTGTCAAAGCTCGCTTCCCAACAACTTTAAAAGCACTTACCGGTCGTTTATTTTGTGAAGTAAGCTCCGTGCGGTCAGGTGAGACAAGCACAAGTAGCACAGCAGAACACAAACGAAGGTGTGCGCCGTTTCCTGCGAGCAGAGCTTTATACCTCGCGCTTCGCCTGCGCTCTCAGCTTTCTGGAGTACTACGATGGTCTGAATTCTGGGCCGAAGATGAAATGCGTCGCTTATGTTTTAAACTGTTAGTTGTATTGATCTGTCATTGATAATTCAAGAGAGCAACATACATACACGTCAACGAGGATGTAGCGAGCTTTTACGCTCGACAAAGACATTTCATGCGCACGAATGCGTCTTACGGAAATTACACGAATACATAACGCATGATTACTGAAATTAGAACATAAATAACGCAAAGAAACGCACACTGTGTAAATAATTTCGAAAAAGTTCTATCAATTGAGTAAATAGAATATTATTCAGAGAGAGAATTATGGATTCGGCTTACGGTTTTCGGTGTCTGTTTAGTAATAATTTATACAAATACTACTCAAATTAAGCCTCGGTTTGATACCGTGAAAGTAATATTTCCAAAGCATTGTTCATCCGAGAAATAAAAGAAAAATGTCTGATAAAAGCTCCCCTATTGTAGTCATTATGAAGCTTCAGATTGAACTTGATTCTGATCGATAATTAGGGCAAGATTACGTGTGTTTTTTATAATAACTGCTTACACAACGTACACGTTGCATTTACCCACTATTTAATAATTTAACCGTTGTGATACTGTTGTCACTGTGAGTTTACAAGTTTAATAAAAAAACTTTTGAGCGCCGCTGTCAGCAGTCAAAGTCGTTACAATGTAACGTTTTGTTATGGTTGTGATGTTCTTGTATTGGCACAAGAGATTTTATCCGGCACATTTACGACTGCTCCTTGGAATTTAAAACAAAACATTTACACATGTATGAGGCCTCCACCTCTAACGACCAAGGAAAGAAGAATAAGTTAAAAGGCACAGTTCAGCAGCGTGTTTCAAATAATTTAATTTCGTAAAACAATATTATTAAAAATCGCCAATTTGAGCACATTTGTGGCGAATATTCAAGTAATTTAAACTTCTCTTTTAACATAATAAAAAATGGTTGCATACCTAACTCACCAACTCAAAGTAAACATTTTATTTATAAATTTGTCTCTTTTATCTCGTACCTTTCATTACTTCCCTCATTTTCATTTTGATAATTCGGTCACTAGAACAGTGCATAACTATTTTCATTTGCAATGTTTATTTAATGTTAAAAATAGAGCAGAAATATGACAATATTAATATTTTAGTTCCAACCATATTTTTCTTGCTATTGTATTCATCTTTAAGATTTTTCTTATTTAAAATGTATTTATTTAGTTTCATTAAATCATTGTGAGTACTGGTAATTTGTTATATTGTAAATAGGCTGGGTGGAAAGGTTTTATAAAAGTCGCAACAGGCATTATTAAATTAATACTAATCCATTTTAAGTTAAAAATAAAAAATTATTAATATGTATCTCAATCTCAAGAAGATTGTGTTGGGTAATGTCGCACTATTTATAATAATTATCTTGCTTGCATTTTTATTTATTCATGTATTTCACTTTACTTAACTATTATTATACTTAATAAATTATGACTATGAAAAAATAAACATAATAAATAAATAAATAATAACATTATTCCGTTGATAATTTTAACAACAATAATAATGCCACAACTGAAAGTAACTCAATTTTAAACACAAATACAGAAAGCATCATACTAGCATACAAAACATATATTTTCAGTGGTTCTTGCAATCTAGCATTTGTTTTATTTTTACAGTATAGACCTTTGACATTGACATATCATGACATTTGGCAGAATCTGGCTATCAAAAAATTGCACAAACGACGTCTAAACTCACGCCTAGAGATGGGATTTTTTAATAAAGGTACCACGTGTATCTTATGTAACGTGTCCGAAACGGTTTTCAACTTGAAATGTAATTTCAAATTTTTCCATATCTAGGTTAAACATACTCTCACGATTCGCTTGTTAGATGCCCGTTATATCTAGTAAATTTAAATTAATGAAAATCGATAAATAAAAATAGGTATTGCAATACAATGAGACCTTACCTTTCATCAAGAAAGAAATAACCACGTAATTGACATTAAACTTGTCTGCATTTGAGTCTTATTCAAACCTAATAAAAACGATGTCTCATACACCTACAAAAGACTCTAGAATCGAGAATTTTTTCAACAGAGACAAAATACCTACTAAGTAATTAGAAATGCAACATATGGATAAGATAAAATTTTTTGGAAACAAGTTTATTTGGCACTACACATGGGTTTAAATTTTTATTCATTTTTAGCAAATTATGAAACAGTTCTTATTTTACAAAAACTTAGTAGTATTCGAGTTGATAACATTGTTCTCAATATTTAATGATTTAAGAGAAATGAGCAGGATTCCGGCCTAACACTGTATATATTTTACAAGAAACAATTGAAATAGAAAAGTGCGTGTAAAATAAATTTCTTACTTAAGTTGCGCCTAGACACTCGATTGTGTGTTACTGTGGATTTTTTTGTACGCCTGTTACATGTACCTGTACCTTGCTAAAAATTTTAAGAGAGAACAAAGAATATTCCAATATTAACTCGTAATATATGTTAACATCCGATATTGCCGAAATTTCGAACAATATGCTAAAAAAGTGCGTACTTCTAAATAAATACAATAAGAATGCATGATAATTACTTCGAGTGAAGTTGAGTCATATGAAGAGAAATTAAAACATACATTTTTAATATTTAATAAATAAGCAAGTCCTAATTTAAAAGGTTTATGAATATAAGCAATTAATATATTTGTCGGAAGAAGATTTTGTTTGCTATTGCAACAACTTTTATCGCTTCTTATTGCTTAAGTTGCTTATTTTCCTTTAACTGTTTTTACAATAAAATTAAGAGCCGTTTCGTTCAAGACAAAAATAAAATAATTTCAAACAAAATAACATTGTTGGAATGATGATGTAAATATATTTAAATATAATATATAAATAGGAAGTTTACGCTTTTCACGAAAACACCTTAAAACAATAATTTTAATGGAAAATAAGGCCATTATCATTGTGTAGATAATCACCCAAACACTCGGTCGCGTGCCCCAAATAAAAATAAAGCAAGCACGCCTTTGATTCGAAATCTATTATTTCAATGGAACATCAACAATTTAATTAAACGATTAGATATCCTTTGTGATTGCAGGATCGCGACGTAATTAATTTACGTGTTGCAACCACATTGAAACCGAGCTCAGTAAATACAATAATATTTTTATTTTCATGCACCAGGACCGTAACGAAATCCCTGAGCTTCTTGCCGTTAATTTGTCCGAGTTGTTTGCATAGCGACAACTTTACAATTTGCAGTTTATGACGAAATGGAATGAAAGTGCGGTTCTTGCATTTAATTTGTATAACATAGATCGACTGTGGCACGCTCTTCTTCGTTTCGGCAAATTTTGTTGTAAAAAAGTCTCCAGTAGATATATTCCGCTGTGCACTGCTTCGGGCTTTGCTAAATAAATACAAGCGTTATGTATTTTGGGAACATCTTTCAAATTGGTTTCGCAATCGATAAAACAAGCAGTTTTAGTTTGGAAACACAATTACGACTGAGCACTCGCGGATTGTTTACACACAGCACTATGAAAATTTATTCAAAACTAGTTCACATTTTGTTAATTGTGTACACATTACGTGCAAAAAATGTTGCAAAAATTTAAATGCCGTGAATGTTTGTGTTGCATACTCAAACAGCAATTGCAACAAAACCCAAAAACGGCAAAATTACACAAATCACAAACAGCGACTAAATATTGCTAAAATGTCAAAGTCGAAGTTGGAGTGGTTATCCAAACCGAAAGTGGCATTTTATATAAACAACGCCACTTCTGGAATAAGGGTAATCAAATGTCACGCACTGCATAAATTTTACGAATCCTCAACCTCCCCCAATATAAAACCCAATGCGGCTCAATAAATACGACAAATTTCAGCTGATCAAGCAAATCTGCCCCATCTCGCGTACTCGAGACATAGGATATTAAATTTTTATAGCCGTCACATCGAATTTATTAAAATTGGCTCGCGCGCAATTATAACAGGACCAGAAAGACTTCAAGCAATTGCACAGATTTCAGTTTTAATTTCAAATCTCTTCGAAGTGAAATGCTTGAATTTGAAATATTAAATCATCCGGCAGATCTCATAGAAACTGCGTTATAGTGAGCTTTTGGAAGCTATTACTTCGACAAACGCAATTCCAAAGCTAAGGACTTTCAGTGATATTTCCACTAGTGCGAATTATTCCGCCGAGCTTTCCCTTCCAAACGATGTTTACCTTGTCCTTTGTATAGTGAAGAAGATTAATATATTTAGTGGAAGAAATCGGCGACGATTTATTTGGAAGGGTTCGATTTCGGTTTCTAATTTATCTGATTTTGCAGATTTATCTCGCACGCATCTGCGTATCAAGCGTAAAAAAACTAACGGAATCTAATATTAATAACGAAATAACGTTGAGATATATGGTCACGTAAATGCGAACTCCGCTTAATGCATTATTAATGAGGGAAACACAGAAAAAATGTTGATAAACTAAACACGCCCTTTTTGAAGACATTGCCATCAACCGCTACGTCGTGTGTTTTCGAAACATAAAAAAAATGTGCAAAACAACTTTGCATGACGATGCATAGTTGCAGTAGCGAGGAAATCGCAAATAAATATTACAATTTGAATGCTGTTACAAATTTGTTTTTAATCGCACATCCTTTCAGATGCACCATCGATTTTAGTTTTGGGATATGTACCCATATTGTCACATGTTCAGAATAAGAAGTGACGTTTTATTATTGTTAATGGCTTGGTTCGGACATACAATATCAAGTGTTAACTTAAAACGTGCCAAGTTTAAAAATAAGTAAACTCATAACGATGGAAATACACTTTCATTCTTCTGGAGTGAGTTTAGTTTGCATTTAACGTTCTGACACTGGTCGGTCTCATAGCCTCTTCTCACGGAGATATTTTCAGTTAAGCTCGACGTTAAAATCAAATATTATTTCATTTTAAGAGAGTTTTTATTCAATTTGAATGAAAAAGGTAAAGAAAAATTTTGAAATTAATAAAAACCTTTACTGGAATTTGTTTGAGGAGTAGAGAAATTGTAGCGAGAGAAACACGGCGGGGCAAACCTTAAAAAGTTGACTCTGGATTAGTTTTAGATTCAACAAATAGTTTACCACAGCTGCATCAGTGTTTATTGACTGACTTTGATCTCGTTGCTTTGGTCTCGGACTGTTTAACTTGACAGTCTAAGCTCTTAGTAGAATCGATTTCGGAGGCAAATTTGCAAGGGGAATATACTCGTAATAAGCTTCATAATATCACAACTTCGGTGGCTTGAAAGGCCAATCAAATAAAAATCAGCAATCTCGAATAAAGTTATAATTAAAGAACTAAGGCGTTGTAGAAACACGAAGCGAAAGAAAACAGCAAAAACTTTAAGAAATAGTTTCACAAATGAACATGCACATAAAACAACTTTGTATAATAAAAAACTCACAATATAACCCAAATGATGCAGTGTCAAATCAAGAAAAATCCAATAACTAAAAAAATTATCCCGGCGCCTCCACCAATATGCAGTCTACTTTAATTTGACTAGTAGAGCAAAAATATAACAATTTGATCAATTTGCACATTAAAATGTTACAATTCTAGATAGTTTAATTACTGGTTAAGTTATTATTATTGAAGTCATCAATGTTGGCAATAATTTTTACGGCCCTCATAAAGTGCGTACAAATCATAAGGATTCAGAGTAGGCCTTGGAATCTAAATTTTGTTTAATTTTTTTCAGTGTAAACTTTTGAAACTGTCAAATCATGGCATTTGACAACATCTTTCAATCAAAAGGTTGCTCAATCGACGTCTAAACTGACTCCAGGAGATGTAATTCATTAAAGAGTCATTAAAAATATCTTATGCATCGTTTCCGAAACGGTTGTCAACCTAAATCTTAATCTCAAATTTCTCCTTTTTGAGATTAACCGTTTTCTACACTCAAACGATTTCCAAAGTAATTCCATGGCCTGCTATAAATCTTTTTTGTACGCACGTTACAAGCGCTTGCTATATTCGATCATTTTAATCATTTTAAATCCATCATTATTATTTTAGATCCACCTTTCATCGTTCAATTTTCAAATTCTATTTAGTACTACGAGCTTCATTTCAGGTGATATTTAAACATCTTCTAATCTGCGTTGAGGCTCTATTTAACAATTTCTTGACTAACTGCGAACTCTCTTAAGTTTTTATGAAAATCTTAGCCCTTCATCATATGTTCGTCATATAATCCCTGTAGCTTATTTAGAAATTTTACACTCTTTAGATTACAAACTTTGAAGACTTTCGTCTAATTATTTTTTATGAACTCTCTCCGGACTTATTAGATACGTTCTAGATTGTCTTTAAAACTGTCTTACGCTTCCTTTAAGCCACTGTTATTAAATTGTTTGGATATTTTGTTTTGTATTACGTATTTTCAAATTCTCTCGACCTCTTTGATCATATTCAGTTTTTTTTAAGGTCTTTAATTATAAGCTTTGCAGACTTTCTTTGAGTCCTCTTAAACTTTCTTTTAGACAGTTATGAGGTTGTGCGTGATATTAAATACAGAAAACATTTTTTAATTATATTTTTGATTTTGCGTTCTATTCTTACTAGACATCTGTTATACATTTTTTGGTATTAGTTGTCTGATTTGCTTGAAATGCTAATTTCCGGCGACGGAACACTATATTAAAAGCTGAGAGAGAGATGGAAATGAAAATGCAATCATCTGCTCTATTTATGCTTCTTAGTAAATTTATTGACATATTGAAAAACAAAAATAAATCAAAATCAGAATAAAGAAGCATTGCTCCTTTTTAAATTTAAATTATGAAACGGTATCGATTAGTCATTCAATTACGAAAGAACTAGCTTCCAGTTGTACTAAAATTAAATTATTACACCAAAACTGACTGAAAGTAAAAGATGGCTTTTATGGATTCACTCAAGCGGCTGTGTTTAATTCACAATTGAACATCTTACAAGATGTGACAACTCCAGGTTTCCAACAAACGGATGTGTCTGCCAATCACAAAACATTTCCTTCTTCTCCAAGAATAATTTACACAACTCTGACAATTTTGTTCCACAAATGTCCAGTTCGATTTAATCGGAAGCGTTTTGACCTTGCACTTTCTTTAATTTATTTCGAATTACGTAAGCGGCACGTGAATTTCGATTAACTTTACTTTCAAAAAATAGTTCTTGGCCCGTTCTCATTTTCAATACCGTAAACTGATTATATAAAAATAACCTTCAGCGCAGAGTTTTGTTTGTTGTAAAATTTTTTCAGCAGAAATCGTTTGCAAATTTATAAACTAAGCGCTAGTGTCTTGTTGTGCGTAACTTGCATCAAGATTCCTAAATATTCGCTAAGAAAATATGATAAAAATGAGTTTCCTGCTTAGTATGAAGTAACGCAGATTTTCACGAGTAGATGCCTCTGAGTGCGCCCGATTTGCAACGATTCTTTGTAAGTTCAAGTAAATGGTAGTTTTCGGACTAATAATTAGAACTCCGATTGATTGAAAATGAGCGAATTAATTATTGAATATAAATAATTAACACTAAATAATAATAAGCAATAGCGACATTTTTACTTCAGTTTAATTCACTTATGTATAAAATGTGGTTTAAAAAAATATAACAAAAACATTTTTTTAGTCAATTAATTATTGTAAATCAGTAGGAATGAAACATAAGTTAGACTGGTAAAGCACTCACTCCGTCATAAGTTTTCCGTTTTTAAATTACGCCAAGCTAAATATTTGCGTTCCAAATGGAGTAAAGAGTCTATTTAAATAACAACAGTTTAATACGTCTGTCGTATTACAACTTGGCCGCATTTTCCAATAAATTTATTTGCTCGATTCTAAAGAGGTAATTGGTAGTCGCATCAAATGCCTCCAAACCACATTCTAATTGCTATTCAAAATCTGTAGAGATCTGTGGAAGATCAATAAAACGTGCATTGGAACTGATAATACATGCAGTACGTTCCAAATTACAGTTTTTAAAGACACATATTTGCTTGAAATTTAATTAAAACTGTTGCAAGCACACACAAGCATCGCACCTCCTGTGTTGATACCCCAAGTCATTTATTTTTAGCTCTTTATTAATATTGTAAAGATGAAGCGGTTAACCCGACACATTCACCAAATTGTTGTTATAACGGTACAATATCGTATTTGTATACCTTAAAAGTCTTATTGGGGTATTAAAATAGAGTCCGAGGGCGGTACAATTAATGCGCGAGGGGAATTGGGAGCCGTTAGTTAAATGTGGCAACTAAAAAATAAGTACTTACCAATGTTGAATTCACTCGGAAACAACTGGAACGCCTTTGCACGATTTGCTAATCACTCGGCTAATCACTTCACGAATGAAAATGTGTTTTGCCGTGGCCGCTTACAAAAACTGTTTTGAGTACGTAGTTATCGCTTCGTTTTTTGCATCCCGAGTTGAATTCGTATACTCGTAGTTTAATGTAGGTTTGTTAGATACAAATATTTGGATTCAGTTTTAAAGTGATTTGTTAACATTATTTTTTGTGACTTAATTGTAATTATTACAATAGTAATTTCAAGACTAAAAAAAATAAGAGAACCACATTATACGTTGGAGCCAAAACCGAATTTTTTAAAAACGTTTATATTTATAATTTGCATTTAATATTGTGAATAGAAATTGCAATATTAGCATAGCTCTGCATATAACCAAATGACTCATTAATATAATAAAACATCATTTTGGAAATTTGATACAATTTTTCAATAATCTTCTTAGTCGGCTCCAATTCGCCCAAGTTCTCCTATGTTATGCAAATGAGGCCAAAATTATATTCGAGTACATGAAAAAAACAAGAATGGAAATTCTGATAAATAGTTTCACAAACAATTTAGGTCCGGTATTTTTATTTCCGAATATACAGTATAATAATAGCATAATATTTTAGTATTTTATAATGCAAATAAGATATCCGTCAAAAGATATCAAATATTGTAGGATAACTCCAGCCTTTATTCGTGACAACTAAATTCATAAAAGTATTGTTGCGATATCTTAGCAGTTCAAAGTTCATTAGAATATCTAATTATCATTACATTCATGATTGCTCAATATATTTAGCAACATTCGTTCTAAAAGTTATAGTTGCATTAAAATTTCCAAATTCAATGCTTTTATTTATTACGTTTTATATCTTCTCGTTCTTGTTCCTCATCTAATTATTTTTGTAATTTTCTTTCCCTTGAAGCAAAACAGAATTTCTCTAGAAAATAATTTATTCACAAGAGTGGAAGCTGATGGTTTCTAACATGTATTGTAATGTAATTCATTTAAAGAAATAAAATTTATTAAGTTGTATGTTTTTTCAGATTTTGTAAAGTTGGTTGTTTTTGAAATTTTTGCATATTTCTAATGATACAAACACTACCACGCACTAAACACATATATGTCAGTAGAGTAAACGTATTTAATTTGTCAATACATTTGTGATACTTGCAATAAAGTTTTTTGAAGGTATCGATTTTTGTCCAAGTAACCAGGCGGCCAATAGCTATTTATAACAAATTCAAAGGTGAAAAAACGATTCTGATTTATTCGACCGTCGGATAACTGTATTCATCAGTACTATATTTATTCATAAAGGAAATTACCGGGCCTAGAACGAACATATTGTTCTCTCTAATGCAATTATTTATAAATTTTATTTTTAGTTTTGAGTTAGTTTGATTTACAGTTTTTGTTTTTAAAGTACAAATTGTGTACATTTTAAAATATGAAATGGTAGTTCATATAATTATTAGAATAGAATAGAACAAATAAACAATATTATTGTACAATTTAAATTACAATACAAATAACAATACAAAGACAGACCAAATAATAATTTAAAAATCAGTTTAGACCGATTGATGTAATTTTGGAGGTCGCTTAAAAAAGCTCATGTGGAGATATATGATTATTTAAGAATTGTTTTTTGTATTTTTAATTTTGGAATGGCATAATCGTGAGTTTTGTTGAAAATCCTAAGTATTTATTATATTACATTCATTCCATATTGTATAATTTACAATACAATACAAATACAAATGAAATAATAATTAAAAATTAGTTTAAGGCGACTAATTTAATTTTGCAATTCGATTAAAGAGGCTGATGTGAGTTTATGCTTATTTGAGATTTGTGTTTGAAGTAAATCCAAAAATTAAACATTTGTGGTAGTAAAATTGTGTGCAAATCAGAAAAATAAGGATTTATTGCCCCGGCGCCTCCACCAAAACGCGGCGTGTAATTTTTAAAAGCAGTAAAGTATAATCCTTATAATTTCAGCAATGGGGCGTCGAAAGCCTTTAGGCCAAATGCAATTATGTAATTTAAGATAATAACGCATCCCCCGCAACTCTCAGTTGTTTTTGTTTGTACGTCAAACAATTTTTGCTTCGTAACGGAGTGAATGCTTTCATTTAAACAAATACGTGTGTGGAGGAAAGATGTAGATATAATGTGACCTAAATGCTAATTTATGAAGCAATAAAGTGGTGATGGCCGAATGAAAAGCTTGGTAGAAATTAAAACAAAGGTTTATTCGCCAAGATTAGGTTGGAAAAATTTAATAATGTCAGACCGGTAACTGAAAAGTTATGACAGGATTAGGTAAGACATGCCGAACAGAGGGTCTGCCGTTTGCACGTCATCAATTTTCAGCGGCTTGCAGATGCGACCTGCCGTTTAAAATTAGCATTTTCCGAAACTGGAAACGATGCAATGTTTCCAGTCTACAGGGCGCTAATTGTCCGGACGAATTCGGTCGGATTTCCTGTGAAAACACGCCACCATTTTAAGTTAGTGAGTCAGAAAAAACATGTCATCGAATCGGTGCTCACTCTCATCTGTTCCACTGAAATGACTGACAAATATTGCAAAATTAAACGAGCGATTTATACGTTTGAGCGACAAAACTGCATTTTACATTTATACACACCGATAGCTCGGGGTTAGCGTCCACGTCGCTGTGTTTAAATTATGTAAACGAGCGAGATGTGCGGGGATTCCAACAAATTCTCGGTACATTGAAAAGAGAAAATCGTTTTGAATAGATCATTGAGCTTTACAAACCAAACCCATTTGCACTATTCCATAAATTTGGCCACGGGCGAGCTACAGCTCGTACCGAAGAGGCACTCACTAATTCATCGTCTTCGCTAACAAAGCTAACAAGTGTTAAGGTATGGCAATTAAAGCCAAACGCTACGTACTCCCGTTACGGATTTAATGACTCCAGAATACTACTCATACTGTTAATACCCCCAGGAATAATTTTAATGCAAATTTACTTCTTATATTAGTTTTACTCGACTTCTTTCACCTCACCTCCTAAGGTTTTCAAGCCATCTGATAAATAAGCTATACGTTCATCGAAACTCGAGACACCTTCGCAAGTTGTTCTTGTATGATTCATGTTGTGTGCACTGCGACTGCAGCATTTCATTAATTCTACTTAACAATACAAAGTTTCATAAATTACGCTACTAGTGTTTTATAATAAATCACCAAGACGCTTTTGTAATGATTTACGATCACAAATCGTACAAAAATGGCACGTTATTATCTTAAATTACATTGTATTTTTGTAGTTATTCAACTTTGACGCTCAAAAAAGTGTAGCAAAATTTCACCTTGAATTGGAGTAATTTGAAATTAAGTTCTTTGGTAAAACCGTCTCGGATACAATACATTAGATACATTCAATGTCTTCTTCAATAATTTTCGTCTCATAGTGTCAGTTTCATTTGACAGTTTCAAAAGTTTACAGTATAAAAAATAAACTCCATGGTCTCCGTTTTACACACAAAACTAACCTAATTGAGAAAAATGATAGCAAAAATTAAATTTCCAGGTTCCCTTAAAAATAAATAGATATTAAATAAATTGGATATTTTTTCTTATTTTTATATTGCAACATTTATTTGCAGGGCATATAAGAAACCAAGGATGTGGAAATGGCTATATCGGAAACAATGTGAAATTTGTATAACAGGAGTAATAAAGAAAAAATTCGGATTCGCGTAAAATTGGTGGTTTTTACGTTTTTCATTCTCCAACATTTCTTTTCAGAGTACAGCAAAATAGATAAGGGGGTTTGAATTTGATATAATGTCAAAAATTATAACAAAATTGTGGGTAAGGTACTACAACAGGTATTTGCCAGTTTAAAAATTAATAATGCGAAGATGCATTCGACAGTAGTACGTTTATAGCTTTCTTCATCGATCGTAATATTAAAAGGCCTAAATTATATATTAAAGGACAGTAGCACTACCAAAAATACATTAGTCCTAACTTTTTTAATATCTATCGAAATCATAAATGGTTTTTACTATACGATTTGTAATTGTTTTCTAAATCACGCTTACTTGAAAATAACGTAATTTAATATTAAAATTAGGCCCAAGAATTTGAGCAAGCGTGATTCACATGAAAATTTTGGATAAACTTACACGAGTTTTGCTAATTTTAAACAAATAAGTCTGGAAATAGAAGGAATTTCCATAAATCGCTTAAAATGCATTGAGTGCTTTTTTTATGAATCAAAAGTACGGTTTTAATTACTAATTAATTATGTAAGATGAGTGTTCGTATTTTCGTGCGCGGGATTTTTTATTTTACATAGAAATATGTACAATACTATACTAATAATCCCATGTCCGGAGCGCTCTTAATGCATGATTTCGTCTAAGAAATCGTTAAATAACGTAGATCATTAATGTATGATTTTTCATTAATGAATGATTTTTTCAGTGGTAACTATTATTTTACAAATAAAATTTTTGAATCACATTGTTGTCTTTTAAAAAAGATTCAAAAAGTTTACGGTCAACGAAAAATATTGTAATCAACTCGTATGTCATTGGGCGATTAATAATATCGACAGTTAAAGGCACATTTTTTATTTCAGAATGGTATAGTCGTGAGTTTTGTTGAAATTCTAGGTATTTCAGATATTTCCTTCATTCAATATTGTCTAATTTCTCTAAGTTCTCTAAGTTATGAATACATATTTGTGTACAATACAAAAAAAAATTATATCATAATTAAAAAATCAGTTTAGAGCGACTGATGTAATTTTGCAGTTCGCTTAAAGAAGCTGATGTGAGTTTATGATTATTTGAGATTTGTGTTTGAAGTAAATCCGAAAATAAAACGTTTGTGGTAGTAAAATTGTGTGCAAATCAGACAAATAAGGATTTATTGCTAAGTTGCCCGGCGCCTCCACCAAAACGCGCCGTGTACTTTTTAAAATCTGTAAGATATAATTCTTATAATTTCAGCAATTTTAGGCCAAAAGCAATTATGTAATTTCAGATAACAACGCATTCGCTCCGGAGCGTTCTTAATGCATAATCTCGTCTAAGAAATTGTTAATTAATGTAGGACATTACTGTATGATTTTACATTAATGAACGATTTTCCATTAATGATCATTTTTTCAGTGGTAACTATTGTTACTACCATAGGTAACAATATTATTTAACGAATAAAATTTTAGAAGCAAATTTGTGTCCCTTAAAAAAATTTAAAACGGCCAACGACAAATATTTATGCAACTCGTATGTTAATGGGCAATTAATACCTAATATCTACAATTAAAGACAGTCACTCGCTTTAAACAGTCTCAATTATTAATCGCTTTCTTTAACATTTCAATTAACTATTAAATAATGCAGAGTATGTATACCTTTAATATTGTAAAAAAATGGAAGAAGCAATTTCTTCCCAAAAAATAAAGAAGTTCTTCTATGTATATAAACTTATTTCCAAATCCGTCTCCTCACCCTGTAATAGGGTAAGTTAAATTAAGTTTTTATTTTATTTCTGAAATTTGGCGATTCATAGAAGAATTAAATTTGGGATGTAACTTTACCATATGAAAGCCTTTCCTGCAGAAATATTTTTAATCGACTACTACCCTTGTTGAAAAGAGCAATCCGTAACAAGCTTTTCATTGTATCTTTTTACAGAGTTAAAAGTAAAATATTTTTGATCATATGCTACCCTCGAAAGGAGTTAAAAATTAAAATCCTTAGTGATCCTTAGTAAATCCTTTTACTGAGTCACAAACTTCTAAATAAAAAAATTATGTTTAACAACATGGCTTACTTAAAAATCTTTCTGTCTCTTGCATTTTTTACGTAAAATATACGGTTTTTAAGAAAAATTCAAAAAATACTAAACACATTTACAAAAATTGTTGAAAATGAATACAAGCTTCTATCCTGCGACGCATCGATCCATTCCTCCATATTTTGAATTGAAGTCGCATAAGGAAAAGAAAAAATTTGTTTGTAATTTAGTTTTTTACTCAAAATCGGTAAATTTTACAAAAAAATGCACGAGACAAAAAGTTTTTGAGCGAGCCAAACCTTGAAACGGCATTTTTAATGCAAGTTTGTAACTCAGTAAAAAGACCACTAGAGGTTTTCATTTTAGCTCACTTCGAAGGTGTAGATAATCAAAAATAATAATTTACATACCAAATTTCGTTTTTCTATAAATCTGAAAATTTGAGAATAGAAATAAAATAAAAACTGAATTTTAACCTACGTGGTTACAGAGGCATAACTCCGATGGAAGATGATTTTGGAATTCATTTTTATTTTATTAATTTTTTGGCAAGGATTTGCTGCTTAACATTTTTTGCAATATTACAGACACGCTGTAAGGTAAGAAGTAGAAAATAGTGATTTGTCTTTATAAACTGTATTATACGCACGTTAGAATATTATTTCGGTAATGAACGCAAATTTATTTATTTTGTAAACTATTACGACGCACTCGCTTTTGTACGAGAAATAAGAAATGTTTGAATTTTCTCTTAACACGTTCCACATTTGCCAACAATTTATTAATTCGGTTACGAGAGAAATAAAATTCTCAGATCCGTGCTCGTAAAGCGAAATTTTCAAATGAAATAGACATCGAATGTGAAAAGTGCTTTTGTTTGAGAATCGGGCTCCGATATTATTGTGCTTTTTCCGTTCCACTAAATGCATAAGGCGTTCAGCAACAGACAAAATCCATTTAAGTCCTTAATATGAAAATCCACCAGCTAATTCGTTAGTCGTGTACATTAGTGTAAAAAAGGTTATAAATTTTGGTCAAAATAATGCGCGCAAAGTCCCATGTGCCGCTCTCCCTAGGAAGTCGTAAGTCGGTGCGTCTAAAAGATTTATGAAAGCTCTCAATGCAGAAACTTAAACAGAAATATTCGCATAAATCTTAATCTCATTGGCAGTTTCACATGGAGTTTATGACCGCTGATAACTAACGCGTAGCCCCAAGACAAACCCCAACACGACGCCTTTTTATTTGCCCAATCATTGCGCAGACAAATACAATTTACGATTATCAAACAGCAATTGATTAAAACGTGATGGTGAAATGAGCGAGTCACGTAGAAAAATCAAAAGTACCATCATAGGTGGAGGAGGCAGCATAATCGTTGGCGGGAGGCGGACCAAGTTCCCCGTATAAAAGCGATGGTGCATGGAACCGCTTCCCGAGTATCCCGAAAGTCCTGTTGCGCTTCCAGACTCGCACACCCAACAGGCGCAACAAGTCCTTCCGCGTTTCAATCCGCTACAAATTGATTCGTGTGATGTGCCCCAAACAGATTATGTCACCCTTGCCCGTTAAACTCGCCAAAATTACAGTTGTGGTGATTTTTTTCTTCTTCGCCGAGTGTGCGGCCGGTGAGTTCAACGCCGCTTTGTTTGTGACGCAATCGTGAACGCCAATTTGCAACTTCGACCGTGAATAATGCACGAGCCAATTATCAAAAATTATCAAGCGCGGATGTTTGCATTTTGCGCCCGTTTCGCAGTGTTCTATTTGTTCAACAGATGTTTCGCTAGCAGATTTTAACATATATTGGGCAAATATTGTGGCAGTTGCCAAAATATTACCCTAACGCTACAACAACTCGAAACTCATCGAAAACGGGCACCAAGTGTAGTAAAACGCCAAATTACTCAGTTCGTAAACTTTAAGTTACTATTTAGCGATTCCCGATAGGAGTGACGATTAAATTATCTTAATAGCTCTAAAGAAATATTTGTCGTCTCATAATCACACTTCCGACTCAATTACCACGACTGTCGTTCGTAACTGCACCGTTCAGTGTGTTTTTAACAATTTGTTTGTCTTCAAACACTTTTTAATGATTAATATTGACAATGAGCCCAATTTTTAATTTACTTCTCCCCGCTTCCAGTGTTTACAATTGTAGGCATGTCTGAGATTGTAATTTTTTCTGGTGTTTGTCCAATTTTGCCTGTAATTAACCCAACCAATTCGCGGAACGCCCATTACTCGTAATGAATTATTCGATTAGAAGAATTCATCCGGTTTGTTGACAAAGCTTCGGCGTACAAAGGTGTGCGAATGAGGAAATTGATAACGCCGAAGTAATTATTTATTTACTATATTCCAACGCGTGTTCAAAGCACTTTTTAATTGAAATCTCTTTTACAGGCTCTTGTCTGAGTTACGGACACGCGTGTTGGGGTGGTAAATGTCGTTTGATCGCCCTGAAACCCCGTTTCATCGTTTCATTTTTCAGCACATGGCAAACGCGCATCGAACACTAACAACCCCTTAACACCCTTAACCCTTAACAAAAATTCCAAGTGGTTTTTGTCGAAACTGATGCAGACACCGTTCGAGCTGCGTTTTGGCACGGACTTGGACGCGTCGACGAGTCAACAACTTTTCTCGGACGCTCAAATGGAAGCGGAGCCTTTGAAAGGGTTAGTAATCCAATTTTAGTTAAGCAAAACCGCCGAGCTAATTCGTGAGAATGAAGCCGGGTTTTTCTTGCATCGATTGGCGAGGTGCCCTGTGTCAAAGTCGACCACCGAAAGTCCCCTGTAATTAGACTCAGCCGGTGTTTGGTTTCAGACAAGAGGAGTTCAGAAATCTGCAAGAAGCGTACGTGAACGAGGAGAATGCGCCATTGGATGATGTCTACCCCCGCACGCGCAAGTTCAAAATGCAGAAGTTTCTGGTAAGTCCCCAGTGAGGAATTCGTGGCAGTAAAACGTTCTTGCAGGACAAGCGATCGACGAAGATGATTTGAAGCGTTGCAGCACATTGACTCCCCCTTAAGGTTTCTGTCTCGTTAATGAATTCATTAATACTGTAAACTGACTGGCAAAATTTGTGATTTGTAAATAAATCGGTCTTAGGTCTTGTCAACGTGGGCTGGAATGACAAAACCTGAGGCCTTCAACGTTCGTGTAATCTGAGCCCTCTATGTTAATCCAAGGAGACTGTGAATCATTTACTACTCATAATGCTTGTTAATAAATTATTTATGTAAATCAACAACCGGCATCATTAAAACGATTTTATTTATTACAAATTTTAATCCTGCCAATGGGCTAAATCCACGCGCGGAATCTCCCAGCTATCACAGTCCACAAATGCGTTGCTGCAAGACAAAACGAGTATTTGAACGAACAAATTTGCAAAACTCACCCTTGCACACCTGGCATTTTAAAAGCATTGTATCCCTGTCTTACCAACAAACTTCCGTCGCTGTTATCACAAATTAAACGACTCATAGACGCTTTCCTAACTTCCGCAAGTTGATCTGGAAAACGAGTTAAAAAAGCACGACTTGTTTGAATAATACCTGGCCTAAACGCTCCAGGATTGATTTTGGGGTCGTGTTCGAAGAAGTATCTGTCGCCAGTTTTGAGTCTAGAAAACTGGTCGGCTATAATGTCTCTAAAAGTAGGACCAACTATGCTTTCTGGAGCGGGCTTCTCCAACAATCCACCAACCCAAAGATCGATATCATCGACTGATGCATAAACACTCCTCAGTTTATCTGCCAGCTGAAAATTGAACAGTAAAAACGGGAAGTAGCGAACGTTACAACAACCTCGGGACTTAACTCTTCAAAAGTCGTAAGACGCGGCAGTCCCACGAGTTCTCTGTAGTCGTTGTAGGGTCTCAGACCATGATCCCGTCCTCTTTGGATATTCAACGAAGCTATGTCTATTCCGAAAGGATTTCCAGCGCGGAACATGTATCGTGTTAACTGAAAACTCCAGCTGAAAAATTGACGATTTTATTTATTAAACTCACAGCTTCGTCCACGTTCTGATCGACTTGCTGAATGGGTTGCGTGGTCAACGTGCTGAGGAGCTCATCCAAGAAAAAGAATTTGCGCATTCGATTCGGCTGAAACATGGTCTCTGGGATAAAAATCATCTCATTCATTCTCTTCTTCCCAAATATTCTAAAACCAATCATTAGCGTTACAAACCGAGCAATGAAGTGTAGCTGTAGCCATTATACACAAATTGAACCGTTCTACTAAAAAATATGGGTGATTTTTTGTGGTCATACGATTTTAAAACGATTTTCTTTATGTAAAAGCCAATTCTATATTTACAAAAGAATGCAAATCTTACCGTCATGTAATCAGTACATTATATACAGAGTGATTGATTTAAGGCGGCCAATTGAATTTTTCCTACTTCCCACTGAGATAAAAATTTGAATTTGGCAACCGACCAATAACCGAACCTTTCGAATTGAAACAAAATACTGCCATTATTATACCGCTTCCCTTTTCTCCGAAAATGACAGCAACTTTTTAATTTTGAATGGCAGTCCTATTTTTTAAATAAATATTCGGGTTCCACTTTATACGAGCTTTTCATCGAGCCTAATTACGTGGGGCTACTTGCCACGTTCATCAAGATAAAAAAAATTGTTGAAAAATGGTCGACAGTGAACTACTTCAAAAATTAATAACTCCGAGTCCGTTTGATATTCAGGGGTAGAAAAAACTCCGTTTAGTAGACAAAACTACTGTGCCTATCAAATATAAGACAACTATGTGATTAGAAAAAATATTTTTTCAAATCTGGGGTAAATAAAGTGCCAAAACTCAATTTTGTCAAATGTTTAGTGATACTATTCGATAAAGAATAAAATTACCAACAATAAGCATGTCCTATACCTAGCTTGGGCAATTTTGAAGATATTACGGGATTTCTCCCAATACCGGGTGAAATGTAAACATTGCAAAAGTTTGAAGTTTGGACCAATCTGCGGAGAGAACCTCCCGATTTGATATAATGGTTATAACATGTGTACTCTAACAACATTTAGAGATAAACTTGTCCGTTTCCTTCTTCGCCAACTTTAAAATAAATTATTCCACATTAGCTGTTTTTTCATTTGAGGTTTCATAACCCACTTCTGGTAAATAAAAAATAATTTATGGTAGTCACGTGAATCTGAAAAATTCAAGTTCGAAGGAGCTATTAAATAAATCTATCGAAATTGAGAAGTAAATTTTGTAACACGGCCCTGAAAAGTCCCAAAATCTATAAAGCCAACCCATTTTATTGTAGGATAGATTTTCCGTAGCTTTAATTAAAATCATAAAATCTCTCTAAAAAGGAACGTTTTAGTGTAATTTTGATCACAATTGGTTTAAAATTCATGTATGTGTGAATAAAAAACCATTTCTTGTTTTTGAGGAAAAAATGCAAGATTAATGCCAAACCAAAGGCTAAATTGTGAATAGGCCAGTAGTATATAGTCAAAGATCTCTTCTTAGTGATTTACGGCGATACGTCTCCCAAATTTAAAAACTGTTTTATTTTAGGATGATCCGGCGCAAATGTGTTTATTCCGGCTCATGTACAGTTATTTAGTAACGGTAACTAAGGACACCCAGTAAACACACAAACGTTTATTAAACGTTTATTTTTGACGTTGATTTAACGTTTTAATGTCCCTCGATTTAACGTTATTTGAAACCATTTTTCAACGTTTTTTTAACGTTTATTCAACGTCTTATTTGACGTTTATTTAACGTTATTTGAAACCACTTTTCAACGTTTTTTTAACGTTTATTCAACGTAAATTAGAAACGTTTTTTTAACCAAAATTAAAAACGTTTATTCAACGTTTTATTTGACGTCTATTTAACGTTTTAATGTCCCGCGATTTAACGTTATATGAAACCACTTTTCAACGTATTTTTAACGTTTATTCAACGTAAATTATAAACGTTTTTTTAACCAAAATTAAAAACGTTTATTCAACGTAAATTAGAAACGTTTTTTTAACTAAAATTATAAACGTTTATTCAACGTAAATTAGAAACGTTTTTTTAACTAATATTATAAACGTTTATTCAACGTAAATTATAAACGTTTATTCAACGTAAATTATAAACGTTTTTTTAACCGAAATAATTTATATTATTATTTTATATTTTTATTCAACGTGTTTTAAATGGAAATTAAAAACGTTTATTCAATCAAAAATATGTATAATTTATTTACAAATTACAATACCAATAAACAAACGCCAGAAATCATCAATGAAATAGTACACAGTAAGATTTCACTTGGAGGTGCTTTTCTCCGAAAAGATCAGGGTGGTCCTGTAAATTCCGAGAAAGGCCTAGAGCTGTTGTGAAAAAAAGCGGTCGCGGGTAACATTCGAGTGACGTAATCGATTGCAGAATAGATGTGATTGCAAGTGTGATTGCTGTGACAAGAAATAGTTCCACCATTATATTCCCTGTACTGCCGTAGTCCATTAGTAAGTTGTACCAGGGCGCGGCCTCTTACGTTCCTTTTTGGAACTAATAAATGAATGAAAATAATGCATAAATAACCTATGTTTCAAGTGTTTATCAACGGTTATAAAAGGTTCGCTGGTATGCTAGTATCTAATTAGATGGCACTAGAATGGCAGTTTAATTACAAATTATATATTAATCTATTAATAAATATATTGATCAAATATACGTAATAGAAATGTGTTTAACAAATACGTCTCTAATCTATCTCTTATTATTATTTATTAACATAAATTTCAGTGAAAAAAGCGTTTCTAATTTACGTTGAATAAACGTTAAAAAAACGTTGAAAATTGGTTTATAATAACGTTGAATCTCGGGACATTAAAACGTTAAATAAACGTCAAAAATAAACGTTGAATAAACGTTTTTAATTTTGGTTAAAAAAACGTTTATAATTTACGTTGAATAAACGTTAAAAAAACGTTGAAAAGTGGTTTCATATAACGTTAAATTGCGGGACATTAAAACGTTAAATAAACGTCAAATAAAACGTTGAATAAACGTTTTTAATTTTGGTTAAAAAAACGTTTATAATTTACGTTGAATAAACGTTAAAAAAACGTTGAAAAGTGGTTTCTAATAACTTTAAATCTCGGGACATTAAAACGTTAAATAAACGTCAAATAAAACGTTGAATAAACGTTTTTAATTTTGGTTAAAAAAACGTTTCTAATTAACGTTGAATAAACGTTAAAAAAACGTTGAAAATTGGTTTCTAATAACGTTAAATCTCGGGACATTAAAACGTTAAATAAACGTCAAGTAAGACGTTGAATAAACGTTTTTAATTTTGGTTAAAAAAACGTTTAAAATTTACGTTGAATAAACGTTAAAAAAACGTTGAAAAGTGGTTTCTAATAACGTTAAATCTCGGGACATTAAAACGTTAAATAAACGTCAAAAATAAACGTTGAATAAACGTTTTTAATTTTGGTTAAAAAAACGTTTATAATTTACGTTGAATAAACGTTAAAAAAACGTTGAAAAGTGGTTTCATATAACGTTAAATTGCGGGACATTAAAACGTTAAATAAACGTCAAATAAAACGTTGAATAAACGTTTTTAATTTTGGTTAAAAAAACGTTTATAATTTACGTTGAATAAACGTTAAAAAAACGTTGAAAAGTGGTTTCTAATAACTTTAAATCTCGGGACATTAAAACGTTAAATAAACGTCAAATAAAACGTTGAATAAACGTTTTTAATTTTGGTTAAAAAAACGTTTCTAATTAACGTTGAATAAACGTTAAAAAAAACGTTGAAAATTGGTTTCTAATAACGTTAAATCTCGGGACATTAAAACGTTAAATAAACGTCAAGTAAGACGTTGAATAAACGTTTTTAATTTTGGTTAAAAAAACGTTTAAAATTTACGTTGAATAAACGTTAAAAAAACGTTAAATAAGAAACGTTTTAAAATCAACTGAAAATAAACGTTTAAAATTCAACGTAAAACCGTTTTTCAACCGACTAAACGTTTCCTCAACGTTTAATAAACGTTTAATGCGTTTTGTGTGTTTACTGGGCATGTTATATGTCAAAATCAGTATAAATATCAAAATGAAATGTTACCACCACACGAATTACTATACATTACATTAGTTATATTGGAACAATTATATTTATAATTTTTTAATTTTTCGCGCTGAAGTTCTTGACTTCACTGTCAAATTTCCACTGATTTTGACGTGTAACAAGTCCTTAATTACCGTAGATAAGCAACTGTACAAGAGCCGGAATAGCAACATTTGCGCCGGATTATCTTAGAAATTTAAGACGTATCACCGAAGTTCACTGACAAAATATTAAAAAGGCCTTGGTTATATAATACCGACCAATTCACGATTTTGTCTTTAGTTTTTTAAGTAATCTAGGATTTTTTCGCAAAACCAAGAAACCGTTTTTTGTTCTCACACATTTTAACCAATTACGATCAAAATGATATTAAAATACGTCTCTTTTTGAAACGAGATTTTATGATTTTAATCAAAGCTACGCAAAATCTATCCTACAATAAAATGTAGAGGTTCTTTAAATTTTATGACTATGTATTCATCTATCCTACAAGAAATATTTATAGGCCCTTCAAATATTGTGACTTTTAGAGCCGTGCTACAACTTTTACTTCTTAATTTTGATCGATTGAGTTGATGGCTCCTTCAAACTGGATGTTATCAGATCCACGTGAGTACCATGAATATGATTTTTTAACCACAAGAAGGTTACGAAACCTCTAATGTGGAATAATTTTTTAATCATTTTTAAGTCGGCGAAGAAGAAAACGGACAAGAATAGCTCTGTTGTTGTTGAAAAGCACATGTTAGAACCATTATATCAAGTTTATTTGTTTGTTTATTTGTTTATTTGCAAAGAATAGTTGCAAAACGGATGAAGTCAGTCCAACGACTAGTTTTTATAATCAACCAAACCAAAAAACACATTATACAGAATATAATACCGAACAAAATATGAGTAAAAAACTATTTACATACAGTAGAAGGAAAACAAAAATATATAAAATAAATACATGAAATCAGTCCCATTTCATATCAGTATCACCCTGCCTATTTAGAAAAAGCTATTTTAATGCTGATCGAAAAGAAATCATAGAGCCATAACGAGTGTAAAAATAATTATACTAATTGAAAAGTTTACAGCCACGAAGGAAAAATAATTTTCATATTTACTGGTGTTATGAATAGGAATGTAAAGTAGATCCTCATTTTTCAAATTGTTGCTGTGAAAATCAAGGTGCTTGCGCAACAATTCAGTTTTTGTAAAGTTCTCTGCGGTGATTTTGGGCGGTGCAACATGTTTACATTTCACCCTATATATATTGTACCGAATACATTACGATGATAAGTTTTACATCATTTGATAGATATAAAACGGGGCTTTCATCTAAAGAACCGTTTTGAAGTCGGATGACGACAAATAAAGATAGTAGATCCACATTTCTCAAATTGTTGCTGTGAAAATCAAGGCACTTACGCAACAATTCAGTTTTTGTAAAGTTCTCTCCGGTGATTTTGGGCGGTGCAACATGTTTACATTTCACCCTGTATATATTGTACCGATTAAATTACGATGATAAGTTTTACATCATTTGGTAGATATAAAACGGGGCTTTCATCTAAAGAACCGTTTTGAAGTCGGATGACGACAAATAAAGTTACACCTGTTTTAAAAACACCCAACATTTTGAGTGGAACGGTTCAGTTGTCCATCAGTGTATTTTGCAAGTCATTTCAAAGTCAGGTTGCGAGTAACTTACCTCAGTACCCCATCAACAATGGAGTGGCCAAACCTGAACGCGGCTGCTGCAAATTCGTTCGTCACCGAAGGCTCCACTGCTGGATCATAATCCTGAGAATACGCCGCTCCTTCTTCTAATTTCAAATGGAACTCTTCAAGAGCGGTGTTGCCTATAACCGCCGGCAGGAACTCTTTATAAACGATTACTTGCAGTTCAGCGATGACTATCTGTCTGGCTCGCATAAAAATCCGGTCGTCGTTCCAATGAGGATTAAGCGTTGCTAATTCCAACGCAATTCTGTTGTGTTCTCTTAGAAAAATCGTATGGACGGCAATCAACGAAATCATTTGATTGGTTCTGCTGTCGCCTGTCATATAACAAGCGGAGCTGTCTTCCTTACTGAGGCACTCATCCGCATTTGGTGTTAGGGGCAACATGTGGCGTCCAAAATCGTTGAAAACTCGCAAGGTTCCTTTTTCGAAGCTCCTCAATCTGTCTGTGTGTTCTGTTGTCGTGCCGTAGATGGAAGAACCGTCTATGAAAGGCGTCGCTTTGTTCATCTAAGAGAAGATTAATGGTTCAGCCGTTTGGTATACAACCTGCTGAGCGTATCCTAGAGTGCAGTCTTGTCTGGGCGCCAGCACCGATCGGACAAAATTCATACACTTTTGGTTGAAATTGCTATAAAAGAGATCTTGTGGTGGAATGTCGATGGCCATGCATGCGAAATGCCGCTCTTCGTGTCTGAGCTTCCCACTTCCGTTGTCCGTGCAGCAGGAAATTGCGCTACCATTGCCTACAAAAAGCAGTAGAATCGATTCTAAACCGGCACGAGCAGTACCAAATGAAAATTCAATGGAATGTGTGACTTCGTGCGTGAGGTACTGTCCGAATTGCATGAGCAAAAGAGTGTAGTCCAAGTTGTATTCACTTTTATCGGAAATTATAGTAGTACTGATTAGTCTGGGACTGGCAAGCTCGTGGCCTCGGACCGAAACGCGAGGTACCCAAATTCCTGCAATTTTCTTTAGTTGGGCGTAATTTTAGTGTGGTGGGTTACCGTCGCTGTAGCTTGGAGCCAGCAGTCTCGAGTAAGGAGTCATGGTTTGGCCCCAACCCGGATGGGCAAAGTTATTACAAGCGCCATCAATTCTTCTGTACTGGCTTGGAATTGCAGGACACTGAGGCGTTCGAGCACACGCTAATCCGAGAGGAGTCTCTCTCAAATTCTCATCTAAAACTCCAATTTCTAGTTGTTCAATGGTCAAACCTTGCCGGTTCTTGAAATCGCGTGTGGCCAAAGCGATTTCCATTGCTCGAGATGTTAAATCTAACACGTTAGATAAATCGCTTTTTGTTAAGAGTCGGAAGTTTCTGAAGTGGTCGTAACTGGGCGAGCCGGGAACCAAGACGTGACCGTCAGCAATAAGGACGTCTTCTCTACTTCTGAACTCTTTGACTTTTGCTTGACTCGTTCTAGCGATCAGATCCATGGTTTGGGGGTTCATTCGGACGGAGTGCTGACGCGCTCTCGACTTTTTCTCTTCAAGTGCTACACTTGTGTTGGTTTAAAGTAATTTTGCATTAAATATATACTTACTGGTGTGATTTTGGCCCGTGGAGCAACAAACACCGCCTCTGCCGAATTGGCTCGTGCATGATTCGCTTTTTTCGCTTCGTACATGTGCCGGACATTTTACAAAAGGAACGCAACCGGATTTTTCGGGACATACACCCGGAGGTTCGCGAGAGTGATTTATTTGATTGTTTTCCCGAAGAGTGTTGTTTGATAATTCATGAGGAGGATGCGAGCGGTGGAATCTTACGTGACTATATACATGATTGAACAATACACAAAGACAAAACAATTTATTTAAGCCGGCGAACTAGAAAGAGCGAAATTTCGATAATTAAAAAATCGTTTCAATTACAAACTGGGATTTTACCTTCATCGTTGGAAGCGTGCAGCACCGAAATGGCACGTGGAAAGAAAAATTTTTTGTTCAAACTTTTTCGGGCGAGGCGACGCTCCACCTGTCGACCGTCATAAATATTTCGTACAGAAATAAGTGAGAACGCTTAATTTAAATTACATATTTGTTTAAAGTTGATAAATCCAAAACAGATTTCTGAAATTTTAGTCCCCGGTTAACTGTACAGGAGTCGTTAGAATGTCTTTAAAGTAGAACTAGGCGGCAGGATTCGTGGCGAAATTTTCCCAAGCAAAGTTACAGATGACACCATCTGTGGACAGGAAATTGTCTTCGCGGTTAAAGTTTTCTGCATTTTACATTAATTTTGGAAAATTGTTGAATTAACTGTATAGAAAATTATCAGTTTCCAAAAAGTTCTCTTCATTGCTTAGTTCGTTATCGATAGTGAAGAGGATTCGTTAAAATTTCTTATTAGAACTGATGACTAAATACGCCTAAGCAATGCAACATATTAATAAACTCCAAACTAAAGAGTGTGGTGATTTCTTATCGCCCCTTTTAAATGTAATGTACTGTTTCCATGCGTTAGATATTTTCTGCATTTTTTTTATTAAATAGTTATTATATATTTTATGATTCGCAGAGGTTATCTAATCTTGAGGTGCTACCATTTTAAACTTATCACTAGTTTTTTTGATCTTCTTAGAATATTTCTTGCATCTCTTGGCCGTGTTCAGACTCATATTCTCGGCTTCAGATTCTTTTTCTGAATATAGTCTCTTATTGCTTATATATTTTATTTCTCTTCAATACTAAACCGAATCTTATGTGTATTCATTTACATCGTTAATTATACCCAATATTTACATTTTACCAATGAAATAAACACTGTATACTCAAACACTGGGATGTAGAAAAAATTAAACCCGTACAATAAGAAGGATGGATAACAACAAAGACTGCAAAAACTACACTTATACAGAAAAATATAAATATGAATATAAATAAAAATAAGTTAGACAGTTATAAACCCATGGAAATGTTTTAAAACTACAAGTATTGACAACAAAAACAACTTGCAAAATAAAAACAATATAACTATCAAATGAGCTGGTGGAGGGTTCGAAGAGATAAAAATTTAAGACAGGCTTAAAAAGAGCAAGTGGCGGAGCTTTCTAAACCATACAAATAATAAGAAATACTCTACATATAAAAAGCAGAAAAAAGTCATGGAATTAGTAAAAATAGCATAAGAAAAATCATGGGTAAAGTTTGGAAAAAAATGAAACAGGATAGCTGCGGAAACCTGAAACTATTATTTAAGATACTAAGAACACTAACAAAAGGCAAACAATACAGATGCAACTACGTAAAATCCAAAAAGTTAGAATATTACAGAATGATGTTAATATAATGGCACGCTGGAGTATATCGAGGACCTACTAAACACAGAACAATTAAACACAGAAGAAGAAGAAGATGATGATGAGGAAAATGGTAATACAGAGCAAGGGGTAGAAAGGTTCGACCAAGAAGAATTTAGTACAAAAAAACTAAAAGAAGTAAATAACTGTATAACTCCTAAACTGCTGCAGAACTTACGAAATAATGCTTTAGAAACACTAACAAGCATTCTCTATAAAGTTTGGAAAGATTGAGGAATTGTACCCGTACGTAAGAAAGACTACAATACTGAGTACGGTAGCCAAAATGTACAAATTATGATTAGATAGTCGATTAAAATTCAGAACTCAAAGAATACCAAAGCGGCTTCAGAAAAAGAAAAGTAACACAAGACAACATATGTATTTACAATAAAATAAATTAGAAAAGAATGAAAAAGAACAGCATATACGTGGCCTTCATAAACCTTGAAATAGCATTTGACAGCGTACCAAGGAATTCGATATGGAAAAATCTGAAAAGCACAGAAGCAAGTAGCACGTTGATCATAAATATAGCTAGCATATACAAACATACAAGACAAGGTGGTGTCTTAAGCCCAACATCCTTCTTGTAACTCTAAATGATGTAACTAAAGAAATGAAGCAAAAAGCTAGGAAGTTACAAATACGAGGCAAATATTATGCAACCAATATGGATAACAGAATGTGCTTTCGCCGTTGATCTGATGATATATGCCATAAACGAGAAAGAACTACAGCAAAACCTGAAATTATGTAATACAGCACTTAGAAAAGGAAATACAAAAATAAACATAAAGAAGACAAAGACAATAGCGATAGGAAAAAACGATATACAGACAGTAGTAGTAAAGTTTGACAATACAGATATAGAGCAAACAAACTTTTTAAAGACTTAAGAATAAAAATACAAAGGGATGGAAATAATAAGGCAGAAATAAATAATAGAATAGACAACACAACAAAACCACTCACTAAATAATACGTTCATAAGGAAAACGAAAACAACAAATAAGTCAAAGATGACAGTATTCAAGACAATATTTAAGCTAATACTACTTATGGATGCGAATGCGAGACATTTATAAAACAAAAGATGAGTAAGTTGCAGACAATCGAAATGAAATAACTTTGAAGTGTCAATGAAATAACAAGAAGAGACAATAAACCAGTAAGAGTAGAAGCTACACTCGACAACATTGAACGCCAGTAAATAAAATGGCACTAGTGAAAATGAAGGAAGACAGACAGGTAAAGAGGACGAGGATATGATTGAAAACAACAGTAAAGAGAGCATGAGGAAGGCCAAAGAAAACATAAGACAAATAGTGGTATCTCAAAAAAAAACTTTTAAAAAAATGGTTAGAGAGAAATAAACACAATATGTGTGTAGCTGAACACATGCAGCTTAACATCTCAAGGTAAAATAAGGCTTTGATGTTATATGTATTATATAATATGTATTATGTAGGTCTTTTTTGTCAATTAGCCATATCTCCCTTAATCAAAATAAATGATTGAACCGTCATTTTGAAGACTACCTTCATCGCCAACAACGGTCATAGCGCCATCTATTGACAATCTGCTTAAGTAACATATCCCCCTTCCTAAGCGTATTCCAGGCGATAAAGCGGTAAAATAAACATGATTACTACTCCCACGGGGGCCAATTATAGTATTATATATTTCGATTTACCGACTCCATGAAGGTTGAAGCTATACTGATTTCTACCTTAAAACTTGAGTCAATTATTTATTTAATAATTTGTTGCTTTTAGTACAAATTCAGAATAATTTATCTTTGATAATAATTATACATACGGTTAATTTAAAAGATTCTTGTAAAATTTCGCCAATGTAATTTGTTGATTGTTTGCTAGTAAGATTGATCGCTGAACGCTCCAAAATAACAGATGACTCCCTCCTGGGGCAGAGGTTGGCTGTTTAGAAATTTCTCGGGAGCCACCTTTTTCTTCTTGAGATTATCTTCCTTCTCTTCATCAGTCACCATATCCAGCCACGACATGTTTTGGTCTGTGGCGATTAGAACTTCCTCCATAACTTTCTCTGGCTGAAATTCATGTTACTAGACTAGACAAATCGGTGCAGGTGTCGTACTATGACTTCTTTCAACGGAAGCAATTTCTTGGGCGGCAACTCTTTAAAATGGTTCTCGATTTTATTGTTTTGCAGCATTAACAGTATAAACCAAATGTAATCGTTGCGGATTGCCATCTGTTGTAGGTTTTGGTTCATCTCGCTTAATGCATCAAACCATATTCTTATATACCGGCGATCTGGAAAGGTATAAAATTGAGACTCTTTGTGTCATTTTTACCTGACGCCGGCATCAGTTGGACCAATGCTTTTGCCAGCATCAAATTGTAGTGAAATTGCTCATTCATGTTCGACATGATTCACCGAAAATTTGTCTCGAAAATATTGACTAATGACGTTGACACATTTATTTCAATTGTCTTTTCAATTCAGTACAGCATAACATGCGTTCAAATAAAAAATAATAGAGAATAGGCCATGGATCACTTTGGTGATCGTTGTGTAAAAATTATTTGACCTTAAGAAATTCGAGATAAGTTCTGCTTTGAAATGATGCATAAGATACAAAGGTAATTATTAACAAATTCCATCTCCAGCAGGCGACGATTTAGACGTCGTTTGGGCATCTTTTTGATCATCAATTGCTGTCAAATGGCATAAGTCTACTAGAAAAAATGACACAAAAGCTAGATTTCGGTCCTCCTGACAAATCTTTTTTTTTCTCTACATATGTATTCTTGGTTTTTTAACACCTTTAAATCGAAGATTATTTTTTATTTATAATTTGAAAACTCACCTGGACATTTTAATCCTGTATAGTTCAAATTTTAGACTTTGTCAATATTTAACACGTTTAGGAATAAGATTTTTAATAAATTTTTAACACGGTTTAGAAGTCTATTGAGCAGCTTTTTTATTAACAATTCTAGTCAAATGTCATGATATGTGAATGTTTGCACTGTAAATTATTAAACAAAATTGCAATAAGTGCAATAATGATGTTATGTTTTATTTGTCCGAATATATATTTGTGGAATTTCTTTTCAAAACGCATTAAGTGACAAAATGTTTAAAATTTGTGAAGCAAGATCCTAATTTTCACATTTCACATGAATTTACTTTAGAAACTACAATAATTCCTATGCAGTTAATCGTATGAATTGTCGTTGGGAACAACCAAAACAGAAAAACTTTCGTCCTGTAAAATTTGGCTCAAGTCACTTAACGCGTTTTGGAAAGAAGCTCCACGAGTTGGAGCTGGTATTATGTTTGTTGACTTTTATTTCATTCAATTTTATTTTGCTTATCATTGTCGCTTCAATTTTGCCCGCTGTAATACATTTCTCGCGTTTGTTTGGAAACATAGTGCGTCATTGTTGTTCCAATAATTGGTAAACAAAAACAAATTATTCCACTACCGTGATTCGATAACGTTTTCTCATTTTTTCAAACGACGCACTTTGTACTTGATCAATCGTTATCAATCAAAACACTTCCATTGTTTAACTTTACAATTTTTAACAACCAACTCATGTCCCACCAGAACTATCCGGTTCTCAATAAATATTAATTTACGTTACAAATATAGCTCTTGCCTATTTTTATTTCATTCCAATATCTACGTTACTAAAAATAAAACAAGTTATCAATAATTTTAGCCAAAAATGACAAACATCGACAAGGTCCGCCACTGACGCAGATTTTTTCCAAAAAATTCCCATTTATTTACGTCTCGCCTCTTGTTTCCACTATTTTTAGAAAAATCAAATCATAACCGTCGCCAAATGAGTGACCCATAATGATGACCCCGTAAGAGATGCCATAAATGTTACCTCACAAAGTTTTCAATACATAATTTTGTGGTATTTATCAAAATAACATGGTGTAAGTATGACAAGAAGAAAACTGTGTGAATTATCCATCTATTATCAAATTACATCCCTCGCTTTCCCTACCCATTTACTTGAATTCTGCTGTCATTAATTGGGTCAAGAGAGAATGTTTCGACAAGCCTGAGTGATAATTTTCTTCCATTACAATATTAATACTGCGTTTTAAGGCCATATCACAGAAACGGGTGATAGTGACTCCTTCCTAAACAAACATGTTTATTATTACAATGTTAGCACTACCGATAATAAGAAACGTGCTCAAAGAATTGTCCAGTAATGTTTTCGACTTTGTGCAAAATGGAGCAAAATTCGTTCCTTTTCATTCAGGACCACAGTACTGAAATTGGTACGACCATCATCACCTAGCCATAAAATCATCCGCTTTAATCATAGACTGAGTTTAATAATCAGTAAAGTGTTTTAGAATATGTGGAGAAAGCTCAAACCGCCGATTTTGAAACAGCAATTCATTATGCGAGTAAGTGTTAAACAGTCTTCGTTATGCTATTCAAAAATAACAATTTGCTAGGGTATGGAAAATTTCAAAAGGTGCTTCTGGCGATTTGCGGGACGATCTACGCTACTTGCGCCATAAGTTCAACTACTTTATCTTTCGTTCTTCCATCGGCACAGTGCGACTTTAACATGTCTTCCAGCGATAAGGGAAAATTATCGGCGATGCCTTTAATTGGTGAGCAGTGTTACAATTAATCACAACTAGTTTTAACAACACATTTCAGGAATGATTTTCGGGTGCAGTCTTTGGGGATGGATTGCAGACACCAAAGGACGAAAAATAGCAATCATGCTGTCACTTCTTGTAGATTTTGTGGCGGCTATAACGTCGACGTTCGCTCAAACTTTCCAGCTGTTCATGATCTGTCGCTTCTTCAACGGATTTGGGTAAGCAGAAAAAAAAATCAAAAAAATCTCAAGCCGAAATTCGTTCAGTATTATAGGTGCCACCAGTATTATCTTCTCTTACCTCGGCGAATTCACCGCAAAGAAGCACAGAGACGCGATGCTGGGCCGATTGGAGGTGTTCTGGAACGTGGGCGTGATTCTTCTTCCTGGTGAGTGCAAAGTCCGCTAGGTTGCAACCTAGCGATATAAAATCTAATTTATGTTTGATGCAGAGTAGGTTGCCAGTCTGGCCAAAAATTTAATCAGGAATCTTCTTAGACAAGTCAGTCTGGTCCGAGCTACTTCTTGCAGTGTAAAACAGCATAGTCTGGCCGTTTAAGAAGTTTAACAAATTTGCTTTTTTCTTGTAGGTTTGGGGTGGTTGCTTCTCAGCGAGACGCTGCTGAAAGTGTTCAGCGACCACGGCAATTTCAGTCCTTGGAGGATTTTCGTTTTCGTGTGCAGTATTCCGAGCTTGATTAGTTTCATTTTGTTGTACTTCCTGCCAGAGACGCCCAAGTTCCTTATTTCGAAGGGCCGCTTCGAAAACGCCAAACGCGTCTTTCAGAGAGTCTTCACGTTCAACACCGGACAGCCGAGCTTTGTGTATCCAGTAAGAAAGAGTGATGCAACGAAAAATTTAAGTTTAAGGAGCTTTGTAGGTTATGACATTGGAAGGTGAATATGCAAACAACAACAACGACGTTGTAACAGATTCCAAAGACATGGTCACGATAAGGTTCTATCGAAGAATGTCGGCAATTGTGCAGAAATTCAAGCCGTTGTTCGCGCAACCTTATTTGAAATATTTAGCAATAACTTGCTTTGCTGATTTTGGACTAATGGCAAGGTAAATATTACAAAATCACCCTTCGTAAGTATGATCCAAAACTTTTTATTTTAGCTATTACACGCTGATCATGTGGTTTCCTGAAATTTTTGAACGCTACAATGAGTTCGAGAAGATGTATCCTAACGTTTCTGCAAGCGTGTGCTCTGTGTCATCGTCGCCCAAAAACTACGACTTTTTCCCAAAACCCTGTAACCCAGTAATCGACAATCGCGTCTTTCTGGACACTGTGATCATAGGTTTAAGTTGTATTCCCACATCAGTATCGCTCAGTTTCTTCATGAACAAGTTCGGCAAGAAATTTGTATTAAGTAAGTGTTGATTTCTTTTGGCTCCTATTTATTGTTGTTTTCAGTTGTCGGGTTCATGATAGCAGGATTATCAACTCTTGCACTCAATTGGGTGCACAATGCAAGCGAAACCTTGGCACTCTCGTGCGTGTTCGAGGCCATGACCAGTATTCTTGAAGCTGTGATTTTTTGTGTTCTTGTAGATCTATTTCCTACTAATCTCAGGTAGGACTGCTGATGATCTACTCCGGTATTTATCAGTTTTTGTAGGGCAATTGCACTGGCTCTCACGGCAACAAGTGGAAGAATTGGTGCCATCCTCGGCAATGTAGTGTTCGGGTGGCTTATTGACTGGAAATGTACGGTTCCGATTTATATGTTTGGAACGCTCTTAATTGGTAAGGAAAATGAAAAGTTGAACAACAAGTGATAAAATCGTGTTATTTCAGCTGGCGGAATGCTCAGTGTGGCCTTACCAAAGACTGATAACTACATTACAATACATTAACACAATTCCAATTGTACTGATTTAACATTTTTATTTATTTTTATATTTGTAAGTTTTTAAAACGTGATTATTTAAATAAAATTAGTTATTATTAAAAACACCGTTCTGAAAAATTAAGAAGTTGATTACTTGTGTGGTATGAAAGGTGAATTAAAGAATTTTGAAGACTGAGGAACAAAATTATAAATTGAAGAATAATAATATGAAGATGTTTTTTAGTAGAATATTTTATAAGAAAATTAGTTTCGGAGGAGCGACAACTGCTATCATCAGTGCAATAAAATAATGTGACCATCGTTACACAATCTACATAATAAAAGAATGATACATGGTATAAATAAATCAGATGGTAACAATTTAACACACCTCTAAAATCGAAGAGGACCAGGTTAAATTAGCAAACGTTGAAAAAGTGGCCAGATGAATACTAGCATTGATTATATAATCAATGATACTAGTGACAAATTATTAACAAGAAATATTTGAAAGACACACACTAAGAGTAAACTGCAGAACATTCTTCAAATTAAAGTTTATCTAAAAAACTGAAATTATGAATTGGAGTGGAAAAGGAAGTTTGGTTATTGACTAAGTCTAAGTTGTTTTGAGTTGGGATCGTGTAATACTTTGTAGATTTCAAGGATCTCTAGGAAATTACAACGGGACTTTATGACATATAAGTAAAACTTGGCAATTTTTGTCTTGAGACAAGAATGGTTTGAAAATAATATATTGTTGGAAAATTGTGATGTGGTATTAGTGATAACAGTATTTTTGTATGGGTCGTAATTATCTGCTATACCTATATTTTGCAAGGTAAAAAAAATTGATTTGTCTTAGCCAATTAATATTATACAAGACAAATCAAATTTATATAAGTATTTTTTCAAGTATAATATTAAAATGTGCAATGTTTAATAAAACAAATAGTGCTCAGTATTTTAATAATAATTACTAGGTCGAAATAATGATTGCTCAGTAGATACGTAAATTTAAAAGAATGTAAGCCTGAAGAGAATCTTAATATGATTTGCTAAGTAAGTGCATGTATTTTATCTAAAAGCACGTAGGATTGTAGGAATATAAACATACTTTAATTGTTAAAAGAATAAATATACCGGATGGAACAAACATAAAATAACTGCTGTAACTTTTTAATTTAAAAAGTTATAAAAAATGTTTAATACAAAAGTTGTTTGGTCTATTATTGTGTATGATGTGATCATTTTATTTTGGCCCATTCCTCTTTTGTTTTGCTGTTATGTCAACAAACTTGGTACTTAATAATTTTTTTGTGATTTTAAAACAAACGTATTTTTCTCTATTTTGTAAGGTATTTACAGAAAATTATTATAGAAAAAAAATTTAAAAAGGAGAAAAAATTATTTAGTACGAGAACATATCAAAACTGCTTCCAAATTGTGGTCTGGCACAAAATGGAACCTTCTAGAAACGCCTCCAGTAAATCAATTGGGGATGAAATTTCCTGCCTTTATTATTTTGAGCACCTAGCATAGATTTTTTATTATTTGTTTTTATTACATGATTTTCAAGTATTTTTATTTTTAATGTTTAATTCATGTACGCCACAATACAGCACCAAATGTGTTTTGTCAGTCAGCTTGTATATAAAATACAGACATTTAAAACAAATAACACAATCTGTAAATAAACTACTAAAACTAAATAAATAATACCTTCTACTTAGCATTTATTTGAGCGTCGCGATGGCCAATATTTTTTACCTAGCATTTTTTTTCATTTCATGTGCATCCGAAATATTTACGGATCATACACTTTTTCTACATAGCATACAGGCTTAAAAGGCTTAAAATAAAGTCCCGGAAGGATCAAATAACTTTATTATTTATAAAAATTTTTAATTTGGTTCGAGTGTAATAATAAATTTGTTCATAATATTTTTATTTTTTTTTACCTTAAGTTTAACAGAAAATGCTTCCTAGTTTTGTTTTACATTTTCGGATGCAAAATAAAAAACTGCCGTGAGAAATATTAACATGTTTTTCTATTCTTAATGAAATCATTCAAATAATTGAAAATTTGCAAAATATAAGTACTATCTCTAAAAATCATGTGGAACTAAAAAATTCAAATTGTGCTAAATGTTTGACATTTTATTGATCGATTATATCACTGCCAAATTGTAAACACAGGACAATTTGAACATTTTTGTAGTCTTAAAATGGTTTTTTCTATGGCTTTTCTAAGCATCAAAAAGTATGTTAATAATTTTTAAAGTAGTTTTTATTCTGTTGAAATACAATTAATTAAACCAAATTTGTAATTGAAAAATAATTTTCAAAGGGTAAAACATGACGAAGAATTCTATTTAACCAAATTGCAATTGCTCATGACAAGATGAGTTGACTAATGAAACTAAGGGTGTGACTAGAATGTTAATTTTGTGAATTTCTAGAAAACAATATAATTTACGAATATTAGGAGTAATGAGAATAAAAGACTTTGCGGACCTCAAAGAAATTTATAGTTGTAAAGTTTCATTAATTAAATGTTTCATTAACAGTTTTAAAATAATCAGTGAATATAGAAGAAAATGGTAGAGGAGTTTTGTTTATGGAATTATTGAAAAATAATTTCTTTGTCGATGCGGTCGGATTTGTTTAGATTAACAGTGAAGTTCCATTTATGTGATTCGGTAATGAGTTTATTTTACTTTTGATTTTACGAATAAAAGAAATTTCATTTTTAAACACACAATTGATATGAGGAAGAGAAAAATGGAGTATTTTATTGATGTCGTTATATTTTGTACATTCTTCAATTTACATTTTGACCGACCTACATTTTCATTAATCTTGACATAAACATAATTACAACTTGAGCAAATACGCTCAATCCCCAATAAAGGAAGTGTGGAAATTGTGGTGCTAAAAAATGGAAAGTAACAATTGAATCATTGTCATTGTGACAATGCAGTCAACATCTAATCCACAGGATTCAAACCCCAACGAGCAAGCCACATTTGAAGCGGCTATTTCGGCCACAAAATTCGGAAAATTCAACTACTGCTTCTTAGCCTTGTTAACGCCCGCAGTCTGGACCATTATTTTCGAAAACACTTCTTTTTCCTACGTTTTTCCGATAGCACAATGCGACTTGAACTTGACAGTATACGAGAAAGGACTCCTGAACGCAAGTCCTTTCATTGGTACGTACTAAACTTTCAACCGCTCATTATTGGTGCAAATTACAGGAATGGTTGGAGGAGGATTCATGTGGGGATTTTTGTGTGACATATTAGGCAGAAAAAAAATATCACTCATCACCTGCTTCCTTGATGCTATAATGGTGGTTCTGAGCGGATTCTCGCAAAGTTTTTCCGTTCTTTTTGCTTTCAAAATTCTTGGAGGTTTTTTGTAAGTACATACCATGGACTTACTGCACAAGTTTATAGTGTATCTGGAGTTTTTATAGGAATAGCAACGTATTTGCTGGAATTTTTTTCGAATACATACAGACCAATGGTACAAATGATCAGAAGTAGTCTAATTACAGTAGCTACAATTATTATGCCTCTCCTTGGTTTGGCAGTGTTTCCTCAGCACATCGACATCAATTTGACTAATTTCGGTAAGATGCACCTCCAGTAGTCACTGATTGATAGAATATATCACAGAAATACGTTCGTGGAACATTTACTTGTTTGTTTGTGTCTTACCATCGTTTATCGGCGGTATTATTCTAATTTTCCTCCCAGAAAGTCCCAGATATTTGATGATGACAGGCCAGAACGAGAAGGCATTGAAAGTATTTCGGCTTATATTCGCCACGAATACAGGAAAGAACAAAGAAGACTATCCAGTGAGGATATTGCTTGGATTGCTCATTTTATTTTTATTTAGATCAAACGTTTGGTAGATGAAACTGCAGAAACTCACGGTCATGGGGGACATGTTACCACGAACAGAACTACCAGACAGGCCTTAAAAGAAGGTTGCCAGCAAGTCAAACCAATTTGCTTCCCTCCTTACATCGTATATCTCACACAGATCTCCAGTATACAATCGCTCAGTATGTTGAGGTTTGTGGAACGAATCAAAACTTAAATTTCCTTTTGACATTTTTCGTTGTCAGCACTCAAACTCTTCGACTCTGGCTTCCGCAGATATTCCAATCGATTAGTGATTATGAGCATCACCACAATACTACTGCAGACTTCTGCACGATGATATCGACGATCTCGGAAATACCATCAGAATCTAAATGTGATGTTGTACGTAATCCCTTTCTGTTATTATCAATTCTAACACAAATTTAGACTGTCTCCATCGACGTCTACATAAACAACATCATTCTCTCTTGCGTGGCACTCGTTCTAGCTCTTCTAGTCTTACTGCTCATCAACAAATTGCGCAAAATTTATCTTCTAGGTAAATACGGAAGCAACGACCGATAACGTAAATGTCGCTTAGCATTTTTATGTATTTCTAGCGGAATATGTGGGGCCACATTTTTCTTTTCTAAGAATGTTGCAATGGTTGTGGCATTCGCGTCACTGATTCTCGGCGCTGGAGTCCTTATTTTTAACATTTTGCTAATGATTGTTGTTGATTTGTTTCCAACAACGGAACGGTAATGTAGATACTTGATACAAAAACTTGAATTCAATTTTAGGGCATTTGCATTGTCGATTGTTATAACAAGTGCTCTCTGTTCTACACTGCTTGGTAATGTTTTGTTTCCGCATCTGATGGCACTAGGATGTGCAGCTCCTTTTATTTTTGTTGGATTTTTACTGATAGGTATGACAGAAATCACAGCAACAGTAATAAAATAACTTTGTTTTAGTAAGTGGGATTGTTTCGATTTTTCTGCCAAATGTAGATATTCCTCGGGAGTAGATGTCCAAAGTCATGATTTTTTGAACTGTCTGTTTTGCTTTCTTGTCTTAAGAGAACGCTACAAAACGGCTTCATTTCTAATAATAAATATTTATTTTTAATACATTATTATTTAAGTAACATTTTATTAAGTACTCGTCTGATGTTTACATTTACCGAGAATATTTCATTTCTTCCAGATCCTTTGGTTCATTCCGATCTTTAAAACTTTCAAGTACTTTCAAGTTTCCTTGAGTCGATTTAATTTGTTTGGCATTTCATAATCAATAAGAACCTTCAACTAGTATAGACTCGACTCCAACATATCCTTCAGATTCTTTATATTATATTTCGGCGTTCAACTTCTTCTAATTCCTTCAGTCTTTCATAACTTTAAAATTCTTTAAATCCTCCAAATCTTCTGGATGCGTTAGATGCGCTATATGCGACGAATCCTTGAGAACAGATTTTTCAGTGTCAGGTGTTTGAGTTGTCTCAAATAGATCCAAATCAAAAACCATGACAATACACTAACAAAAAATTTAGTACATTTAAATTGTGATTGATTGTGATTGTCATTGTGACATGTAATGGAGCCCAGAACTGCTCATCTTCGCTCGATCTCTTCAATCCACGACGAAGAAAAAGCCGCCAGATTCGATATGGCCATTTCGGCTGCGACATTCGGCAAATTTAACTACTTCTTCATAGTCTTGATGATTCCAGGAATTTTAAGCGTTGTTTTTGAAATTACTTCGTTTTCTTACGTGTTCCCTATAGCGCATTGCGATTTGAACTTAACACTCCACCAGAAAGGACTTTTAAACGCGAGTTGTTTCATAGGTACGTAAAACCCCAAACAATATACAAAATAAAACATATTGTAGGAATGGTTACCGGAGGTTTTTTTTGGGGTTTTTTGTGCGACGTCCTTGGTAGAAAATCTGTAACGATGGTGGCGTGTTTTTTAGACACTGGAATGGTGGTAATCAGCGGATTATCGCAAAGCTTTGGTCAGCTTTTCGCTTGTAAAGTTCTCGGAGGATTCTTGTAAGTTGCACGGCTTGTAACACAATAATAACAATTTTAATAGCGTAACTGGAGTTTTTGTAGGCCTAGCGGCGTATTTGTTGGAGTTTTGTTCGAAATCTCACAGAGCAAGGGTGCAATTGGTCAGAGGTATTTTGGTATCAACAGGAATCATTATAATGCCGCTTCTTGGCTTAGTAGTTTTTCCCAGAGCTATTCACATCCAAGCTGGTAGTGTATTTAGTAAGATTCGTTCCCACTTGTTAGTCACAATTAACAAAGCGTTTCAGAACTGCGCTCGTGGAACATTTACTTGTTCATTTGCGCTTTTCCTTCGTTTATCAGTGGCATCATTCTCATTTTCCTACCAGAAAGTCCGAGATTTTTGATGATGGTTGGTCGAAACGAAGAGGCAATGATAATATTTCGATTTATCTACAGCATGAATACGGGACACGAAAAAGAAGATTATCCGGTGACAATATTGATTAGAATGTTTAGTTTATGTTGGATTAGATTAAACGTTTGGTAGATGAAACGGCAGAAACTCACAGTCATGGGGGACATGTTACTACGCATAGGACCAGAATTCAGGCATTAAGAGAAGGCTGTCAACAAATCAAACCCATTTGCTTCCCACCTTTTATTCGATACATCATTCAAATCTCCATTATTCTATCGTGCTGTATGTTGAGGTTTGTACAGTAGAATTGAAAAGCAACAAAATTTAGCGTTGATGGTATTAAAGAGATGTTGCAGGTTTACCATGATTACGCTCGCGCTATTTTTAAATACATAACCTTACTCCATCATACGACGCGGAATTATGATATTTTTAATTTATTGCACAAGTGCAAAGAGTAAAAACATTTCAAATCAATAACTCTATTTCAGTTGCACTCAATATGGACTTGGGTCCATCACTCATTATCAGGACTGCATAACACTTCTGCAGATTTGTACAATGATGATAGCAGATGAATCAGCTCCTGCAAATCCTTCAGTTCTTTTGGCTTCTGCAAATCTTACACATCTGCAATTTGGTCATGTACTCATATTAAGTCCTTCAGTTTTCAGATCCTCCAAATTTTCTAACTTCGCCAGAACCTTTAGATCCTCCAAAACGTTTATATTCTTTAGCTCCTTTATAATGTTGCTTGGAACTTTTAAATCCTTTTAGATTCAGCAGATCTTCAATTCAAATATTTCAGATCACTCACATTCTTCATACAAATCATTACGATCTGTAACTTGCTTGAAATACTCAACATCCCCAAATTCTTCAGATATGACCAGGTCCTTTGGCTTACATTCTTTAGATTTTTTAAATCCTTTAGATGCGTAAACTTTATTCGTATTTGTCGCTTACCACATTCCTGTAGTTTTTAAATTATGCTTTATTTTTTTCTTTATACTTTGCTGTCTAACTCTATGAAAAAAATACATGATGTATGCAGGTATTTATCTAGATTTCAAATTTGGCAAAAAGTTGTTCAGTTGCAATTTATAATATATACAGGCTACATAAGGTTTGTTTGTTTATTGGTTTATTTGCGAATAATAGTTGCAATAAGGATGAAGTCCTGGAATGACTGGTTTTCACAATCATTCCAAACCAAAAAATATATTATACAGAATATAATACCGAATAAAATATGAGTAAATAACTAATAACACAGCAGTAGAAAGAAAATAAAATATAAAAAATAAATACATGAAATTAGTACCATTTCATATCAATATCACCCTGCTTATTTAGAAAAAAATATTAAAGATAGAAAAAATATTTTAGACAAAAGTTTTTCGCAGTTAAGTGCTTTATCACCTCTAAATATTTTTGAGTATACAGTATTATGTTTCATTTAGCCCACACGCACCTTCACGTTCTTATTTTAAATAGAATACAGGATCATGGTACACCCCACATTTCTTGCGTAATTTTAAAAATAACTTTTTCAAATTTGTAACATCAAATATACATGTCAGTTGTCACTTTTTGGCATTTAACGCAATTTTTTGAACTTCCGGTTTCTCAGTAAATTACACCAACTTTTGTTTTTTATATAAAACACTGTATTATTTTATTATTGGATTCTAAATCATTTTTTCAGTAAAAGCTTTGCAGCGATCTGAAAAGATGCGAATATCTCTGGACCTAAGTAAGCTAGTGACATGCGGTTTAAACTGTTGCATTCAGTATAAATTGCTTTATGTTATGAATGAACAAAATGAAAATCACACGTAAAGGGCGCTAATTACAACGTGTTAAATTTGAACTCCATTTTTTCAAATAGGACCCCCAACTTTTTTACTGTGTTCGATTTACCTATCTTTAGCTATTTTATTTTTTTCAAAAATTAAGTAATGTACGTTTGTAATTGTTCAAATTGAACACTGTTGAATTTAGCTCTCTCTAATTATGGTATGTACCACATTGTCTATCGTAAGATATAGCAATTTATGCTGAATTCAACAGCTCAAACCACATGTCTCTAGGTTTATTAGGTCGAGAGAAATTCGAATCTTTTGAGACCGCTGCAAAAGTACATTTTACTGACAAAAATTGAATAAATCAAAAACTGTCCATATTAAGCTTTACATATGATTATTAAACTAGACCCAAAATAAAACTTAGGAATTAAGAATCCAATAATATATTAAATTATATTATTTATTATTTTATTATACAATATTTATATTTTTTTACATTATAAGAAAGACCTTTAAAAAATATTTACAAATACCGAACAACAGATCTTCCATATCCTTCAATTTCTTGAGATACTTCGGATATAGCCAGGTCTTTTAGTTTCATTAAAACATTTGCATTCTATAGAATTTTAAAACTTTTACATCCTTTAAATTCCTGATTTCATATATTTCGGATCTCGGAACTCTACATGGGGAAAGGACATCTCTTTTTTTTATATCCTTCAGTTCCTTTAAATTCTTCAAATATGACCAAATCCTTTAGCTTCTTTAGAACAGTTAGGTACATTCTTTAGATCTTTTAAACCCTTTAGATCCTCCAAATTCTTGAGTACTTTGAGATTCTTCAGATGCTCAAACGCTTCAAATTCCTCAAGTACATTCGATTATGTAACTTCACTTTAATCCCTAATATGACGTTAAACTTAATTTTTTGCTTACTATGCGTTTACTGAGAAATTTCTCATCTAAAACCCCGATTTCAGCATGCAAACCATCCGTCTTTGGCTGCCGCAAATCTTTCAATCAATGAGTGACTATCAGTATCACCACAACACCTCTGCAGATTTTTGCACAATGATGTCAATGATATCAGCTCCATCGCCAGAACCGGATGATTGTCCCGTTGTATGTATTTTCATGATTCCTGCTATCGTTTTAACAGGCATTTAGAACGTGTCCATAGATGTTTATTTAAACAACATTATAGTCGCAAGCACCTCGGCCGTTATGGCGCTTCTCAGCATCCCTTTTGTCAACAGATTGCGAAAGAAAATAGTGTTAGGTAAATGACTAAAGGCAAACGACCGAAAACGTTAATGTCGCCCAGCTTTTGCATGTTTCGCCAGCGGAATTTTTGCAGGGACAATTTTCTTCGCTTGGAACGTCGCCACTGTCGTGGCAGTTTCGTCGCTTTGTCTTGCCTTCGGAATCGTCATTTCTGCCACTCTAATGGTAATTATCGTTGAACTGTTCCCAACAACGCAGCGGTAATCAAAAGTTTGTATCGTGGAAACGATTTTTTGATTGCATTTTAGGGCGATGGCCATCGCAATCGTCATGACGGTAGCCCGAATATCGACGCTCTTTGGAAACGTTCTTTTTCCGCATCTCTTAGAAATAGGTTGCTCGCCAGCATTTATTTTCATCGGCTTTTTACTGATAGGTACGTTACGACTTAGGAAAACAATAATAAAGTGGAACGTTTGTCCAGCAAGCGGCGGTAACGCCATATTCCTACCGAATGTAGATATATAATGATAGTGAAGCGAAAAACTGCTGTAGTTCAGGTTCTAATTTTGCAATAAATTTGTGTTACTATTACAATTTTTTCTTCAGGATCTATAGTCATATTTGAGATAAACATGAAACTGAAACGGTTACAAAAATATGCTTCTCCATTTTTAGCCTGTTCGTTCCTCGCTATTCTGCTGCAGAAATAGTACCTAAAATAAACAATGTCTTCGCTTAATACATTATTTATAGTTTGTTATGCCAGCTGTCTTCTCATTTCTGATCTGATTTTCTTGACTTACTAAAGGGTTTTGAAGTGAAATAATGAGATAAATTACGTCCTTCTTATTTACGTGCTCAAAAGTGGCTTGGTGAATAGGATTGTTGATTTGAATCCTTAAAAATCACAAAATTGTTCTTAGTTTCGTGCATCGTATAATCCTTTGGAATGGCTACTCGAGAAGAATTTCAAGTCGTAATAGATGTATAAAAAAAGTACATCTAAAATCAACATAGGCCCACAATAGAACTCGTGGCCAGTAAAGAAAAAAACATAAGCTACATTTTGAGAAAATTAGAAGCAAATAAAAACAGTAATAAGATGAAAAATTGGATGCGGTTTTACAAAACCACGGTGCAAGTAAAACTTTATTGCCACAACCTCGACTGCGACTTGTTTTAAGATTATAAAAAAATATTTTAAAAATCCATCACTTTAGAGATACAACAATAAAAAAATAAAAACTACGAAAATTTCTAAAAATATCTTGGACTAGAACAAGAAAACTATCCGTTGAAGTAAATTCAAATTTTCTAAGAGACAGCCCAGTAAACACACAAAACGCATTAAACGTTTATTAAACGTTGAGGAAACGTTTAGTCGGTTGAAAAACGGTTTTACGTTGAATTTTAAACGTTTATTTTCAGTTGATTTTAAAACGTTTCTTATTTAACGTTTTTTTAACGTTTATTCAACGTAAATTTTAAACGTTTTTTTAAACAAAATTAAAAACGTTTATTCAACGTTTTATTTGACGTTTATTTAACGTTTTAATGTCCCGAGATTTAACGTTATTAGAAACCAATTTTCAACGTTTTTTTAACGTTTATTCAACGTAAATTAGAAACGTTTTTTTAACCAAAATTAAAAACGTTTATTCAACGTTTTATTTGACGTTTATTTAACGTTTTAATGTCCCGAGATTTAACGTTATTAGAAACCACTTTTCAACGTTTTTTTAACGTTTATTCAACGTAAATTATAAACGTTTTTTTAACCAAAATTAAAAACGTTTATTCAACGTTTTATTTGACGTTTATTTAACGTTTTAATGTCCCGAGATTTAACGTTATTAGAAACCACTTTTCAACGTTTTTTTAACGTTTATTCAACGTAAATTATAAACGTTTTTTTAACCAAAATTAAAAACGATTATTCAACGTTTTATTTGACGTTTATTTAACGTTTTAATGTCCCGCGATTTAACGTTATATGAAACCACTTTTCAACGTTTTTTTAACGTTTATTCAACGTAAATTATAAACGTTTTTTTAACCAAAATTAAAAACGTTTATTCAACGTTTTATTTGACGTTTATTTAACGTTTTAATGTCCCGAGATTTAACGTTATTATAAACCACTTTTCAACGTTTTTTTAACGTTTATTCAACGTAAATTATAAACGTTTTTTTAACCAAAATTAAAAACGTTTATTCAACGTTTTATTTGACGTTTATTTAACGTTTTAATGTCCCGCGATTTAACGTTATATGAAACCACTTTTCAACGTTTTTTTAACGTTTATTCAACGTAAATTTTAAACGTTTTTTTAAACAAAATTAAAAACGTTTATTCAACGTTTTATTTGACGTTTATTTAACGTTTTAATGTCCCGAGATTTAACGTTATTAGAAACCAATTTTCAACGTTTTTTTAACGTTTATTCAACGTAAATTAGAAACGTTTTTTTAACCAAAATTAAAAACGTTTATTCAACGTTTTATTTGACGTTTATTTAACGTTTTAATGTCCCGAGATTTAACGTTATTAGAAACCACTTTTCAACGTTTTTTTAACGTTTATTCAACGTAAATTATAAACGTTTTTTTAACCAAAATTAAAAACGTTTATTCAACGTTTTATTTGACGTTTATTTAACGTTTTAATGTCCCGAGATTTAACGTTATTAGAAACCACTTTTCAACGTTTTTTTAACGTTTATTCAACGTAAATTATAAACGTTTTTTTAACCAAAATTAAAAACGATTATTCAACGTTTTATTTGACGTTTATTTAACGTTTTAATGTCCCGCGATTTAACGTTATATGAAACCACTTTTCAACGTTTTTTTAACGTTTATTCAACGTAAATTATAAACGTTTTTTTAACCAAAATTAAAAACGTTTATTCAACGTTTTATTTGACGTTTATTTAACGTTTTAATGTCCCGAGATTTAACGTTATTATAAACCACTTTTCAACGTTTTTTTAACGTTTATTCAACGTAAATTATAAACGTTTTTTTAACCAAAATTAAAAACGTTTATTCAACGTTTTATTTGACGTTTATTTAACGTTTTAATGTCCCGCGATTTAACGTTATATGAAACCACTTTTCAACGTTTTTTTAACGTTTATTCAACGTAAATTATAAACGTTTTTTTAACCAAAATTAAAAACGTTTATTCAACGTTTATTTTTGACGTTTATTTAACGTTTTAATGTCCCGAGATTTAACATTATTAGACACCACTTTTCAAGGTTTTTTTAACGTTTATTCAACGTAAATTATAAACGTTTTTTTAACCAAAATTAAATACGTTTATTCAACGTTTTATTTGACGTTTATTTAACGTTTTAATGTCCCGCGATTTAACGTTATATGAAACCAATTTTCAACGTTTTTTTAACGTTTATTCAACGTAAATTATAAACGTTTTTTTAATCAAAATTAAAAACGTTTATTCAACGTTTATTTAACGTTTTAATGTCCCGAGATTTAACGTTATTAGAAACCACTTTTCAACGTTTTTTTAACGTTTATTCAACGTAAATTATAAACGTTTTTTTAACCAAAATTAAAAACGTTTATTCAACGATTTATTTGACGTTTATTTAAGGTTTTAATGTCCCGCGATTTAACGTTATATGAAACCACTTTTCAACGTTTTTTTAACGTTTATTCAACGTAAATTATAAACGTTTTTTTAACCAAAATTAAAAACATTTATTCAACGTTTTATTTGACGTTTATTTAACGTTTTAATGTCCCGAGATTTAACGTTATTATAAACCAATTTTCAACGTTTTTTTAACGTTTATTCAACGTAAATTAGAAACGCTATTTTTACTGAAATTTATGTTAATAAATAATAATAAGAGATAGATTAGAGACGTATTTGTTAAACACATTTCTATTACGTATATTTGATCAATATATTTATTAATAGATTAATATGTAATTTGTAATTAAACTGCCATTCTAGTGCCATCTAATTAGATACTAGCATACCAGCGAACCTTTTAAAACCGTTGATAAACACTTGAAACATAGGTTATTTATGCATTATTTTCATTCATTCATTAGTTCCAAAAAGGAACGTAAGAGGCCGCGCCCTGGTACAACTTACTAATGGACTACGGCAGTACAGGGAATATCATGGTGGAACTATTTCTTGTCACAGCAATCACACTTGCAATCACATTTATTCTGCAATCTATTACGTCACTCGAATGTTACCCGCGTCCGCTTTTTTTCACAACAGCTCTAGGCCTTTCTCGGAATTTACAGGACCACCCTGATCTTTGCGGAGAAGCACCTCCATGTGAAATCTTACTGTACTATTTCATTGTTGATTTCTGGCGTTTGTTTATTGGTATTGTAATTTGTAAATAAATTATACATACTTTTGATTGAATAAACGTTTTTAATTTCCATTTAAAACACGTTGAATAAAAATATAAAATAATAATATAAATTATTTCGGTTAAAAAAACGTTTCTAATTTACGTTGAATAAACGTTTTTAATATTGGTTAAAAAAACGTTTCTAATTTACGTTGAATAAACGTTTTTAATTTTGGTTAAAAAACGTTTATAATTTACGTTGAATAAACGTTAAAAAAACGTTGAAAAGTGGTTTCATGTAACGTTAAATCGCGGGACATTAAAACGTTAAATAGACGTCGAATAAAACGTTGAATAATCGTTTTTAATTTTGGTTAAAAAAACGTTTCTAATTTACGTTGAATAAACGTTAAAAAAACGTTGAAAAGTGGTTTCAAATAACGTTAAATAAACGTCAAATAAGACGTTGAATAAACGTTAAAAAAACGTTGAAAAATGGTTTCAAATAACGTTAAATCGAGGGACATTAAAACGTTAAATCAACGTCAAAAATAAACGTTTAATAAACGTTTGTGTGTTTACTGGGAGGTGCCAACAATTCTTTACATAATTTAAATTTTTTTTTGAAAATTCAAAGCAACAAGGTCCTCGCGTTTAGTGGTGACAGTCCAAACTTCAACACTTTTGCAACTTGTTTACATTTCACCCTGTATACCTATACTTATTACATGACGATAAGTTTTAAATCTTTTGGTAGATATAAAATGGGGCTTATACCTAAAGAAAACCGTTTTAAAATAATATCATCACAAAGAAAGTTACACACCTAAAATTTTGAGTGGAACGGTTCAATTGAACGTGGAATTGTTCATTGTCTTATCGGATACAGATCGCTTGAACGCATGAGATCATTCTAGGAAATAAATTTATTCGGAATTATTTAAACTAACAATGTCGAATTTTATATCGAATAATTGCAGAGTAAACAACTTCATGACATTGAGGTCATCATGGACAAAGACCCGAAATGTCAAAAAAGTTCTTAAGATTATGAACCGATAACAAGAGAATGCTGGAACTACGATTCCAATAGAAATAGATTTAGATTTGTTATTTGAAGTGATCATAGGACATACAACATTGTTAATTATTGAAAAGACAAATGCCCGATAGTGATAAAGTAAATAACGCAATTATTTGTTTATTAAAACCCAGACATATTATTATTTAATAGATAAATGCTGGCGATATGAGTGCGAAAAATCCATTATCTGTAAACCACAAGTGATAATTTTGATGTTCCTTCGTTTGTCGTTATATCGCCTTCGATCATGTTATCTTTTCAAGCGCGAATGCAGTTTAAACTACACTTTCGCCATCACCGATAACGCTTCGTATTCACGAATCACGAAAATTATAATTTGTTCGTGCGATAATTGCGTACACAGCAAAATTCACAACGATAAATGCGACCAAGAAGCAAAACTCAGTGTCTCGGTTATTAACACAAGAGCAACATGCAACCTTGCCTCTTAACATAAATCCAAAGTAAAACTCGTTTTATCACCGTTATCTCTGCGTTTTGTAAAAGACTGCATTTACTTTTATGACAGACAAACAGAATAATGCCGCAATAAAATAATACCCAGCGCAAATTTTCAGTGTTGATTTATTTATGAATAGCAGCCACTATGAGTGAAGGCGATGTGTCTGTGAAAAATACGAAGACGTGCTCTGATGGTGAGATAACAAATTTCAGCCGTGCAACGTTTCAACTCAATTTCAGAAGGAGCGGATTACGAAACGGCAATTTCAGCCACCGGTTTTGGTAAATTCAACCTGTTTCTAACACTCATCCTCATTCCTTCTGGACTGGCGATTTCGTACGAAAGTACGACAATGTCTTATGTATTTCCTGCAGCTCAATGCGATCTCGGCTTGAATCTTGGAGACAAAGGATTATTAAACGCTATCACATACACGGGTATCAATCTTCCCACTGTCATAATTATCAGCATTAATCACACATTTCAGGAATGATATCCAGTGCCGTTGTTTGGGGATTTCTGTTCGATACACTCGGCCGAAGAAGGTTACTACAAATCGGATTTCTCCTCGACGGTTTGTGTATAATATTCAGCGCGTTTTCGCAAAGCAAAGAGATGCTGGTGGCGTCCAAGTTCTTAGGGGGCTTCATGTACGGACGACGTTGTTGTTATATCACCATGCAATGTAATTTTCAGCATTAACGGACCTTACGCTGCTTTATCGTCATACATTTCTGAATTCCAATGTGCCAAATACCGAGCACGCATGCAGTTATATATTGGGATGGTCTTTGGGGGTGGAGGGATTATTATGCCGCTCATGGCGTGGGCAATACTACCGCGAAATATCGACTTTTCGGTACACAATTTGGGTAATTGCTCCCATAACAAATTTTGGAATACAATCAATTGATTTGTAGAGTTTCACTCGTGGAACATCTTCCTACTCATTTTCAGCCTCCCTTCTGTGATATCAGCAATAATTTTTACTTTCATGCCCGAAACTCCCAAATTTCTGATGACGGTTGGAGACAACGAGAAGGCACTAGCTCTGTTTCAAAAAATTTACGCCTTAAATAGTGGCAAACCAACCGATTCGTTTCCGGTAACTACATAAACTAAATGACTACAAAATAAAATGTGTGGTGCAGATAACTCAGTTGGTTGACGAAATCGAATTGAAAAAAACCAGTCCTGATCAATCCACATCGCTAATCACGGCGAAACGAAGCCAGTTTGAGGCACTCAGAGAGGGTTGGAAGCAAATGAAACCGCTTTTCTTTCGTCCACATTTGCCACGAATCGTGCTGGTGTGCGTGATTCAGGGAATTTTTACAATGAAGTAATATCTGCGTGTTGTGGGATTAAAAATCACGTGATACCCGTTTCAGTGTCAACACATTACGACTTTGGCTTCCTCAAATCTTCCAAGCAATGAACGAGTACGAGCATATTATGAATGAAACGGCAACCGACGTTTGCAAGAGTCTGGAAATAATGCGGCCTTCTGACGACTCAAGCGATTGTACAGTTGTGCGTAATCCTCCGCGCTTTATAAAACGAAAATTACTTTATTTTGGTGCAGAATTTGGACAACGCTTCGATTTATCTCAATTCGGTACTTGTAGGAGGGACTTCGCTATTTTGTTACATCATGGCGAGCTTTTTTATCAACATTTTAGGCAAGAAGAAGCTGCTATGTACGTGTTTGCCGTGCCACACTTTTGTCTGAAACTTACAATTGCAGGGGTTTGCGGGATTATAAGTGCTTCATTTTCAACTGCCATATACTTTGGCACGAGCTCCATTCAAGTAATAGTATTTTCAGCACTATTTGTTTCTTCCGTGGCTGTTCCCAACATGATTATTCTAACAATTATTATAGACGCCTTCCCAACGTCTCTAAGGTAAGTTATGTAAGGCAAGAATCGGCTCAAGATATTTTTTCAGGACGATGTCCTTAGCTCTAAGTTTGATGATGGGAAGAGTTGGGGCAACGATAGGGAATTTTGTTTTTCCTTTTCTTATAAGCACTGGTTGTGCTCCACCATTCTTTGTGTTTACAGCATTGATCATCGGTACGAAATAAGTCTAGGTTTTCAGTAGCTCACGGATTTGCTTCAGGTTGTCTTCTCCTGACGTTGTTGCTGCCCAATACTAATCTCAAAGCTTTGGAATAAATCCGCATGACAATGCGTTTTTGAATTTTATTGTAAATTTTAATATATCGTTGAGGAAGTGTACATATTTCAGAACGCAGTAATTGACTCTAATACCAAAATGGGGCAACATGGAATTTAAAACCACCTCTTTCGATTAGGACTGCCATTTCCAGTCAATCTGGCATGTTTACCGCTTAAAATCTAAAAAAAAATGCAGTGTATCTTGAAAAATGCAGTGTTTGTTGCATTTTATTGTTCCATTCAAATCCCAGTTTTTAAATAAATTTTCGTTTCAAAACGCTCTTTTTCTCGTGATTTACATGCTTACATGAGAACATTGAATAGGATAAATGCAATACGAGACGCAAAAATAATTCATATTGAAAAGAAAACTGATAAAACTGTAAATGTGAGAGCTGAGCTATTTTACAGGAACAATGTAAAATTATTAAAGAGTGGAAAATCAGTTGCGAGAGTGACACTTACGTCTCTTGTATTAGGTAGAACTGTCAAACGAAAGAAGCAGAAAGATATTGACCAATAATTGGATAAAGTTGATTCAAGAAAAGACTTAAATAGCAATGAAAAAATTGGGCGAAAAACAGTAGAAAAGCTGAGGTTTTACAAGAACCTTATTGACAACAATCCGAACGGCCAGGCAAATAGTTATGAAAAAGACAATAAAGTTGTAGAGCCTGAAGAAAGCTGGGGCGATCCAAGACTGCGACTATGAGTATTTTATTTTTATAGAAAATCGTTAATAAACTACGTTTTGAAAAATATGTTTTGTTTTTAGTGTACGTTTGAGATTTTTTGTTTGTCTACTATTTTGTAATAGTATATTATATAGCAAGATAGAGAAGTCGTTTTTCTCAGCTGAGCAATATTAATTGTTGAGAAACATTTTCTCTACCGTGGTTTTTTTTTTCGGCCTCCGTCTCAAATTAGTTATTTTGCAGTCGTCCAAATCGTCTTGAAAACGATCATTTGCCTGCCTAAGCAAGAAAATGGAAAGCAGGGATATTCAATGAAAGCTTTTATGGTGGCGGCGCTGATTTTTCGGGTAATAAATTCTGAATTACATTTTCTGCTACTTTTTTAATATGTGTTGGTGTGTCTTTATCCATTTTTACTTATTATCAGTAGAATTGTGCACGCAAATTACTCAAAACTTACAAATGTCAAAAAAAATATTTTAAATTATTATATCACGGAAGAGGTACCGCCAACAGGGGAAAAATAAATACCCTAACTAAAATTATTTTAACAATTAATGTAAATTTTTTTTATTAAAATATTTTGTCTGCAGAAAAAATTTTGTTTATCACACGGCCAGTGCGAACACTTGTAATAAAAATAACTATTTCAGTACTAAGAGCATAAATCCTATAAATCATTTTTTTCTGTCCATTCTTATATACATATTTATAATTACATAAACAATTTAACGAATATTCTGCCAAATTCTAAGAAAGAGATTTTTTCATGAAGTCCTACCTTAGGTATTATCACATTTAGCAGATAAAATGACCAGAACAAAAAACCTCGTTAAATAAATAAAGCAGCAAAAATAGTTAGCAGGATTTGGAACCAAAATTCTCTTCATTATTAACTACTGATCAATAATGAAATGATTATTAACTACTAGGAAAGAAAAACAATTTCACAGATCCTCTACAAACTATATAATCGTACATTCTGCAGCTAGTATTAGTAAAACAAACAAAATTGTCATAGAAAACTATTTTCAAAAGAATTGCGCAGTGTTTTTCACCTGTTTGTCCTTTCAAAATTCAGCATTTTTTTATTATTTGATATTAATTGAATACTATAGTATTCGCATATAATGGGGGGTGGGAGATGTTAGTTAAACAGATTGTCAATAGAGGACAAAAAATCGTTCTTTAAATAAACAGATAGATGGCGTTATGACCAAAATACGGTTTTTAATAATTTTAAAAGAAACATTAACATTTTTAATTGTTTGATGATTTTTCACAGATAGTGGTGAAGGTAATCTTCAAAATGATGGCTCAATCATTAATTTTGATAAAGTATTAAAGAAGATATGGCGGACCGACAAAAAAAACACCTCTGAGAAATAATATCCAAACAAATATTTTTATGAATTTACTCAAAAATTATAGCTCCCCATAAGTTGTGTAATATGTATTGTGTAAGTATGTTCCGGTCAAATATATCTACACCTTTATTATAAAAGAGTGTTGAATGAGCATTTACTAATGCACGCTTTTGTTAAAAAAATTAGATACACAATCTCTAAAAGGGCCACTAGTTTGGTCTAGTGGAATCGTCATTTTATGAATAATTCTTAAAATGATCGTTTCAAAGCCTGAAATATATTTCTTGCTAAAACCCAGACTGACGACAATTCATAACAAAAAGTCATGCACCTGTGGCTCACTTTCATCGGGATTAGTAGCTTCTATTCATTACTCGGTCTGTTGTTTTAATCTAATAACTATCAGAGCAACAGATAAGCAACAATTGCCTTTCGAAATATCTAAAGTGCTCTTTACATATGCAAATAGCTCAGCCTTTGTATGTATCTGTCGACTACAAGACTTCGGCTCTATTGGGTCCCTCGTCCTTTCTCCATGAGGGTAAAATAGCTGATAACAGTGCTCAATTGAGCTTTCTTTTTGGACTATTTCTCACCCAACAACGATTCTCTTATAGGCTAAAATTCAGGCCACAAGCAGAGCACATGCTGGACCTCTTATTCACATTTCTTATAAAATAAAATAGATTTGGAGTACTGAAATCCTTGAAAGCAATCTTGCAAAGTCATACCTAAATGTATTTTGCATGACGACAATAGATTCAAAACAATCAAGTCGGACACTTTTCGGTCATTTTCACTAAGATTAGTGGCTTCTATTCATTTTGCATTTGTTGTTTTAATTTATAACTAGCAAAGCAAACTGATAAGCAAAACCCAGCGAGTTATTCACATAGTTCCAAGCAGTCGTATTGTCACCAAGATGACCAAAAAGAAGCTAAGCATATTCTCGCTATCACTGCAAGATGAAAAACACGAAGAACCTCCAAACGGTATTAAATTTTATGTTTCTGGAGTCAAATACTAATTAATTTTAGGTCCGGCCGACTTCGAGGCGGCAATCTCTGCAACCAGTTTTGGAAAATACAACCTTCTCTTACTTCTCATTGCAATCCCAGCGAGTTGGGCTTCGATTTTTGAAACAACGACGATGTCTTACGTATTTCCGGCAGCGCAATGCGATCTAAACTTAAATCTTGAAGACAAAGGATGGTTAAATGCAATCACGTACAGTGGAATGATTTCAAGTGCCATGCTTTGGGGATATCTCGTGGACACGCTTGGCCGAAAAAATTTAATGATTTTTGGGTTCACTCTAGACGCTGTTTTTGTACTCATGAGCTCAATGTCGCAAAATAAGGTGTTGTTAATGGTTTCAAAATATTTGGGAGGGTTATGGTGAGTAATTTTAATGAAAAGGTCATTATGCCAAAAAATGTTTTTAGTATAAACGGTCCGTTCGCCGCTTTGACTACTTATATTTCCGAATTTCACGCCGCGAGATACAGAGCCCGAATGCAACTAGTCTTAGGAACATTTTACAGTTTTGGAAGTATCACTTTGCCTTTGTTGGCGTGGAGCATTTTGCCTCAAGATATCTACTTCTCGCTGTTTCATTCAGCACTTGGTACAAATTTGCCTTTTACTTCCAAAAACTCATTTAAACTTCCAGAATTTCACTCGTGGAACATTTATTTGTTATTGTGTGCAATTCCCTCGATTGCAAGCATGATCATTTTCATCTTCCTGCCAGAAAGTCCCAAATTTCTGATGACGATGGGCAAAAATGCCAAAGCCTTAGACGTGTTTCGTAAAGTCTACAGTTATAATACTGGGAGACCCATGGATACGTACCCGGTCACACAAAATTGAAGTTGAAACCCTTTGGTTCTATGTTCAAAAATTCGTTTCAGATTAAAGAGTTAGTTGATGAGATTGAGCTGAAGAAGCAAAATGGCGACAAACACGGCGGTCACGTCACTGCAAACAGAAGCAAAATTCAAGCACTCAAAGAAGGGTGGCAACAAATCAAGCCGCTGTTTTTTGCTCCACATGCCATGAACATTTTCTTGGTGTGTCTGCTTCAGACGCTCTTCACCATGAGGTACGTTGTGCTATTTGTTAAATTTTTAAACTATTAAACTGGCAGTTTAAACACGTTGCGGCTGTGGCTTCCGCAAATTTTCCAAGCAATCAACGACTACCACTACGCCAACAACGGATCGTCAGCAAGTCTTTGCGAAATGTTGAAAATGATTCAACCATCAACAACTTCTGAGGAATGCTCAGTGGTAAGAAATATCTACGTTTCGTAAACTGGCAGTCAGTTCAATTTTGCAGAATCTCAACAATTCATCTGTTTACATCAACTCAGCAACAGTTTCTTTAGTCTCAATGTCCAGCTACTTATTCGCCGGATACATTATAAACAAATTGGGGAAGAAACGACTGATGAGTATTCTAAGTCTAATTTCAGGAAGCTGTGCATACGGTCTTTACTTTTCGTCCAATACTGCCACGGCTGTCGCCTTATCTTCAGTATTCATTGCTTCAACATCGGTTGCAACAAACGTTGTGATAACAGTGTGCATTGATTTGTTTCCAACAACTCTACGGTAAAACTACCAAAAAGTTTGTGGACAAAAATGTTCTACTCGATTTTAGAACCATGACTATTGCGCTTTCTATGATGCTGGCCAGACTTGGTGCAATGACTGGTAATTTGCTTTTTCCACTACTGATTAGTACCGGATGCGCTGCACCATTTTTTACAGTGGGATCTCTTGTCTTCGGTAAGAAAAAATTAAAAAATTGCAATCACGCATAACATTTTTAAGGTTGTGCATTACTTGTACTTTTACTTCCCAACACTGACCTGAAAGCTTTAGAGTAGAAAATCTTGTATAATTTAAGAAGATTGGAAGAAAAAGAAGAAAGAACAATTTATAATGTAAGAACTGTGTAATACTGTAGCGTTGTGACAACAATTTTAATTTTATGAATATAACACTAGTGTATAAGTAGTTTCTAGCAGAAATTCCTCATAACATTTTGTTGAAATTGTTAATATTTATAAACACATATAATTTATACATTCATATTATTTACAATATGCATGTGGGTTATAAATAAATATTCTAAGTCACCTAGAAAACATTCAAAATAATTAAAAATATATTTTCAGGAATTAAAAAGTGTTCTAAAATCTCAATATACCCTCGAGTATCCAATGAAACGAAAAGCGGACAAAATATATTAAAATAATATTGTAAATGTAACGAGTAAAAACGATGATTATATAGCCACTACAGTCACTTGGTAAATATGGGCATATACTTTAAATTAAAATAATATTGTTAAAAGTAGCCACAGAAATAGCTCTTCCGTAGGTAAAATAAATTATAATAAATCTCTTGCTGCTCCTAATACAACCTGCACAAAAATCACTGCAAAAAACTTTCCCCACTGCTTTCGACGCCGCAACTCATTAATTTGACCGTTGGCTATTGTAAAATTCTGGAATTGAAATTAATAAATGTCTTTGATTTATCAAATCCATAGTCATCTCGTCAATTACAAGGAAGGTAAAATGTTAAAGCAAAATTGCGATTTCGGAAAAATGGTACATAACAAGTGTTTGTCTTAGCAAGTTCTACTACTGATTAAAATTAACGTCATTATTTACTGGGACAGCCTGTATATTCGTACCAAATTTAAAAAAATCTTTTATGTATCTTAACTGGTTGACTTTTCAGGTATCACGTCACGCTAAAATAGCTCGAATTCGAGATTTTCAAATTTTAACAACTTCTATATATTTTTGGAGGTCCAAAGGTACGACAAACGCAAAATAAAATAATATCAGTCTAATAATTTTTAATAAAGTACAGTTTTAAACAATTTCTAAACAATTCTGAAATACCCCAATGGTGGTATAAAAAATATTGGATTGGGCATCAGCCAGATCATTTCCATCGCCTGATTGAAAAAGAAACACAAAAAACAGAATAAAAGAACTAATAATTATATGTTTCTATGATACCGAATTGAGTAATAGTGATATTGAAAAACAAAGTCCATCAGAACAAACGTAAATAAATACAATATGTCGTTTAATTTGAAAGTAAATAAAATATTATTCAATGCCGCTCTATATAAACATACACACACAGTTAAATGACTTCGAGTGGTCGACCGCACAATTACCAACCCTCAATAAAATTGTATATTGACTCCTAAATTTTATAACTTTCTAAGAAAGTTTATATTTATACGACATAACCCAGTAAACACACAAACGTTTATTAAACGTTTATATTTGACGTTGATTTAACGTTTTAATGTCCCTCGATTTAACGTTATTTGAAACCACTTTTCAACGTTTTTTTAACGTTTATTCAACGTTTTATTTGACGTTTATTTAACGTTTTAATGTCCCGCGATTTAACGTTATTTGAAACCATTTTTCAACGTTTCTTTAACGTTTATTCAACGTTAATTATAAACGATTTTTTAACTGAAATTAAAAACGTTACTTCAACGTTTTATTTGACGTTTTAATGTCACGAGATTTAACGTTATTAGAAACCAATTTTCACCGTTTTTTTAACGTTTATTCAACGTAAATTAGAAACGTTTTTTTAACTAAAATTATAAACGTTTATTCAACGTAAATTAGAAACGTTTTTTTAACTAAAATTAAAAACGTTTATTCAACGTAATTTATAAACGTTTTTTTAACCTAAATAATAAACGTTATTTCTACCTTATTTTTATACCTTTTTTCAACGTTTTTAAAACGGGATTTAAAAACGTTTATTCAACGTAAATTATAAACGTTTTTTTAACCTAAATAATAAACGTTATTTCTACCTTATTTTTATACCTTTATTCAACGTGTTTTAAAAGGGAATTATGAATCAAAAGTATGTATAATTTACAAATTACAATACCAATAAAAGAAACGCCAGAAATCAACAATGAAATAGTACAGTAAGATTGCACTTGGAGGTGCTTCTCAGCAAAGATCAGGGTGGGTCCTGTAAATTCCGAGAAAGGCCTAGAGCTGTTGTGAAAAAAGCGGAGACCGGTAAAATTCGAGTGACGTAATCGATTGCAGAATAGATGTGATTGCAAGTGTGATTGCTGTGACAAGAAATAGTCCCACCATTATATTCCCTGTACTGCCGTAGTCCATTAGTCAATTAACTGACTCGGAATTATGTTACACATTTGAGCGTGTATGTGTTCTTGTGCTGCTTTGAAAATATTTGATTGGTTTTTATGTAATCTTCCCCATTTGGACGGAGATGGAATTGTGTGGTGGCGGTACGCTTAAATTTCGATATTTTAATAAAAATCTAATCAATTATAACGATCTTCTTCGGGATTTTGGACCGTGTTCCCGAAAATCCCGAAGAAGATCATTATAACCAAAAATCTAATCAATAAAAATATCTAATTGTCTTTAAAAAAAATTAGTATTATGAGCAAGAACAACAATTTTAATGCAGTTTATACCGGGTGACTGTAAATGATTGACTTAAATTTAGGTGATTGGCAACAGTGAGGAATTCGTACCAGATTAACTGTCGTCGTGATTTAATTCTATTAACTTTTCAGTTTAGCATATTGTTAGCAAAAAGTGTAACTTACTGAATAATGGCGAACGAAGTGACAAATAATGGAGAAAATGGTTACAGCGAATGATCGAAAAGATCTTCCAGCTGTAAAAACCATTTGGAAACAATTCTGATATGGGCAATTTTTATATTTGATGTTTATTTGACAATTTAAAATATAAAAATCAGTGTACCCAATGAAAGAGTTAAAAAATATTGCCAACCTAACACAAAAAATGTCAATCATTTATAGTCACCCGGTATAAACCAGCATTAAAACCATCGATTTGGACATGGGAGTAACCACAAGTGTTCATTCGAACCCACATTTTGCTTTTTCATGATTTGACTAGAAACTCAATTTATTAAACCACATACAATTACAATAATGTATGTTTGCATCCAGCGCCTGTTTAATCGATTTTATATGTGACGTCGTCAGGTCAGACATGTCCGTACTTCTTCTTGCTTTCCACATCTCGTTAATCTATACATTTATAGTTACTCTAGGATATTGTTAATCTACGAATCGTTACACAGGACTACCAATGCACCAGCGCAGCAACCATAAATACACCACGATTACCACTCATTTAAATTAAAATTTATCGAACAATCTCTGGTTGTGTTTTATTCAAAAACCTAAAATTGTTGCCGATATTTATGTAAAATAATTTTAATTGCGTATGTGCCACTATTTAGCGTACTCGAATTGGAAATCAAATAAAATAGTTCGTAAAACTAATTCTACGCAGTACAAATTCGTTGTTTTAAGCTGATACAATTTGCACCAAACAGTTTTTTGTTAATTTAAGCACTACAGTAAAATTTTATTTTTTATGTAAGGGTCTGAGTTATTTGTTGCATTGGCGACGCTTGAAACGATTGTTATTTGTCGCGTTGGCAGCGCTGCTGCCGTAGTGAAAGCAAGTGTCATTTTTTGGTCATTTTTCTGGTGCTAATTAAGTCAAAATAAGTTGTTTATCTAACAATAAAGTTAAAAACAACGAGTTATACGTAAGTCAGTGTGCGTTTCCGCGTTCGTGAGTTCAATTTGGAAGCCGGGCATGCCGAAATAAATTTGTGCCAAAACAGGTAAAATCACCTATTTCCACCGTTGTTTCTTGTAATTATACGTAACAGTTCCGGCCTTGTCCCCTTGTCAGATTTATATAGCGCACAGATAATGAAATAAACACAAAAACGTGCTCAGTGTGGTACGAGTTCAAGGTAAAATGACCGAAAAATATTTGTTGTGAAATTGTGCCAGAGACGCACAAACGCTTGCACAGATTGATTTGGACCGGTTCCAGTACTCATCATCTTTCTAGAATTACTCAACACTTCACTGCAACACAGAAAAATTTGCTTCAAACCCTGGTCCGGGAGCTTTTGCCATTTTACCAACTGAGCCATGGAGCACGTACAAATCCTTCTGTCCACGCAAATGAAACTGTTATTTTTAATTTTATAGCAGAACTTGTTTAACTTGTAACATGACACTATTTAGGCCCAGTTGTTCAGTTGAAGCTTAAACTATGGATTTGTAAATCCGAGTTTAAAGTTAAGCGGAAGCTTAATCCTTGAGATGTTGCACAGTCGTGATTTTAGAGCGGATTAGTTAATCCCAGTCACAGCTCAGGTAGACCTTTTATGCCCTATTTTGGCAACCCTGATTCTAGGGATGTTGTGTTTACAATTGGCGATACTAATGTCTGTCGCATCCTTTCAAACATTGAATTTGAGTTTTGGAATTTTGAATTATGTTTGCCCGTGATGTGATTAGTTGAAGAAGCAACGCGATCCGCCAATTTTACGGCCGAGGAAGAATTTTTGTTAGAGGGAATTGTAAAATGGTACCAAGGAAGAATCGAATTCAAAAGTACCAATTCCGTGCTTAATAAGGATAGTGGCAGCATGAGATAAAATTGCTACCGAATTTTGAAATCTTGACAAAAACAGGTCTTAAACTGGCGAGTGCTCTTGAAACTATTCTGCTAGCAGTACATTTATGAATTTCCATAAATTCACCTACTACTAGTAGCATACTGTCTGTAGCGAAAAAACGTAGTGTTACTAGAATCATATTCTCAACAGAAATGGCGTGATTTCTGTCAGAAAATACAAAACTGTAAACTTTCTATCGGTGTTGAAGAGTATTGTACCAATCAGTAGTTGAAGCAATATCAGCAGCAATTAGATTAATGACCATCCTAACCACTTCTTTTGGAAATCTGTCTAGATATTCTTCGACGCTTCAAAATAATCTGGCAGTTGCTTATACACTCGTGGTCTTCGTGGGACCTCTAACATACTTATTATTTCCAAGAACTCTTCGTCGTCTGTACTATTGCCATCGATATCATTATTGTTGAAAATGTTGACGTCATTGCATTGAATAAATCAAGGAAACCAAATTCTTTGACTAAAAATTACATACTTTGCCTTTAGATAAATTTACAAATTTAATGTTAACACATAAGTTAACTACAAGTACCAGTTTTAATTAATCGATATCGCGATTAATTCGGTGAGGTGTAATTTGTGCAATTTGTGAAGTTTACAATGCACTTTTAGGTTAATCGCCAGCTTAAACCGCGATCGGAGGTGGTTTATCTTAATCCTAAGTTAAACTAGGTTTTGGCGTTAATCTGCGAGTGTGCAACATGTCAAATCTGGTTAAACCGAGTTTAACGTTCTGTCAGGTTTAAACTCACACTGAACAACTGGGCCTTAAACCATGCATTTTACTTGAAATAATGACACTATTAAACCGTGTATTTTAGTTGAAATAGTTGATGTAGTATCATCCGGTAGCTGATCCCTTGCTTACAGCCCTACAATGATGGACTCGGAACTGTCAAGCGCCGACATCTGTCGCGTCTGCCGCTCGGAAGGCTTGCCTGACCGGCCTCTCTTCCACCCCTGCATCTGCACGGGCAGCATCAAATGGATCCACCAGGAATGCCTGATGCAGTGGATGCGGTACTCGCGCAAAGAATACTGCGAACTGTGCAGTTATCGCTTCTCTTTCACCCCCATTTATTCGCCTGACATGCCGCGCCGCCTCCCCGTCAAAGATCTCGCCGCCGGTCTTTTATCTTCAATCGGAACGGCCATCAAATACTGGCTGCACTACACTCTTGTGGCTATCGCTTGGCTGGGCATTGTGCCCTTGACTGCCTGTCGCATCTACCGCGCGTTATTCGCAGGAACGTTAGACGCCATCCTCACCCTTCCCTTTGAACTTCTCTCCCTGGAGAATCTCGCCTCCGACATATTTCAAGGTTGTTTCGTGGTCACCTGCACGTTATTTGCGTTCGCGGGGCTCGTGTGGTTGCGGGAGCAAATCCTGCATGGGGGAGGCCCGGATTGGCTGCAGAGAGATAACGTTGGGCAGGTGGAGGACGCACCCGCGCCGATCCTCAACAATAATATACCGGAGGAGGAAGAGAACAACGAGCAGGGACCCGTTCGATTGCAGCGAGAGAATCAGGCGGAGAACGAAGCGAACGGCGGCGAAGACAACAACTGGATTCCCATGGAGTGGGACAGGGCGGCCGAGGAAATCACCTGGGAAAGACTCCTGGGTTTGGACGGGTCGTTGATGTTTTTGGAACACGTTTTTTGGGTCATCTCGCTGAACACGGTGTTTATACTAATATTCGCCTATTCGCCGTATCACATGGGTCTGATGACGTTGAGTTTGGTGAATATGCGCGAAACCGCGTCGGCGAGTCACTTTGAAGGGCTGTTGACCACGCTGGTTGGGTACTGCACTGTCGGGTTGTTCTTCGTCTTCTTCCACCGCGTCGCCGGTTTTTTGGAGTTCCACAAGGCGAAGAGGGTGTTGGGACTGTGTTATGTGGTGGTCAAGGTATCGATGCTGTCAGTTGTCGAAATCGGAATCATCCCGCTTGTGTGCGGTTGGTGGTTGGATATTTGTTCTTTGGCAATGTTCGACGCCTCGCTTAAAGACCGCGAGAATAGCTTCAGCGCGGCGCCTGGAACCTCCATCTTCATCCACTGGCTTATCGGCATGGTCTATGTCTACTACTTCGCCTCGTTCGTCCTATTATTGCGCGAGATTCTACGTCCTGGCGTTCTGTGGTTTTTGCGCAACTTCAACGACCCCGACTTCAGTCCAATCCAGGAGATGATCCATCTACCGATCTTGGAACACATTAGAAAGCTTCTGTTTTCTGCAGTTATTTTCGGGACGGTGGTCTTGCTAATGCTGTGGCTGCCCATACGGATCTTGAAAGTTCTCCTTCCGAGTTTTCTGCCCTATACTGTGTCCCTAAACAGCGAGACTCAAGTCAACGAACTGTCGTTGGAGCTGCTTTTGTTACAAGTCATTCTTCCGGCGTTGCTTGAACAATCGCACACCCGTATTTGGTTGAAGGGTTTGGTGCGTAGCTGGTGTCGCGCTGTGGCTTGGGTTTTGAACATCCACTCGTATCTTCTGGGCGATGGAGATGATCAGCAGATGGAGGAGCCTGCGAACGGCCAAGCTGGTGGCAATCCTCCAGAACCGGGGGCGGGATTGGGAGCAGCGCACCAGGCCCTTCTAATGATGGAGCCACCGTCAGGTATGTACTCATATTCCATTAGCTCAACTAATCTATAACTCACTGAGGCGTACAAAATTTTCCGGCATCTTTCTGGTCGTTTTTTCCTTTTCTTAACTTTGTCTAATCCAAACATGCCCATCCCTCTTACCTATGCCCTTCACCTTGCGTTTGTTTTACTTTTTTCATCTAGTTAATCGCTTTTCGTTGTTTTTTGTAAGATGTATAATATATATATTGTTCCTCATACCTCACCTTAATACATATTTCCTTATAAACAGACAAGGTGTTTGGTAAGTCCCACATATTACTATAGTAATATAGTAAGGATAGTATAGGAGCTCAATTGCAATTTATTTAACTATACAGAGTGGAACACAAATACGAAATGAAGGGGTCAGAAGCAAAAGGGTTCAAGTGTAAAATTGTAAAAGTGGAGTAAATGGATCGTAAGGTCTCGTTTTTTATAAAATTCGTGACCAATACGGGAGGGAAAAAAATAAGTGTTTGTAACCTATTACAAATTGTATTGTTTTATATGCAAAAAAACATGCTCTTTAAAATAACGCAATAAAAAATTAGGGTTGCCATTTAAAAAAATTGAAATGACGTCATGGCCTCGAAAGAAATGACAAGAAAGCAAATTTTTATGTCAAAATTAGCGCATTTAAAATTAAAAATTAACCTTTACCCCATTTTGTTAAAAAGGTTGAAACATTTTTATACAAATAACAGTTTTGTTTTGGCTGTTTTTATTGATCATTGTAAGTACTTAGAATGTGATTTAATTATTGTTGATACCAGCAATAGATTTTACAAATTTTCGATTATCGACTGCAAAAAACAGTTTGGGTTTTTTCCGCATGGTCACCGAGAAATCGTTTTATGTATAGACATCGTAAATGCAAAATTTTGCAAAATAATTAGAATATATCTAAAACTATGCAAATAGACAGCGACAGCATAGATGCACTGGACTCAGAAAAGGGGGACTCAAAAATTGAATGAAAACTGGGGTATTCCGTTTAAAATAACAAATATGGCGTCCATTTCCGGTATAAGAAAAAGTGCCGCCATATTGAAAATAATTTATTTCGATTCAGAATGGTTAATTTTGGCCCGGTTCCAAATTTCAAATTTATAGCCCTACAGCGAGTTCAAAATTTCCTAAAGACCGCTTAAAAAACAGCCCTGTATGGAATGCAAAACAAATTGATCTGATTTATTTACAATTTATTTATTTCTGAGATTCACATAACGTGGTTTTTATGCAAACCGATGAAAAATTAACCTCATTTGTATTATTTAATTCAGAGTTTCTTATATCGCGGTCTCTATAGGTATATAACGCGGTAAGAATTCATCGCGATATTGGAGGGTTGACTGTAATTGCAACAATTTACATTGGTCCGAGCCACAGTAAATAAAAGCAGATAATAAAACAGATAATAAAATTTCTGGGTTGAATATGGACAGAACACCGGTGGTGGGTACTGGCGGCGTATTCCCCTCTTTGCTGACGGCCGATGTTGTAAGAAATTTGTCTTGACATTCAGTTTTCGTAGATATTTTACCCAATTATTGAATTTCCTAGAGAAGTGTGAATTTTAATCTGTATTGTGAAAGCATGTCTTTAGGGCGGTCCAAATTTTTAGACTTCTTATCGGTTGCTGAGTTAATTCATGTTGAAAATGTCGTACTTTTAAGCAACTTTCGTATTTTTTATAAAGGTTTCCTTAAAGAACGTTGGAAGAAGGAGCCTGTTCCGCCCTAGAATTAACGTTCCTTTATACACAGAAAAAAAATTGAGTTGATATCTCTTTAAATAAAAGAGAAATTTATCTACGAAGAAACGTCATTTTTAACATGATTTTGCCTGCCGAAATCTCCCCTTAATATAGTAATATAAAAATATTTTATTGCTGGTTAAAAAAATTAATAACATTTAGCAACCACCAAAATCACATGCACATTATATACGGCATTTCTTCATTTTCCATTATTCCTGCAACTTGACAACTACTGAAAGTTAGGTTAGGAGCAAACGTGGTAAACATAAGTGAAGTTAGCAACCTATCCCTACTACTTTCTATAATCAAGTCGAATAGCAACTCCGATATAAACGATGTCGGATTAAACTTGTCTAATCCGACTACATTCAAGCCGCCTAAACGCTCACGATATAAACATGGTAATAGACAGAATCTAATTCAACCGTCACCCAAATCGAATTTTTCTTCAGTTATAATTGCATCAACTTTTGATGTTTCATCTTGTTTCTTTTGACTTTTTTGCGATTTTAAATTAGCAGTTGTATTTTCGTGCAGCAAAGACTTGTAAAATTCATGGTAAATTTGATGTGCAAAAGGTAAGATGTGGATTCTAATTTTCACACTGCGCTTTTTTCCCACCAAGTGCGAAAATCACTAATTCGTTTTGCCACCAACAAATTCATAGTTTTTACTGTGCAAATACATACTTAGCTTATTTCTTCTTTTTTTGTCAGTTATGAAAATATGTTTAATAATTTTAACATCCATTATTTGATAGTTTTATTCCAGCCTGTATATTATATTATGTATTATCAAAAACCTAATAGTTATTGCTGATTACTAACACACAAGGTCTTGAATAACAAAAAAATGTTTTATTTCGGTATTCTTTTGTAGATAAGATATGTAACAAGAATGAGATTCATATTTAGATGAGAAGAAAAAACAAGAGATTAAAGCAGGAAGTAATTACAGAGCTTATCGCCTATCTGCTATATCTAAGTCCATCTGAACCCAATCCGTTGCCAGCGATCCAGCTTATCATTATTTTAATTGTGCTTTGCATATCTTTCAACAAGCTCATTACTATATAAGTACCTTGGAGTCAATTGATAGTTTTATAGAAAATATATTTTTGGCATAATGTTCGACACTACATATCGCAGAGATCTTCGGCCACATAAAAGGACCATAAAAAAGCCTTTACAATCTAAGTGGAAAAAAGTCGCGACTCCAATTTAGAAAAAAAATTCAGTTGCGACCATTTTCCTGTAATATCCGGATAATATGTATTTTTGTACAGGTTGTCCCAAATTGGACCCTTTTGGAGGGTTTCTCATATTTCCCGAAGAGATAGCCAAAGAGGCCCGTAATTTTTGTATTTGTAAATATATTTGACTTGTGTTTTATACTTTTTTATAGTTTTTTACTCGGAGTACCATGGCTTATCGAGTTATTTTTTAGACTACCATTTTTGACTAATGACAGGAAGTAGTGTTTTTTTAAATGGAACATCCTACAGATTTTTTAAATCTGCATAGAAATAGCTTTTTAACGATTGATATTTCTGCAAATAATATTTTTAGATAAATAAAAATAATTTTGAATAATGTAAAAATCTTATATAGGTTATCAATAAATAATAAAACTATGGATTAATTTGCTACTTACGAATAGTCTAATAAAGGAAACACAAAATAAAACCAAATACTTTTACGAAACAACGCTTAAAATTACGAAAACCCGAATATATATGAATGGATTCAATGAAATAAAACACCATTTTGTTGTAAACATAAACAGCATGTTTTATATGGGCTATTTTTAAAGGTTCAACGGTGTGATTGCTAAAATTTATTTGCAATATTTAAAGGCCTTTTCGAGTTCATCGTGCGAATTGAATTCTTGTTATAAGTGAGATCCTTTATTATTTCCCATTAAAAAATCCCTCGGTCTTAAATCTGGCGACCACACTGGCCAATGTACTCTATTCCCAACTCAATGGTCACCATTGACATATTATTAATGCCTTCTCGCCATTGTGTTGTAAAATTTTGACTCTGAGTATGTAATTTTCGGTTTTTATAATTTTGAGCCTTTTTAAGTAAAACTGTTTTGTTTTTATTTTATTACTCTATTTGAAGTAACAAATGAATCCATAGTCTAGTTAATTATTTCTATCTCTATATATTATTTCTCAAACCTATTTTTTGGTCGATACGTCATATTTCCCTTAGTACTTCATCAAAACCAATCCATCAAGCCATCATTTTGAAGATTACCTTCACCACTATCTGCGAAAAATAAACAATTCAAATTGTTATTGTTTTTTTTTTTAAATTATTAAAAATCGAATTTTTGTCATAGCGCCCTATCTATTGAATTTTTCCCACTCTTCAAGTGCATGCGCATTCCAAGCCGTAAATGGTTAAACAAACATGATTGCAATGCGAATTATTCGCACGGGGGCCAACTAGTGTTACGTAATTTTTTTTTATATAATTCAAAACTATTTTTCATCCTCTAAAATATTTGCAGAAAACGTATATCGTTGCAATTTGAAGCAGATTTTAAATACATATGTCAAAATACATATATCCAGTGGAACTTCCCTAACTCGATATACTCAATATTCTCTAAGTCGAATTTTTTGTGAACATAAAAGGTATTAACGGTGAATCTTACCTAGTAATTTTGTCTCCGTAAGTCGAATTTTCAAGTCGAGTTTCGAGCCAGAGAAATTCCACTGTAGGTTCCATGTAAAAAAGAACAAGTTCATTTCATGAATCAAAAATGGTACCTTCTAAAAAATAACTCACTGAGCCATTATTTCAGAAAAAAATGATAAACAAAAAAGTTACGGGCCTCTAAATGATGTAGCTTTTAAATGAATTAAGATATATGAATGCGGTTTTCGCCATTGAACTGTTCTCAAAAATCGATCCCTGGGCATCGTAGCTACTTTTTAGCTATCTCTTCAGGACATAGGAAAAACACCAGAAGTGTTCAATTTGGGACACCCTGCCTGTATATTAAATGTAAATCGAATATACTGTTAATATGAAAGAGTATATAAGAAGTTAAGAGTAGTGCTAATAATCGTAACTTTCAGGATTCCAACCATATGAACGTCCATCTTTTTTCGCCGCCCGACTCGTGGGTCTCCTGGCCTTGGTGTGCGTCTCGTTGGTCACCTTCAGCCTCACCGCTTTGACTCTCCCTGTATGGCTGGGACGCCGAGTGATGGCCCTGTGGCTCGTTGGGGCACCACCCCCAGGTCCACAAATTTCAGCAAACACAGCCCAAACCGAAGTCAAAGTGCACGAACTGTACACCGCCGCCTGCGGACTATACTTGTGCTGGTTGTCTGCGCGCGCCATCACTCTAGTGACGAGTTGGTTGCCCCAAGGTCGTGCGGCGATGATGTCGAGATTGAAGCAGTGGGGCATACTGGGTCTCAAGACTTTAATCGCCAGCACTATTCTGCTTGGAGTCATTCCTTTGCTCTTCGGAATGCTACTAGAACTCGTGGTGATCGTCCCGCTGCGCGTGCCCATCCACCAGACACCGATCTTGTTCATATGGCAAGATTGGGCCCTAGGTGTGTTGTACACGAAGATCGCGTGTGCGGTTACTTTAATGGGACCTGATTGGTTCTTAAGAGCCGCGATAGAACGCGCCTATCGCGACGGAATCAGAGACATGCACTTGGTTTTCATTTTCAAGCAATTGGCGGCGCCAGTGATTGTGAGTTTCGGGCTCGCGTTGGCGATTCCCTACGTTCTAGCGTATTCGATGGTTCCGCTATTCGTTAGTAATCTCCAGATGAGAAATCTAATCGCAAGAAGGTTGTATCCGTTTTTGCTTCTTGTCGGCATCGTCGGTGTGGTGATAGTGTTGCAAATAAGACAATTCAAGAAACTCTATGAGCACATCAAAAACGACAAGTACCTGGTGGGACAAAGGTTGGTCAATTACGATCATAGGAAAGCGAAATCGCAGCCGGCCGCTTAACGAGGATGACTTTTCCATTCCTGTACATATTATTTATTTTTATTGTGTATATAGAGAAAAGGAAATATATCTGATTATGTAATTCTGGTGGTAGAAGTCGAGTGATGGTGAGTCTGAATGCACGGAACGATTGGTAGTGCTGTGATATGCAGGAACGAAGTTTTGTTTAGTGCTTAGGTTAGTACTATCGTTTAGGGTTACTTCTGCTCCTTCTATTACTAAATAAAGACTGTTTTTGCAACGGACATTGACTTTTTATATGAACAAGGGTAGTTTCTATTAATACAAATACACTTTCACATAGATTCATAGAGATAGCTGTGGAGAACAAGCATTAAAATCTAATAGAATCACATAATATGGTCATATCACATATCCCCTAAATTTAGACAATGTTTCAATACTAGGTATATCACCATTTTATTGAACTACATACATAATAAAAGACATTACTGACATGTAGTTTTTATAATAAACTGGGAAAAAGGTTTGGCTTCCATTTTTACTATTTCAGGACAAAATAAGTTGATAAAAAAAGGCTCAAAATTATTTCAGAACACATTAGATTAGTGCTCCAACACATACATAAGCGCCCCAAAAGAACAAACAGTACATATCAAGATTCAATAAAGCGAAAATAAATATTTTCTTTCAAAACAATGTTTTAGTTGCAATAACAATAATGAAAGCTCCGAATTGCTTTTTCATTATTACCTTAACCTGGGGATCCTCAGTCTCATCTGTGGACCATTTAACAAATACAGAAACATTACAAGTAAAATCCGATTTGAGATTACAACTTAGGGCCGGTTTTTCAATCGTTGGTTAAAGTGAAACCTCTAGTTAAACTAAAAGTGCAGCATTTTGATTCGTTAAATTGCAAAACTTAATACAAACCTACTAACTAGAAGTAAATTAACGATTGAAAAACCGGCGCTTAGTAGTAACATCAAGCCGAGTATCACTAATTTAGTTGCAAAAAAGCAACACCAACCTTCACATTAACGTATTTTTTATGAAAAAGGATTTTTTTGCATTTGTAGTACTATATATAATAAATGGTCCGAAATTTATTGCTGTTTTTGAAAATTGTGCTTGATTTCCTAGAGATCCGTGGACTGAAAAAGGTTAAGAAACGCTGATTTAAAGCAAACTCATTTACATTTTTATTTTTCTGCAATTATTTGTCTTTCATAATTTAATTGTGGTCTTGTGAAATTATTTTATTATTTACCATTCCGAGTCCCTTGAATTCGTAAAGTTTTGGCCAAAAAGAGACAGAGTTCAAACCACAACCATGCGTCTTCTGATTGTTAATTTTTATCAAACAAAAAATAAATTTAATGTTGCCCTCAGCATAAATTGATTTGCAACTTTCAAGCCGAAAGAGAAATGCTCGGCTTCAGGTTAGGACTACAATAAACTTTACTGTCGACTAAAATTTCAACAAAATAAAATTTACAACCTGATGGCAGATGACAATATTATCTGTTTGAAGTCCTATGACTCTGTTAATGACCCAATTTTCCTAATTGCATTTTAAAAGCATGTTTTCGTAAAAGACAATTTGGTTTCAGCTAATATAGATTTACATACTGCATCACTTCCCGGTATCATAAGTTAAAATTTTAATGCGACATGGCAAAGACCAACAAAGATATAAAAACGACAATGTAGCAATTTTAAACAATATCTGCAACAATCCAGATAAGACAAGACTACAACAGCGGAACAAGAATATTTTTTAAAGATTCAAATATTACGGCAAATAATTGTAACCAGTTTTTTGCTAGAAGATTACGTAAGACAAAGACTACAAACCTATGTCAGGTCCTTTGTTAACTTTTTGTTGTGTTAACAACGGTGGTATTAATCGGGTTTGTTGACCGTGTTCCATGCGAAGTTCCATGAGGGGGGGTGTAGTGAGCGCCCCGAGAGGCTAACTCAGCAAGTGATCCCCATGAATCTCTGCCAAACGTTTCGTCCACAGCTGCGGTGGACATCTTCAGTGGCGGTGTGGTCGTGGTCGAAGTACTCTCCCAGCTGTCACAGTCGCGACTGGCGACTGTACAGCGACAGCTGGGAGAGTACTTCGACCACGACCACACCGCCACTGAAGATGTCCACCGCAGCTGTGGACGAAACGTTTGGCAGAGATTCATGGGGATCACTTGCTGAGTTAGCCTCTCGGGGCGCTCACTACACCCCCCCTCATGGAACTTCGCATGGAACACGGTCAACAAACCCGATTAATACCACCGTTGTTGACAACACCGACCGTGAAAGCCTACACACTTTTATTTTTGTTGTGTTGATCTAGAACGCGAAATTGCAATTTGTACTTTGCATCATTTTGCCAATAAATTCCGCGATTCCCCTAATATGAAATTTTAGACAAAAAAATAAGAAAAAGACCCAATGCCGAATTATCAGAACTATAGTTACAATTAGAGTCACATCAACAATACCCCAATTTCATCCATGAATAATTATCTCACTTTTCGGTTTTTATGCAGTGCAGAATTTTTGAAGCACTGAAAAACATGCGTATCCCGTTAAGCACGTGCCTCACGTAAATTTATCTCGTCAAAGAGGAAACCTATTTACCTACTAGTTACTAGTTGACATAATGATATTAAAATGTAAACATTCATATCAGTTTTTCGATTCATGGTAATCCTTATCAAAACCCCGCTATTGCATTTAATTTCACAACACTGGACCGTGAGGCCACTCTTTAGAATAACACGTGGTCTATTTTAAAAAAAGATTTTGGCGACGCTATTTAAGTACGCGCTGCCTCAATCAACCATTATAACATTATTACGACATGCAAGTGTAACTAAAGCGCACAGACCAGTTAAGTGCATCCATGAAAATAATTAAGCGGACAATTATCAAAGCGATACGAGTGCAGTTGGTGTGAATCGGCAAAATGGTCAAGAACAGTCGTAACGGTGAAGATCAGCAAGATGTCAACACCATTAACATTTCGGTCTTGTCAACGTCGCTGGACAATTCGAAAACAAGCAACGAGGATGCCTGTAAGTCACCCAATCTCAATTCTAAATTCACATTTCTTATCAATTTCAAATGATTATGCTGTGTTCCAATGAGTATTAATTTAAACACCAGACGCACGATTAACATTCACGCACAACCTTTATTGTGTTTTAAATAATTTCCTGCACTTCAACCTAACGCTTCTAAAGCACGACTATTGACAAGAAACCAACAACTTTTTAACCCAGTTCTAAATGGCTTATCAGTTCCAAACGACAAATAATACGAATCCAGTTGTTCATCTAGCTAGTCCAATTAAAGATGAGCGTCTTAAAAGAAACAACGTGCCTCAAACCGTACATTTATATTGCAGACAACAAACCGGCCGACTTCGAAACAGCCATCACTGCCACGGGATTCGGCAAATTCAACATATTGCTGATCCTGATCTCAATCCCAACGGGATGGAGCTCAATTTTCGAGGCCACAACCATGTCGTATGTATTTCCAGCAGCTCAATGCGACTTGGAGCTAACTCTCGGAAATAAGGGCTTCTTAAACGCCATCACTTATATTGGTAAGCATCAGGTGACTCTTCCAAACCTGCAGCTGCATCTTCAGGTATGATCTCAAGTGCTTTTCTTTGGGGATTCCTGTGCGATACGCTTGGACGCAAAAAACTGTTAGCTATCGGTCTGTTTCTCGACGCCTTCTTCGTTTTAGTGAGCGCAGCTTCGCAAAACTTTACGCTGTTAGTGTTGGCAAAGTTCTTAGGCGGCTTCATGTAAGTCGTACTGTTTTGTAATGGTTGTGGTAATGACTAATTATTATAGAATTAACGGGCCTTTCGCTGCTTTGACTACGTATTTGTCGGAATTCCACTGTGCCAAACACAGAGCTCGAGTGCAAATGATGCTGGGGATCGTTTTCAGTATGGGAACTGTCGTTCTTCCGTTGCTTGCCTGGGGAGTGTTGCCTTTGGATTTGAACTTCAAAACGTTGGGCGAATCTGTAGGTAATTTACTCACACCAAATCAGCCACATCATACTTTAGCACTACTGTTACAGAATTCCACTCTTGGAATTTGTACTTGTGCTTGTGCTCTCTTCCCGCTTTAATAGGCGGTACTGCTTATCTTTTCATGCCCGAAAGTCCGAAATTTCTGATGACTGTTGGTAAAAATGAGCAGGCGCTTGATGTGTTTAGGAAAGTCTACACGTTTAATACTGGATATCCTCCAGAAACATTCCCGGTAAATAAAATAACGAGCAACGATTGCTCGTCACAATTTTAAGTCAAGGCTAATTCACTCAATAACCTTCACCCATAGTTATTATTATTAAACAATCAGTCGGTTGCAGATCAAAGAATTAGTTGAAGAAACGAAAAAGAACGGTGGAAAAATCACAGCTAATAGGACTAAACTGCAAGCGGTCAAACAAGGTTGGCATCAAGTGACTCCGCTATGTTTTCCACCTCATGTCCGTAAAATTGTCTTGGTTTGCTTCATGCAGATGTGCACCATGATGAGGTAATTTATTCTGCAAGTGTTGGTACTCTATCATCCTCGATTTCAGTTTGAACACTTTACGCCTATGGCTGCCACAAATTTTCCAAGCCATCACTGATTACGAGTACAAGAACAACGGAACTACATCCGATTTGTGTACAATGCTGGAGCAAATCCAGCCGGCCCATAAGGCGGAAGTCTGTGAAGTTAACTTCAACTCATCAGTTTATATCAATTCGATCATAGTTTCTGTAATTTCAATCATCGGTTATATTTTCGCAGGGATGTTAATAAATGCCCTAGGAAAGAAGCGCTTAATGAGTGAGATAATATCGCCTCCGAAAACTCCTCATAACGCGAGCTTTCAGATATTCTGGGAACCGTCTCGGGCTGTTGCGCCATAGCCCTATACTTCGCTCAAAATTCAATCACTACCATTATTTTGTCGTCCATATTTATTGCACTGGGAAGTATAGCAATCAATGTTATGTTAGCTGTGGTGGTTGATTTGTTCCCGACAACTTTACGAACCATGACCATATCGCTAACGATGATGTTCGGCAGAATTGGGGCAATGTCGGGAAATTTAGTATTTCCGGCTCTTCTGCGGATAGGGTGCGCACCTCCATTCTTCTCAATCGGAGCCGTGATAATCGGTAAGACCCAAAAACTGTAACCAAAATGTAATATTTCTTCTAGGTTGCGCATTCCTGTCGTGTTTCCTTCCAAACACCGATATGAAAGCATTGGAATAGTGACAAAAACTCATCCTCATAAAACCATGACGAGCTGTGGTAATCCATAGAATAGTGCTAGTGATAAATCGATTTTTATGTATTATACGAACATTGCAAAATAAATATCGGCAATTCGTTTATCTCATTTTCTTGAACTTTCTGACTTGTGGCGATCGTAGACTTGTCCATAATTAGTCCGGTTCTGCTACGAGAAGGAGTGTTTTTACACTGCACTTAAACTGGAAACTTTATCAACACCATCAAGGCTATCTGTAAGCGATTCGCATAAAAGTGATAATCAAAAGTAAGCCCAAGACAAATTTACTCTATATAGTATACAGTTTACTGAAACAAAGGCCTCACTTACGGGTTATGTAGTATCCCTAAAATGAACGACGAAACTCGCTCCACGCAAAGCACCGTAACAATCAACAGCAAGAAAGATGAAATCGCCGAGAAGGGTAAGCGATTTGTTATTATTTAATTTTACTTATGAAATAGTGTTATTTAATACGATTTTATTATATGCATATTCATTATCTAATTCCATTTATTAAATATTTACTATTTAATTTGTTAAATATAATAAGTGGTATTTTTATAGAAATGCAGCTCGACCATAGTTTAAGTGATAACAGCAGCCGTGTCAAATTGTGGCGATGCATTCCAAGCAAACTGCGCCAAGTTTATAGTGGATACGTGTTCGATAGGGTTTAAGTCAGAGTTCAAAAAAGTTCATTGTTCTGTGTGCAATGCACGGACAGACTCTCATATTCGTCCAGCGAAAGAGATTGCTAGATTATTATTCTTAGGATTAGGTTCAAGGCCACAGCATTGAAACAGTAACCTTATTGTGTCCCCATAGTAATGCTTAACTCTGCATTCTCAAAGAACGTTCTACGGGTGTATTTTCTAATGTCCTGGGTTATACAATTGTAGGATTTAATGTCCATCTACAGCATTACATATGTGGAGAGGGGTTCCTCTTCCCTACACATTCTGCATTCCGGATTATCCTTCATTCCCACAGTTGCGAGATGTTTCATAAGTAAACAGTGTCCTGAATAAGCTTACTATCCTATGTCATCAATCAATATCGGTATTTTATTTTCTTATGCAAGTAACACTTTGAGGCACACGTGGCCCGTGATACGATTCCGTTTTTTTTTTCTTCAATAATGGACTTATTTTTGCGAGCAATTTCCATTTTTTTTCACGCAAAAAATTGCAGTGTTTGAAGGTTTTTGGTGCCAACTCTATTAATAGGACTTCATTGCGATTTGATTTCAGATTATAAAAAAATATTTAAAAAATCACTTTAGATACAATAGGACAAAAATAAAAACTAGAAACTTTTCTGAAGTTAATTTCAACCAGAACAAGGAAACCATCCGTTGAAATAATTTCAAATTGTCTAAGATGCAAGTCCCAACAATTCTTTACAACTTGATTTCTCGATTTTTTTGAAAATATCAAATGCAAAGGAAGAAGGACACGGCAAAAAATTATGACTCCTAACTTTCAAATTTAATAAAATTAAAAATCTGGAAAAATCACTTTCTGCGCACACTTTATCAAGATGGTATTATTGTGCGAAATTCCTGTATTTTTTTCAAATATTATTGTTGTTAAGCTTTAATTTGTGAATGGTAAAACGCCCCTCACGTGGCTCCGCCCACTTTGTTTAATGATCTTTCTTTCTCCAAATTTTATTGGGAGAGACGAAACAGTATGGAAAGATTGCATGTTATCTAGATTATTATTCTTCTACAAAAACGTATGGGAAATAATAAATCCGCGCATACCACGGACTTTAGCTGTTTGGAAATCGATATACAAAATTATTGAAAATAAAAAAACCAGAAAAAAGAGCTTTTTGCGTATAAATTATTTGTTTTATTTTAATAAATAAATTAACAATTTTTAATTTAAAACTATTTTTTTGGAAGACGTGTTAAAAAAAATGGTATTTCTTTTAAAAGTAGAGTAATGTAATCATATATTCCCCAATAAAACTGCTTTTCAATATAATACTTACATTTAGCTGGTAATAAAAATGATAGTTTTTTGTAATAATGCTAAAAGTAATACGTTATTTATTTTGATTTTAATGTTATGTTCATAATAATGAAACCTAAGGCCATGCGAAACAGCTAGAGAGACATAATATGAATATTTTCTGAACATTATTGCAGAGGAAGATCTGGTGGGACCTGCATTGGCATTTTATTATCTCGATAAATACCGTCCAAGAGTTGTACTTCGGTGTTCTTTTAAAATTTCGATTCGGGCAGATTTCAAAAAGGTTCCCTGGTTTCAAAAAAATTGAGAACCACGGCTTTAAAGCGCCAAAGCGTTCCATTTGGGATAAGGGATCTTTGCTCCCTGGATCGATGATACTCGCCATTAAATAACAGAGTAGAATAGAGGTAATACAAATAAAATTCGGAGGATACCGCCTTTAAAGCAATAAATTTCATAAAATGTAATTTTATTAACCACAAATAAACCTGTATTCAAAACTTTTCCCAAACAGTTGATCCTTTGCAGCTGCTGCATTTCAGATGTCATATAGCACAGTTATTAGATTCAAATTATTTAAAAAAAAACATTGATCTCAAGTATCAAGTTCACTGAACTTATTAGATACTTCTTATTATATTTAATTTAAAAATTAGATAATCATTATTTTTAAAAGTTTTAAATAATGATAAGCTAATTTAGTTTTTCGTCGACCGTTTATTAAAAGGTCTATTAATGTATGCTTTCGTGTAAGAAGTCGTTCATTCTCGTGGGTTTTTTGGAACTAGATCATAAACAACAACTTTTTACATAAAAACAGTACATACAATATATTAAAATTTGACATACATACATATTAACGTTGAAATATTATGTATTTTAAACACCTGAAAAAAAGTCGATTATAATATTTTTTTAATATATATTTCGCAATAATGTCATTGTTCAGATAATTGAGGGTTCGGATGATCGAGGTTCGGATAATCGAGTTTCTACTGTAATGCATAATTTTTTCAGTGGTAACAATAGTAGATAGGTAACACTATTATTTAACGAATTGAAATTTTAGAAGCAATTTTTTGTCCTTAAAAAGAATTAAGAGTACGGACAACGAGAAAAAATTGTAATCAATTCGTATGTTAATGGGCGATTAATAATCTCGACAATTAAAGACACTCACTCAACTGTCTCAATTTAGTAATCGCCTTCATTAACATATGTTTTATTAAATAGTGATTATGTAGTTTATTTGATGGAAAAATTATTTCGCAACGTTTTATAGGTAACGAGGCCGACTTCGAGACCGCAATCTCCGCGACAGAATTTGGCAGCTTCAATATACTTCTTCTTCTCGTGGCAATACCATCAATAATGTGTGTGCTTTTTGACGCGACGTCTATGTCGTACGTTTTTCCATTAGCCGACTGCGACCTCAACTTGTCTTTACAAGACCAAGGATTAATAAACGCAGTAACATACGGGGGGATGATTGTGAGCGCCTTCTTCTGGGGATCACTTGCAGATGTATTCGGTCGTCGGAAAATTCTGGTTTTTACACACTTCTCAGATTGTATCTTCGCCCTGATGACCACTCTTGCACCAAACATTCCATTGCTTGTGGTCGCTAAATTCTGCAGCGGCTTTATGTGCGAACCGATTAAACAATTAAACCAATTAAAATATGAGTTTTAGACTCAACGCACCGGCGCTGTGTCTTCCGTCATATTTGTCCGAATTTCATGGTACAGGGCACAGGTCTCGGATGCCTTTAATCATAGGACTGATCTACAACGTGGGGAATATTTTAATACCACTAATCGCTTGGTTGATTCTACCCCTGAGGATACGTGTCAATCTCTTCGGACATGGTACAATAAATTTTATATAATACAAATTTTGTTATTAAGGTTCTTTGCTTGGTTGACGATTGTTTGCGACTCAATACTAAATAAATAAAATTGAATCAATGGGTCACTAAGCCCGGAACCGTAATAACAACATTAAGGCATGACATGTTTTTCAGAGCTCCACGCTTGGAATTTTTTCCTAATAACGACGTTGGTGTTAACATTCGGAAGCGGCACTTTTTATTATTTCCTCCCAGAAACCCCAAAATATTTGATGACCAAAGGCAAAAACGAGGAAGCTCTTCGAGTATTTGGTAGCATTTACAAGATCAACACCCGCAAACCGATTAGTTCGTTCCCCATCACGCGACTAATCGACGACAAAAAAATCCACCATGAAAAATCCAGCCTGGTTGAGGGTTGGAAACAAATCAGACCTTTGTTTTCCAAGCAATATGCCGCTAATTTGATCAGTATGTGCGCGCTTGAAGGATTGTTAATGATGAGGTACCGTTAAAACGTTGCGATTTGTAAATACTAACAAAGCTTTCAGTGCTGTGAGTATTCGTTTGTGGATGCCTGAAATATTCCAAGTCCTCAACGACTACGAGAATTATAGCAATGAAACAAGTAGTGTCTGTGATATGTTGGGGACTATTGCGCCGAAATCGGAATCAACCCCAGAATTGTGTTCAGAGGTAATAATTTGTAATAATAACTTTCTAGACGACAACAAGTTTGTTTATTTATTACTAGCGTACACAGTTACATAAACTTATAAGATATAGTTGCTGAAAATATTTTCATGATTATGCCACTTCCGGTTATACCAAAAGTTGCTATCAACTTTGTTGTTTTAAATACAACCATTGATTATATATTGAATCAATGATACAACATACCTATTTTTAGTATATTATCAGATTCTGCATTAAATTCTGTCATATGATATCAACGTTTATGCACTTTCTCCCATTGTTTGAGAGAAAAAAAAATTATCTTGTAAAAAGAGCGACAAAACTTTGTCAACAGTTGGACGAAAGGTTCGGCTATGTGTAGGAGTCTAAACATTTTCAAGAATATTCCTGGAGAAAAAGAAGTCAGCTGAAATCCAATATATCAAAAAAGGATAAGTAATTTTTTTGAAATTGAAACCATATCTTTTTATTACAATATTCAATAGAGAATTAATACTCTATCCGATGATGTATTTATTATGTTACTATACCTAAAATAGGGGGGACTGTTTTTGAGTTATTTGATTTTTGCTACTTTTCTTTACAATTAGGCTTATTAAAATCTTATCGAGTTAGCTGTGAAAGTAGGTTTGATATTTTAAAATGTAAGCTATTGCGTAATTTGAGTTGTAATTCATTTGTAATGCTACTATTACATATCCCTAATAAAAAAAATAAAAAATTCCCTATTCAGACACTGTCAGAAAAAATCTTCACAAACTTTCTTACTGATTACAATTTTATATTTTCATTCATCATTTCGTAGTAAGTGCAATATATTAACAAAATGAAGGCGTATTTGAATATTTATTAAAAATAAATCGATAAGTTTATTTAATAACAAAGTATTTATCGATTATTTGACAAGTCAAACCTTATTCAGATAAATGTAAAACATTTAATTTGAAAATTGCATTCACTGAGAAATTATAAATAAAAAATAAGGGTGTAATAACTAATAAATTTTGTGAATATTCTTTCTGGCGGAGTTATTATTTTAATTAGGAATTTGTAAATCGTAGCATTACAAGTGAATTAGATCTTAAATCCTGCAACTGCTAACATTAAAAAATATCAAACCTACATTCACTGCTAGCTCGATAAGATTTTAATAAGCCTACTTCACTTAGTTTCTCATAATTGTAAAGAAAAGTAGAAAAAGTCAATTAACTCAAAAACACTCCGTTTTAAGTATAGGAACATGATAAATCATCGGATAAAGAATTAAATTCTCTATGGAAAGATGTAATAAAAACATAAAAAAAATTGACATTTATTCATTTTTGGTTTATTGAATTTCAGGTGACTTTTCTTTTTCTCCAGGAATATTCTTGAAAATGTTTAGACTCCTACACATAGCCGAACCTTTTATCCAACTGTTGCCAAAGTTTCGTCGACCTGACTTTTAGAGTTTATTAATTATTAATTTTATAATTGCACTGTTTTTTCGCCTTTTTCACAAGATTTTTTTTCTCTCAAATAGGAGAAAGTGCATAAACTTTAATATCATATGACATACAACCAGAAGTGGAACAATCATGAAAATATTTTCAGCAAGTAGATCATATACGTTTATATAAGCCAAGTTTCAGTTTTCTAAGTTTTTGGTGCTCTTTATCTGGCCCTCGTCGTGAAACAACCTGTATATATACTGTAAATTTAAGCGCATACGGTTCAGTAGTGTCCGAGTCTATACAACAAACAAACATTCTTTTTTGTATATGTATTTATATAGATTTGTTCATATTAATATTTGTCAAGATCTGTTTCAAATCGTGGTCAAAGGTAATGGATTCATGCGACATTAATCTATAAATAATTTTCAGAATCTAAACAACTCGTCTGTTTACATAAACGCTGTGATTGTTGGAACGCTTGGAGTGTTGGCTTACATAGGAGCAGCGGCTTCAGTAAATAAAATAGGAAAGAAGAGATTATTAGTTGCTTTATCAATCGTGGCGAGCACTAGTGTCGCTGCAATTTATTTTGCTCAAAATGCAACGACTGCAGTAGTTCTGATTTGTCTAAACTTGACGTCTTCGGGCATTTGCGTAGATACCGGAATGACAATAATGGTAGACTTATTTCCAACACAACTGCGGTACGAATATTGTCCTTTTAATAAATTTAACAGTAAATGTTTAAATATTACAACAGAGGTTCGGCGCTTTCGTTGACGTTCATGACCGGCCGACTGTTTGCAGTTTTGGGTAACATAATATTTCCATATTTGCTAACAATGGGTTGCGCGCCTCCGTTCTTCACGCTGGGAGGAATTATTTTAGGTAAACACAACCGTACGCAAAATTTCACTATTCGAAGGTATTGTTTGTAGTTTCTACCATCCTCGCAATATTCTTGCCAAATACAGACAACAAGGCGTTGCAGTGAAAGAAGAAATAAACCAACGATATAATTTAAAACTAAATGTACATATATTGTATCCTACATGACTAAAACATTTAAAAATGATGTTGCATGCAGACCTAATTGTGTTCAGGTGGAAAATACTCTTCAGCGTAAAAATCACTTATGTCTTTCAGCTTCGCCCCATGATGAAACATGTATTCGTTATATCTGTTGGAAATTATACTGATTATTGTGGTAATTTTAATAATCACCCGGGATCGGATTCTACAGTTAAATAAATAAAATATGTAAAGTTACAAGTAATGCATGTTAATCCAGTCGTACACAATAAATCAAATTCAATTCGACCAAACAAAAATTCACTTCACTTTAATCTAACTCTAGATTTGCACAAAAACCATGGCTACAAGATTCCTGCAAATGTTTTATTATTAAAATGTGATCATAATTTCAAGCGATCCTTAATATAATAGGAATAAAAATCATAAAAACTCAAGTTGAAGATTGTTCAGAAGAATCAAACTGTTTTTATATTTTTATTACGGTTTGTTAATTTTACAGCATGATTATATAAGAAATAATCACTTTACATTACTTAAATTCCGTGGTTTCTGGGGAAAAGGGGATAAGTTAAAATTAGATATTTTTCAGGAAAATTTATTTAACTCGATGTGGCTGCTGCCAATTTAGTTCTAGTGGTGGGCTTTTAAGACTTACAATATGATACACTTTTTGGCTATTTTTTAAACAATTGTGCATGAAATACGTTGTGAAATCATAGATATTCCATTTTTCTAAAAAAAAGATCCCCTTTTAGTCAGAAACCTAAAATATATGATTCAAGAAAATTCTGGCCAAAAGATAGGTAATTGCAAATGTTGAATTGAAGCTAGAATGTTTGGATTTTTGCGATTTAATACAATTTTGAATACACAGTATAATACCAATAAATCATGAAAACTCAAAAAAAATCACAATTGTCCAGATAGAAGACAATGTGTCATTTTCAAGTGCTTAACGAAAATAACATGAATTTTTTTTGTACTTGTTTGTTCATTTATGAAACAAAACCCTAATGTGAATGATTTTTTAAAAATTGACAAAAACGAAAACCATGTTTAGTTTAAAAGCTCTGATAAGATCGTTATTACTATTTATTTATTTTTATTTCACAAATACGAAAACAGTGTGTGCTTCAGAATCGCTCTTACGATACGACACAATTAAAGACAAAAACTCAATATAGTTAAAAATTGTTCAGTAGAAGCAATAAAAAATGAGTTCAAAAACTAAAAAAGACACAAAAATACCGCAAAACCGTGACCATTCAGAAAAAGGAATCACATAAAATAACAACTTAAAAATTACACAAAAATTGTAGCCACTGTAGGTCTTAAACTAAATCCATATAAATGTGTGACGATTTTCGTTTTTTGCGTCAGATAAAACTACAGGGATGCTAAGGCGAAATTCGTGTTAATTTCTAAACGTAAAGTGCATTTGTGACTGTCAATTTTTAAAGAAAAACATCACTTCAAAGAAGCATAAACTCAACAAAATGAATAAATTAATTGTAGAAAATAAAATGAGAAAAACAAGTTGAAAGCAAAAAATTGTAAATAGAGCAGCTGCTGTTCATTATTAATTTTTTAACACTGCAAGAATCGTTTAGCCCACGCACAAATTACAATCAACTAAAACGAGCCATAAAATATTTAATGCAAGACGACTCCCCACAGACTGGTTGGTGTAGATCTGTGCAAATTTACTTGTACCTTAAAAAAAGGCGTTTTATTGCTTTGCACTTAACTATTCCATTCATTGTTGATTTAAGTCAGAGTGTGGATTGGCTAACCTGTAGAAAAATATCTTTCCATATTCAAACGATGAAATCATAATGGCGCAAGCAGGCGCTACTTTGACTAGCCGTGGAACGACGCCAGCAAACAACCCTCTGTACCCACTGTGCTTGTATATTTCTCTAATCACTTCGGCCGTTCCTTTCGTCCTTTCAGGCTTGTCGGTGTATAAACTTTTTTCCCCAAATTCGATTTGCTGGTGGGTTTTCACCACGTCAAAAGGAACTGTAGTGAAAGCGGCGATCTATCAACATTCTCACTCAACAAACCACGGCCGATAATACTAAATGTGGGACATACAGTTCCTGAAACGGCTCCAGCAAAGAAGCTGACTCCAACACTTGGAACTTCTGAGCCAAAAAACCTCTTAATGGACTCGTAACTGAGCCAATAAATTGCCGAAAACGGGACGTCACGACACAGCGTGGGAAAAACGCCTTTCCACAAACCAATGACTCCATTTTGTTGTATCAACATTTTTAACGATTGATTAATTTCTAAACATTTGCACCACTTTGTTGTAATTGCAGTTTTTAATAAACTGCGACTCACCTGCATATGTTAGTTTCCTTGACTGCATTTTCGTTCTAACTAGTTCTAACGGATTTACAATGGTTACTGCTAAAATTCTGGCGGTGGCACCAGACACCAGTGGTATCCAATACGGCTGTACATTTTCCTGGCCCCGTGGGACATTTCTGTTATAAATTTCCTTGAGTTTCAGCCTCAGCTGTTCATACGACACAAAATATAAAATCGTAGTCGGAATCGCTAAAACTAACGTTGGGCCTAAACCGCTCCACAATGAGCTGACTCCTTCGTTTCGTGCGATTTTACTAAACGCATCCTGCAGTCGTTGTGTTAAATTTGTAGTTGTTACATAACGCAATGCTCACGAGTGTCCCAGAAAATTCACCAGATCGCTGAAACCAGTGCTTTGTACCATTATTGGCAGTGCACCCGCATATGTGATCCATCAACCCATTGCAATATAGGAAACATCTATGGTTCTGTAATTTCTGCTGTGTTTGCAGTCTAATCTTAACTACATCTAATGGAGTGACTGCAACTCAAACTTTAATTTCTTATTCAAAAGCTTTCAAAGCGGCTACCTAAAAGTGAGGTTAGAATTGCTCCGGTGCATGAAGCCGCAGCTTGTTGAACTGGTGTAATTCTATATTGCGGATCCTCCAAAGACATTTTGGCTTCTTTGAATTCGCGCTTTTCACAGACTGATCATTGCCTCTTACCAAGTGGAAGCTGCATTGTAAAAAAATGCGACAAAAGTGACAGTTGTCACAATAATAAGACAAACACGTGTTGACAACTTTGCCGCGAAAAATTCAAAAGTTACTGTTATGCAACACATTATACACAGTGGCGTAAAATGAACTGTCTCATAATAACTATAAATTCACATTTGTTTCAATCAATGCCTAATTCATGGTCATGCTCAAATTATAACGGACGTACAAATAACGGAGGCTCTAAAGGCCATGTAATCTAGTTTTGTTTCATTTCACAGAAGCAGTCATTCAAAAATTTGCTCAAACGACGTCTAAACCGACGCCTGGAAATGAAATATGTTAAAGAAGATATTAAATGTATCTTATGTATTGTGTCCGAGACGATTATTATTATTATCATTATAACAAAAAACTTAACGTCAAAATTTATATACACTCTACCGAACGTCAAAGTTATTTTATAGCCTACATACATAACTTCGTTTTATTTTTGTACGCACGTTACTTACACGTAACTATACACACTCATCAGATTTGACACTTCGCTTAATAACGTGTGTACAAATAAAAAATTATTCAAAGAAGGTCAAGGAATCGAGCTTTTTTTATATTTTACAGTGAAGACGTTTGAGATTTATTTATTTATCTCATATTATAACATTTCACCAGAACTATCAACCAAAAAGTTGTTCAAAAAACGTCTAAACCGACGATCGGAGATTGAGGGCCAGTTTTTCAGTCGTTGGTTAAATTTCAACCTCTAGTTAAACTAAAAATACAGCATTTTGATTGGTTAAATTGCAAACATTTCCATAGAAACCTACTAACTAGAAGTAAGCCAACGAATGAAAAACCGGGCCTGAATTTGTTAAAAAAGATATTTACCGTCTTTTATGTCGTACCCGAAACGGTTGTCAACATAATACTTAATTTCGAATTTCTCCATTTAAAAAATTGCTATACTATGAATCATTATTTATTTGTACGCACGTTAGATGAACTTCAGTTGTAAAGGAAATTGATGTCAATGCCTATTCTAACACACTTATGTTAGATTTTCTATGCTAATATGTTAGGGACAAAAACTACTATACAACCCTGGTATGAAGAGATGAAAGATATAAATAATCAATTCCATCAATTGCAATTAAAGATTTTACAACGTTTCCTATATTAAAAAGCGTTAAGCCCGTAAGTGTTCACTTTTCGATAAATCAATAAAAAAGCGTAATGATCATCTATAAAAACGGCTAGCACAAATATTTATTGCACATTCCAACTCATTAATGACTGAAAAACATTTTATCTATTTAGTAATGATTACAATATATTTTTTGTTTCTATTTTCATATCTAAACAAGTAAAGTTGGCAAAACCTTGAATAAGCCATAAAGTATAGCATAGGACGCACGGTGAGTACAAAATTTTCACAAAGATTATAAAAATAAAAAAATTTATGTTGCTTCAGAAAAATGTTTAATAAAACTTCAATTGTCCGTTCCGTAGATCACGAACGGTATTTTTCTTACAGCAAATTTATATTATATATATATTTATATTTACGGCACGTACTATTAGATTTATTAATGGGATTCATATTCATGAACTATAAAGTGCTAATTGTTGCTTCTACTTACTTCGTGTTACGTAATACGGTATTCCCATGTTTTTCAGGATACTTCCTGCAAGCCAATGTGAAAAAAATCACAACTCGACCATATATTATGCAACATTACGCCCACGAATATATTTAAAAGTATAATGTAATTGACATTTTTCCTTATCCTTATGTTTTCCACGAATCCAAGTGTAAGAATGATCGTTTTCATCATTACTTTTTCTCTTTTATTAAGTTTATTTGTATTGGAGTTTTCGTTTTCCTCATTTTCTAAATACAACTAGTCTCTTTTCTTTTCCTCATTCATAATACGGGGTGAGTCATTAGTGAGGGATCGGTCCATAACTTCTAAACCATGTAAGATACAAATTTTTTTTTAAAACAATTTGTACATTGTCAGGCTGCACAACCCAAAAATATTTTAACGTATACAGGCTGTTCCAAAACTCACAAAAGCTACACAACTTTATTTTTTCAAATAGAACTACCTATATTTTATTTCACTGTTAGAACCTACTTTGAACTAGATTTATGGCGAGATAAGGTATTTTACATTTTGGACCACTGTTAACAAATTAAATTTTTTTTTCACATTTTTTGACATTTACAGATGTTCACTAAAAAATTTACTGAGAAGTCGTTTTAGTAGCTGGAAGGCCGAAAGTTGGCAGAAATATGAAGAAAGGATTGCTCTTTATGCTCGATATGCAAAATGTTATTTTTACTACACAGGGTCTGCAATACTTCGTGTTAAATTATACTATTTTTAAATAAGCTTAACTTTAGTTTTTTAAATAGCACCCCCTATATTTTTGTATGCCATCGAATGCGTCTGGACTCTGGCTACGTTTTTTTTTAAGGTTATTCTATAGCTAAAATTCATAATTTACGAGATATTTGATATTTTTGGATGTGATATAGATTGAGCCAGGATAAGGTAGACAGTCTGCCATGGAAATCATGGAAATCATTTTAACTCACATTTCAGCACTACACATTTGTGTCATCATTGATTTGTCATTTAATTATCCATTCCATTATCCACAATTAATTCGATTTTACAAGAACAAATCGATATGATTTATCTGGATTCGAAGGTTTATTATTTTAGTAGGCCAAAAAATTTAGACGAGTTACGGCAAAAAATCGAAAGCAATTGCGATAAATGTTGTTTGTTTTTGGAGTTTAATTACGGATTGTCTTTCATTAAAGTTTACCTTAATTTTTTTTACATGTTTACATTTTATTTAAAGTACCAAATTTTTTTTCCCCATCATTTAAGTAATAACACAGATTGTAATAATAATATGTTTGTGACCTACCAATCGTTGTATATATAGTTAAACACGAACGTTGACCACTAGTGAGTTATAAATTACACAATATACATTAGAAAAAAAAGGTTCGGATTTGTTTGGTTCGAAGGTTTAAAAACCAATGATTATTAAAAATGTTCATTAAAAATTATGTCTTTTGGTTCGAAAATTGCCTGTTTTCTACTACTGAAGTGTAAGTAAATAAATATTAGTGAATTTATTGAAATATATTTGTTTTTAATATCATCGGTGTTCTTTCAATTAGTTTTCCACATTGTTATAGTTTCATCTTCTTGTGTTCTTTAAATAATAATGTCTATATTACTTTTCTCACTTTTGCAGTATATATTTTTACTTCTTCTTTTCTTTCAAGTTGTTATATTTCAATTGTTCCAATGTAACTATTTTTATTTTACTCACTATTCATGCATTTTTTCCTTCTATCATTAAAAAATTTGACAAGACAAAACGATTCTAGTCTTCTTCTAGTCTTGTGTCAACATTCATTTTGTCTCCTTATTGTTATTTTATTAAAAAAAAAAGAGTTCAGTACGAAACTGACGAAGAAATTGTGGCAGTAGAACACATGAACTATAACAATTTGCAATTCGATGTTTCAGTAATTTCAGTAAATGAAATTAAAACACAATACGACGACAATTCTAATCTGGTGTTGAAAGACCTACACTCTCTACTCGAATAGGATGATACTCTTAAAACAAAACCAGACGTCCAGTTTTATATTTCCTTCGATTTCTACATGATTGACAATATTTTAACACCGCGCCTTGACTACATCAATATGAAGCTTCAACCGTTTTCCTTATTGTCACAACAAGACCAAATCACAGAAAATATCCTCTGTAATAGTTCTACAACTACTGGATGTGAGCACAATTTCTGTAAATGCACCCATGTCATAAACGTACAAACATAACTTATAAATTATAATTATGTTAATAATATGCTTCATTTTTTAGGTATTTTTGGACGCAGTCGTTGAGCTGGTCCTAGTCGATATGGGCACCACTTATTACTTAAACCATCCCTTCCATTTGCATGGACACTCATTTAGAGTCGTAGCAATGGACAAAATCGCTGGACAAATAAATGTGTCTATGATTCAAGAACTGGATCGCTTGAGCCAAATCAAGAGGAATCTCATAGATGCGTCTTTGAAAGACACAGTACCTACTCTTGATGGAGGATACACAATTCTGCGCTTCAAAGCAAACAACCCAGGTTGGAAGTTTATATTCTTTAAGAAACTTTTAATACTCGTTCCATTTTTAGGATATTGGCTTTTTCATTGCCACGTCCAGTTCCATTCAGAACTGGGAATGTCTTTAGTGTTCAAAATAGGTGACGAAGATCAAATGCCACCGGTTCCATCAGAGTTTCCAAAATGTGGCGACTACTTCAATGAAGAAGTAAAAAATCAGTTCAGAGCCAGTGCTAGTGCTAAAGTTGGTTTTGTTCAAATAATGTTTTACTTTATTATCGCTTTGTCTACACCGATCTGGAGATAAATCCGTTCATTAATCTTTAGATTATCAAGTTTTGATGAACACCATAAATCATAATCTTGCTTTAGTCTTATAAAAGTCCAAAGAAAAATTATGACATCTTGGTTGAGGGAATCCTAACAGTATGCACTTTAGATGCAAATTGCAGTAATGAATATTAATAAAGTTATTTGTACCGGGTGTTCTCATCATGTTCCTCGCCGCTTTTAGCCTGCTGTCCATAAAAAGGAAACATTAGCTATTTATCATTTATCAAGAAACGTGCGCATGTTTAAAATACACCCTTATCACTCGGTTATAATAATTTTCCATGCTCGAGGAAAACAAAACATTGATAAAGAATGTTTTATAATGTAACAATAAACAGGTGAGTCTTTGAAATGTTTGCGTTTTATGATGAAGCACGAAATCATCAATGACCAAGGTAATAAAAAGAAGCAAACGTTCTGGCACGACACATTTTGAATTTTGCTTAAAACGACTACGGTTTACAAAAAAGTGTAAATATAACAGAATTGCAAAAAAGTAAATTGTATGTGGACGTGACGTTAAAGATAGCATTACAAAACCGATTATTGCTCCAATAACAGTAAAGTAAGTTTTTACATACATTTCCATTTTCTGTATTAATTACACAAAAATTAAAACAAAGCATATGCATCAATAAAATAAGAGTTCTCTAGAGTCCTGAATGATAGGAATGTTGGATTAGTTCCCTCAAAACAGTAAAAGTTGTTTCTTGATGTTGGTCACGCAAGGTTTGACATTTTACTTGTAATCTAGTAAAGATACCAAGTGACATTAGAAATGCAACACCTAAAAATAATAGTTTGTTTAAAGTGAATTTGCTACCATATGTTAGGTTGGTTTGGAAGGATAATAATGTGTTTGATCAGTCCGAATCAGTGGTTGATGAGATAAGATGATCGATATTTTCTTGTAGAAATGTATTCCAAGCAACTTGAATGTTTGCCGAAGTTGCGCCAAAGTTTGTGGTGGATAGTGTAAATTGTCTTGTTTTGCCTTGATAAAAGTATCTTCGCCCCTTCCACGGCCATTGTAAATTGTACGACATTGAACCTTCCAATATTAATAATACCCTAAATAATTGCATTCTTTGTTTAATGGTTAAAGAAAGCACAAAATCCTGACGAAAAAAAAACCTTATTATTAAATTCCTCTTATATTCCTGTGCCTTCGAAAATGACCAATGACTAATCATTTTATCACAAGAAATTGACTTAAAACAGAATAAATTTGATTAAATCTGTTGGCCATAAAAGCTAACTTTCGACAGATGTTTGATACCGAATAAACAAAAAAGATTCAAAAGAAACATTACTCTTTCCAGGTGTTGCATATTTAATGTCACTTGGTCTACTTTTTTGGCAACTCTCTATTTAGTTTTCGTTGCAAATGAGTTCAGCATCCGCAAACATGCTCAAAAACTGGAAAAAAGAACCAACATTCTGATAGACTCTTATGACATACAAGCAAGCACACGTAGAATATCTTCTCGAATATTTGAGAAACTCAAACAACAAAAAAAAGATGATCTCATGATTTTCAAATGCTTCTAAATGACAAAACATTCAAGGAGACGTATTTAGCAGACAACATAGAGACATACTGATTCTATTGATTGTAAAGTCTGTATTTGGTTTCATCATTTGCACTTTCACGCAATTACACAAGTTTTAAAAATGTATTATTCTAGAACGAAAATATTTCTCAACCGAAATTTGCCTTATTTATAGAAACCGTTCGTTTTATTAAATTAAATTTTTCATCACACCACTTTACCATCTTTACTAGACTAGAGCTTCACTTCTTCCACATACTCCCAACCAAAAAAAAAAAACGAAAACTTCGTCAAATTGTTAACAGTTATGCGAATTATGTAAGAATGACTAAAATTGGATTAGTTCCTTTGACCTCTGCAGTTCAACCAGTTTGCAAAAAAGCGGTCGTCCTTTAAGCAAATAATGCAATTTCCTGTAGCTCTCCACGTTGAAGGAAATTAATAAGGTCACAACCGTAAACTCAAGACATCACATGATTCGATGTGCACGTGAGTGTTGGGAAACACTCGCATTTAAACGATTTTAAACTACTTTACAATATTGTATAATCGGGAATTGTCGGCCCATTTCTGCGAGTGTTGACATTTCGCCTCAATTACCTCAAAAGCTCATTATGGAAATAATAAAATGGCAATATCGACTGCGGGACATTTATTATCGGCACGAGCGCGTGAAAGTTCTCTTCGTTAAACTTTTTTCTGGCGACTAAATATTTACAAGGATTAAAAGCCACCTGTCCCGTATAATGCACTCGCAAAAGTTTCAGCACAAACTTAGATAAAATCCCCACTTGCCCGTCTTCTTGCATAATGTTTTGTCATCGACTGTTGAGTTAAATTGCGCCTCCGGACATGGAATCGAAAACAATTTTTTCTCCATCTGAAATTCCCGATTAGCCATCACTACTTTTTAAGTAGCTCCCTTAATCGGTGCAGAATACCTCACGACAACGCATTGTTTCATGGCCTTGCTTTCACCAATGCAAATCCAGAATATCGCCGTTTTAACCTACATTTCCGCGATTTGCATTAATCGAACCGAATATTTGGTGGATAAAAATAGCATAATGGGTATTATAAATAGCGCGGAGATTCCCCCGTAGCCGCATCTTGTGACTAACATTTTAGCGCCTGAAACCTGACTTGGGTTCCCCCGTCAGCTTCTCCGGACGTAAAAATCCGGGTATTTTGACTTGCCGTGCGTACGTGCTTCCCCTACCATTGGGATTTATTTTGTTTCCAATGAATATCTCTGCAATTTCTTCATCCGATGGTAGTCTGTTTTGGAATTTTGATCATATTGCAATCTGACATAGCACTTGGTGATTTTGTGATTGTTATTGTGATCAAGTTTGGGGATTCACTTTATGTAAGATTTTGTATACAATTCCCTTTTTACAAGTCAAGGATATGCCATACACTTTGATGAGCATTAAGTCATCCGATCAAGGTTCCCTTTAATTTTTTCGTAATGATGACTAATTAGATCACAGTTTTAAGTAAATCTACTAAAAACAAGAGGATTAGACAGTATTATTTTTGTATAAATGTGCGTTGAAACATCGTAATAAAATTATGTTGACCTCTCTCTTACGTTCTTGCTTAATTAACATTTAGAAGCCCATGAAATAAATTACTTAATTCGCTAATGTTATTGCTTCTTTTAAATCATGTAAATTTGAACGTGAATCTGATGCCTCCGTTATATTACGTCAAATCGCAATTGTTACAGTTCTATATAATACGCCATTTATTATGCTGCGTTATTTAGCAATGAATTTGTCCCTAATAAAGCAAAATAATCACATTGTGTGTAATTGTATGTAATTGTCTGTAATGTAATTTGCTTCTTACATCTCAAATATTAAACACTAAATTAATTCTGAAAGAACCAGATCTGAAGATTTAGTGATGTGACGAATAAAGCGGCTGAAAAAATTGCAAACAACGTTAACGTGACGTGTGTAAATCCTGTAGAGCATGTTAATTATTTATTCACAATATCCAATAAGAGTCGATGCTGGCATAAAATTCGCGTTAAATAAACATAAAAATCCGGTTGCGATTTGCATATAATTGTCAGATTTATTAACAATAAAAGTAATAAGTAATTGTGGGGTCTTGTCTTAAGCGATAGCAATTTTCACATAACTATTGTATTCGCCGCTCACGTTTTGTGTTAGAACGTGTTTTAAGAAAGTCATTTGCAAAAAAAATACTTAGTGTTGATCTCAGTTAAAAAAAGAACAAACATGTCTCAGTCACACGAATTTTATCTTAAGATAATCCCCTGATTGGCAATAAAAGAGATTAAGACCGACAAGCACGAGTAAGTCTGGTTTATTACCGCTATCTCCCTTTATTTTGCCATTTTGAATAATAATAGTTGTGCGACAACATCCCTTAGAATCGGTCCTTAAAAACAAACTTGCGGATTCCACTTTCACCGATCAGGGTAAAATATAATAGTCGCTAATTATTCTAATTCCATACCGCTGCAACCTCGAATTTTTTACAGGTAAATGCACAAGGAACAATGAAATTTGTTATAATCATCTTGACGGCAATGATTTGCGCTGACCAAAGCCTCACGTACGATAGTCTGCATAACGGTAAGTTACGCGAAACTTTATCTAATCCATTAAGTACCAAACAATTGCCATTATCATAAAACAAACGATTACAATCAAATTTGAATGTTCGCCAAGTCCCACCAACAAATTCCCAATTGAAGTGGAATTATTACAACAAAGACAGTTTCTAATCACGTGTGTGTATTTGCGTAACCAGACAAGGCCGGCGTGAAAGACTTGGTTGAGTATGTGTTGTTAAACGAAGATAATCCTTGCGCAAGAAAATGTGTGAAAGATTCGATGCCGCTGACGTGCAGGTATACATTCCATCTGGAATCATACCACACGCTCACTAAGGCGTGCTACGATTGTCCTTACAACGTCGAGGACTGCTATCGCGAGGACTGCATCCCTGCCGATGGCTACAAGCGCTCAATCGTCGTAGTCAACAGGAAAATGCCAGGACCCAGCGTTGAGGTATTTTAGTTTTATCTAGCTACTCAACAACTGTTGGATGAATACGCAAATTTTTCATCCCCAGAAAATCATTAATTTCCTCTTGGAAGCATAAAGTGATTCAAACAGACTGAGCAGAGTGACACATTTAAAAAAGCAATGGGTCAATGTTTGGATTTTCAAGAAATCATATTGTGTAAATTGCCCAAAAAATTGGACACTAAAATACACGGTGTCCCAGCGCTGCGAAGTAAGATTAAGTAAGAAGTAAGAAAAGATATCGAGATGCGGATTTCAACAAAAAGTACAATCCATTTAGGAGAACACTCGGAAATTATCTGCATATATACAGTGTCCACATACAGAGGCGCATCACAGTTAGGTTTTTTTTTAAATGGAACACTCAGTATATTTGGCGCTTTTCGGATTCCTAGTCAAAAAATAATTGTAACTTCGCGGCCGCCACACTTTGTATAACTTATTATGGACCTCAGTTCAGTTCTTTTTCTATTATTTGACATTAAAGCTAACATGCGCCTCTTTTTTAAAAAATCGCTGCTCCCAAACCAATGAGAATTTTGTTTTAATATTTTGACAGAAAATTTTCTAATATCATCTCGTTCATAATGATTCTAATTTTGAATTGTAGTAATTTAATATACAGAGTTGCTCATGAACGCAAATTGTTCATTTAATCGACTTTTTCAAATGGAAACCCTGTATATTTTGGTATCAATCGATTAAATTTTTGATGAGGTTTTTAATAATATGATTGAATAGCGGAATATCGGTAAGTTGGAAAATAGTTGGTTAAGAACTTGAATAATGATGCGTCATAAGGACGTCCTTGGATAGCTTATCGAAAATGTGATCGATTCACACCAAAATATACAGAGCGTTCCATTTGAAAAATTCGAATAAATTAACAATTTGCGTTCATGTGCCACCCTCTATACTACATTATTAAAATTCAAAGTTTGACTTAACCACTATAAACTAGACAATATTATAAACTATCTGTCAAAATTTCAAGCAAAAATTCTCATTGGTCTGGGAGTAGCGATTTTTCGTTTTAATGTCAAATAATAGCAAAACAACTGAAGTTAGGTCGATAAAAGGTTATACACAAGGTATAGATATTTTTTGATAGACAATCCGAAAATAGCGTCATATACTGGGTGTATCATTAAAAAAACATAACTTTGCATTAAGTCATCCGATCAAGGTTCTCTTTCATTTTTTCGTAATGATGACTAATTGGATCACAGTTTTAAGGAAATCTACTAAAAACAAGAGGATTTGTTATAAACAGCTTAGGCAGTATTATTTTTATATAAATGTGCGTTGGAACATCGTAATAAAGTTATGTTGACCTCTCTCTTACGTTCTTGCTTAATTAACATTTAGAAGCCCATGAAATAAATAACTTAATTCGCTAATGTTATTGCTTCTTTTAAATCATGTAAATTTGAACGTGAATCGGTAAAAACTTTTTGTCTAAATTTCAAGCCAAAATTCTCATTAAGCAGCGTAAGCAGCGATTTTTCGTTTTAATGTCAAATAATAGCAAAACAACTAAAGTTAGGTCGATAATAGGTTATACAAGGTATATATATTTTTTGATAGAGAATCCGAAAATAGCGTCATATATTGGGTGTATCATTAAAAAAAAACATAACTTTGATGTATACATACATTCTGTGTATGTATTCAGAGTGTTCTCTTAAATGGATTGTACTTTTTGCCGGAAACCGTATCACGATATCTTTTTTCATTTTAGAGTAATCTTACTTCCTCGCAGCGCTGGGACACCTTTAGTATATTAAAGAACGAGTTCCATAAGACATATTTTATTGTATGAGTTTTATAAAACACGAGTGCTATAATAGCCTTATGAACGAGTTTTTTATACTATTTCTTCTACTTCTCATCATTTATGAAATTTTTAATTAAAACTTTGCATGAATTGGTTGACAATAGTCAAAATTAAAATTTCGATTTTCAAATGCAATTAGACGGCACAAGAGTTGGCGGTGAAAATAATTTTCAGAAAAATATTGTGACAACCTGGTATTAATTTTAAGAGCTCAAAATGCATTTAACATAACGATTAATATTCGCATCATAACCGTCCTAGAAGAACTAAATTACACTAGTTCCATTACGGACCTCAAAAGCTATTAAACCACTGAGTGTTTTAACAGCTCGGTTATACACGCAAAGTAGAAAAAATTATTTATTTTGACTTGGATACTTTTTAGTATAAGATAAACAGTTGTTTGTTAGTTTTGTGAGTAGTGATTGGGCTAGATGACCCTTGTTTCAGCTGTTTTCGTAGAGAAACATGCAACTGAGAAATGTTATAACGTTGACGCCTTAATGAGTTGAAGTTGTAAAATTGTATAATTGCTGCAGGTGTGTCTTGGTGATGAGGTCATCGTCGACGTTGTCAATCATTTATCCAGCGATAGCACGACGATTCACTGGCATGGTCTCCACCAAAAAAACACGCCATACATGGACGGTGTCCCTTTTATAACCCAATGCCCAATCAACCCACTGTCCACATTTAGGTACCATTTGAACGTACAAAATGCGGGTACCCACTTCTGGCACTCACATTCTGGTACTATGACAACACCACACACTGATATCACTTATACTAATAATAATTGAAAGGTTTCCAACGTTCTGATGGTACTTTTGGACCCTTCGTCGTGCGAGTACCCGAAGAGGACGATCCCCATTCCACTTTATACGACTACGACTTATCTAGTCATGTAATCTCAATTCTGGACTGGACCACGCAACCTGGAACCGCAGCGTTCACATCGCACGTCCACGGTGACGGTAACAACAAACCCGACACCATATTAGTGAACGGATTGGGACGTTTCAAACGCTTTGACACCGAAAACGGAACGATTTTCACTCCGACTGCTAGATTTACAGTGGAGCAAGGCTACAGGTATCGATTCAGGCTCATAAATGCCGGATTCCTTAACTGTCCCATTGAATTATCAATCGACAACCACACGCTGACCGTTATCAGCAGCGACGGCAGTGATTTCAACGCAACTGAAGGTATTAAACGTCGGAGATTCGTACAATTTTCTGATGGTTTTTTTCAGTTGAAACACTCGTAGCTTATGCCGGTGAAAGATTCGATTTTGTAGTCAAAGCAGATCAGGATAAAGATGTATACTGGATGCACTTTAGAGGATTGATGGATTGCGACGAACGTTTTACCAAAGCATACCAAGTGGCTGTATTGCAGTACAAAGATGTCGAACAAACATATCCGACCACGGAGCCAACTTACGACAATTCGAAGAAAAACGGAAAAGTATAAACGTTAGCGGTATAGGTTCCATTTTTAATTGTGGGTTGTAGCAAATGAATCCCTTGAACAAAGGAAACGAAGCTGACAATTCCAGTTTTGTGGTAATGCCACAATTGCACTCTTTAGCCGCTTGGGATGACACTCTGAAGGAGAAGCCCGACTTTCAGTACTATGTTTCGTACGATTTTTACGAAATCAATAATCCGATGTTTCACAAGGAAGGCCTCTACGGCTTTGCGGATGGTAATTATGTCTTAGTTATATTTTTTACTCATTGTCAGAAACTTAACTACAGGGATGCTTATACTGTTCTTATTTCATTACTCCACCCACCATTTCGATTTCTTGATATTTTTGTGATTGTTAATATTTTGGTATATTTCCTGACTTCTTATGTCTTTACCTAGTCTTGACACTTTCATTATTCAGATTAAAAGAAACTACAAGAAATCTTGATAATGCATGATCATGGTCACCATCTTAATTATTAGAATACTTTGTAATATTCAGTCCTCGGTGTATTTTTTAATTTCCTGACTATTTTGGTACTCTTTCATTTATCAAACGATATATTAGGAAGACGGACAAAAACAATTATCAAATCCCAGAAAATAAACTAGCATTTGACGGATTTTGTTTTTTTTTTGTATTCTGACTATTTTGGCACTCTTACATTTTTTAGATAAAATTAGGACGACGCGATGGGTCCTCCATGTTAGATAAAAACCATTTTAAATACCGAGTCCTTCTTAGTTGCATTTCAGCCTATGGTGTATTTCCTTAGGGTTGTCTCACCCTTTTAGACTCCATTTCATTTTTCAGATAAAATCAAACCGTAGAAAAATCTGACCCCGTGGTCATGCATGGTCTTAATTGCTCACTTCTCATTTTGAATATTTAAGATTAAAGACGACGTAATCCTTGTACAAATTATCACGTGACGCTTTTTCTTTAAATTCTCTTACTTTTTGTGACATTCCTACGGCTGAAGTGATTTATTTGTGTTTCCAAAACTCGCTATCCTTGATGAATATCTTCCAAATTGTTAAAAACGGATTATGATTTGTTTTAGTAATTGATTCCTCGGTGAAAACCCACACTCCACAACTGAACTACATTTCAATGAAACTTCAGTCGTTCCCGTTGTTGTCTCAACGGGATCAAATCAAAGACAATACGTTCTGTAACGAATCCTCAGTCGGTAATTGCGAAAAGGAGTTCTGTGAATGTACGCACGTGGTCAACGTAAGAATTCAACCTTGTTTTTGTATAATTTTGTAATTTGTTCTTCGCCAACAGATTCCGTTGAATACTGTCTTGGAGATGGTCCTCATCGACAAAGGCTACGCCTATGATGCTAACCACCCCTTCCATTTGCATGGACACTCGTTCCGAGTGGTTGCAATAGAACGAATAGCAAGCCACGTCAATGTGTCAGAAATCCAACAACGAGATCTGGATGGAAAAATTAAGAGAAACCTAAAAGACGCCCCTTTGAAGGACACAGTTACGGTTCCAGACGGAGGATACACGATTATTAGATTCAAAGCAACGAATCCCGGATATTGGTTGTTCCACTGCCACATTGAGTTCCACGTGGAAGTGGGAATGTCGCTCGTTTTCAAAATCGGTGAAAATGAGGAGATGCCACCGGTTCCCAAGGGATTTCCCAAATGCGGAGATTACATCTCGAACCAAATTGACGAGTGCGACAAGCCGGGCACTTTTGGCAAACTACTTCAGAAACTGCTACCAAATGTCTATACGAACTACTGCCCAGACACAAATCTTGCCAACAGAGTACAAGCAACCGCCGTCGTGCCATTACTAATTCTAATTTTAATAATCGGCTGATTCTTATACTGAAGGGTCAAATAATGTGATACATATTGTTATAATAGTGTGGAATAAATGATTGTGTACTGTGACTGGATGGGAGTGAGCTCAAAACGCAAGTGCTCTTAAATAAATGTGATATTTTTCAAACTGAGCTTGAATTTCTCATTATATGAACAATCTGGTTTAGAAAATATGCTAGAATAGAATAAGATTATCCTCTAATGGTGGATAGTGACAATTTGAGAATTCAGTTTGATAATAGTGTCTTTAGAAATACTAATTCAATAATGATTCTTAGTTTTTATTAGTATAATACGAGTACTAAACCTGTAAATAAAATATACTTATTAAAGAATTAAGCCACAATAATTTCTAGTCTTTAATTATTATGTTTGAAGTAATAAGCTGATAGTTGAAAGCAATGCAGGTTATGGTGAATGTGCACTTCTCGGGAAAACACCTCAATCAGAACTAACCAGTTCAATACGAATTTGTTATCTAATTTCAAATATATTGCGGCAAAAAGCTACAAACAAGTGCTACTACGACTTTATAACCCAGCCAGTCCAATATAACAAGCGTTAAAAAAAAGCTTGTTATTTGTATATGTAATACCCCCTATACCAGAATGAAAAAGTTATATGTAAAACTTGCAGTTGAATGAATAAAACGGTTTTTACTTGATTGTATCATTGTCGAAATAAAAAATACTCCTCTTTATGTTTTTTTCTTATCACAATTGAAAATTTAAATGTGGCTGAGTATAGCAAAAGCTAATATTAACAAAACCCCAACTAGGAATAAACCGGCAGTTGTCATTATCGAAATACCAGAAACCTAAAATATCGTAATGGCCAAATCTTTCTCCTTGCAGGTCAATATACATTTCAAAATTTCGAAGTTAGGATGCTAACATTGCAAAAAAGATATTTGAATTTTCCAATTATTTGATAAACACTTTAGATTTTTTGAATTTATTGGAAGAAAAGATGTGAATTGAGTAATTTGGTATTTTCATTTGTAAACAAACCATTTCTACCCATTCTTAACTTCTCTACCTAACTACCTAGTTATTTGTAACTATGTAATTTCTTCAATTTCAATTATGATAATAACTTACTTTATTTTACCATTTTATCGCTTGAAATGCGCATGCGCTTGGCGAGTGAAAAAATAGATGGCGCTATGACCAAAATACGGTTTTTAATTATTTTAAAAGAAACATTAACATTTCGAATTGTTTGCTTATTTTTTGCAGACAACGATGAAAGTAATATTCAAAATAATGACTCAATCATTGTTTTTGATGAAGTATTAAGGGAGTAATCATTTGAAAACGAGGCACTTTTAATATACCAGGAACCGTTCCACATTTTAATTTGCGTTTAATTGTTCTTGTCAATTCAGAAAGAGGGCAAATTCTGGAAAACACCCTCTCAGTGTTAGCCCCCCCATCGTTTGAAATTCAAATTGTACCCTTATTTTAATTTGCCATTTTCTGTAAGATATTTTTTCTGAATGCAATAATGTTGAGGACTAGATTCAGAAAAAATATATTTCAGAAAATGGCAAAATGAAATAAGGCTGCAATTTGAATTTTAAATGATGGGGGGCTAACGCTGAGAGGTTGTTTTTCAGGATTACACATTTGTGGTAAAAATGTGTCCCCCTTGAGACGTGACAAGGTCAATTTACCGCATATTAAAATCTGGAACGGTTCCTGAGATATCAAAGGTGGCTCGTTTTCAAATGATCACCCAGTACACAGATTTAACACAATCATGAATTGTGTTCCTAATAATTTAATTTCTAACTTTTTTATCTTCTTCTCACCATGTTTAGCATTATTTTGCAATCGGCGTCTCCATTCCAAACTCGTCCTGTTAGTGCATTTTATCCAAAATGTATCAAATTTCACTATTCCTATGCGCTAACATTTTTAATTTTTCTCAAGAATTCGCTACCAAATAAAACGTTTTTTGCAAATTATTATCCATCGCCCAACAAATTTCGGACCGCAACTTAAAAAACAAAAAATCCCGAATAATTAATTCCAGCTTCAATTGTTACGAAACTGACATGTTTCAAATTTAAAATTGTCATTGAAATGTGAAAAGCTGTTCCAACTTAAACCCAAATTTAGTTCTTAGTGCTGATTTAATTATTTTATAACAAACACTCAAAACAATTTAAATCCCTGCAGTAGATCAGCTAAAAAGCTGATAATTTTGGCTTCGAAAATTTTGTAAAGAAGAGTAATTTTGAAGACAACGGGGAGGATAATGTGGTAGGTAGCAAGTAATGAAAAAAAAACTACTTTTCAAATATTTCATCAGTTAACAGCTCGGTATTTCAATCAAATTGCTGAACAAAAAAGCTCGATTCACTGTTGAATTAATTCATTCCCCATAAATTAAACAAGCACATTCAATTATGTTTCGATTGCACTGTTAACGTGTGATGAAAAATAGTCATTTGCATCACACGGGGCTGACCAATGTAGTAAGTAAATAATCATAAATGCGCTATAAAGGTGAATAAAAAGAACAATAGTGACGAATGCTTAGCTAACCGTCTGCGGTTTAAAATTATGAAAAAACGTGCCTGGAGGCAGATAGTAACACCGGAAATTTGAACGTAAATGTCTACATGTCTAAATGTCCGCGGCTTTCCAAGCATCTGCACGTGCTTTACTGTTTCTAGAATCCAGCAAAAAAGCCTGCAAGGAATTATAAAACGCCCGAATTTATCGCATCGCAAAAAACGAAACGGTTGTCTTGTCCGCTTTAACGCATCTTAGAAATTTCAAGCAACGAAGAGAAATTCGACGAGCCCCAGTGAGTGACTAAACGAATTTGCGGAAATATAAGCCGTTTTGGTGGGGCGCTGGGGACTCCCGGTGAATTCCTTCGGCCGCGTCAACAAACTCCATCGGCAGGAAATCCCCGCTCATGACGTCAAACCCATACGCGCATGTCTCCCATCGGTCGAAAAATCCCGGCAAAATAGTCTGAAAAGCTGTTACTCACTCTGTATTCATCCATTTTCCCAATTGCATCAAAAGTCGCGTGTGGATCATGGAAAATGAAAGTGAGTTCACCGCTTGTGGCATCTGTGGAAATTACGAGCAACGACTTTTAATCCTGAACGCGGGAGAACTCAACTTAGTTGAAAAAGTGTTTCGATGTGTAAGTTTCTCCAAAATGAATGAAAAAGTACAACAAACCTAACGTGATCATTGCAGGTCGCTCTGGACCATCGATCTAAAGCGGCGTGCGAAGTTTGTTTGAAAAAATTACACGACTTTAAGCATTTCCTGCAAGAAATCGTCCACAACCAGGCCAAACTCCGGCATACTCATGAGAGAAGAATGCAGCAGGACTTTAACAAAAATCCAGACGAGAAGGAAGAGGAACAACACAGCAACTCGATCGACTGCAAATGTTTCAGTTGCCAGAATAAATTCGGTGGTTTACCATTACTAGTGAAAGTGATTGAACAAAACGAAGACACAACTGAGAGCAGTCCCAGTGAGCCCCAACCCTCCACCAGCCACGACACTTCTCAGTCCGGCAAAAAGTTGATGAAGTGCAAGCATTGTGATAAAAAATTCTCGCACAAAGGCGACTTAAACAAACACGTGAGAAAACACACCGGGGAGCAGCCCTTCAAGTGTTCAATCTGTAACCGAAAATTTGCCCACACATCCAATTTGGCAAGGCACAAGAGACTCCACAGCGGAGACAAACCGTTCACCTGTGAAACTTGCAACAAGCATTTCAGCAGGAAAGATAAACTGGATCTGCACAGAAAAAATCTGAGCTGTAAGAAAACCAGCTGACCACGCCATTTTATTCCATTATTTAATAATTTAACGCCCAATGTACATAAAATTTAAACATAAATTGATATATAAAAATAAAACATGCAAAGTAGAGAATGTTAATTGTGCAGCACTCACCATTGCGGGGGCCAGGTAACACAAATGAAACACAAACACAGAAGACACAAAACTTTCAATAAAATGAAAAGTTCTAATCTGTCAAAAATTTCAAATAAAAGCCAATCGCACCAGCACGTGCCTAAGGTTACAACAAGCTATTTGACGCACGTGTCACGTAACGTAACTATAAGAAATGTGTTTACGCAACGTTTAAACAATTTTATTCTCACGAAACATCGGAACGAGTCCAAAGCCGCACCCCGAGCACCCATTTCTGGTTAAATTGCTCAAATTCCAACCTTTGATTTGTATTTTTTTACGCTATGGGACACACCGCAACCACTCAAATTTGAAACAAACAAATAAATTATCTTTAAGCTGCAACTATTATATTGTTAATAAATTTCAGTAAAATGCTTAATGTCCATTTGTCCGTGCAGAAATGTGAATATTGTTTAAATCTTTAAAAAAACAAATATTCCTATTCGGTAAATTAATAACGTAACACGTAACGTAACGAATGTCAAATTGAGACAAAACAGTCTAACCTCAAAATGCTGATAAAAACAAGAAATTGGGTCACGTTGAGGCGTTTAAGTCACGTTTGGGTCAAACCGGAAGGATACGACACTGGAATCCGTGTTTTTAACTGCATCACACGCAACAAACAACCTCTCATTGTAAAAAATGAAAATTGTGTGACTTGGTACACTTGTGGCCCCACTGTGTACGATTCCGCTCACATAGGCCACGCCAGTTGCTTCCTAAAGCTAGACATAGTGCAGAGAATCATGAAGGAGTATTTTAAGCTAAATTTGGTGACCGTCATGAATATAACGGACGTCGACGATAAAATTATTGCACGGAGCAATGCCTTGGGAATTCCAGCAAAAGAGTTGGCGCGGCAGTTTGAGAAGGAGTTCTGGAACGATTTGGATTCGCTGGAAATCACTCGGCCTAACTGCATTTTACGTGTGACTGATAATATTGAAATAATCAAAAAGTTCATTGTGGGGCTCGTGGATAACAAATCTGCTTATAAAACTGACGATGGGTGCGTTTATTTTGACGTGGGGGGGTGTAGCAATTACGGGAAGTTGCAAAATATCGGTGAAGACGCTGGAGAGGTTGTGGGCGGTAAAAAATCATCAATGGATTTTGCTTTGTGGAAAGCAGCAAAACCAGGCGAAATATTCTGGGATAGTGTTTGGGGGCAGGGGAGACCGGGCTGGCACATTGAGTGTTCAGCTTTAGCCAGTTTTATATTAGGTAAACCACTCTGCTGTAAAATGAGCAAACTTATTGGGAATTTATAGGGTCGGAAATCGATATACATGCCGGCGGGATTGACTTGCGTTTTCCACACCACGAAAACGAAGAGGCCCAGAGCTGTGCCCTGCACCACAAAACGCAGTGGGTAAACTACTGGTTCCACACAGGCCACTTACATTTAAAAAATAGCGAAAAAATGTCGAAATCGCTAAAAAACACAATTTCTATCAGCTCGTTGTTGCAAAATACAAACGCGCAAACATTCAGAATGGCGTGTCTCATGTCACACTATAGAAGCTATATGGAATTCAGCGACGATTTCATGGAAACCGCCTCAAACGTGCTTAAAAACTACCTCAACTTTGTTGGTGTGTGCCAAAACTACGTCCAGGGCTTAATTAATGTTAAAATTGACTCCGAGACAATTTATCATCTTATAAACGGATCGTCGCAGCAAATCCACGACGCGTTAATGGACGATTTTAATACTCCGCAAGTTGTGAATGTTTTAAACGAATTCGTGTCGAGCGTTAACAGTCACTTGCATTCAACTTCGCCTGATTCTAACAGCAAGTCAGCGGCAATTGCAGCCGCTTCGAATTTCGTAGTTAAAAATTTGAACATGTTTGGGATTAGTGCTGGGGACAAGGGGGTCCGAAACGACTCACAAAGAGATTTTGAAGAAATCATGAATATTTTAAAAGACTTCAGACAGGGAGTCAGGCAATTAGGCATAAGCAAAAAGGATAAAGATGTCTTAAAATTGTGTGATAATGTTAGGGAAGAGTTGAGTAAGTGTGGGGTTACTCTTAAGGATCATGGCAAGTTGTCGTCCTGGTCGTGATTAAATGTGATATAATAAACAACAATAAATTTGAGCTTCTCTATCAATTGACACCAAGTACAAACAGGTGACCCATCGACTTGTATTTTTTTCTCTAACGCATTCTAAAAATATTTGTGTGGATATATACCAAATATAAAACAGCAAGTAAAAGCACCAATCGCAATATTGCCTCAATAACTTTTCATCATGAACTGGATCCTACAAACTGCACATCAGTGAAAAGCTTCTAAAAATGTATGGAATGGTATAAAAATATACAGGTGGTCCTTTTGAAAAATCGTGTTGTCATTTTCAATTCATCATATTAAAAAAAAACGTAGCAAGCGTTGGAACGTGCCTATACCACTCGGCAATATCTCTAAAGATTGGCCAAAAGATAAGGCCTTGACTGAAAAAAAAATCGGTAAATTTTCTTTAACGGTGTAGTAGTTATGAATTTTGTAACGGAACCTTGCATCTGGAATTTTGGTAAAAAATGTGCCGTACCACAGATTACTCCAGATGACTAACTCAATGCAAATATTTTGGCGGAATGACCTTTAATGACCTTCAAATTATGTAACAGTTTTCAGATGGCGCAACGCTCAAATTTTGCGGCAAATTTAAATAGTCTCTCCTCTCTTTACAGGTAGTAAAAATGCTATTATATTTTGAATATTTTATGATTTATTCTACAAACTAATGTAAAAAATTGTTTTGTAGAATAAATCATAAAATATTCCTTCATTATTTACACGTCATACAAACAAACAATTTTATAAAAATCAATTTATTATATTACATTATTTAAATTATGCAAAATTATACCCAAAATGTTAACAATTACATTTCTCAGATAGGTATAACTTACACATATGATAATTACTTGGGGTTATTATATAATAATGGAAATTTTGAAAGACTTGCCCGGCAACTAGAGCAACCTGGCTTGGTTCCTCAAATTCATACACAAAAATAAGGAATAAGGAAGCCTAATATCTGACGATGCCGAAAAGTGTTTTTGCAAACCCTCCACTTTTGCTTGATTGCAATAGATTGCAATTTTGGACATTTAGAGCTTCTTGCCACAGTTTTGCTCTAGAATTATGTAATTAGATTTCCTGAATTTGTTGTATTAATAAAACATCCTTACCTTTCTTCACTTTTTGGAAAACAATGCAGTTTCTCCGCTTAGTTTTCACCAACACCACAAATAATGCAAAAAATACCCATCATTCGCTTAAAATTTTTTACAAATTCAATATACAAGCAAGTTTTGACATTTACTGGCTTGATTATAATTGCAGCAAAATGCTGTATTTAAAATATTAGTCAGCAAAAAAGCAACAAGCGTAGAAACAGTCACGCTTTTTAAAAAACACGGAATTGTACATTGTTCAATTTAAAATAGTAAAAATATTGGGTCTTTTATTTAAATTTAAATAAAATTACTACAGCGCCTCTACATTTGCTTATGGTATCTGCGACAAAGATGTCATGCGCCTAGTTTCAATGTGTAGAAAAGAGATAGTTCCGGACAAAATCGCCCTATGAAGTCAGTCATCTGGAGTAATCTGTGGCCGTACGTTAAAAAGTGTGACAGATACGTGAAATGACTAGTAAATTTAACGCAGAATTTAGTGTAGAATTATAAAATAAAATTCAAATGGGTTGGTTCAATTGGGAAACCCTGTATATAAACGCAAATATTTTTCGAATGTGCAAGAGAAGCGCACCTATCAAATAGCAAAAAAGTTATGGAATTTTTACGACAGGACAAAAGGCAGAAAAAAGTTTCAACAATTTTGTAAATAGAATAATAATGGGGACACTCAAGAGGCCGTGGAATCTAGCTTTTATTGTTTTTATATCTACAGTGTGCATATTTGAAACTGTCAAATAGAAACTGTCATCCCACAAAGGTGCTCAAATAACATCTAAACTGAGACATGGAGATGAAATTTGTGAAAGAAGACATTAAATTTACGAGTATCTTTGTAGTGTTCGAGACTGTTACAAATAATCTCAAATTTCTCCTACTCAAAGTCGAAATTGTGCTACATTCTATCGAACGTCCAAAGTTATTAATGGCCTGGGCAGCCAGATTTTATTTTTGAATGCACGTTGAAATATGTATTTTCATAAAATAAGCACTGAACGGAAGATCAGAATAGATCAAAATAGTTAGAATTTTTTGGCGGGAATACTTAAAAACGAATCACGGAAAATCTGGGATAATGTCACAAACAAACAAATTGTGCCATACTACAATTTATAGTCGTAATTGATCGTAATACAAAAAAAACAACATAAAACTTTACGGAACTATTAAAAATAATTAGTTTGGCTTTTTGTGACACTTTGAATTGGAATCTTACACAACTAAATGTGGACATATTTATTTAAAACTTTCAAGAATTCTACTATACTATGACTTAGTGAACGGAGCCTACAAACCCACATGATGAACAAATCCACGATATTGACGCGTCCACAACTCTAAAATAAAATATTTGTAGATGCATAATTACTCTTTAACTTCGTTACCTTCAATCACGTCCATTGCATCACACACTGTCTCCATTTTTTGAAGTATGTCGTCGCGGCGAAAATAATGCGTTCTTATCAAAACGAATCCAGCTTCTATAATCCTATCAAATTCGTCCTCGATCCTTCGAGTTTCTTCAACGCAGTTTTGGCGCTGCTGCAAGAGCGCCTCGCTCCTTTCTGTACTTTGTAACATTTCATAGTTTTGAAGATTTGCTTGTAACGTACGCAAGCGCTCCAACAAGTTGTCTACTCGGATCCCAAAATCACGTATAATAAAATTTTGTATTAATTTGGCCTCGCGGGCTGAAACTTTCGAATACAGTAGCCTCCAAACTTCTTGAACTCGTTTCAGTTTTGTCTTGATCTTCGCTTCGAAGCGGCGATAGTCTGGATCTGAACTCAGAAACGTTTCTTTAATATCTGCAAAAACACATATTAACGATCCTGACTTGGTTTACGCATTTTACTTACCCAAATACGTAACCATGTCTTTGATAGTCATATACTGGTTCTCAAATTGGTCATATTGAATTAGAAAAAACTCTTTTCGGGCCCAGTTCCACTCATCAATCAGGGAGATAAACTGTAGTAATGTTTGTGTGATGACGTTATATAGTTTGTCGCAGCAGTTCATGAACCTTCGCGATTCACCAAACCTGCATAGATTGATCTGACGTTTCCAATATTCTTCATTCAAGTGGGTCTGCATTTTGTCGGTTTCTTTTCGGACCATGTTCGCCTCTTGTTCCATGCGGATCAAGATTTCCGTCGCCCTGGCCATATTACAGAAACTAGAAGCTTTCTTCATGACTGCTAAAACCACCGATGTCGAACAACAACTAAATGAAAACTCTTTAGATTTGGGTAAATATAGGGATGCGGTTGCTTACTTGGAAGGGCTGCACAATAGAACTTCAAAGAAGACCAATCAACAAGTATCGTACCTTGGACAGTACCAGCAGGGGGAGCTGTCATCCCCACCAGAGGGTTTTGGCCCCACCCAAGGGTAGGCTTGTAAATATGTAAAAAATAGGAATGTTAGCAGTAGGAAATAGAATAATAACCAAATCTTCAATATAATGTAGCGGCCGCGACCTTCCTACGTCGCAGGCCCCAGCTGCAAATTGTAAAAATGTACATACTTCAATAAGTCAGTCGTGCCGTCTCCAATTTCCAACCCGGTCATAAATCCATCTCAAATTGACCGTGAGAACAACCCTGTTTCATCGTCTTTTTTTCAACACCAAATTTCCATCCTTTCCAACTGAAAAACAAGTCCAGCTCCACGACAACATCTTCCACGGCACGACGACCAAAACGCAAAAGCTGACTTTGATTGAACTCCTTGCGCTCAACGATATCGCCCGCGCTAAACACCCACAATAACCATTTTTAAATCATCACAGCGAAATCATTTTTTCAATTCAATCAAAGTACTTGTCTAATATGCTTTCAACATAAGCATCGCGAGACTTAAAAGTGAAACCTTTAACCGCGATCAAACATACACTTGTAAGTTTAATAACAAAGGCATGAAATTGCTAATCCAATCTAGTTGGGTGTTACCTGAAGATAAAATTAATCCTCAATGTAGGTTTTTTCCGTTTTACAACTCGTCCCACGAATTGACCATTACTTGCTTATTAGTCTGACTGGTTTTTCATAAAGCAATTTTAAGATTTTGAAAATCCCCATAATGAATTTGTATACAGCTGCCGAATTCGGTACCGGATATATTTCCGAATTTGCTCATTTAAAAAATATATACAGGTGTTTTTTTCAAGGCGGCCATTAGAAACTTTTTAACTTCCTACAGTGCTATAAACTTGAAATTTGGAACACAGCCAAAATTGACCATTTCGAATCGAAGTAAATTATTTTCAATATGGCGGCACATCCGCTTATACCGGAAGTGGACGCCATCTTTGTTATTTTAAATGGAGCACCCTAGTTTTTATTTAATTTTCGAATGCCCCCTTTCTTTTTGAGTATCCTACACCTATGTATCCCTATCTATCTGTAAAAGTTTTGGAGATATGCCCACTTTTCTACAAAATCATGCATTTTCGGTGGTCTATTCAAAAATTTTTTTCGCAGGAACCATTGGGAAAAGGTACAAACTGTTTTTTGCAGTGATAACCGAAAGATTGCAGAATTGTCACATTCTAAGTACTTACAATGATTTCATAAAAACTCACAAAACAAAACGTCAATATTTCATTTTTTTTAAATGGCACCTACCAAATGTTATATCCACAGATAAATTATTATGTATTAATTATTATTATGTATTAGCATGTCCTATACCTATCTCAATTACTTTAGGAGTTATTATGATTTATTTAGAGGTCAGTGTGTAGAATACTCCCGCGATCACCTCGCGCTACTTTTATCAAGAATCAAATTTACACTTCAATACCGCTTCATTTGAAAATATCAATCGAACAGGAATGGGTCCAAATACAGCTTGAAATGATTCTCGGAGTTTGCAATTCTGTTCCTGCATATTACATCAGTTTTAACACCGAAATTCAAGGCTGAAGTGTTATGTCATTTACTGAATTAGAATAAATACCACTTTTTAATCATTCAAAGTGTTTTTTTTTTAGGTCACCTATAGTTATTTCCAAACTTTTCATCTAAATTGAAACATGTAAAACTTCAACGCGATCAATTAAATAGTTGAGTAAAATGAACTTGTGGATTAATTTGAATTTACAAACATTTGATTTTGAACGTTTTTGACTGTATCGGTGCTTCAACTACTCGTTTTTGAATGGAACTTCAAATGGAATACGGTCAAAAATCTCGAAGATCGTTATAATTAATAAACCGACCGTGAAAGCCTACATACTTTCATACTCGTTTTTGGTTCATCTGACCATAAATGTAAATAATTTTCATCTTAAAACCGCCACAGCGTTCTCATTAGTGGCGTTTACCTTTTCAAATATAAAGCAACGACCAAGTAAATTTTAAGGAATATAGGGAGTGGTAAAACTTATTGTAGACTTATTTAAAGAAGGAAGGAAACTAGGTAAAATGATACACCAATAATTTTTAAGCTAGAAGCATATCATTTGAACCAGGATAACCATCTCCATTATATATGTGAATAAAATAGTAAGCAACATGCAAACACAAGCTACATAATACAAAAATAAGTTAAGAATCAGCTTTGGTAAAGCATAGCTGCTGAACAATTCGCGACGTTAATTATTGCGATTATTGAAAAGTGCTATAAAATAGCAACAACTAGATGGTATTAATTTTGGAAGAGAGTACGAGTAAACTCGATATAATCGAGGGCTCCAGCGATTGGTCGCTCGGTTCTTGGTTCCACGTACGGTTGCATTCTTCCCACGCAATAATCCGCCATTTCCTTGGTCAAATTCTGCAAAAAAACATTAAAGACTTCACACTAATAAATCGGATGATAAAACGCACGGCATATAGCTCCTCTTGAGTAACGTAAGGACGATCGCCAGCTGTTATTGCTCTGAACGCTTTTTCAATTTCCTCAGAGCTCTGGACGTTCTCGGTTTCTTTACTGATCATAAACGCCATGTATTCTTGTAAGGAGACGTGTCCGTCGCGATTTGGATCCACCACATCTATAAATGTTACCATTAAAACCCGATTTGTACAAAACTAGTAGATGTAAGACAGTACCTAAAATCGCGTCGAATTCGGGGTCAGGTTGACCCTCCTCCACCATCGGCAAGTCGTACCCCAACGCTCTCAAACAGCTCTTAAACTCTTGATGATTCAACTTTCCAGATTTCTCTTTGTCAAAGTGTTTGAACATCATCGAGAATTCCTTAAGAGCGTCCTCGCTTACGCCCGACTGGTTACGAGCTTGGATCTGCTGCTCTAGATTGTGCTGCATCCTCATTCCTAGCTGATCGAGTTGATCCCACTGCTGCGCCAAACCCACGGTTGAATGTTCGGTGTAGCGATTGTCCAAAATCAAATGCTCTTCCAGAATTGCTCCCAAATCTTCAATCTTCTTGAGGTCGGAACGACGCGCTCGTACTTCTGCAGCTTTGCGTTTTGTGGCTTCCAGTTGCTGCTCCAAAGAGCCTGAACCTTCCATCATCGAAGTCCTGTTGGGAACGACCGTTAAAACATTACACCACCTTTTAAAAAAATAGTAGTCACACAAATGCGAGCACAAACGAAACTCTTAGTATCAAAAAAACCGTTAGTAACAACACCGGTATTTACCCATCCCAGCCCAAAATTCGATAACTGAAAACATATGATCATAAATAACGACCGAATGTTTTTATGAAGATAAAATAGAGTGGTTTAAGCGAATCTTACCGCGTCTCGGTTAACCATTGGTGGAAAGCGTTGGCATGCTTGGCAAACTCCTTCCTCAATTTGTCATTTTCTTCCTGTCGTTGCGCCTCCTTGTTCAGCTCCACATCTCTCTCAGCAATGATCTTCTGCAAGTTGCGCCAAGTCTCCTCTAAAGCTTCCATATTGAACCAAGTGTACGGATTCGGGCCGACATTAAAACTCTTGATCTGCTGATCTAACCTGGCCAGCGCTTCAAAATCGGCTTGGGCGTTTGACAGTGACGCCTGAAACATCACGTAAACCAAAACAATTTCCTCCCTCGTTTACACTTACTTGGAACTGAGCGTGGGCCTCTCTCAACGCTCGGATTTCCTCGATCGAATTGCACCGCACCGGATCGGTCAAGTCCTCCTCAGCATTTTCGAACCAAGAATTGAAAGCGGACGCTCTCTTGGCAAACGTGAGGAAAAGGTCTTCGATCTCGCGGAATTGTTCTTGCATTTGAAGAAGTCGCTGCTTGCGGGCGTCGGAATCCGCCAAGAGTTTTTGCCATCTGGCGATGACGTCGGCGTGGCGCTGCAGAATCGCCGGACTCTGATCGTGATGGGAAGCGATCAGCTGGTCCTTGAGGGCTGTGATGTTCTGGATGCCCTCGTGCTCAAAGGCCGTGAGACCTACGACCAGACAATGACAGAATATTACGATATATACAAAGTTTTAGAAGTTCGTGAAATTTAACATTTTCTTATGTACCTACTACTAAAGTCCCGGAACGGTCGAATAACTTTGATTTAATAAGTATTTTTTCAAAATTGGTACGATTGGCTTCCAGGCTAAAAATATTTTTATATAATGTACATATACAAAATGTACCATTAAACGTGGTATGACTTTTAACTTCATTTTTTTAAATAAATTACAATTGAAGTCGATTGGACTTGAAATTCCAAACATATTTTGTATAACATGATTTTTACGTGAGCCTGCAGGTTTTGTAGATATCTGAATTTTTATACATAAAATAGATTTTTATTGGATAGTTTATTAACTTTCAATTGGGGAATTACGATATCTGCGACAGTTACGATATCTGCCAATATTTCGACTCATTGTTGGCAGTAATAAAAAATGAGTTTCATCAAATTGTATGTATGTATATTTATGTATGTATCCCATTCTAAGTACTTACAATGATTTAATGAAAATGCCCAAAACAAAACGTCAATATATTTTTTTAATGTTAATTTAATTTTATATGGCCAATCGACAGAAAATGTAATTTAAAATAGATGGAAAGTAAAAAAAATATTTGGGACGCTTTAAAAAAACACCCTGAAAATTTATTAAACGACCAAAACAAAAGCATTTATTTATTAATACAACAAAACAAACACAAAAACCAAAATCATATATGTATTTTTTTCTAATAATCGGTGAATGAGTCATGTTACCATTTCGGGCAATTACAGCATGTTGACATGATTTACATAAATATTTTTCCTGATAGAAATTTAATGATGTCCTGTTTAATCTATAAAATATTTGTTGTACTGAATTCTATTGCACAAAAACGTAAAACAAAAAAATATTATAAAACGAATACTCAGGATGCCATGAAATCTATCTATCTATCTTATGTACTAATTTTTTACAGTGTAGTCTCTTGAATGACTTTGACAGTAACTGTAACTAAAAATATTTGCATAAAGCGATACTTGGAGATTAATTGATTCAAGAAGACATTAAATGTACCTTAATTATCTTATGTATTGTGCTCAAGTCGGTTATGAACAAAGAACTCAATTTTAAATTCAACAATCAAGTCCAACTCAAAGTCTAAATTTTGCTACACTCTAACGAATTTCAAAGATTTTCCATGACCTACACAACGTCGTTTTATTTTTTAACGCACGCCACAAAAGTTCAAATGCAAACTGTTACAAAATTATACCACAACCATATGAAAATTTTGTAAAAAGGGAAACAACAATATTTCCGACCTGGACTTTTTTTTCAATAGAACTCGTTGATTTACTTCACAACAAGATAAATAAAAATATTAAACCAAAAAATACAAGAGTTTTAAGAACAAATCACCGTCAGATCGTTACAAATAAATAAAATAAAATTTACAATTTGAACAGAACAATACAAAAGTTTCAAAATAATGATTAAAAGTTCCAAAATAAACTGTAATTAAATACTAATTAAATAAAGATTAAAACACAAAGAAAATATGTTTCTTTTCATTCCAAATTGAATCTTACCAATTTTATATGGCCAATCGAGAGAAAATGTAATTTAAAAATTTCATTTAATAATTATAAGTAATAAAAATTTTTGGGCTGCCTTAAAAACACCATGTATAAATATAACACCTTTATTAAACGACCGAAAGAAAAGCATTTATTAATAAATACAACAAAACAAACTCAAAAACCGAAATCATAATTTTTTCCTAACAATGGGTTAATGAATCATGCTATATTTCGGACAATTACACCATTTTGACATTCCTAATAAATGAAATCTTGGTCCTAGGAATTTAATGATGTCCGGTTTAATCAATAAAATGTTTGCTGTGCTGAATTATATTCCACAGAAGCGCAACACTATTTTTTTAATTAAGGCTCGGGATCTTTTTGTTTTATTTTTTACAGTGTAGTCTTTTGAATGACATTGGATAGGCACTGTCATTCAAATTTTTTGCATAAAGCGACGCCTAAATCGAGCCATGCAGATTGATTCATTCAAGATGACATTAAATGTATCTTTTGTATTGTGCTCGGGACGGTTATTAACAATGAACAACTATAAATTCAACAATGAAGTCCAATTCAAGATCGAAATTTTGCTACACAACAAAACAAATAAAAATATTAAACCAAAAAATACAAGAGTTTCACACAAATATCCGTCAGATCGTCACAAATAAATCAAATAAAATTTATAATTTGAACGGAACAATACAAAAGTTTCAAAATGCTGACTTCAGAAATTAACCATTTAAAAAACATAAGTAAGAAGCATTTCCGAATGAATGAAAATGAATCAATCACAAATAAATTACATATTTATTTGCAACTCTATATTCATACCAAAATTTAAAAAAATATTTTTAAGTAACAGAGTTATTCGACCTTTCTGAGACTTTTTACTAATCCTGTATAGCCGATAACCCCTTACCGCATGATTTTTTTGATTTTGATAATTTAGAAAAATTTTAATTTTCTGTAAAGCTAGAAACGTGAAATTTGGTGCATGATCATTATCGACCGTTCGAAATAAAATACTTTCATGTTTCTTGTTATACCGGAAATTGACATCAACTTTGTTATTTTAAATGGCAACCCCTTATTTTTATGTTAATATTCATTCGATCACTCAATTGTAAATCGAAAAAAAAAACAAATTATTGTTCCTTACCTTTCATAGTTTTTTAAAATTCTTAAATGTTAAAATCTGAAAATGGAATGAATTCTTTTAAAAATTGATATCTTTTGAACCATTTGAAGTATTGCAATAATTAATTTTTCCATCGATTCAGATACTCTCAAAAACTTATTTGATAGTAGTTCTAATACATTTTAATGTTTCGGGTTTGTTATGCCAATTCTCGATAGTTTTGACGACATTTTGTAAAAATGCATCTTCCCTTTAGTTTTTGATATGTGTAGGCTCTAAATCGAGATCTGCAGACGGAATTTGAAAAAAAAAACATTAAATGTAACTTATAGTTCATTTGAATCCAACAATTGAAATTAGCATGTCATATGAATTATGCTTTTTATCAACTATAAATATTTTACTATATTTTGTTTATATTGTTTTCGTTCTTCGCATCAACCCTTTAAGGACTTTTAGATTATGCTGAGGTTATGCAGATCCACAAAAAAAACTATTGTATTATCTGCAACGAATCAAGAGATATTAATTTTTAATTAGGTCTTTGCATTTCCAAATTTTAGCATTAAATTGGAAATATTTCAAAAACGATGAGAGGTAATTGCCGACAATCTGGATGCGTCTTATTCAGAATTGTGTGCCCAAATGAATGAGTGCAGGGTTGCCTTTCAAAATAACAAACATGTTGAAAGTATTTTTACTTCGATGCAGAATAATCAATAATGATGATGCACCAAATTTCAACTTTCTAGTGAATGAAAATGAATAAATCGCAAATAAATTACATAGTTATTTGCAACTCTATATTCATAGCAAATTTAAAAAATTATAATTTGAGTAACAAAGTTATCCGACCTTTCCGGGACTTTTTACTAAGCCTGTAGAGCCTCTACAGGCTAACCTCTTACCGTATGTTTTTTTTTATTCTCATAAATTAAATATATATATTGATTATCGATCCCAGGGTCGGGGAAAAATAAATAAAAAATCCTGCCGTTACATTTTTAGAATAAGTCAAAGAAATTGAAAAAAATTACACGTATGTACCTACCATACAGTTATGTCACAACGAAAAGCACGAATGTATTTCAATAGAAACGTGATGTGGGGGATTTTACCTAAGTGGTAATGAATATTCCGGGAAAAAATTGCGGTTTTTTTACCTGTATTTTTTACTCGAAAAACCTTAGTAATTATACATCAGACATGTTTAGCATGAATGCCAAAGTCACACATTTGCCTTATTTGCTGGGACAGACCGGCGAAAAATTACGGTTGAGCATGCCAAATGTGAGACAGATTTCATTTACAGAAAAAATTCCAGTATAAAATTAACGCGTATGCGGTAAGTGTATAAAATGAAACAAAATCCGGCTAGTAATGCTGTAATATCGTTTAGCGACTCACCTGCATCAAATGTCTCTTGCTTGTTAAGCAGCGTCTGCACCGACGACAAATCCCGTCCATAATCCTCACTCTTGACATGCGTCTCCTTGTCAATGATCCAACTTTCAACGACATCCGCCTTCCACATGAACTGCAAATACGCCGAATTGTCAATCAGCTTGGCTTTACGTCGTCCAGCCAACGCCGCCAGATGATCCAGCTTCGTTTGCAGCTGCTGACAGCGCTGGTTAATGCTGTCGGCATGATGATTTCCTTCAGCCACCAATTTCTTGCCGGCGTCATTAATATCCTTGCAACGCTCGCGATGGGCTTGAAAATCTGTCTCGAAAGCGTCGTGCTTCTTAAGCAAGCCTTGCACTGCCGCCATGGTATCCCCGTAATCTTCAACGCTCAACAGTTGCTGTTTCTCGCTGATCCACGCTTCTTCTTCTTCGACTTTGGCCAAGAATTGCTGGTAAGTCAGCGATTCGTCCAGTTTTTGGCCACGGGTCGCTGCCAGTTGTTTCAATTCGGCCCACGCTTGGTTCAGTGCTTTCAAACGCTGCTCAATTTCCGGCACGCCCAAGTTGGAGACGTCCATGAGCTTTTCCCCAGCTTCTTGGACGGCTTGGATGGCTGGTTCGTGCGATCCCAATTCGGCCTCCAAACGCTTGTGTTTCTTCTTCAGGTTCTGGACGCCAGTGAGGTCGCGGCCATAGTCGTCGGACCCCACCAAAAGCTTCTTCTCCCTGGAAGTTTCAAGTTAAATCTAAATACAGACATCACTAAGAAAGCAAGGAAATGCAAAAGCGTTCTCACATTGTATTTGTACTTCGTTAACTAAAGATTTAAAGATAATTGCGATAGTATTTCTTTTAAGATGTTAAGATGATGATGTTCCTAGCCTACTATTGAAACAACTAAACTTTGGTACTCAATATATATTTTTAATCAGCGTAGTCTCGTTTTAAATTAATACACTTATTACAGCGAGCCTGCAACGCCTCTAACCCTTAAAACAGGGATTCTTCTTGCTCAGAAAACCAGCCCTCCACAGCTTCTATTACCTTTTTGTTACACGAAAATGTATGTACCTTTAGGTTTTTTTTCAATCGAGGGAATAGAAAATAGTACAAGGGAGCAAGATCCAGGGAATAGGGTGGGTGTTCCAGTAATTTAAATCCTAAATCCCGAATTGAACTCATGACAATGTGTGATTTGTGTGCAGGTGCATTGTCCTGCAAAAACAACACATTTCGCTAGCAAGCCACGTCTTTGTCTTTGATTTTTTCTCTTAGGATGGTTAATAATTTAGAATAATAATATCCAGTTATTGTTTGGCCCTTTTCTAGATAATCAATCCTAATCACTCCATGAATATCCCAAAAAACTAAAGCAAGAACTTTTCCAGAGGATTTTTGGACTCGAAACTTCTTAGGCCTTATAGAACAACTACGATGTTTCCACTCCGTTGACTGCTGCTTCGTTTCTGGATCGAAAAAATGCACCCAAGTTTCATCCATAGTCAGAACACGATTTAAAAAGTGTGGATCTTGTTGAAAACGAGCACAGATTGAGCGTGCTCGTTTTTGATCGGCATTCAAGCATTTGGGAATTTAACAGAAACTTTTTTCACATCTAAATCGATGTGAACTACATATGCAGTGTGGATGAAAAGGTTGGAATTAATTCGATAATTTTTTTATAAGGAGCGACAGAAAAAATCGCTCGGACACTTTTAATTTTTAATTTTAAATGCGCGAATTCTGACATAAAAATTTGCTTTGTTATGTCATCTCTCTCAAAGCCACGACGTAATGTCAATTTTTTTAAAATGGCAACCCTAATTTTTTATTGCGTTATTTAAAAGAGCACCATAACATAGATAACAGTATTTTTGAGAAAAAAAGAGTTTTTGAGTATTTTTTCGTTTGTTATTTAGTAATTTAATGATTTTAACAATAGCAGTTTATTTAAATAATATAAAAAATTTAAAAAATAATCAGATTAAATGTTCAAACTGCCTACCTTCTTCAAGTTGACAATGACTAAGACGATGTTCAAATTCTTTTGACATTATTTAAAATTTGTGGGGTGATTAGCAAAATTTCCTGAGTAATTCTGATTTTTAAATTTTCATTTTTTCTCAAAAATATTGTTATGTAACCAATCACAAATTTTATTGTTTTATATCGAGACCCTACATACAGATACATGTCGTATCTTAATTAAAGTCAAATTTTACAGGATACAGTAAAAACTGTTTAATTCAATAATTATTTTATAACTCGACAATTTTAGCGACACATTAGTGTATTAAACCATTTTATAAGTTCGCAATAGCAATCTGTGCACTAATTGGGTTACGCCATATAATTCGGTTTTACAATAACTGGATACGACATTATCATTATTATTGTAGCTAGGATCTAAGTAAAATTATTTTTGATGTGGGATAAGACCAGTTTCCTAAGGAAACAATTCAACCAGGAAGCCCTACAACACTAAATTATTATTATTTTTTTACTATTTTAAATTTTCTCTTAAAAACCTTAGGAATTGACTGGAAATTATACAATGTATTTATTTATTTATGCTTTCTCTTACAAGGTCAAACTCACATTTTGGTTTTTCAATAAGTACGCGATGTAACCGGCTCGAACGCTTTGATGTACAATAAATCGTTTTAACCCTTGTATTTCCGCCCCCACACGGCTCACGTCTTATTGAAAACTCCCAAAATATAGCATTTGACAACACCAAAAACATCCAGCTTACGTAGATCTTACAGAAAGTTGCAAAAACCGCGAAATTTCTAAGTGTCACCTAAAATCTTAAATTGCCATCCTACTCAACCGTTAAACATTTTCAATGTTCAAAATATTTTTATAACAAAAAGACAGTAATTTTTTAATAATTGCGAATTCTGCAATATGTTATCCAATCAATGGAGCATATTGATACACTTGCATTGTATAGTTTTAATCAATAGAGCTCCAATCCTTAGTAAAAATTGTTTCAGTAAACCAACAACGCACTAACAGGCAATTTTCCTATTGCAAAGTGAGGGATAGGATATATTCGAATTTAAAAAATCAGCTGATGCGGATACGAATTATTCGTTTCGCCTTGAATGAGCAACTTGGGAATTTTTGTGGCTCATGTTATTTTAATACTAGATAGATACCATCTTGAAATAAATCTGGCGCTAAAAATCGCATTTTTGAAAAATTGTGGGATACGATATGTTAGAACTGGGGTATCGATATGCAAGAAAACATGCTCTTTAAAATGACGCAATAAAAAATTAGGGTTGCCATTTGAAAAAAATTAAAATGACGTCATAACCTTAATAACAAATTTTTATGTCAGAATTAGCGCATTTGAAATTAAAAATTCACGTGTCCAAACAATTTTTTCTGTGGCTCCCTATAAAAAAGTTACCAAATTAGTGCCAACCTTTTCATCCACACCTTTATGATGGACACGTTCAAATGAAATCTTTAATGTCTCAGCGACATGCTTCAGTCCAATTCGATACTCTCAAATTTATCGATTTTCAGAATTGTGTTTGAAATGCTTTCTTTCAAATTTTATTCCACAACAAGAAGTAAAAATTTCACGGTGACATTTCTAATAAGTCATTGTTTGTTGCGATGGTAATAAGATTTTGTTTTGTTCGTTTTGGCCTAGGCCAACTAGATATCAATAACACCCCGTAGCTTGAAACTTACTTGATCCATGACTCTTCATCAGCAATGTCTCTGAAGAACTGATGCAGAGTGTTGGCCTCATTTAGACGCGCCTGGCGATGAGCTGCCAAATTCTTAATGCGCTCGTATCGTTCGTTAATCGACTGGCGCTTCTCTTGAATGGAGGCGGTATCGAACTGACCGCTTTCAATCAGCGAATCGGCTTGATCGTTCATATCTGTCCAAAAAAAACGACAATAAGCGACGGAAACAGCTTAAATTGATTTGATTACCTTTGATCCGGTCCTCGTGCGCTTGAATGTCGGCCTCCACCAGCTGGTGCTTCTTCATTAAATTCTGCACAGACGCCAAATCCTTCCCGGCATCTTCGCTGGTCAGCAGACTCTCAACTTCGCCCAACCAGAAGTCCAAATCCTTGACAGCGGCAATGTACGTCCTTTGCTTGTTCGCCTCCTTCAGTTTCATAGATTTCTCTGTTGTCTTCTGAGTGAGGAACTCCCACTGATCGGCGATGGACTCCAAACGTCTCTGCACCGCTTCCTCGGAACCGGCACACTGTCTCTTCTCAATCAAATTGGATCCATTGGCCAGTACAGATTGGATTCTGTCGGCGTTAGCGGCGAGTTCGGCTTCGAACGCTTGGTGCTTCTGATGTTTGGACTGGATATTAGCAGGATCTTTGTAGCTTTCTTCAGTCGCGAGCTGCAATTTTTCGGCAATCCAGTTCTCGATTTCGTCCGCATCGCGCGAGAACTGTTGCAAGGTTTGACTTTCGCCCAGTTTGGAGCGTTTCTCGATGAGAGCTTCCTTAAGATGACGCCATCTATCCAGCACTTGTTTGCGCTTGTTGTCGATGTCTTGTGAGGCATAGTGCTCGTTTTCAATCAGCTGGTTGGCCAAGCTCTCCAAAGCTGCGATCTTCTCTTCCTATTTACAATAATTTATGATTAACTAGTATCAAACCAGTGCTGAACTAATTCAACTCACGTGAGCGTTGATCGCCTTGTCAAAATCTTCGTGTTTCTTGATCAGTGCTTCGACGTTATCGCCGTTCGAATCCACTTCGTCGGAGGCGAGGAAAGCCTCGCGATCGGACATCCAATTCTCGGCCTGTTCGCAATCTCTGTAGAACAGGTTCAAGTCGAGGTTCTGGTCGAGCTGGACGCGTCTCTCGATCCAATGCGTTTCGAGTTCCCTGCGGAAATCGTTGAGTTGCTCCAACTTTTCTTGAATTTCCGGGCTTGCATAGTGCTTAGAATTGAGGAGCTGTTGTCCGAACTGTTCGAGGGCGTTGAATGTTCCGGCGCGGGCGTCGATTTCGGTTCGGTGTTCCTAGTTTGGAAGAAACAACGAAATGAAATATCGCTCACGTATTTGTTGGAAAATAAAACGAAGAGCTAAGCGAACAATTAAATAAATTAATGGCAGTCTTAATCCTCCAACACACAGATAGGATTAGTACCGTCGTTATCCGACTATCCACACTCTATTTATATTGTACCTGCAATAACATCCCACAACGTGCATCTATTTCAGCCCTGCAGCACTAGAATTCAATGCAATACAAAAATCAGTCAAAATCCAGAAAATTTCACTCCCGCTCCCAACCAATAAAGAACGTTTTCATAACGGCTGCATATTTGCAATGATGAATTTCACTATCAGATAATTTCTGCATAAAACGTTATAAGTTTCAATAAGTTATTTCTAAAGCCTTCATTTATTCGACGAAACGTGGTGTGAATGAGTGATGGTGTGGAAATTTAACTGGAATAAAATCAGAATCTTGAATACCACTGATTTTGCGAAAAAATCCTTAATAACGTCGATTTTTGTTTTTAACTTGCTATTTTTCAGTATTTTTCCATTTGGGGCTGTAACCACCCACCAACTTTGTTTTAAAATGCAAAAATTTCTCAATTGACACAAAATTGCGGAGCTCATGAAAAAAGTAGTACAACGATGTATTTTTTCACGTTTTTATGTCTTATGTGATGCTGCAATGTTTTTCTTATTCTTCATGCCACCTTCGTCTTATCGTCATTTTTTGCAAAAAAAATTAATTCTCTTTGCAAACTTTGACAAATAAAATAAGTAGGGACTGTTAATAAAAATGCGCTGTTTAACAGAAAATCTTAGAATTGAAATAATAATTATGATTGGTTTTGGCGACTGACAAACACAAGGTAATTTTTTTTAAATTAAAATAAAATAAAACAAAAAAGATCGTAATCCTTTTTTCATGAGCTTTGCAAAATGTCTCAATTGACATATCTTCCCATTTGAAAGAAAAAGTTAAGGGTGGTTACAGCACCAAAAGGAAAAAAACTGAAAAATAGCAAGTTAAAAACAAAAATCGACGTGTTTCAGGATTTTTTCGCAAAATAATTCGTATTCAAGATAATTAATTTAATCCATTTAAAGTTTCCACTCTGTATAATCGTAGTGCTGTATTTTTTATAACTAGTAGACAAATTATTTCATGGTTTTCCAAGTGGTAACTGGGACCAAAAATTGAAAAATCAAAACTAAAAGCTGTAATGTTATAAGCACCCAGATCATTCATCAATTTGGCTTTTACGAATATTTGTAAAATTTGTATGAAAGTAAAGTGAACCACACACAGTTATTATTGGCCACACACAACGTTTCTTTTCATTAAAATTTTGATAATAGGATTCATGTTAAAGTTAAAGGTAAAAAAATGTACTAATTGTGTTTTTATTGGTATTTCGGAAATAATAAATAAAAAAACATCGGTTTCAAAATAAAAATTATATAATAAAAAACAAAGTCAAACACGCAAAATTGAATAGTAATTGGCCATACATAAAAGAGTAACTGAACATGCTAATTTCGAAGCTTTTGCTGGCCCAATTTGAAACATAATAAAGTACAAGATCTATTATTTTACCAAAACATTTTTCAGAAATATATTTTTCATTAAATTGCAGCAAATGTATCTAACTCAAATCGCTCTATGTAAATATTGGTAGAAATTTTCAACAATGTCTTTTTCTGTTTCTTCTGCATTCATCTCTTCTATACAATAATTTGCACTGTTCAACATGATCTTCCAACCTCATTACGTAGTTCCTCCACATTGCTTCTTTCTGTTTTTCTACGTTCATCTGGTGGAGATCAAATATTTTATTGTTTTCTACATTAACATCTTGCAAACCATTTGCATAACATGAATCAGCTTCAATGGCACTTTAATCGCTTTCAGCTTCTGTGTAGCAATCGTGACACAAGAATGTGTCATTACTATCTGCATCTGGAATAATTGTTGATGAGACTTCGGAATGCACTTGGAATGATAATTTTTCTGTAAGTATCGCAAATGAGATTTCATCTTCGTCCATTGCAAATAGAGGATATTGTTTTTTTTTTCTTCTGCGCTTTATTTAAAGCCTGGGTTTTTTCGCTTTCTCTTTTCTTTTGTAGCCCTCTTTTTTCTAAACATTTCATGAAATTGTGTTGAAGTTATAGCAAACGATAATATTTTTATTTGACGCTTACATTTACCTTTCGGTTATTCTGGTCAATTTAAATAATTGACCATATTTGCACTACATTCAATTTTAATTACAAATGAGCTCGTTGTACTTCGCTCTTTTCATATCTAGTTTCTCTGCAAGTATTTCATCATCAGCACGTCAACTTCGTCTGGCAGATTTCCTTCTTCTTCTACACTATTATTTTCATATAAGTAATCAACACTCTCAAACTATAGTATTTTCTTCTACGTGGGTTAAAATGTGAGATGGCCCAAATCCCCAAATGAAGTTTTATATCTAGGATTTATTATTTAAAATGGCAAGGTGGCCGTTGCTATGTTATTCTTTTTTGATGTGCTTCGATTTCAAATCATATTTTAATTTTTTATTTGTTGTGCAACACAATATTATTTTTTATGTCCAATATATTTATCAAGTATTTTATGATATATTTTATTATTTGTTGTTACATAATGTGTAATAAATTTAAAACGTACAAAAGGAATCGTGGTATTTACATTATTGAAACTTTAACTAACATATTGGAGTAAATACAATTGTCTAGTTGTTGAATAAATTTACTAGGAAAGTATCCATTTCTATGCTCAATTACTACTGTGACTCAAACACATATACAATGACATACACATTTATAGTGAAATGTACGCCTGAACTGTGACATACAAAAATTCATATTTGCTTGTTCCTTGCCTCGTTTCATGGCTAATTCTTGTTTTTAGGCGTTTGCCCCCACAATTTTTTGTTTGCCTAATTTCATTCAACTCCGTAAATTATAATAAAGACTGATTTCAGGGGACAACTGGAGTCAAAATAAAATATATATGTTATGCTTTTTGAACAACACCGTCGGGTATAAATAAAATAATTTAGCGCTTGTAACTACCGTATACAGGGTGTTTTTTTTAAGGCGGCCATTAGAAAATTTTTAACTTCCTATAGTGCTATAAATTTGAAATTTGGCATACAGTCAAGATCGACCATTCTGAATCGAAATAAATTATTTTCAATATGGCGGCACTTCCGCTTATACCGAAAGTGGACGCCATCTTTGTTATTTTAAATGGAACACCATAGTTTTTATTTAATTTTCGAATACCCTCTCTCTTTTTAAGTATCCTATACCTATATTGTACTTATCTATCTATCAAAGTTTTGGAGATATGCGCACTTTTTTACAAAATTACAATAATTTAATGAAAATGCCCAAAACAAAACGTCAATATTTCTTTTTTTTTAAATGGCACCTACAAAATTTTATAACGCCAGTCGATAGAAAATGAAATTTAAGTCAATATTGTATTAGCATGTCCTATACCTATCTCAATTACTTTAGGGGTTATTATGATTTATTTAGAAAATGAGTCTAATTCTGTAATCATGAGGGTGTTTAGTAGGCTGTGAACAATGTATATGACTGTCAACGTCGCCGTTTAAGTTGTAATAAATTGATATAATGTAATAAATAGATTTAAGCGTAAGCATTTTCTTTTAATATTATTGAGTTTGGAATTTTTGGTATTGTCGTTTTATATTTTATTATTTTTTTTATTTACAGTTCTGTTGTAAATTTATACCCAAAACAGCACAAAAATTACCAATTTGCACAACTTCACTAAGTCTGGAACGACAGAAAGACAGATTTAATCCCAAATTTTTAGCGGCAGCTCGTCGTTATGCACGGGGAAACGCGGCAAAATATCCCAAAACGTTGATTTGGTTTTCTTTACTTCTAGGAACAACTTTAACTCTTTCTCTGGTGATATGTATTATTCCTGAATGGATAAACTGATTCTGAAGACGGGAAAATTTTTGTTTATTCATTGGAGCTGGTGCGAATACTATAACATGTGCTTTGAACGATTTTAGCACAACTTTCGTGAATAATAAACAAATCTAAAATCAATAGATTTGGGTAATTATCCATTGCACTCAATTATTAAAACAGATTTACAAGACAACTGCAATTTTTGCAGTGATATCAATTGCTTTACGTTCACAGCCTACTAAACACCCTCATGAATTAGACTCATTTTCTAAATAAATCATAATAACTCCTAAAGTAATTGAGATAGGTATAGGACATGCTAATACAATATTGCCTTAAATTTCATTTTCTATCGACTGGAGATATAATATTTGGTAGGTGCCATTTAAAAAAAATGAAATATTGACGTTTGGTTTTGTGAGTTTTTATTAAATCATTGTAAGTACTTAGAATGTGATATAGTTATTGTTGAGGCCAGCCGACAATTCCGCAATCTTTTGGCTATCGACTGCACAAAAAAGTTTGTACCTTTTCCCAATGGTTCCTGCGAAAAAATTTTTTGAATAGACCACCGAAAATGCAAGATTTTGTAGAAAAGTCGACATATCTCCAAACCTTTTACACATAGATACGTACAACATAGGTGTAGGATACTCAAAATGAAAGGGGGCATTCGAAAATTAAATAAAAACTAGGGTGTTCCATTTAAAATAACAAAGATGGCGTCCACTTCCGGTATAAGCAAAAGTGTCGCCATATTGAAAATAATTTACTTCGACTCGAAATGGTAATTTTCGGCTGTGTTCCAAATTTCAAGTTTATAGCACTGTAGGAAGTTAAAAAGTTTCTAATGGCCGCCTTAAAAAAAACACCCTGTATATTCATACTCAAATTGGCACCTTTAGATGGTTGGGTTTTTGGAAATCATCATTTCATAATTAATATAGAACAATCATTACCTGATGACGTTCAATCAGGGCCTCAGATCCAGTCACGTCGTTTGCCAATTCAGTGGATGTAACCAAGCCCAACATGGAATTCATCCAAGCCATCAAATCGCGATGATCGTTGAGGAAACGCTGCAAGTCGTACGAGTCCAACAATTTCTCTTTGCGGCTGTTTGCTTTCGCCGTCAGTTGGGTCCACAACTCGTTAATTTCTTCTTGTTTCGCTCGCGTCTGCTCGGCGCTTTCGGGATGGGTTTGCACCAAGCGTCCCGCAATCTCGTCCAGTTGTTTGATCTGCATTTAATCATTTTAATTACACGTAATTGGCGACTTGCAATAACAAACCTTGTCGGCCAAAGCTGCCAAGTCGCGCTCCAAACCCTCGTGCTTCCTCTGCAGCGCCTGCACGCTCCTCAAATCCTTCCCGAGATCGTCGTTGTTGAGCGCCTCGTCCTTCTCCTGAATCCAATCTTTGGTCTCGTCCACGTCCCTGTGGAATCTCTGCACTTCGTGCGCCGAACCCAACTGGTTAGCTCTTTCGGCGGTGAGTTGCTGCAACGACGTCCATTTCGTGTTCAAATCCTCCATTTGCGTTTGGATTTTGAGCGCGGCTTCGGTTTGTCCCAGCGACACCAACTGCATAGCGATCTCGTTCATTTCGGCGAGGCGAACTTCGTTCGCCTTGAGATCGGTCTGGAAGTCGTCGAACTTCTTCTGCATGACTTCGACTTGTTCGAGATCTTCGCCGACGTCCTGCACTTGGGCGTGCATCTCCTTGTCCTTGATCCACGAAGCGAGCTCTGCCGCTTCGCGCACAAGAACGTACGCCTTGACAGTTTCGTTGAGCTTGTTCTGACGCTCGCGCGCCAAAGCCAGCAAACGATCATACTGGGTATTGATTTGGTTCTGTCGCGCGGAAATGGAATTGCTATCGACGAGGTTCTGTTGGGACGCTGTGAGACCGGCGTCCACTTTCTTCACGTAAGCGGCGGGCACGAATCCCTGGCGGTCGTGAATCTCCACCTTCCACCAATCCTGGAAAGTCAATTAATAAATACAAACATTTCAATAACGTAAAGGACGAACGTCGTCTTCGGATTTCCACTTGAATCTCTTGCACCAGCGGGATAAGGTGAGGTAAAAGATAAAAAACGTAACGATCATGATCGCGTGCCGTGTTTTTACAATTTAAAGCAGTGATAACAGTTTTTATCTAACAATAAAATGACACATTCCTATTTTAAATCTACTTAATTCATTTTGTAAATTTCATAAATTATACTTTACTACAAGACATAAATAACTCGGCACCTTAGAGTGAAAAGGTTCAAGTGCGTTTTTAGGTTTCTACGCAAAAACAAACTTGAATTCTGCAATGCTAATATAACTAATATTGTTATCCCGTTTACTTCGATAGGAAATCCGTCTACTGATCTTATACGTTACCATTTTCAAAGTTATTTTTAACGGTTTTTCAATCGTTGGTAAACTTACAAGTAAAAGTTACCTACAAGTGAAAATAAATCCAAAGTAAGTCAGAAATTTAGTAAACGGTAATCCGTTAAAACAAATTTTATATAAATGGAATAGGACTCTAAATACCAATTGAATAACTTTTTCTGATTATTCGAGTATGTGCCATTATTTATTATTAAATTTCTTCCATTAAAATCTCATAAAACCAATGAGTTTTTAACAATGTTTATAATACAAATATCATCTAAAGGCATACTCGGTAACATTTTCTTCAATAATGCTTTTCTTTCAAAATTTATCTCTTTTCTTGAAGTGTTCTTTGAGTGCTCCAGGCCTTCGAATGGATCCTTCTTCAATATGATTGCTTCCTCGTAAGTAGGATATGCGAGACGTTTTATAACGTACAAAATTAAGTTCTTTAGAAAATTTTAAAGATACAGCTTCAGATCAAAAATTGACGCATAATCTTCATAATTTTTAAGTCATCCTGTTTTGCATTTGATTGATTACGTATGAGTGGCTTCTATTAATAGACTTCAGATTTCTTATAAAACCCGGAGGCGAGTAGAATCCGGCTCATTTCATGCAACGATCTTACTGAATCCACTTCTTGCACAGCTCCATGTACAGGAGAAGAATAATTCATTGACACAATTTGAAGATCTGAATTTTGTCGCAATGTTTCCAAAATCGTAAACGACATGTAAGGATTTATTTTCAACCAAATAATCAAATGAGGTCAAATATTTTCATCCAACAGTACCCCAATTACATTTTTTTAAACAATTTTGCCAAACAATTTGATCTGATCTTCCTTCCTGAGTTTCAGTCCACAAGGCGCAGTAAACAGTTTTTGTGGCTGTTAAATATGTCGCCAGATTTTAGATGTTAAGCTTGAAGCAGTATAAAAATTATGTGTTTGTTCTATGTTAGAACAAGTGATCGCTTTTTCTAAATCAAAAATCAAATTAGGACACCACTAACTTTGTCTTTATTTTCTTGTTCTCTCAATGCATCTTTTTCTGTGATATGAACCTCATGTGTATTTACTTCTTCGGTACTTAAATTATTATCACTTTTTTGTCTGCAGTTTTGCATTTTGTGAATCTGTCCGATTTTGGAATATACAAGGTGAGATAAAAATTTGAAGTTTCGCAATCGGCCAATTATCGAACCTTTCGAATTGAAACAAGAAACTACCATCATACTGCTTCAGGTTTCACTAGAAATGACAGCAATTTTTTAATTTCAAATGTCAACCCTATTTTTTTAACTTATATTCGGAATCCATTTTTTACGAATTTTATAAATTTTTGTTTGTTTATTGTGGTGAAATTGTCAAATTCATGACATGTTCTTTGTATTATTCTGTTATTTGTGTATGGCATTTTGTATTGACTTTCATCACAGATTCAACAATTTAAAAATCTGACAGGTGACAGATTCGTCGAAAGATTGATTTCATTGTTTTCTCATGGCCCACTATTTGCTTTTAAACAAAAATTCAATTTTTGGGAGAAAAACCGTAATAACTTCGAAATGATCCAAGATAGGTGTAGGACATGCTTATGATTTTTTGTTGGTAATTTTATTCTCAGTCCAATATCATCGCTAAAAGTATACCGTTCCATTTAAAAAACTTTAGTTTTGGCACTTTAAACGGTAAAGGCCCTTACTTTAGTTATCCATCCCTCTATCTCAAACGGCCCCGGAATTATTAATTTTTGAAAAACAGTCCACCGTCGACCATTTTTCATCATTTTTTAAAAATCTCGGTAACCATGGCAATTAGATACACGTAATAATTACGCTCGTTGAAAAAGCTCGTAAAAAGTGGAATCTGAATATAAATTTTAAAAATACGGTTGAAATTTTAAATAAAATTGCAGTTATTTCCGGTGAAACCGGAAGCGGTATTTGGTTTCAATTAGTAAGGTGCGCCAATTTCAAATTTTAATCTCAATGGGAAGTGGGAAAAGTTCAAATAGCAGCCTTCAATCAATCACTCTGTATATTAAATCGTTTTCTAAATGCGATAAGGTTCTAACTGCAGCACAAATAGAACTTTATACCGCCAAAGGTCTTGCCTGAAACCTCGTCATTCCAAAAATTATCTGAAAACTCTTCATATGGAACTAAATACTTCTAATATTTTAATCGAATCGAAAGAGCATTGAAAATGCTAACATTAGGAAAAAAATTGTCTCTATTCAATACTAGTTTCAACAAAAAATGTCAAAACTTTTTCATTCTGAGATGCCCAACTGTAAAAACTTCGCGGTGCTGGCCTCGAATACAAGAGTTTGAACACTTACGTTATTCAACAACGATGGTGTTATTCGGGATTGTTGACCGTGTTATAAGCGATTATTTAATTATTTTTATTACCTTATTGCTGGAGTTGAGAAGATGAAGTAAGTCCCCTTTTTTCATGGACACCTCACGCGCCGATTTCTCGGTATAATCGTACAACGCCTGAACGGTTTCTCTTCCAGTTACATCAACAACTGGAGGTTCTTGTTGCTGCATAAGCGGCAAATATTAAAAGCACTTCTTCAACGATATATCAAACTTACTCTGCAATTGCGCGCCTGTTCTTTCAACCCTTCAATCGTGTTACCAAAAGCAATCAAATCACTCATAAGAGCTTCGTGTTTCTTCAACAACGCCTCAGACGAATCCTCGTCTTTCCCGTAGTCTGTGTTGCTGACAATCGGCTCCTTCTCTTTCATCCAGGATTCGGCTTCATTGGCATCAGCGTAGTACTGGTGGGCTTGCAAAGAGTCGTCCAAATCTTGCTTGCGCTTTATTAGAAACATTATTATATAATTACCGACCGACATTTAGTCCATGCATTCTTACTTGATTGGCTTTTTCCTTGAGTTGTACCCAATGGTCGTACAGAGCGTTGACTCTATTGCGAATTTGGTCGCTGGCAAAATGCTCATCTTCCATCATTTGCTTCCCAGCTTCCACGACAGCGCCGATCCGCGCGTCATGATTGTTAATCTCAGCCAAGACAGCTTGGTGCTTCTTGATCAAATTCTGAACACCAATCAAATCCCGACCGCGTGTAGTTCCAGCAGCGATTGGTTCCTTCTCTCTAATCCACGCCTCTTCGTCTTCGATGTCTCTGAACAGCTGCTGCACCTGGAGCGAATCCAACAAACGCTGTTTTCTGATTGCCATTGGAGTTTGTAGAGCGCTGTATCTTTCAGTTAGGACTTTCTGTTTATGGGCGATATTGTCGGAATCGAAGTGCCCGCGCTCAACGAACTGATTCGCAGCAGCTGTTATGCCTTCAATCCTGTCCTGGTGGGAAGCTACATCCGCTTCCAACAACGCATGTTTCTTTTGAAGGTTCTGGACGGAAGTCAGATCCTTGCCATAATCCTCAGACATGAGTTGTCCTTCAATTTCAGACAACCACAACTCGACGTCTTCAATCGTCCGGTTGAATTGTTGCTGCTGACTGGCTTCCTGCAACTTTGAACTCTTCTTATCAGTGGACTGAACCAGAGTCTCCCAAAGATTAACGATTTCCTCCATGCGCGATTGGATGCGAGCTACAATATACAAATTACAAAGTAAAACAACAATTTTAACAATAATTACGGGCGGCATAGTGATTGGCGTCGATGAGTTCCTGACCAGTTGAAGTGATATCCTCCATTCTCGTCTTATTCGCGTTGAGTTCTTGTTCGAAATTTTGATGCTTCTGGACTTTGCCGCCCAAATTCGTGGGGTCCAGGTAGCTTTCGTCGGTGGCGAATTTCAGTTTTTCGTTTATCCAACCTTTGGTTTCGTCACAGTCGCGTTCGAATTGTTGGAGCTTGTAAGCGTCGTCTAGGAGCTCCCTACGCAGCGCGGATTTTTCCTTCAACGCGGAGCGTCTCTCCAGAAGCTATTACAACATACTACAATTAAAAGAAGTTTATATTTTGTGTCAATTATACCATTGCGCGTCTTTGTGCAACGTCATCGGCAGCGTAGTGCTCCCCATCGATCAGTTTGGTTGCAAACTCATCAAGCGCTTTGATTTTCTCTTCCTGCGCGGCGAGCGACTTTTCAAAGTCTTCGTGCTTCTTGATCAGAGCTTCCACAGAGTCCAAGGAGTCGCCCAAGTCTTCGTTTGCCAAAAACGCCTCTTGTTTGGCCATCCAAGTATCCGCTTGTTCGGTATCGCGGTAGAACAACTGCAAATCCATGCATTGTTCGTACAAAATACGCCGCTCCTCCCACAAAGTCAGCAAGGAGTTCTTGTCGGACAGAAGCGTCTGAAGTTTCTCTTTGACTTCGTCGCTCGCGTAGTGTCCCTTTTCGAGAAGTAACTTTCCGGCTTCGCTCGTCGCCGCGAAGCTATCCTCACGAGCGTCGATCTCTCCTCTATGTTCCTGATGTCTTTCCAGCAACGCTTCGGCTCCTGCAACGTCCTTGGCCAGCTCGTCCGCAGAAATGATAGCTTTCATGTCGTTGATCCACGACACCAAATCCCTGAAGTCGGACAAGAATCGATGCAAAGCGTACGACTCCTCCAACTTCTCTCTGCGTTCTTTGGACTTGGCGGTGAGGCTCTGCCAGTAGTCTTCAATTTCGGCCCGCTTGGACTGGATCTGGTCGCCGTGGTCTCCGTGGATGGCGCACAAACGATCCGCCTCTTTTCCAATGGTGGAAACTTTGTCTTCTAAAGCGGCCAAGTCCCGCTCCACACCTTCGTGCTTTCTTTGGAGCGCTTGGACACTGGCCAAGTCACGGCCATAGTCGTCCGACGACAACACCACGTCCTTCTCGGCAATCCAAGCAACAGTCTCGTCAGCATCCCTGTTGAATCTTTGGATTTCATGGGCTCCATACAACTTGTCTTGTCTCATTAAAGTCATCTGTTTGAGGCGCTGCCACGCGTTGTTCAACTCCTCCTTGCGATTGACAATAGTATCGCGCTCGGGATGGCCATCTTGCAACAACTTATCCGCCAATTCGTTGACTTGAGTCACGCGATACTCCTGCGAAGCCATGTCCTTTTGAAACTCGTCGAATTTGCGCTGGAGCACTTCCACGTGCTCCAGGTCGTGTCCGAACTCTTCGGTGGTCAAGAAGGTGCTCTTGTCGTTGATCCAAAACATAACTTCGTCGCACTGTCGAATGAACTGCACCAAAACCAGCGCCTGCTGCAGCTTCATCCCTTTCTCGGCCAATTTAGACAGCAGTTGCTCCCAAAGTCTGTGAAGCTCTTCCAATCTGCGACGGATGCGCTCCGATTCGTAGTGGTTCTGATTGATCATTTCGCGTCCGGTGTTATCGAGCACTACTATAGCATTGCTGTGAGCGGCCACCTCGGCCTCAAACGCTTGATGTTTCTGTATCTTTGCCTGGAGGTTAGTCGGATCTTTGTAACTTTCGTCGGAAGCTGCTTTCAGTTTTTCCCGAATCCATGATTCGAGCTCGTCGGCGTCGCGCTTGAAATATTGGAAGCGGCGCGAATCTTCTAGTTTTTCTCGTTTAGCACGGGCGTCGGCTTTGAAGTTGTCATATCGGGAGAGGACTTGCTGACGTCGCTCTTGGATATCCTCGGCTGTTTCGAGGATCTTCACCTCCTTGGGCGGAGGGATTTGGTCCATGATTTATCTGTTAATGGTCAACGTTTGAAATCTTGGGGTTTGTATAGTTATTTCGGATGTGTAAAATACAAGACAAAGATAAAAATACAAATTAAATTAGATTACACAAACACCGAAATAAAAAATAACTACTGAAATATTTTTCATGTTCCTGGAATTAATTTTCATGTTGCTGTTATATACAGTGTGGATCAAAAGGTTGGAACTAATTCGATAACTTTTTTATAGGGAGCGACAGAAAAAATCGTTTGGACACGTGAATTTTTAATTTTAAATGCCCTAATTCTGACATAAAAATTTGCTTCGTTATGTCATCTATTCCAAGGCCATGACGTCCTTTTAATTTTTTTTAAATGGCAACAATACTTTTTTAATGCGTCATTTTAAAGAGAATGGGTTTTTGCATAAAAAAAATTTGTAACAGGTTACATAACAATAATTTTAAGAAAAAATTAAATTTTAAAAATCAGAATTACCCCACAAATTTTAAATAATGTCATAAAAGAATTTGAACATCGTCTTAGTCATCCACAACTTGAAGAAGGTAGGCAGTTTGAGCATTTAATTTGATTATTTTGTAAATTTTACATGTTATTTAAATAAACTGCTATTGTTAAAATCATTAAATTACTAAATAACAAACGACAAAATACTTTTTTTCTCAAAAATATTGTTATGTTACACATTACATATTTTATTTATTTATATGCAAAAAAACATGCTCTTTAAAATAACGCAATAAAAAATTTAAATGAAGTTATGGCCTTCACAGAGATAACATAACAAAGCAAATTTTCATGTCAGAATTATCGCATTTAAAATTAAAAATTAACGTGTCCGAGCGATTTTTTCTGTCGCTCCCTATAAAAAAGTTATCGCATTAGTTCCAACCTTTTCATCCACACTGTATAAAGTCCAAGTTCGAGTTTGTGTGTCTATACAAGGAATCCCAAAATGTAGCGAAAACTGTGCAGTACGTTGGAGAGTCTTCGTAAAGTCAGGGAAAAAACAGTAAAAAAACTCAGGTCAATCCAAAGAGATGTAGATGTTGAACACGACATTTCTATCTTCTATATTATGCAGTATTTTATGGATTCAAAGTACTAAAACGAGGTGCCTTTCTTATGTCAAGTAACAAAAAAAAGATTAATTAGAGTAAGGTGTTGTAGACAAACAATGAGTCGTGAGAATCACGTTTTATTTATCAACTAAATTGTTAAAAAATGTCTCTGCCTGTATCCCAAATGATGTGTTGTATTGTCGTTATTGCACTATGGCTCAAAGCGTAAAATTTTATAGAATTCTTGGTAAAGTGGTATGAAAAGGAGAGGCGAACGATTTGGATCCAAAAGAGTAAGAAGAGCCACGTATGTTGTGTTTTACAGATTATTTATTAACCAATTCCATTGTCAAATTTGCAGTACAGAAAATAATAGTAATAAAGAATGGCAGCCAAAGTCATCGGATTCCATCTTATCATCTATCGATTTTCCTAATTAATTAACACGCAGTGCTTGTTTTGATGGAACAATTTTCTTGATTTGTAGCAATTACTACAGCAGAAATGTTCTTACAAAACTCAATGATTCCGGCAACCCACTAACATTATCATTAACAACAATGTTCATTGTTTAACTACAAAATACGTATTTACTACTACCTATAAATAACGTTTAAAACATTATTTGTATTACTTCGAAATCATAAGGCTTTATTGACACATTTGTTTGTCTTATAATTGAAGCTAAAATGACGGAATTTCGCCCATAAATTAAACACATGGCCAATGTTAAACAATTCTTGTCCCTTTTTTGTTACTCTCAGTGCTAGGGGTGAATATCACTATCTTAAAACCACATCCTATTTCAGTTTCCGTAACATATGTTAAAAAATGAATATTTATTATTGTTTTTAAAGGCTATTTAAGGCACTTACTGATTACTAAGCAAAAAAACCGACACAATTTACTTAATTTTATTGATTAAATTTGATAAAAATCGCGAATAATCAATTGTAATTTCCCAATGTTTGTCTACAAATCATTACCGTTGCTCCAGTAGAGGGCACTGTAACCAGTTTCCGCACGACGCCTATAACTAAAAAGAATAGGGCAATAGAATTGTTTTTCCTGACTTCCTGTACACTTTCTAATAACATAGTGAAGAGCTTATCCGCCATTTTTTGAGACACCTGTATTTGCGAGGGGTAGCTTGCCATTTGTAGAACTTAGGTCCCATTGGGCTCCATGTCCATCCCATATTTAGAGCGGGAGTGATATACTAAGCCGTTATGAGCAATTTTGTCAGTTTTGGCCTTGTTTAACTTCGTGAAGCAACCCGATGGAATTTTAACATGTCCAACCGTACCAGCAAGTTCTAGTTTATTATACAGCAAATTTTCAATGCAAAAACATTAGAGATCAATATTTGTGCCGGTGCCAGAACACAAATGAATTCTGTAGCAATGCGACAATTAAGTACAAGTTTCCCTCTTACTAATATTGTTCATAACAATACCAATTCTAATTCTTACAAGTTTCTAGAGATTCTTAATTTGAAAAAAAGTAGTTTTTTAAGAATAGCAAAAACTGATTTACATAATTCAAGAGCCACCGATTATATCTCATAAAAACGCCAACCTTCGTTCTTTGAAACAATAACGTTACCTGAATCAAGTGAGAACAGTAAAAGAATCGAATAGACAAGCAATGAATTATGTTTATATGGGGTATAAACAAAAGTAAGAAAATATACCTTAGAATAAAATATTTTAAGAAAGAACAAATTGTAATAATTGTAATTTATAAATTACAAATATAAATGTCAAACAAGATTTAAAATTTTGAAATATTTTAGATAATTTAGGCCAAAGTAAAACCCTTCGAATCTAGTAATCAATTTCGTGTCAACATCTTCTTACACTGCAGATTTAATCAGTACTTTTTACTTTCAAATCAAAATTATTTATTATTTACGTATCTTTCAATAATAATAGTGTTAATTTTCTACATTACAAAAACATACAGTGCTCAAAACTAAAAATGTATATTCTTTTAAAGAGCCTATTTTTTGTAATAAAATAGCAGCAAACCAAGCAACTAAATTAATAGATTCCAAAGATGTATGACACAATACTATTGTATTTCAAGTGAAACTTTAATAAACTACATAACGTTTGGTGATCAATATAATTATGTATATTAGAAACTAAGAAAACAGAAGCTAAAATATCTAATCAATAAATGCAGGTTCCCCTAGTTCAGGTGAGACAATTTTATTGTATTTATTTTTGTCTTCGCTTCGGATCAATAATTAAAACTCCTTGCTTTTACATAACGGCGTAGTTTTCAAAAGCATGAAACGACTTTCAAGTGAATTTGATTGTTACAGTGGATTTTTAATGAGATTTTGTAGGATTCAGAGATTATCAATTCCAACACACCAAAAGTGAATTGAAGGGAGAAAGTCACAGAATAAACCATTATTTTAAGAAAGTTTAAAATATTTTAAAACCTTGTGTTTTCACTTGCAGACAAATAATTTGTATAATACAAGGGGGTTTCATAATTAAATGATGTACTCAATCTATTATTAAGTAGAGCGAGAACTACTAAAAGAGTTAATCAAATTTTGTCATGTCTGCTTGACATACAATCTTGTCAACAATAAAACTGAATTATTTATTTAAATCACAATACGCACAGAAGCGCAAAATTAGCTGCATACATTTGCATATGTAGTGCATAAGTACTTGGAACATTTCAGTGTACATCAAAGTAAATGAACGATTAATAAATCATTATATTGTTTTTTTTATTCGGTTGCGACAAAATTACAGAGTACCACTTTAGTTTCATTATTATTTTTCAAGAATATCGTTATGTCAATACAATCAACTAACGTGCATACAAAAATAAAAGGATTTACAGAAAGTCGCATCATTTTGAAATTCGTTAAAATGCAGCAAATTTTCGACCAAATCCATGGCTTTTTAAGAATCCCTTTTTTTTACTACATTTTTCATTCAAAGTAAAGCTTAAAGAATCTCAGAGTATATTGCAAAAAGAAACAAATAACCAGAAAGAAACGTCAATTTAAATTCCAGATCCAGTTCCACACCTAATCAAACAATATTTTGATATCAAAGAATCATTTTTGATATAATTTTTAGAAAAACCGAATTTTGTAAAAAAAAATTATGAATGTGATAAGTCTGAGCAAGTCAAATCTTCTTTACAGTTGTGGCACAATTCTTTATTAAATCATATTTTGATAGCAATTGATAACTCTTGATAATATATTGCACATACCACACATTCAAAGGGATTACCTTACTTCTCTCACAAACTGTGACATATCTTGTGATAAAAACTGATAGAGATTTATAAAAGTTGAAATCCATATATGGAACAGAGACGAGTATGTAGCAATGACGCAATTGGACCATTAACAGTCCTTTATATTTGGGATGAGTTCACCGGCGAAATAAGTGACCTACTTAGAAGGAAAATTACCAGGAAAAAATTATATTAACTCATAATTCCGATTTTTGTTGTAAGTGTACTAGAGAAGCATTGAATAGAAGCCAACATTAAATAGAAGCCAAATAGCAATAATGAAATAAAAATAAACCAAGCAAGCTTGATGAAGTTAAATGACAAATTCCAAAAGTCAAATGGGTGTGGTACAATTTTATCGATTATTTTCCATAACTAAAGAAAATTACACAATCAAATACCATATTACCTCTCTATAAGCTGCGTAAATTAGAAATTACACATCAAATTGCACTTTATTCACCGATTTAATCAGCAATTATGAAAATTGCACCTCAACTACAACAAACTGGAAACGAAGACACCCAACTCATACCAACATTAGAACACTAACAAATTTATCAATAGCAATGATGTCATAGCTGCAGCCAACCTAACTGAGCCAAACAATTTATGTAATAATAACAAAATTTTGTAAATTATTTAAAGCCGCGTTCTAAATGCTCGTACTATACAGTTTATAAGCATCAAATTGTAATTATTTTGCATGTGAAATTCACAGGTTGACAAACAATTTAACCAAGGCAATATGAATAATGTATAATCATTCATGTTATTTAACAAAGTAGCTTTTAAATACAACAAAAATTGGTCTAGACGGATACTCGTACTCCTGCAATTTATAATAAAAAATATACTAATAATTTTGGGTGACTTTTTATTGGTGTGTTACAATGCGCCCACCTGTTTCTTATTCTCCATGAACAGCAACAAGAAATGCCAAAATTTGACACATGTCAATTTTAGGTTAAGTAAATATAGCGGTGCTGGAATTAAGAAATTTCAATTATTGTCTAATAACACAGTGCATGCCGCTAGTAATGAAGCAACATGCAAGCTCCACACACAACCGTATTTATTTTATTAATCTACTCGATGTTAATTTCTGTATGTGTGGGGATTGGAATTATAACATCCGTAGGAGTAGCAGTAGGGAGCGTAATTTACGGGTCGTATTGTTATTTTAAAGAATGTTGTAGTGAGCATCATATTACGGCCAATTTTGACGGTGCTAGACATACATTTTTGTAAAATTGTTTGAAGTTGCTTTCCATAGGCTTGGAGTCCTCTCTGAACAACCACATCTATGGCCAACACTTAGTGAAAGAGACTGTAGTGAACGCCTTGAGATCGCACTGGGACAAGGATCACAGGCCCCAGAAAGCACTCACTTTAAGCTTCCACGGGTGGCCCGGTGGAGGTAAAAACTATGTAACAAACTTTATCGTCGAGAATCTCTACAAGTATGGCAGCAAAAGCGGTTTTGTTCATTATTACATTGGTCGCATGCATTTTCCCTCAAATAAGAACGTCGAAAGATATCAGGTTTCTAAACTTAAAGTTGCTTTCTCAAAGTTTTATTGAAGGTTGTGTTTAGGTGGATTTACAAGATTGGCTCAAAGGAAACGTGAGCAAATGTTCCAAACAGCTTTTTATTTTCGACGAAGTCGATAAGATGCCGCCGAAAGTTTTGGACATACTCAAACCAATAATCGATTATCGGGATCAAGTGGATGGGATTGATTTTAGAGACACTATATTCATATTTTTATCGAATACAGGAGCAGAGCTAATTAATGAGCATTATTTGTACCTGCGGCACGTTCAAGGTGTGGAGAGAGACCATATAAAATTGAAGGATTTTGAAAGATTAATTACAAATGGGGCTTTCAACGAAGAAGGTTGCGGTTGGCATGCTTGTTGAGATTTTATTGAGAGATAATTGTAGGTGGATTCTACCGCTCTGACACTATAAAAAGCAACCTAATTGATCACTACATACCCTTTTTACCGATGGAAAGGTGTCACGTCAAGAGATGCATCGTAGATGAATTTGCACGAAGAAAGGTCCCACGTCCAGCAAAAGAACACATAGAGTAATTCCACATACAATTTCCGCAAGCAATTAGTTATTGACTTGTTTTTAGTGAAGCATTGGAATTTATAGAATGGGGCCCATCTAATGAGCAAGTGTTCTCCACAACGGGTTGTAAAAGAATAAGTCAAAAAGTAGGCGCTATTGTATCCAAATATAAATTGTACGTTAAACCAAGCTAATCTATTGATATTAACATGATAGTGATAACAATTATATGATCTAATTATTTATACCTGACAGCTTTTTATGAATCTGCCCAAAAATAAACCATTCCATATTATCAACTTGTGTTTCTTATTTACTTATTTTTTCGATCTTTATATAATAAAGTCAAATGAACGATAAACGTGCGTACAGAAATAAAAAGACAGTGTATGAAATAACTTTGACATTCAAAAGACTAGCAAAATTTCGACTTTGTGATGGAGATATTTGAAATCCTCTTGGACAGAATAGAATACATAAAAGATACATTTAATGTGTTCTTCGACTTCATTCAGGTCTCGGTTTTTGGCGTCGCTTGGGATTTTTTTTAATGTGTTCATTGTCTACACTGTAAATATTAAAACAAAAGCCTGAATCCATGGCCTCCCCCGTGGCGTTTTTATTTGTACACACATTATTAAAGCAAATTTTAACAATTGTGCTGTACACTTTTTACACATTTACATGAAACATGGTCTTTCTAAAAATTTACAGGCCAAACATTGCTGAAGTGAAACCACAACACGTTTTGCGTCAGCCAGACCCAAAAATTTTATGCGAGAACAAACACTTTTTCTATTTTGACATTGCTTCATAACAAGCGTAAAAAAGGGAATTTGGTAGAATCACTTTAAAATTGATAAGAGTGTAGCAAAGTGTTTTAACCCCTTGAGTTGGAGAAATTCTAAATGCTCTATTGACAACCGACATAATCCGACTCATAAAATACATTTACATTTAGTAACAATTAACAATTTCAGTTTCAGACGTGGTTTGAGCAAATTTTTTAGTGACAGCTTCTGTCAAATGTCACGATATGTACGTTAATGTCAAAGGGCCACACTCAGTGCTACATTGTAAAAAATAAAACAAAAGCTAGCTTCTATAGCCTACTGATTTGCTCGAACCGAGGAATATATGGACAAGAGGATCAATGGAGTCATCTAAATAATGTAGTCTTCCAAAAATACACGCACACACAGCACAATTAGTATTGATTTGAATAAAAACATTAAAAATACATGAAATAAAACGTTTCTAAAGAAAATAAGTCATCGAACGATAAACATTTAAAAAAGAAATCATTGTCATTGCATTCATTATGATAACCATATAATATAAGTGTTGTGTGTTGAACTTACCTCGTCGGTTTTGTCTGGTCCTCTATTTTTTTTTCGTTTTTTTTTCATATCCATTATTTTGTTCTTCAGATATCTGCCATTCCACACACACATATGTTAGGGACAATAAATATTGTACAACAACAAATCTTTGTAAGTTATTTGTTTTATAAAATTTGTGGTCTTGCCGTACAGATTTTCTAAGCTATTTATATTTTTATTGGCTACATAAATCATAATAGATTAAAAATCGTAATCTCAATAGTAACGAGCGTACAAAAAAGGATTCAGAGTAGGCCCTGAAATCACTTTGAAATTCGGTACGAGTGTAGAAATTGTTTTTGAGATAGAGAAACTGGAAAATACGTTTTAGGCTGGCAACCATGTATACATAGGCAAGCATAATTTCATTGTTTAAGTATATACTTAAACAATGATAATATTATACTAACGCAACTCAAAAAACTAGAACATTTTATTTCCTACTTCCGATATGGATATAGTTTTAGCGCCACCTGTCAAAATTACGATAACGACACTATCATTTACTCAAAACCATTTTATATTATTTGCCTTGGAATCTAAAATATTAGTAAAATATTTAAAAATCCAAAATTTATAGGTATTTTTCGGCCATAGTCAGAAAACTTCAGTTTCGAATTAGGTCAGTAGGTATATTAACAAGCGTTCAAAAAAAAACGGAGGCTCAGGAATCTATAGCTTTTGTTTTATTTTTTCCAATGTAAGCGATTGAAGCTGTCAAATCGTAACATTTTTGAACTGTCATTCAAAAATAATTTTCAAATGAGGTGTAAACCCAGACTCAAATGACCAGAAGATGGAATTTGTCGAAGAAGACGTTAGATAAGGCAAAAGGTTCTTTGTGCATTGTGTTCGAGACGCTTACTAACAAAGAACTTAATTTCAAATTTCTCTAACTCGAGGTCGAAATTTTGCCACACTCTTTCGAAAATCAAAGTTATTCCTTGGCCAACACTCGTTATGTAGTTTATTTTTTCTCTTACCGTTTTTGTCAAACATCTACACTGTAAAAAATAAAACAAAAACTATAGACTCCGTGGCCTACTAAAAATTCCTTTTTTTGTATGTATGCCCTTTACATGTTTAGCAAGATTCATTCAAATGAGATCGCTTTACGTAATTATAAAATGATTTTAGCAATAATTTTTAATGACAAAAAGTTTCAAACAGAGCGTTATTCCGTTATTCTTTAGGTTTATAATATTTGCACACACTGAGGAATATCTGTATTCAATTCAGAACATTTCCTGATTGCATTCTTTCTTGACTTTAACACTTTTAGCTTAGAGCCATTGTTTCTTATAATATAAGTGGCGGAATTTACAACAAAATAAAATTTACTAAACTAAAATTGTTTATTCATGACTTCTAAAGGCTCATGTACACAAGCAAGAAACTTCCGACATTTATTGCAAAAGTTAATGTCGCCACATGTGTAGATACCCATGAGACCAATGTCTTTACTTTTATTGCAAAACTGATGTCAGCAAATTTAAGCAATCGTAGTGTAAACACCTATGAATTCTCCCAGACATAAAGAACTTATTATTTCAGACGTGTCGGAAATTTTTGCGCATGTTGAGTTCCTAAATTCAATGGTGGGAAAAAAGATGGTCTAATTTCAATCTGGGAATCGTACCCGTAATTGTAGAATATAAAAAGCAAAAATTGTATTATAGAAATAATATAAAAAACAAAATGATTTGAAAGATTGAGCGGCAAACTTTAAACGTAAATGAAAGTGAAATATCTGAGAAGTTGCACAATCTGCGACCGCAGTTTCATCAGAAAATAATATGGATATAAATGAAGAAGGGCGGGAATATAATTTTTTTGTTTAGGCTCGCTCTCAACAGGCCTAGTGGTCCAATTACAGAGAGGAAGTTTGTCCGTTTTTCGTTTTTGTACAACCGTGGACAGTCAAATAACAATTTAACCGGCGGGTGTGATGCAAATACCGACTCAATGACAATATCTCATAGAGTCGGTATTCGCATAACACGGGTGTTATTCTTGACTGTCCATGGCTGTACTACTAATTATTAAAACAATTCCTTTATTTTGAATAAAAAACGCAAATTCTTTATTTAATTGTTAAAAAAATGTCAGCAATTCGTGCCAACTTGTAATCAGTGTTGCCACACAAGACATATTTTCTGACATAATACGTCAAATTTCTCTCACAATTACTTGCGAGGCACAATTTACAAATAAAATTGCTGCTAGTGTAGACAGTCATGCAAGTTTATGTCGCAAAAATGACGCAAATTTATTGCTTGCGTACAGGATGGTTCATTTTAGATTGCCACAAAGGAGATCTCGGAAAGCATTGGACTTAGAAAAAAAACGAGTGGCACATTTTCAGCTCAATTAGAAATTGCGAAATATATGTAAAGTATGCATTTTCTCAGGAATTTTCAGGACTACCATATAAAATGTATATATTTTAGAAATCAGAAAAAATTGCGTTTTTAGAAACACAATCGTTTTTATTGTTTATATTTAAAAAAACACAAGTTGTATTACAGCTAAATAAACAGCTTTAAATAAAATGTGATTAGATCGTTGCATTTTACGTAACAATGTGCCTGCATAATGTTTTCATTTCAAGTTAATAACATCAATAATAATAAAAGCCTTACGACTTGTGCCACTTTTCGTCGTTTATTTTTTTGCTTTTTTTGTTATTAATTGCATTTTGTCAGATATCATGTTGGATGTGGCTTCTCTATCCTTCTTTTTTAAAATGCAATTTTAAATATACACAATAAAACACAATTGTATTTTTAAACACGCTATTTTACAAACAATAAAAATGATTGAATTTTTTAAAACGCAATTTTTTTCTGATATCAAAAATATATATATAAATGAGTCCTAAAAATTCCTAAGAAAATGCATACTTTGCATATATTTCTATATATTTTCAGAAATTTCCTATGTGGCCTTCGAACTCTGTACAAGAGCATTACGATTTGTGCCCCACTTTTTGTCGTTTTTTTTTAATTTGTTATTAATTGCGCTTTGTCAGGATATTATGTTGAAGGTAGCTTCCCTATCATTTTTATTGAAGGGTGTTATTGAGCTCTGCGAATCTGGACCAATTTGTGGCTCAGTGTGCTTGTTGAGTTGTAAAATAATTGTTACGTTCAAATAAACCGTGTGGTTTATTTTCGATTACTATTAATCGAATTAATCTCACTTGCGGAGAACCCAAGTTTAATTTGTTATTAATTGCATTTTGTCAGGATATCATGTTGGATGTGGCTTCTCTATCCTTCTTTTTTAAAACGCAATTTTAAATATACACAATAAAACACAATTGTATTTTTAAACACGCTATTTTACAAACAATAAAAATGACTGAATTTTTTAAAACGCAATTTTTTTCTGATATCAAAAATATATAAATGTAATCCTAAAAATTCCTAAGAAAATGCATACTTTGCATATATTTCTATATATTTTCAGAAATTTCCTATGTGGCGTTCGAACTCTGTACAAGAGCATTACGATTTGTGCCCCACTTTTTGTCGTTTTTTTTTTAATTTGTTATTAATTGCACTTTGTCAGGATATTATGTTGAAGGTAGTTTCCCTATCATTTTTATTGAAGGGTGTTATTGAGCTCTGAGAATCTGGACCAATTTGTGGCTCAGTGTGCTTGTTGAGTTGTAAAATAATTTTTACGTTCAAATAAACCGTGTGGTTCATTTTCGATTACTATTAATCGAATTAATCTCACTTGCGGAGAACCCAAGTTTAATTTGTTATTAATTGCATTTTGTCAGGATATCATGTTGGATGTGGCTTCTCTATCCTTCTTTTTTAAAACGCAATTTTAAATATACACAATAAAACACAATTGTATTTTTAAACACGCTATTTTACAAACAATAAAAATGATTGAATTTTTTAAAACGCAATTTTTTTCTGATATCAAAAATATATAAATGTAATCCTAAAAATTCCTAAGAAAATGCATACTTTGCATATATTTCTATATATTTTCAGAAATTTCCTATGTGGCGTTCGAACTCTGTACAAGAGCATTACGATTTGTGCCCCACTTTTTGTCGTTTTTTTTAATTTGTTATTAATTGCACTTTGTCAGGATATTATGTTGAAGGTAGCTTCCCTATCCTTTTTATTGAGCTCGTGTTAAAAAATCTGGACCAATTTGTGTTTCAGTGTGCTTGTTGAGTTGTCGTAAAATAATTGTTACGTTCAAATAAACCGTGTGGTTCATTTTCGATTACTATTAATCGAATTAATCTCACTTGCGGAGAACCCAAGTGATTTATTATTTATGTTCGCGGGAACAAAATTTCACTTTTGCGAAATCAAATAAAACCATTTACTTTAATTCGTTATATGATTTATTTATATGTGTAGTTTTTTCAAGAAAGAGCGGGGTCTGTGAGCCGATTTATTTTGCTTTCATCGCCGATTCACAACGTGTCATTATCTTCCCAGATTACTGGCATTTATTTAATCCCATAAGCCGCACCAAGAAATCCATTCCATTGTAAGGCCGACCTACCAGAAGATTTGCTAATCAGCGTGTAATTAACCACACCGCCCCCTGCTGATCCCACGGAAACGCAAGCCCCCAAGGTTACTCAAAGGAATTTTCATGTGTGTGGTAGTGTGTGTGCGCGGCTGCGTTGCTTGAGAACAAACGACAAAGGTCGCAATTAACAGCGGCCGAGATGACCAACTAGGACTATGCGAAGAAATCTCGTCATGGTCTTTGTCTTTCCATTTCTTGGAATCCGTAATCGCCTTCCTACGCCTCGCAAATTGAAGCTGAAACGATATCTCGTATCTATTTGCGACGACAGATGTTAGCTGCACATCTCACCTCCAAGTTACGCAATCGAATACTTACCTCGCATTTTATTTGGATGACATTTCCGACAACGATTGCACGTCGGCTCTTGGGGTATAAATAGTTCTGACTAACCGTTTTCGGTTGTCACCCAACAACAAAAACCAGCAGAGTAATGTCGTATATACATTTTTATTAATATCGTCTATAAAATATCTCATATAAAATAATACAATTTCTATAAAAAGTTCGTTTTATAGTCAGGCCAGCTGTATGTACAAGTTGATAAACGTCCGATAATTGCTCACAACCTACAGATGTAAGGTCACATTATTATTATAATTATTACTTATGTACAAACGTTCGAAAGCAAATAAAATTACGTCTAAATATCATCACATTATCAATTGCATAGACTGAATTGCTTTTCGACATTATTACAACCGAACGAACAGAATCGAATAAATTAATAAATATCGGGCAGTATCTTCACTTATCCATTATAATATGTATTATAGTAGGCCAACTAACAATAGTCAACTAATTATAATTGATTATACCACTTGGGGGGCGTTTTTTGACTGCACTCGCTTATTTATAAAAACACCACTCCACCATTTACCCAATCTACTGCTTCTACCTCCTCTTATTTAGCACATATTCGCATTGCATAAAATTAATCTGGCAAAATCATTGAGTGTGTTCAAAGAAACGAGTCATTACTGCAACTCAAATTTAACTCTCGCTTGTCCCAGCCACGAGTAATTTTGCTCACACAAAAAGGCAGGTAGAAATAGTTAAAAACTGGGGTTGTAGAAAAATCACGTTGGTGGAAAATATTTGGGGTGTGAAATAGTTGCACGTGGAAAATTGTTCAATACTTGACCAAGTGGACGCCATGAACCTGCATGTGTGGAGGGCTACGATTGGTCGCTTTCTTTTTAACTATTTACGTCATTGAACGAGCAACCAACAAGCAAGCAGAAATAATTGTTCGGTCCCGAAATAGTATAATCAATTGTAGTTATATAATTCGGTCCGTCAGATCCTACATAGAATAATTAATAATAAAGTAAATCGATATGTTACAATTAATAAAATATGGCAAAGGAAGACATGGACAATGTATCTGTGCATTCGCGATTAGCTGCCTTCCGTTTTTGGCACGTTTCACCTACCTATCCTCTCTCTATAAAGGCACACATGTAAATCAGATACTGAGCAATAACATTTCATGTACTAATCTAGAATTTGAACAATAGCACCCACAGTTATCATACTTGGCTTAAGGCAAAAATACACATGGAGGCCGTTCCGGATATGTTCGTTATTTTTAGTTATTGCTTGGTACGTTTAAGACAACACTAGACCATCGTCAAGTTAACAACAATTAACAAGTCCTATCTCACCGCCTGCGTGTGTTTGATGGTTTCGTTCTTCAGCCTGAGCTCGTCGGCCTGTTTGAGCCACTTCTGCACTTGTCTCCTGTGCACGTTGTACTTGGTGGCCACGGCCCGCTGGTTGCCTTTGCAGACCGAGTCCTGGTAATAACACTCGATGGCGCTGAGTTTAAAGTCGAGACTGTAGCTGTGTCTTTGCTTGAGGGGCACGGCACCGTTTTGGATGTACGCGGCGGCGTCCTCGTAGGCCCCGCAAAAAGGGGCGATTTCGTATTCGGCCCCTTGATAGTGACCGGGGAAGGTGTAGTAGAATTCGGTGGGGCTGCGCGGCTGGAGTTCGTGTAGGGTGTAGGAGGCGTCGCAGACGTTGTTGTTGTTGTAGTAGTAGGCGGCGGCGCAGCACGGGGGCACCTCCTGGTGTCTTTTGGGCGCGTCGTCGACGTCGTCCAGGTAGGGCTTGAAGAGTTTGACGGGCCGGGGTGCGGAATCTTCGTCGTCGTCGCGCTTCCGCTTCGTGGAGAGATCCCAGGCGTCGAGGGGGGCGGGTGGGTCCGCGGGCCGCTTGAGCGAGAGGTCCATGGGCGCGGGGTCCGGAGAGGGGGGGCGCGCCGCGCAGTCGAGGGGGGCCGAGGCGGCGCCGGGCGGTCTGGCGCTCCGCTCGCCCTTGCCGACGCTGCTGCGTAAGGCGCCCTCCGCCTGGAGCCACTTCTGGATCTGGCGCCTGTGGATGCCGTACTTGCGGGCGGTGGCGCGCTGGTTGCCCTTGCAGTCGGCGTCGTTCCTGTAGGAGTCCAGCACCTGGAGCTTGAAATGGGGGGCGAAGATCCGGCGAGAGCCGATGCCCGCCTTGGTCTCGCCCTTGCAGCCCACACGTTTCAGCACCGAGTTTAAGCCGTGGGCCATCGCGCACCAAACGCACACACACGATTTCGACAAACCCTCGAAAAAACAACGAAAATAGCGCGCTTTAACTTTATCTGCGACCTATGTAGCAACCATTTTCGTCACGATTCAGAGAAAACCCCCACCACGGCTGACTAAACTGTATTCTCACGTTTGCCATCAAAAGGGACCTGAAGTATATGGTCCGGTCGACTCTGGGACATGCGAAGAGCGGCCGTTTCGCTCGACGCAGACGAGAGCGCACTGAAGCGCCACGGACGTAAGTCGGGACTAGTTCGGGCGAATGGGAGGCACCGACATCCGTTTATGAAACAAGTTTACGGACACAGTTGCCGGATTTCGGAGCTTTTTTACCTACTTTTTCACACGGGCACTGGACACTGATTGTTGACGAAAACGGATTGACAACGAGAGTTTTATTAATTCGGAGAGGAGAACGGATGGTTTTGATACGATAACTGCTCGCCGAGGAGTGGAGTGATAAATGGAATGCGCTAAGCTGGCAACGGCGCCGGTGGTCACGCCAGACAAGCTGTCGCCAAGCCAGCGAGGCTAGACAACGCGTCTCTCTCCCAGTTCCCTTTTCTTTTCATTCATCAGCGAACAGATGGCAATACTTGTTTTTATTACCTTTCGTTATTACCTAAAATCGAATAATTATCGATTGAATTGGTCACCGGTCACTTACGGCCCCTCCAAAAAAACTACTCACGCAACAATGCAACCCCTCGTTATACAAAAATCAACATTTCATACGCAAATTCTGCATTTTTTGCGATTGACTTGGCCACCGGTCACTTACCGTCGCCCAAAAAAATCCACTCTGCAAATAAAATTCATCACTTCTGTCGCATATTTTGATTTGTTTTGCTAAAAAATCGATTGCTTCGGACACCGGTCAGTGACTGCCCCCCAAAAATACACTACAAAAATCACTACTACTAATTCTGCTTCATTTTGCTATAACATCGATATAATTGACCACCAGTCACTTACTGCCTTCCCAAAAAATCTACTCACATAAAAATATCTACTAACAAAAAACTACTCGCATAAAAATACAACCCTTCATCAAACAAAATTCATCATTTCATATGCAAATTCTGCTTTATTTAGCTATAACATCGATTGGATTGCTGCTTACTGTTTTCCGAAAAAATGTACTCACGTAAAAATACAATCCTGCATTAAACAAAAATCATCACATCATGCGCAAATTTTGCTATAACATCGATTGACTTGACCACCGGGACTTATCGTCCCCCAAAAAAATCCACTCACGTAAAAATGCAACCCCTCTTCAAATAAAATTCATCACTTCTGTCGCACATTTTGATTTGTTTTGCTAAAAAATCGATTGCATCGGACACCGGTCAGTGACTGCCCCCCAAAAAAAATTGTCGCATAAAAATGCAACCCCTCATTACTAATACTAATTCTGCTTCATTTTGCTATAACATCGATATAATTGACCACCAGTCACTTACTGCCTTCCCAAAAAACCTACTCACATAAAAATATCTACTAACAAAAAAACTACTCGCATAAAAATACAACCCTTCATCAAACAAAATTCATTATTTCATACGCAAATTCTGCTTTATTTAGCTATAACATCGATTGGATTGCTGCTTACTCTTTTCCGAAAAAATGGATAGAATTGGCGACCGGTCATTAACTGTTCCCCAAAAAATTGCTCACATGGAAATGCAACCCCTCCTCAAATAAAAGTAATCGCTACTGTCGCAAATTCTGATTCGTTTTGCTAAAAAAACGATTACATCGGACACCGCTCAGTGACAGCCCCCCCAAAAAAATGCTCGCATAAAAATGCAACCCCTTATAGCAAAAATCACTACTACTAATTCTGTTCCATTTTGCTATAATAACGATTGAATTAACGACCGGTCACTTACTGCCTCCCCAAAAAATCTACTCACACATAAAAATATCTACTAACAAAAAAAACTACTAGCATAAAAATACAACTCTTCATCAAACAAATATTATCACTTCATACGTAAATTCTGCTTCATTTGGCTACAATCCACTGAATTGACCACCGGTCACTTACTGCCACTCCAAAAAATCTACTAGCATAAAAATACAATCCTGCATTAAACAAAAATCATCATTTCATAAGTCAATTTTGCTTCATTTTGTTAAAAAATCGATAGAATTGGCGACCGGTCATTAACAGTTCCCAAAAAAAATTGCTCACATGGAAATGCAACTCCTCATCAAATAAAAGTAATCACTTCTACCGCAAATTCTGAATCGTTTTGCTAAAAAATTGACTACATCGGACACCGGTCAGTAACTGCGCCCCAAAAAATTTGTACGCATAAAAATGCAAGCCCCCATTACAAAAATCACATCATATACAAATTTTGCTTCATTTTGCTATATCATCGATTGACTTGGCCACCGGTCACTTATCGTCCCCCAACAAAATCCACTCACGTAAAAATGCAACGCCTTATCAAATAAAATGAATCACTTTGATCGCAAATTCTGATTCGTTTTGCTAAAAAATCGATTACATCGTACACCGGTCAGTGACTGCCCCCCCAAAAAAAATGGTCGCATAAAAATGCAACCCCTTATTGCAAAAATTACTACTATTAATTCTGCTTCATTTTGCTATAATAACGATTGAATTAACGACCGGTCACTTACTGCCTCCCCAAAAAATCTACTCACATATAAAAATATCAACTAACAAAAAAAACTACTCGCATAAAAAATGTATTCACATGAAAATACAATCCTGCACTAAACAAAAATTATCATTTCATACGCAAATTCTTCTTCATTTTGCTAAAAAGTCGATTGAATTGACAACCGGTCACTTACTGTTCCCCAAAATAATTTGTTCACATGGAAATGCAACCCCTCATCAAATAAAAATCATCACTTCTACCGCAAATTCTGATTCGTTTTGCTAAAAAATCGGACACAGTCAGTGTCTGCCCCCCCAAAAAATTTGTACGCATAAAAATGCAAGCCCCATTACAAAAATCAAATCATATACAAATTTTGCTTCATTCTGCCATAACATCGATTGAATTGATTCAAAAAATCTACTCACTTCAAAATGCCACCCCTTTTTAAACAAAAAACATCACTTTATACACAAATTCTGCTTTATTTTGCTACAACATCCATTGGATTGCTGCTTACTGTTTCCCGAAAAATTGTACTCACATAAAAATACAACCCTTCATTTAACAAAAATCATCATTTTATACGCAAAATCTGCTTTATTTTGCTATAACATCGATTGAATTGCCAACGGCCATTTACTCCCTCTCCAAAGAATTTTCTCACTCACATAAAAAAACTACTGGCATAAATACTCATCACTTCATAGGCAAATTTTGCTTCGTTTTGTTAAAGAATCGATTGGATTGGCTTCCGATCACTTACTCGTCATTTCATATGCAAATTGTGCAGAATTTTGCTAAAAAATATTGTTATTGATCAATCTACCATACCTAAACATCTTACTCAAAATACACTTTTTTATATTTTATTTTATTTATTTTTTCCCTTGCACCACAGAGACAATTACAGAACAGTTAAAGGACAATAATTGCAGTCAAACATTATAATAATCGACCCATTGTATTAGGAATAACAAAACGATTAAAAAACTAGCGTTATCTATCCTTCAGAATTAGAATACGACTCAAAAGATGCTAGATAACAATAAAATTACAACTTAATTCTATATATAGCATCATTAATATTGCGAAATTCAGTAAAATAAGGGGTCTGGCAAAAAGAGACAAGATCTCCTTTTTAGAGCAAATAGAGAATAGCAATGAAGAGCGTACAATAAAAAGATTCTCAGTAGGCCGAGGAATCCAGCATTTGTTCATATTTTAGAATGTATACGTACACCTTTAACATTTGACAGGAACTAAAATATTTAGAATAAAACAGCCCTAATTGTGTCGCATTCTTCGTGTTTTAAAGTGTTGTCAACAGAGAACGTAATTTCGTATTTCTCCAACTCAAGGACAATATTTTACCACACTCTAATTATTTTCAAAGTGATTCCATGGCCTAGTCGAAACTCTTTTTTACGCCCGTTATTATAAAAATTAGTAATTAATAAATTTATTATCACTGTCACATAAACAAGAGACAAAATTTTGAGTGCATTGTCTAAAGCACGGGGTGAATATATTCGATATGATATCTCTAACTACAACGTATCTGATAAAATACTTAAATTTGAGATTTTCATGCCATGAGCCTCATTGATGTATTGTGCATGCTAACCTATTAGTAATCAGCATACGGTTTGATTAATTTAATTTTTTATAATTTATAAAAAAATTAATACAGAAAGTCTAACTATGACGAATAAGAGACTTTTTGTGTCTTCTGTAAAATATTACTTTTCGCAGATACGTGATTTTGCCATTTCAGCGACTTTTTATTATTTGATAGATTCATTCGTCCGTCTTTTGTTCAGTTTATTTTTAATCGCCATCACACGACATATAATAATAAATAACATTGCATCAATCATTCAATACACTAAATCGAATGATTAATTATCGATGGAAATGGCCACTGATCAATAATGCAATCAGATCAAAATACGACTCCTTACTAAATAAAAATCATTATTCCATACGTAAATCGTGCTTCATCTTGCTTATTTTCTTATGGAAAATTTCGAATTATTGTTTAGTCTGTCACAAAATCACTGTAAACTAGAACACAAGTTGTTATTATTATAATTTTTTATTTGTTTGAGTTTAATGCTTTATCGCCCCCCAAAGAAAATACCATAACTACACAACAAAAAATTATAAAAAAAAAATCATGATTTCAGTTAAATCTGTGAATATAATAATTAATGAATAAAACATTGTAACAAAAAACAGCAATACATACAAAAAAATGGTAAGTGCGTACAAAAATAAAAAGAGGCTCCGTAGGCCATGAAAGCATTTTGAAATTCATTAAAGTGTAGAATATGTTGGACCTCGACTTACAGATATTTGAAATTGTTTGTTCACAACCGGATACGATATATTTGATGCACACTTAGTGTATTTTTATTTATATCATATTTTATAGCATAGGTTTTCCATGAAGACGTTGGTTTAGACGTCGTTTGGAAAAATTTGATAAAAATTGGGTAAAAAATAAACATAAGCTGTTTCCCTTTTCTCCTAAACCTCCGTTTATTTGTACGCCCTTACTAGCATCTTTGCTATGTAACTACAAAGTTACAACTATTCAAAGGTGTCAGAATACAATTAGAAATGTAAACTCTACTAGATACATTGTTACAGGTTTCACTTTAACAACAATAATAATAACGTGACGCAATTCCTTATTAGGTGAATAATATTTTTATTAAGTTTGGAATTATTGATTGTTTGGCTACAATAATTTTAAAATATTAATTCCAATATTATTTTTAACTAAGTTAAGACTGTTGTTTACATTTATTCTTTTAATTATATTCATCTCGAATTGAAATTGTTATAAACACGTGACATAAATAATAATTAAATGTAAAACATTTAATAAATACCAAGATTCGAATGATTATATCGATTGAAATGGCCACCGTAATCCGTTATCTCGCCGCAAATTAATCATTGCACCTAAAAACGCAAGAGTTTGTTAAATAATATTTATCACTTAATACACAAATTGCGTTTCATCATCTTTATTTTACTTTGGAAATCTTCGAATTACTATTTACTCATTTAGGAAAACATGAATTTATTCGATAAATATGATTTTGTTTAATTTTTTTTATAATTAATTGATCATTAGTTTTACAACGAAACTTAATCGTTTCATTTAATTCAGTTGGAATTACAACGTCATAGAAAACGAAAACAACACACGACACAGAAGCAATAAAGTATGTATTACTTTTTTGTGTGCTTCGAATTAATTATTAATTAATTAACTACAGAAAAAAATTACTACAATTCGTTTGTCCAAGTCACGAAGCAATTGCTTTCCATAAAAGCATAATTTGTATTTTTATTACCAAATTTGCATTGCGGACTCATTAAATTGTTAAGATACACTAAAATGGGCTGTTTTGCACATAATTGTGTCGTTATATTATTAAAGCGCGTTTGGTTTATTCAAATTTGAAATATTTTCTTCATAAGATGTCCGATAAAAAATCTGGTAAGTATTAATTCGAAAATGTTTGACCTTAACGAAGGAGAAGTCACATAACTGTTTCGGCAATGATTAATCAGTTAATCGGAGGTTTAAATCAAGCCGAACCAGTGTTTATTATTATCATTATAGAAATCTCTTTTACCCAAAATTCTTAGGTCGATTATTTATTATACTCCTAATTTTATCATTTCGAAACAACTAATTACGTATTTATAGCTGTAAGTATTTTAAGTATGTCGTTCAGAGCCCAGAGTGGAATACACAGTAAAATTTCTGAAGCAGGTGTTAGTTTTATGTTTTCACCTTATTTACGTTTTGTTATTTCTATTTGTTGAAACAACTTATTCAAACTTCTTCAAGAATTTTTAAAACAAAGATTCAATATTATTTACTGTTCAAATTTCAAGCAGGTTTAACCCAAAGCCCAATAAATTACACTTTAAACACAATTTACATATTTTATGAATAGGTAGATATTGTAAATACATTTTCTATATTTGGGAAATAATCAAGTGAAGAGATAAAGGGTCAACAGGTAATTTTAGGGTTTGAACATTTGGCACAAGTAAATAACAGTAAATTCCTGTTTGCAATATTTTTTTGCAACGCCTTGAAATAGTTCATTCCAGCTAAATCAAATTTTCTATAATTTCTCACAGTAGCAGCATATTGCAATCTCTTAAAGCTTATTGAGAAGTACAAGTTAATTTAATAATTTGTCTTTTTTCTATTTATGCTTCATCCACCAGAAAATTTGTAGACAATTCTAACTTCAACAATTCGTTTGTATGTATTTTCAGCGCTTATATTCTCTTTATTGCTGTAACGTTACATTGACATTTGTCCAATTGTTTAACTACTAAGCAATTAAGCTTAATAAGTATAGTCCTGCAGTTTCCGCAAATGTTTGAATTGAAATCACATGAAATAATAAAATAGTGTAAACTAAAGGGCATTTCGTTTCAGGAACGTGAAAACCATTAAAAATATCTAGTTTGTGCGAAGGGCAGACTTAACTTATAGTAAAATACATTAAATATAAAAATTTACATATTATACTAGCACAAAAAGAGGGTGAAGCATAAAAAGCAAGAAACATTTTTACTCTTTTATTAATTCAGTAATATGCTTTATACAATTTACTGTTACAAGACGGACTGAACTTAACAGCTCAGCCTTACATTAAAAAGAAATCCGTTCATAATCCATGCAAATGAAGACTTCAGCTGTGATGGAACCTCGTTAGAAATCGGGACTAAACAGAGAAGGAAAATATCAGAGAGAAAGGAATTTTCCATCACATTCTTTATTCGTTTTCAGTTTCAATCGCTTTAGAAAACTTTTATAAAATTGTAAATGCCTACATTATTTGTTCATTCAATTGATTCGTTAAATTATAAAAATTGCAATTGCAAAATATTTAAATCAAGAGTTATTCAATGTATCCTTATATTGTTTTAATAATTAGTTAAATTTTTCTGTTGGAAAACAAAGTTGAGATCTTGAAATAATTTGCCAGTTGTTTTAAACACAAATAATAAAATAGTTCAGTTACCTTTTTATTTAGTTAAAATAAAAATTAGTTTGTCGTAACCGCTATTCGGAAAAGGAAAAAATTGTACAAAAACACGTTACTTTGCTTTGTTATTACTTATTTTAGGGTCGCTGCACTATAAGAAAATAAGATTAAATAAATAGAATATCTAAGTTGCATAATGGGCATAAATACGTTTATTTTAATTTACGTCTTTTAACATACATTTCTAGGGAACCATATTGCGCTCTTATCACTTTCACACTTGAATCCTATTTATGAAAAAAAGCCTGCCAGTTGTGCTATCATAAATCCCTTTGTAAAAGCTAAATTGTCCTATAATTAAAGGCAAAGTTCTGACATTATCACAAAAGCTCACATTTGCACGCACAAATGTAGAAAATTATCCGGATAACTTAAATGTTCCGACATCCACTGCAGGGGGGTTTCCAAAGGGGGAATCATCCCGTGAGTTTTTATGTTAACTGCAAAGCAATGTGTAATGTACAGCACATAATTTATAGTTAATACTGTTACTGGTCTTTCCTGGAAACATTTCAGCTATCAAATCTTCCAGCGTTTTGCGTCTTCCATCATCAGTGACTGGTTTTATTAATTTTTGTCTGTACCCATCTCCTACATAACACCTAAATGGAATGTATTTAAAATATTCTTGTTCTGATGAGACTTCCATCAATTTGCGATTCACAGCCCAGAATTGTTCAAATTTATCTATAAATTACTTAGATATGACAACTGTTAGTGGAACAACAAGGATTTGGCACCATTTTGTAATCCAAGCCATAGTTGGTTGTGATCTTTCTTCTGCATGTTACTAGCAATTTGGCCTCTGTGCTTTAACACGTCCGCCTCTTTGAGGCAGGCCATAAAATACGCCTCAACAGCTTCTCTAAAAAATTGTAAAAATGTAGCAAAACATACAAGATGTGATCGACTTATACTTGTTGCTAAACTTGTAGATTTGGTTCTCTGGAAACTTGTCGAAGTGAACAGTAATATGCCATGGAAGTTGGTCGTCGGTGGAAATAAGCAAATCGAGGAGAACACCTATGGGGTAGTGCCACTTAATGGGTTGTCCATCGTACTCCAACCACATTTCTTTGTCTAGTTTGTCGTTTGCAACATATCGCAAGAAGTGTTTACGCACTTTGTCGGTAACCAGAGGAAAGTAGCTCAAACGTGGCACCATCAAATAAAACGGGTCTGGTTGTTGTAATTCAACAACTTCATCTGGGTCCAGTTGAAACGAAACTGGAAGCTTACCTTCCCACACTTCTCGCAACACTTCGCGATCGTTTGCCATTCTGTTATACTATTTTTGATACAAATCGGGCACAATCCAGTCATTAATTGTTAAAGTTCATGATAAATAAATAACGCATTTTGACATTGGACGCATTTGGGGTTAGGATTGTTAATGACACTGACATTTGACAATGTTGCCTTGCCTTGATTTTCAGCAGCTACCAACAATACCTAAGGAAAAGTCACCAAATTGAAAGCCTGCTGAGTTCCAGTCGACTTCGTGATTTTCATGGTTTCATAACTACTCACAGGCGGCGCTGCGTAAATTGGATTACATTTTTTCATAATCTGAAATCCAAACACCCGAAAGGGCTAGAAAAATGCGCTTTTCTATTATTTCCGTACCTGTGCTATCCCCTAAAAACAATATTCTATAAAAATTGCTAATTTAAGCAGCACAAAAACATTCTCATTTTTCTACTCTAAATTCAATAGAAATAAATATAAAACAAATCAATTGTTTCACAACATGATATACATTTAATTTTTTTCTTCACTTTTTTGGAAGTTAAAAAAAAATAGTTATTCAAAAATGTTTATTTAATTTTATTACAATTCACTTTTCACCACTTTTTTTTTTCTTTTTTCAAAAATGTACATTTATTTATTTTTTAATTCATTACAATTAATTCTTCATTTCACTCTTTTTTATTTTTTTTAGCACAGATTTTTTTAGTAAAAATAATTATTTAAAAATGTTTATTTATTTAGTTTTAAATTAATTACAATTGAAACGGCCATCACTTTATTATTCTACAGATATTATTCCAAGTATCTGAAAACATTACAAATATTTAATAAGTTAGCGCCGCTGGCGGTGTGTGTGACAACTAACAACAACAGAATAACATTTTTGAGTAGGAAATCCATCCAGTACGTTAGGCAATTTTGTTTTTGACACGTACGTCAAACTTAACTTAACCTCATTATTTAAATTTTTTGCCTTTGTTTAATTTTTAATTTATGTTTATATTTTCCTCACAGAATATCCATCCAAGACCAAGTTTAAATATAAAAACGGTAACTGTGATTATAATTAATCTGAAACCAGTCCAACGGAGAAGAGGTCAAAATAAGAAGTCCAAGAGACAAAGGAACAAACTAATGGCCCCGATTCGTCAAATAAGTATATCTCACTTAAATACATCAACTGCACTATGAATTCTCCGAAAAGTACAATTCGTGATGACTTTTGATAACAAATTTTGTGTAAGGAAATTTTTTGTCGGTTTTCCTTTATTTTAATCAACAAGACAACTGTTGAGATTTGTTTTACTCTTCAAAACTTTGATATTCACTCTTAAAATGGAACTGGCTTAGGTGGATATTGACAATTCCACTCTCCCAGAGGCTGAAAAAAATACTAATATGTTTTTCTGAAAAGGTTATTACAGTCATTAGAAATTGTAAATTCGGTGTTTTTCAATTTGTACCATTTCATAATGAACAGATTATATCGATTTGACATTAATGCAATGTTTAAAAATGGTTACAGTATCAAATCTAAAACACATCAAAGCTGATTCTTATTTTAACACAACCCTTTTGCTTCAAATAACTATTGAATTTAATTGAATAAATTAAAATATGTATTTGTAGGTATTTGTCGATTCTGGAATTTTACTGAATACAAATGTGGACCTTTCAACAGTGGATTATATAGTCCAAAATTATCCACCAAAGGATCCAAAATAGTAAAGGGCTAGTGGAATAACATATTTCTCAAGTTGAAGATGTTGCCTTTACTTAATATCTGAATCCACTAAATTTAGTCAGCTCAGCTGGAGCAAAATTGATACAAGTAGTTTCAGTTAGAATATTTGATTGGCTACAACAATTTCCTCAATAAGCCTGTGTGAGACATGATTTGCACTTTTAAAAAACACTCGACCTGACGAAAGTTGGTTTCTCTTTTTCATTTAAAGTACCACTAGCAATGGTTGGACGTGAGAGTTTTATAATTATGCCTCTTTGAATGTAGAAGTTTTATGTTTAAAATCGGGGAGATGGTTGGAAGGAAACGTGTAGGAGGATTTGAGTATTATAAAAGTTTGAACATGTTGCCCATCAAAGATTAAATGAACAACATGTGTAGATGCAACAACCTACAGTGGTCAGTTTGCATGCTAAGCGGTGTTTTTATGGACTTGCCCACATTTGTTTTACAGTAAACTTTGTAAAACTTGCTCTTTGTGTAATTATTAGAAAACGAGCTCTAATCAGATTGTGTAAAAGTGCACATTTACCTTCTTCAATACCATATTAGTCAGTAGCGGCGTTTAGGCGTGGGAGGACACGTAAACGAGTGTAGGATGGTGCAGTAAAAAATGTTCACTTTATTCTTGTGTTGTTGGAGCTCGATAATAAGTGATTTAAAAAAAAATGCGACTTTTAAAGCAGCTTGGATTTGATTGTCATGGAAATCGGCATCGGATGGTAAAGAGAGTTTTATCGGGATTTGCATAAGCAAAGATTAATATTTTTGCCATTTACTGTTTGTTAACTAAGCGTCAAGTTCAGCCAATGATTTTCATGGTTGTGTCTCTATTCTGTTATATTTTAATTTGCCTCCCTCAAATGCACAAAATTTTCACCAAGACATTTTATTAATCGTTTTTACTCCATTGGTAAATGGAGCACAATTTGATAATTTTTTGTAGTCTCAAAATAGTTTACAAATATATCCTCATTTTGCGTTTTTAAATTTTTTTGTTTGGTGTTAAGAAATTATGAATTCTGAAGGTAGTCTTTTATTCTGCACCCGAAATGTCTCGAAAGCATTGTATTACTTAGGCTCAACTTTTAATAAATGAGTTTAGATTCCCAAGACTATTAAAGTGCACAACAGGAAACAAAAAAACAAATCGATACATAAATGTATCATGTTTCGCGCTGAATTCCAAAGACCAAATTTGTAGTAGTAATTTGAAGTAGTTTATTATGTTTTTGTTGTGGTCACATTCAAATACATTAAAAAATATTAGAATTCAATTATGGATTTTGTGAATTGTTCTCAAAGATGGAATGTTCAAAAATTAAACGACGAATCGCCAGTTGCTTCTAGATAAACATATAAAGTCGAGTGGGATTAAAAATAAAAATAATAAACCCGGAAAATGTTTTTTTGGAGTAATCAAGTTTCAGGCTTTCAGAATCACGTAAAGAAAGTGCAGAACTGAAATTCGGTGGCTGCTAGTGGCTACCTGTACATAAATATGTAAAATTATCTACAGCAGGTTTACGAAATTACGTCTTGCGTGCAGCACTGAAAATAAGCTAATTCGATTGCCACCGTTTTGACAACTGCCAATCATTTTTCCATGCTCCAGCTTCTTGTTTTCAAATTTGGCCGCACGATTGCTTCAGCTGCACTTTGTGCATTTTTAAGCGCCGCAAATTCCGACGACGACCCGATTAGGCAACAAAATCAGCAGAAAAGCGTTTTTATTCGGTACCGCATTCATTTCGATTTTTCCTCAAACCACGCATTGCGTTAGTGGAATGGAAAGTGCAGCATTTAGCCATATAAATGAAAAGCCGCCGCATCTGTAATCGGCAAGAGAAAAACGAGCTTTCTAAAAATCGAAAAACGCCGCCGATTATCTTCCACTAACGAGTGGACAGATTTGCACTAATTGACCGCGAGATTGATGTAGATTTCCTCGAAACAGACCTTTCCATTATGGGCGATGTTGGATAGAGCTGGCGGCACTAACGTGGGTGTTTTGGCGTTTGGTTTGATCCTTTGAAGGACATGAGTCATGCTTGCATAACGCAATGCACTTGTACCTTCCCGTTTTATCAGTTTTATCAACGACATAAGAATTAAATGCTCTGGAGAGGCACAAATTGCGTGTTGGGTGGTGTAGTATCAACAATAATGGTGGAATTGAGCAATGGATGTTTCCTTATTTGGTTGGAAAAGATGCAGCCGTAAATTATCTCGCTCAAGGCCCACGATTTAGATGTTTAGAATTCAAACGATTTTCCCGAACTTGCGCCGTGTTAGGTGAATACTTAGTGAGTTTGAGCAAGACTTGTAAGGTGTGTTCAAAAGAATCAGTAATAAGTCGGATCGAAATCGATCGTGCAGTTGTGTACCTTTCCATATCATCCCATTAAGGATAATAAATTATTCATAATATTACTAATCTTGTTTTTCAAGCGCTCTAATACAATCAGTAATTGCTACACGACCATAATCGGCAATTTCTTCGAAGCAATAAATTCATTTTCTCGCGATTAATTGAAATCTGAATCGGGAACGTCGCCGCGATAAAATCTCAAAAAATCCGAGTAGAATGGCGAGTTTATGCAAGAGGTTTACGGGTTCCAAAGCAAATCGAAACGGGAAACAATAATAGTTAATAACACCTGCATGATGTGGTGCTTTGGGTCCGGCGCCAGATCAGAAATAGACTTCCGTCTCGCTTATCCAGCTCTTACTTTCCTTGTAGCAAGCGGCATAAATTTCTGGAAATGTCCGCGTCCGTAGGCCGATTTGACGTCATAGGGGAGTAGGTGCCGGTCTCTCCAAAACGTCGACCCACCATAAACTACCATGTGGTCGAAACCCCATATGCAGAAAGTGGAACCTTGCTCACCTGATCGTAGGCCGCCCAAGTCCCAAATAGGAACGTAGCGGTAGGCAATTGCGCATTGGAAAAACATAACAGAGCCGTGCTATAACCACATTCACCAACAAAAGGCAGAATGTTTGTCGAGTTGCTTAATATGTTTATCCCCAATGCTGCAACCGCCGATTGAACAATCTCTGTTTAGTAAGAAGAGGCTCGAATGTGGCGGTCCGCTTGCGAAATTTAAGCGGCTAAGGGCCGGGTAGGGGGCTTATAAAACGCAAAAACCACAAAATTTATAAAAATAAACACACAAACTACGATTTATTGTGACATACAGAAAGAATGCCGGTAAACATGTCCATAAATTTCGAAGGTGGTAGGAGTTAAAATCTGATTTTATACAACGTACACTTGGATCGAAAATTTTAGCAAACAAAATTGTAGCAAACATTGTATAAGTCATTTATAATAATTTTACCAACTAAAAGCACAATGTTTAAATAACAAAACAAATTGAATCTAATTGTTTTTCAATTAGATTATCGTGGGAATTACAGCAAATCAATGTCTTGAGGTGAGAGCTGAGCCTTTACAATTTTATGCACAATTTAATGGTAATGGCAGATTGTTAAAATATTTACGTTTATTAAATTATTTATTTTTAAAATCGATTACTTCGTTACCAGACAGTGATAATAAAATGCGTAGTTATGTGTTTGTATAAATACTTTACGACAAACCACATTTTCAATCAATTTTACGAACATAATTTTTGCAGAAATAATAACATCGCAGATCCATAATCGTACAACTGAGAAATAATCCTAAAATTTGAATTTTCTCAATCATGATGTTGTATCACAAGACCTGTTTTTTAAAATTTCGTAAGAATATAGAGTTTCAAATGACTAATTTGTTGGGGATGTTTTTATTTTGTCTACACTTTTCGTGTAACCGGTATTGCTGTGTACTTATGCTTTTTAAATGGGACCTCCCGTATATTTTTACATTTTCGGACACATAATAATATCCTAGGTACTATCGGAACTATAAACATATTTTTATTATTCATAACGCATAGAAAAATTAAAAAAAATCACATAACGCAAAATCAATATATTTTTGAATTCCATTTTGAGACTTCAAATTGTCCTAAATGATACAAAATTCACTCAGACATTTTATGAATCGTTTTCACTTCCAGTTGCAAATGGAGCACAATTTGAATATTTTTTGTAGCCTCAAAATAGTTTACAAAGATATCCTCATTTTGCGTTTTTTAATTTATCTGCACGGCGTTAAGAATAAAGAAATTATGTTAATATTTCTGAAAATAGTTTTTTATTCTGCAGCCGAAAATATTCAAATACACTGGGTGTCCAATTTAAAAAACGTAAGTAAAGTCAAACTAAAAATGATAAACAAATTTGTTATTCGAAACCCTACGGTATAAAGTTTCGGAACGGTTGAATATTATTAAAAGGTTATTTAAAGAGTTTTTTTTAAATTTGGTACAAAAACGGGACCGTCTTTATACGAGGCCATGGAAACTAGCTTTTGTGTTATTTTTTACAGTGTAGACATTTAACACAGAATATTTGACAGGAACTGTGAACCAAAAATGAGCTCAAGTGACATCTAAACCGAAATTTTGTGGGAAATGACATTAAATGTGAGTTATATGTCGTGTCCGAGACGATTGCCGACCTAAAAATTAATTTAAAATTTCTCCATCTGAAAGTCAATAATTTACTACACTTAAACGAGTTCGGTAATTTTTTTCTGGAAATGATCAAAATAGTAATCCGCAGTTTCATTATTTGATGAAATTTGCTTACTACCATGAATTTTTCTAGTTTTAGGATCACTTGAAAATCTGTGAAGTCAAATTGGGAGAATAAGCAGGATGGGGCAGCAAGTTATACTTCTGAAAAATAAATAATTAATATGAAATAATAAACTAAGGGAATTGCGACATTGTCTGACGACGGATGTTAAATTGAAGAAAAATGTTTTTTTTTTTTTTGCTTCCTAAACAAGATCTTTTCACACGAATTGATTTATCAAGTCAATGCTATAAAGTTTTGCATAATAATCTCCGTTATGGTTTGATTCTTGGGTAGTCTATGTAGCATCCCAGAAAATTGAAGTCATAGTTTTTTAGCTGAAAAAAACATTAAAAACTAGGATTATTATTATTTCGCTGCTCGATAATTTAATACGCGATCTGTTTGTATGGTATTCTTATTACTAATTCCATAGTTTTCGAATTTTTATAATGTTTTTAACTTTTTATTTGTGGTTGTGATACCTAAGGAGTAAGAAGTTTTAAAAACTTCGCCTTGTGAAAATCGGATCCACATCTCAAAGTATCACATGATGCTACTTCTAATTTTAAGAATTAATCATTGCGTCAACAATTAGAGACGTGATGACAAAATTATTTGAATTTTTGACACAATAATGATATGAACGAAAATCTAAGTTTGGAATTGTGTAATCAATAACCTGTTAATTAATTAGCTGATGCATGATGATGTGGCAATAACAAGACATTTTGTAAAATTTTAATCAGAAATAATATAAAAATGATGTTTTATTTTTTATTTCATCGATGTGTGGCTACTACGTCTAAAATAAGATTGTAAGTGGTTTCTAAAGGAGAGATGAACAGGAGGCTCAATGGGGATAAATTTACCAATTGTCTTAATAACTATAAAATATTATTTAAATTATTTATACAGATTGGCCCGATTATTTCAATCAATAAATTCACACATAATCTCAGAATGACGTGTCGTCTACATGAAATTTGGTTGTATACTCCCGGACTTGCTGTAAAAAAAGAAATATATTGAGTTCGAAAACAAAAAGTTTGGTTTTATTGCATTTCCTTCAATGTCATGCGTAAAAGTGGAACTAATTTCAGAAACACCACATGATGTTACTTCTAATTTTAGGCATTAATCATTGAGTCAACAATTAGAGACGTAACGACAAAATTGTTTGAATTTTCTTCGTTCCCTAAGGAAAGAATAATGAACAAAAATCTAAGTTTGGAATATTTGTGTAATCGTTTGTGTGGTTGTTTGAATTTATTCATATGTTAGATTTTAGCGAACAACAATTCATGCCCAACCACGTAAATTTATATTTAGGATACCGTGTCATTATTATTATTTATTATTCACACTTTTCTTTTCGCACAAATTAATGGGCGACAGTTTCAGTTTAGTGAGTTGCCGAAAAAGGACGCAGATGTGTCACGTCCTAAATTTCTCATTTCTGATTTCAGATTGAATTGATTTATTCGTTTTTTATTATTCCGACTTGTCATCGTTCTGCGGACGAGTCTTTGGACAAATTATAATGTTGTAAACAACATAACACCTGTTTGAATGTTATTTACAGTCGAATTTATTCATCAGTTGCTAATGTCACACTTACAATTGTTCATTTACTGCATGAAACGCACCAAAATTTAAAAATTGCGCACACCATTCATGGGGCTTTAGAAACTAATAATTAAAGATAATAAATTATCCGCGCTAGTGGTAAATAATAATTGTGGAGCAACCCACTTCGATTCCCTAATCTGAATGTTGTTTGGGATCAACAACAAGTGGGTAGTTTTTCATTGCCGTTTTCTCCACATTTCGACTAACAACTCCGTATTATGACATCTATAAATTATTCAAAAAACTTCTGTGGGTTTTGTAGGATGTGAACGATCGGTACGAATCGACGCCCAATATTGAAACGACAATTATTAGATCAAGGCAATTGGGGCAACCTTACAATTCAGATGAAAGGAAGTAACACAATGACATTTTCTACAATTCTCTCCACTGTGGGGGTTGTCCGGCCCAAAACCATATGGCAAAATTCAATTGAAAATAATGGCTTACACGTGTTTTGTTCCACTAGTTTTGTCTTTTCCCAATTCGTCGAATCAAAGTGGATTATTAATGAGACTGAAGACACGTTCAGTCATTGCTCCACACTGGAATTTAGATAGGTAATTTAAACTACCAAATAACAGTGTCAAAGTAAAAGAACAGAAGAGGTGCGTGTTTTGTTTTTTAAAACCGTTAGGTGTTACAAAGAAATTCGATTGTTTTTATATTTATATAATTGTGTGTCTAATTCGCTGTTTGTGCGATTAGGGGGGCGGAATATTTTAATAAAATTCATAAAATCCGAATTTTAATAGCAAACCTTGCGAAAGTCAACGCTAAATTATTCTGATAATGTGATAATATTTTCTTGAGGTGTCTTCATGCATAAATCTTTGTTGTTTTTATTGCAATTATAAAATTAGCAATTATGCCAATTATAATGTAATGCGATCGTAATGTGTATTTTAGGATTGCCAACATTGGTTATTTCTCAGTATTACCACATTTCTTTAAATCTTTCATTTTCTGTGCGTACAAAAATAAACTAGGCAGCAGGCCATGGAATTACTTTGACGTTCAAAAGAGTGTATCAAAATTTCGACCTTCAGTTGGAATATGTTGAAATAGTGTTTGTTAATAACCATGCATTATGCATAAGATAAATTTAAAATTTTCTCTCCAGGTGTTGTTTTAGACGTGGTTTGAGCAATTTTTTGAATTGCAGCTTCTGTCAAATGTAATGCTTTGACAGTTACACTACACTGTAAAATATACAACAAAAGTCCATAGCCTTAGATTTTTTAGAAAAATTGATTTAAATTGGCGTGGCTGCTGCAAATCCAGTTCTGGTGGGATTCTCAAACTCTGAATATGATAATATAATATGATAAGTGGCTATTTTTGATGGTAGGGTGCGAATTTAAAAAAATGTTTATGAAATATACAGGGTCATTATAAACGATTATAGTCAAAGGGTGGAACCAAATGTACACTTTTTATACTTCATTGTGATAATACATCATGTAATGCATGAGTTTTGAAAAAGACAACAAAAGACCACAGTAAATGACAAAAAACACATACGACAAAACACAAGTACAAAAAATTATAACTAGTCGACAATTGACAGTTCAGAGTTCAGTTGCTAAATAAAAATTTGTAAATTACTGATGTTTGTGTCATTCTTCGCACACTTTGACTACAATCATTTATAATGATCCTGTAATGATTCTTTGTGAAATTATAGATTTTATTTTATCCAAAAAAAGACTTATTCTCTTTTTCCCAGAATCCACGGATTTATACGCAAATTATTTTGTCGCATATTCGACTGAAAAGTTTTGGTTTAAATTCATTTGTTTAAAAAATACATATAAAACATGCATATGGGAATGCTACCCAACTTTGAAAAAAATCAATTTAATAACAATAAAAAGAAATAAGTTCAAACATGTAGTTAATTCATAATGTCAAAAGAAAGTTGTAAGTTATATCACAGGTTATATTAAACATTTTCATCTTTGATTAGTTGAATTTTTGAAGCGGAATTTTGAACTGGAATTGATTTTTGTTTATAAAATTTTTTGAATTTTTCCTTTTCAGCTCACAGTTTCATAATTGTTATTAAAAATTTTGATCCTGGTGAATTTAAACATTTACGAAAAAATCTTATCTTCTCTCTTCTTACTTACTCAACTAAGAATTGTGAATTCATTGAACGATGATTGAATAATTCATTGAGTGATGCCATTCCGGAAATTATTTTTTTGGAAGTCGTCAAAATGGTGACTCACAGTTTCAGTTGTTTATTTGATGAAAATCGCTTATTAGCTAGGATTTTTTTTTTATTTTGGGAAGAGAAGGAAATCTGAGGAGTCAAATCTTGAGAGTAACCGGGTGACTATAAATGATTGAAATTTTTGGTGTTAGGTTGGCAATATTGTTTTCAAAATGGTTTTTACAACTGGAAAATCTGTTCGATCACTCGCTGTAAACATTTTCTCTGTTATTTGGCATTTTTTGTTGGCCATTATTCACTAAGTTACACATTTTAACAACAATATTCTAACATGAAAAGTTAATAGACATAAATCACGACGACAGTTAATCTGGTACCAATTCCTCACTGTTACCAATCACCTAAATTTAAGTCAATCATTTATAGTCACCCGATCCTTCAATTCAATGAGCTTTGCGATGGAACTGGTGTTAACTTAATAGATTTTTTAAAATATTTTTTAAGAAAATACTCTTTTGAGGACAAGAACTGCTTGTACGCGTATTTGATTGAAATATGTTTTTATATGGTATATAGTTTCTGGTGCAGCACCCATTGCCTAATCTGTCTTCTAAATTCAATCTAGTTCTTGAAAAAACAATTAATACATTTTGTTAATTAATTTGAATATAAAAAGATCTTTTCCCTAATGATGCAACTTGTAAAATCAGTTCAGTGCCATATAGCACAAGGAATACACTTGATCAATTAATTTGACAATTTAAATGTTATAAAACATTTTACTACGTCTTCTTATCTGTTGGTCATAATCAAAAATTGATCTAAGTAATGTCACATCTTCCAACTGCAGTTTGCGTTGTATCTTCAAAAAGAAAAACCGCCAAGAAAACCTTGTGTCAGTATGTACTGGATTGAACTAAAACCAGAAAATATCACCTCGACAAGTTGACAACATTCTATTTTGGGTCGTGTTTTTCTATTTTGAACATTGGTCAACTCTTTTTACATCAAACAGTTCAAAGTGTAGGGGGCGAATTTGCTTGGACGATCCTCCGAATGCTTCTTTGAAACGGAACCAAAACGAACAAATTCATTACATTTCATGAATTTGGTTTTATTTCTAGGATGAGCAACTGCTGCGTCGCTCATAATTTTATCTGGCAAGGGTTTTACTTGTATCTTGCCAAAATTAATTTCCAAATTATAAAATGTGTTTATTCCACCAGGGGAGCACTAACCAAGTTTTTTCTAAAATCGTGCATCTTCTTAGAAAATATTATTAAAAATGCGTTAACTTCTTGGTTATTTTGTAAACTAATCTAACATAATAATTTAATAGTTTAGTTTTTTTAGTTTTTATTTTATACTCATACGAGTTATTTTTTGTAATTATTGTTGCTTAATGAATGTTTACGTGTGAGTGTAAATAAATTTTTTAACATTTCAAGAAATATTTTTTATTTAACTGCAGCGTCGCCAAAAGGCTTTATTATTTGACAAATATTCATAATTCATTTTTGTACATTTGAATTTATTATTTGAATTGGTTATTTTGTCTCACTAGTGATTAAGTTCACACTTTATCCAAATAATTTCGGTTAGTTTATAAACTAGCCAAAACGCACTGTTATTTTATGTAAGTACTTGCTTTTGGTTTAACCTTCTTGGCTAGTTTACAAACTAATTGGATAGTACATAAACTACCCAAGTAAACACTTTAATCGTAACAATGAAAAACAAATGATTTATTTTGTTACATTACCAACCAAATGTGCAGAAAAGTGTTAAACTGTCAAAAATCTTTTTTGTTTGAAAAATGCAGAGACGAAAATTTTGAAAGGTACGACATGTCAGAGTGTTACATCGAATACAATAAAATGCGGTAATCTCAAGGCAATCAATCCTGAAGAAAATATTCGGATAAACCGAAACAATTCCTGGGACGTAAATTTCTTCTTCCGTCCTCTTTTCTTTTTCACGTGATTGTTTGAAGCAACTAAACGATTTTAGATGTTTTTCTAATCGTCCGAATATTTTCAAACCGTGTTGGCCTTTGTCAGGAAATCTGTCGAAATAGATGCCCCAATTTTCTTGGATTCTATGTAACACTCGTAACATATGGTTTTTTCAAAATTCTCGTAGCTTTGCATTTTTCGTTTGAAAACAAAACAAAAAATACACATTTGGTTGTAATGTAACAAAGGCAATCAATTGTTTTCTACGGCCAGCTGTAAGAAATTGCGAAATAAATTTAAATTATCTTTTTTTTTTCAGGAATTATATAAAATGGAGTATTATATAAAATGTATAAAAATTGCGTTTTTAAAAATATGTAAATATAATCGTTTTCTATTGTTTGTATTTAAAAAAATAAAACTTTAATTTATTACGGCCAAATAAGCAGCCTGAAATAAAATTTGACTAGATCGTTGCTTTCTATGTAAAAATGGACCACAGATTAATGTACCTACATAATGTTTTTATTTCAAACTAATAACATTTCGGCCGGTTCCATAATCAGCCTATTAAAGCGACTTTAGTTAGAAGAAGCTTTAATGTAAAAGCGACTTTAAAATTATTTAAAGTGAATTTGATTTCATAATGATCTCATGTCGTCTTCAGATAAAGTGAACTTTAAGATAATTTAATTAGGTTGGCAAAACTTAAATTCTGATTGTAACATGTAACAGTACTGATATATAATATTGTATATGAATGTAATAAAAACTACCAACCTATTTGTAGGAATGACATTAAATGTTGCAATTAATTTGTTGCAACATGGAAGTGACAGTAGGTTTTGTTAACCTGAATCTTTCAAAAAAAATTAAGATCGTTATATTTGTTAAATGAATCTTCTCTTTTTCTATAAACTTTTAATCTTCTTGCAACTGTAAGGTCTTCCTCTTCGGATGACGAACTTGAATTTGTATCATTAAGGCAGTCTGACACTATGTCAAATTTTATATATATTTTTATTTAAAAAAAATTATATTTTATATAAAATCTGTACGTGAAATAAAAAATTGTGTATAAAATTTGTACCGAGTTGTGATGCAGTGCAAATTTTATATTTAATTTGACGTAGTATAAATCAGCATCGCAAATTTCTGTTCAAATTTTATCTCAAATGTTTTATTTCACGTATAGATTTTATTTTTTTTTTAATAAAATTTTACTAGTGTCAGACGACCTTAAGTAAACTTATACATTTCGAATATATTTGATTAGACTTTAAATGTAGATGTAAATGATGTAAATTAAAATAAAAAATCAGACAGTGAAGTGACTGAAGAGAAGAAATTATTTCAGATCTCTATTTAAAGTCTCCTTTAGTTCGTTCGAGACTAACTTTGTGCAAAGATAAAATATATTTTACTTTTAAAGTAGTTTATGGAACAGATTTAAAGTTTAAAGCTATTTAATTTCATAATGGAACCTTATAAGGTCTGACACTATGTCAAATTTTATATACAATTTAAAAAAAAATAAATAAAATAAATAATAAAATAATAATAATAAAAATCCCGAAGAAGATCGTTATAATTAAATTTTATTAATTTATTTTATTTATATAAATTTTTATTTTACGTACAGACTAAAATTTAATATATTTTTTTTAATAAAATTTTATATAAAATGTGACATAGTGTCAGAAGGCCTTTAGGAAGGTTTAAAAATTTCGCCGAATTGTCAGTGGCGGCTCGTGGATTCAGAAACAAAGTAGGCACATCACAAAAAAGTGGCAAAGAAAACCTAACACTTTTTATTTGTACATGAAGTCCATTCTTATATTTTTCTTGCTGCAATAACTCAATTACACTAAATCACAATAAATTAAAAATTAAAATCTATAATTATTATTTATTTATTAATTATTATTTATTTATTATTAATTATTATTTATTTCTCTAGCATCTACAAAATAAATGCAAAATGTCAACTTTTGATTACATCATTTTTAAAATCAGAAAAAATTGCGTTTTTAAAAATACAATTGTTTTTATTGTTTATAAATATTTATAAAACACAAGTTTGAGGTAATATTACTGCTAAATAAACAGCTTTAAATAAAATTTGATTAGATCCGAGATCTGCAATATGGCCATCGAAAATAAACCAACCTGTACTTTGTTTTTGGTTAATTGTTAGTACCAATATCAAAGCATTCAATTGGTGCTCAAGTTAGAGTTGCCATCCATTATCTTCCATCAATAGTATAAAGAATTTGATTTACTGTTAAATGTTAAATTAATAAGTGTTGGCTAATTCAGAAAAATGGTAATAGCTTTAATTCCCATTTCGAGTTGTGTCGTTACTTTTAACGAATACGACTTATTAATTATGTTTTCGTACGAAACTTATCCAAGGCCGGAACTCGCCGATTCAAGTACCAGAGACGCAGTCCGATTATTTATTTTCGCTTAATTAAGCGCGAATTACCATAAATCCGCGTTTGAGGAGATAAGACGGATCGGCCGCGCAACAACAGCTTCTGGTAGTTGTCATAAGAAAAGGAAAGTTCAGAGCGATCGGGAAAACTTGCCTTGAAGTCCATCCCTCGCGGCGCCGCCGAGACAAAACCCAACAAGAGATTAAATTAAATCCGAAAAACTTCGGCGCCCCTTATAAGGCCAATTCCAACTGCGCAGAGCCGGCTTTCGGTTGGCGCAGCCGCACATTTTTCCATGGTCTCCCGTCCCGACTTTCTTGTCGACTCAGTTGAAGTTTGCGGCGCGTCGTGAAAGTCAGTGCATTGAAGTCGTCGATGATCGCATTTCAGTAAACAAAGTTTAAGAGGAACGCGTTTTGTTGGCCAGAATGTGTGATACAACGAACGCCTCCACGCAGAGCATAGCGGACTATTTGGCGCAGTTGCTGAAAGACAGGAAACAATTGGCAGCCTTTCCCAACGTGTTCATCCACGTCGAGCGGCTCCTGGACGAAGGTGAGACTTCTTTGCGCCCTTCTTCGTCTTTGCCCGGCGGCCCCCCTGCGATTTTCCGCGATTTCTGCGAAATACGCACAGCATCGCTAGCATGTGATAGGCCGTGACGTAGTGTTGACCCAGACGCGCCGCCTCTGGTGTGATCGTTCACCCCGGCGGAAAAGTCGCCGAAAATCAGCACCCGAACTAACAACTCAAGTCTTTGATTAACCTTTACGGAGGCAGGCGTGGCCGCGGAATGTAGGTAACTCGGAATCCTGAGCGTCCAATCCCTCATAGTCGTAGTCACTTGCCATTGTGGACAATGATGTCATGTAGTCAACAAATTAGAAAGAAATTCGAAGCCCGGACACGCTTGAAGGGTGCAACAGGTTACAGGTCCATACCTGACCCTATTGTTGCCTCCAGAGCAGGTCCTCGCCCTTCGGAACCTCGAATTCCGACTCCATCGCTTCACCTGTTAGACAAACTTTTTTGATCGTCCCCGATTGGTTATCGCTCCCGCTGATAATTCGGAAGGTTTTTATCACCGAAATTCGATTGGATTGAAATGTGGGCGGACCGTCGCCGGTTTGTGTTCTTCGGCAAAAGCGAATACACACCATTTGTCATTTAACATGGAACAATTTACACATTGTGACCTTCTAAACGTCATATTTGATGTTCTCTGAGTCATGCACTCAAGCACTTAAATGTACTAAATAAGGTTGCGACATTTTTTACCCTCGTTGCGGAGCTGAATTCCATCAACTAATACGCATCAGTAAGTCCCGAAAGTCCAAAGTTAAGTCGGATTTCTATTTCGGTTTGGACCAATCCCCACCAGGTTAAACGGCTCAAATTCAAAGTTTCGTAATCCTACCTGAAATAACAAGGGATTAAGGTTTTCGGAAAACTGGCAGAAAATCGTAAAATGTAAATCTGAAAGCAATTTAGTGTAGTAACGACGACAAAGTAATGGAATTGGAGAGGACTTGGTCTATTGTAGTTTGTTGACAGGATTTACCCGAGTGAGCTAAGTTCAATCCGATATGATGTTTATGATTAGATTTCGTTTTTGGAAAGTTGTTAAAGCACTTGGCTCCGTGCCACGCACCAAACTGCATTTTAACATCCCAAAAGCAAGTCGGTTGGGAAACATATTCAAAATCGTTGGAATTATTTTAATGTCCAAACACATATTTCACTTGCTTGTATCTATGTAAATTTCACCAACAAACGGTTCAGTTTGTGTACGTTCGTGAAATGTTTAACGTCGTGTATATTTGTAATTAATTTTTTTACTCAATTTATTGGTCGTTAATATCGTGGACGTCTTCAATAATTGTCGGGAATGGTATAAATACAGGTTATGAAATCGGCGGCGATTTTACCAGTTTATCCATGACTTTTCATGCATTCAACAATTAGTGACAACAATGAATGTCGAAAATAATAGCACCGTAAATTCCAAAAGTTACGATGATTTTTCTTGCATTGACAATAATGCATGGATTGTGTTCAAACTCCCGTGGGACCTTATGGATTAAATCCGCATTCCTATACCAGAATATCACACTGATCCAGATAATATTATTTTTATACGACATTGTTGGAAAAATATTCACAAGCTTTGTGAGTGTGTGAGGCGTCCGGATGTCGTCTAACGTGGACTTGTTTTGACTACGATTGTTCGATGTCTCGCATACTCTCAATGATCTGCAGTTTGTGCGTTTTTCAGTCGGTTTGCTTCAGTTTGCTTTTAGCCAGCTCAGAGAGCGCTCGTGCAAATAATAAGTTACTACATTTATACATTACAATACATTTATATCAAAGGACCTCTGGTTTTTAATTAAACATTCCAACAGGTTATGGGCCCAGGTCACTAAAACTGTGTATAAGTGTAGTACAAGTCGGTACAGAATTAAGTGTTAGTATTCCCGTTGAACGAAAGTATAAAATGGCAACCGCGTCGCGAAGTGATCTTGCACAGATCGTCAAATTGAATGGTTCCAACTTTCAATTGTGGAAATTCAGCGTTTCCATCGTCTTCAAAGCCGAAAAGCTCATGTCAGTCGTTGATGGACATGAACCTGAGCCTGAAGACACCAAATCTGCTGAATGGGCAGCTTGGGAAGCAAAGGATTCAAAAGCCCAAGTTGTTCTGCTAACAACAATTTCACCGAACGTCCTGCAATCGTTGGTAAATTGCAAGACAGCAATGGAAATGTGGCGAAAGCTGACCACATTGCACGAGCAGAAGACGGAATTGTCAAGAGAATTAACATGGCAAAAATTCTATGAAGTGCGGATGAGCACCGGAGAGAAGATGTCAAGTTTTTTGTGCAGAATTGAAACAATCGTAAAAGAACTCAACGATGTCGACGAAAAAGTGAGTGAAAGTGCAGTGTGTTCGAAGATTATCAACGGTCTACCGCCGAAGTTTAACAATTTTCGAACTGCATGGGATTCAGTTGCTCCCAAATCGCAAAATTTGGAGTATCTCACAGCACGCCTGCTAAAAGAAGAGGTCAGGATGAGCACGCAAGAAGATGAGACATCCCTTCTAGAACAACAAGTGAAAGCGCTTCAAGCAAAACTAGAAGGTCAACTTCAACAAGAAGGAAAGAAGAAAAGCAAAATTGCAGATCTGAAAAAGACGACAAACTGCAATTACTGCAAAAAGAAAGGGCATTGGGCGCGTGAATGTCGAAAGCGCTTAGCAGAAGCAAACGACAGACAAAAGTCAAATGAAAAGCCAAAAAATGCTTTTATCAGCGACATTTCATTGCTTTATTCAGCCAGTTCAGAAATTGATTCAGAAAAGTGGATTTGTGATTCAGGAGCCAGCGTCCACATGACTCATCGAAAAGATTGGTTCACACACATCGAAACACTAAAGAAGCCCATAAGTGTTAAAATTGCCAATGATAAGGTAATATCAGCAGTCGGTATTGGAAACATCGACATCCAAGTCCAAGTTCAAGGCCAGTGGCACAACAGAGAAATGCATAATGTCTTGTATATCCCGGAACTCAATCGGAGTTTGTTTTCCGTGGGAGTAATGACTGACAAAAAGTTCATCTTTAAAGCATTTAAACACAAGTGCGAGTTTCAAGAAGAAAATGGTGATGTTGCATGTGTGGGTGTTCGCGAAAATAATTTGTGGGTGATGAAATTCAGAATAAGGTCGAAGCTGGAGTGTAATCTGAGCAAGCAAGCATCATTGAAGACATGGCACGAACGTCTTGGTCACGTCAATTACGGAGCAATAAAGAAAGCAGTAAAATCTCGTGGTTTAAAAATTGACGATCGAGAAGAAAAATTCTGTGAAGCATGTCAATTTGGTAAACAGTTCCAAAAATCACATTCGACAACAATGAAGAGAGAGAATAAACCGGGACAAATGATTCATACTGATGTATGTGGCCCCATGAACATCGAGTCACCAGGAGGATCACGTTACTTCGTTTTATTCAAAGATGACGCAACAAGCTACAGAAGCGTTCATTTCATGAAGCAGAAATCAGAAGTCATTAATAAGTTCGACGAATTTAAGGCTCTTGCAGAAAAACAAACAGGCAACAAAATAAAAATTTTGAGAAGTGACAACGGAACGGAATACAAGAATCAGAACTTTCAAGAGCGATTAAGAAAAGAAGGAATAATCCACGAATGTTCTGCTCCCTATACACCACAGCAAAATGGATCTTCAGAGAGAGAATTGCGAACAATAATTGATTCAGCGCGATCAATGTTGTACAACAAGAATGTACCCAATGATTTGTGGGCAGAAGCTGTAAACACCGCTGTTTACATTCTGAACAGAACATCATTATCACAGAATCAAGAAGAAAGTGCATTTGAAAAATGGTTTGGACGAAAACCGGAAATAAATCACTTTAAAGTCTTTGGTTGCTGTGCATATATGTCAATCCCTCCGCAATTTCGCAAAAAGTGGGATCCGAAAAGTAAGAAGCTAATGTTTGTTGGATACCAGGAAATTTCCAACAACTACAGACTGTGGGATCCAAGAAAACGAAAAGTTGAAATATCATGCAACGTTAATTTCAACGAAAAAGAAGCATTTGCAAAAGAAGAATCACGTGAAGAAGAAGAAAATCCCTCTGTGTTTCCCATAACATTTGTGAATCAGGAAAGTGAAATTAATGAAGAATCAGCATCGGAAGCAACACAAGAAGACGAACAGAATAAGGATGAAGAAGACGCAGCGGAAGAGAACGTTCATATATTAAGGGATCGAAGTACGTTGCAACGACCCGATTATTATGGACCAGCAATTTATTGTGCAGTACTAACACCGGACAGTTACGAAAGTGCAATAAAAGACAAAAATGCGGAACAGTGGCGTCGAGCAATGGAAGAAGAAATGGACTCTTTAAAATCAAACGATACGTGGACACTTGTGAAGTTACCGAAAAATTCGCGAATCATTGACAATAAGTGGTTTTTTCGAATTAAAAGTGATACAAACGGCAATCCGATACGATACAAAGCCCGTCTGGTCGCACGCGGTTTTACACAAGAAAAAGGAGTGGATTACGGAGAAACATTTGCACCCGTCGCGCGTTATGATTCAATTCGAATTTTGCTAGCCTTAGCAGCCGAAAAAGGACTAAAAATCGCGAATTTTGATGTGAAAACGGCATTCTTATACGGTGAATTAATTGAGAATGTGTACATGAAACAACCGACAGGATTTGTCTCAAAGGAAGAGCCGAACCTGGTGTGTAAACTCAACCGCAGTTTGTACGGTCTGAAACAATCTCCTAGATGCTGGAATCATAAGTTCGTGTCTTTTCTGAGTGAGTACAAATTTAAACAGTTAAAATCCGATCCGTGTGTGTTTGTCGGTCGAATTGCTGAGTTCGAGATTTACTTAGCAATTTACGTGGACGATGGACTGATCATATCAAAATCGCCAAGTGTAATAAACGAACTCATTAAAATCTTAGAGAACAAGTTTAAAATAATCGCGAGTTTAGACAACAACATGCATTTTGTTGGACTTCAAATTCAACAGGACTTGAGTGCGGGAACAATAACCGTTCATCAGCAATTGTACATTGCAAAAGTTCTTGAAAAATTTAAAATGAGTGATGCAAAGCCACTTGCAATTCCGGCCGATCCGGGTATACGTTTAAAATCAGTGGAAAATAATACAGAGTGCAAGCAGAGACAGCCTTACCGCGAAGCAGTTGGATCGCTTATTTTCCTAGCTACTTCGAGTCGTCCAGACATCAGTTTTGCCGTAAATCAAGTGAGTCGTTTTTTGAATAACTGGAGTGAAGATCACTGGCAAGCCGTAAAACGAATTTTACGCTATTTGAAGCAGACGTCCCATTACAAAATAGTGTACTCCAACACATCAAAAATCGAAGTCACTGGATATACCGATGCAGATTACGCTGGTTGTACGGAGACCAGAAAATCAACGAGTGGGTATGTTTTTGTACTTGCCAACGGTCCAGTAACATGGAAGAGTCAAAAACAAACAATGGTGGCACAATCAACCACTGAAGCGGAGTACATCGCCCTAGCCCTAGGTGTCAAAGAGGCTCTGTGGTTGAAGTCTCTTCTTCAAGAATTGGACATCAACATCTTAACGGTGGACATCGGCGTCGACAACCAATCAGCCATCAGGTTAGCCCAAGCTCAGCAACTTCACAGCCGCACCAAGCACATCGATGTGAAAGTGCATTTTGTGCGTGATGAATGCGAAAAGGGCAACATTTCAGTGCGTTTCGTGAGTTCAAGTGAACAATTGGCGGATTTACTCACAAAACCGCTTACAAAACGAATGTTGAACGACTTACTTATTAAACTAAATTTGTTAATTTAATATTGTTTAAGTTGTTTTTAAGCGCAAATTGAATTGAAAAGATTGTGAATACGTGGGAGTGTTGGAAAAATATTCACAAGCTTTGTGAGTGTGTGAGGCGTCCGGATGTCGTCTAACGTGGACTTGTTTTGACTACGATTGTTCGACGTCTCGCATACTCTCAATGATCTGCAGTTTGTGCGTTTTTCAGTCGGTTTGCTTCAGTTTGCTTTTAGCCAGCTCAGAGAGCGCTCGTGCAAATAATAAGTTACTACATTTATACATTACAATACATTTATATCAAAGGACCTCTGGTTTTTAATTAAACATTCCAACAGACATTTTCAATTACGCACTAAAATATCTTTCACAACTTAGTAAGGATCTCCTGATTGTCGTTTTATCTGAATATTCTCAATGATATAGATCGGATTACTGTCCTGTGGTCTCATTAAGCTATTACACAACTTTTTTCCATTTGATAATGAATGCAGCTTCAACACACACACAAATCTAAAGTGGTAGTAGCAGCGTTATTGTTTGTTTCTTTTATCTTTTGTATTTTTCAGTTGGGAAAATCAACTTTGTTGAACAGGAACACTCAACAACTTGTTTTCTCAATCTAGATAAAGATTAATGTATTTTCACAAATTGCGAATAAAACGTGCGTGGAGTGGATATTAAATAACGAGACTTGGGCAACATTTTTTCTTTGAATGTTTTAAATGTTACATATTTTTTCGCTCAAAGTATTGTTCTTGTGCACCAACAAAACACTGCATTCGCACTTTCCACTGTTCCAAACTGTTTTCCATCAGCTTCTATGGTAGCTTTATGATTTTTTTCTGAATTTTTGAACAGAACGCGTGTTTTTGAGTCCTGGCTTCAATTTGCCAAACAAGTACCATATTTTTTAAGTCAAAAATTGCTTTACTTAGTGTTCTGCGTGAGTGGCGTTGTTGGGGAATGATGAAGCCATTTTTCCAAAACTGGTGTTTTCTTGCCGATCGTTCTCTCAGCGTCTCTAAAAAGTGCTTGTAATAATTATGTTAATTGCCTTCGCGGCTTTTTCTAACCTTTCTGTGTAATTTTTTTAGCAGATTACAGCACTTACCACAAATCTTAAGAATATTGTTGCTCGACTTTGCGCAAGTCTGATACAATTTAATCGTTTACCCAATCAACACAACTACTGACCTGAAACTTTTGGGACGTGTCTGAGATAAGCTTCACTCGCCATTTTATCACAATTTGTGTATAAATCTGCTTCTGTGCAAGCTCAGTCTCATTATTTCATTGCTTATAATAATATGAATGTAATAATAAAATCAAACGCATCTTTCTATTTTTCATCACTTAGTATATGTAGATCTTACAGTGTTATTTGAATATTAACATTGATCTAAATCAGGTTTCGTGTTTGTCAAACACAGCTCTTTTTTTTGCTAGTGAATCACAACTGGAATGTATGTCCAAAAATTCAACAAGCACAACTGAACACTAAAAATCTTTCACCACTGGATCATTAATCTCACGTATCTACTGTGGCTTTTAGTCAATAAAAAAGCCATATTTTTTATTACCCCTGTATGATACATGTGATAGCCTTTATTAGAACTTGAAATACGTAATTTGATCAAATGGTTTGAATTGTTTCATGCACTCTCTTCAAATTGGCTGTAGCTCCATTGGGATGTTGTTAACTAATCGTTTTTACCACAACTCAAGTTCAATTCAGTATATTTAGGATCCAGTTTACTGATGAGTCTCGTTTCAACTTGTTCGATGTAAAACTCGTTCTGAAATAGTAATTTCTTAGTCTTCGGTTGTTCTATCTGTCTGAATATTGTCATGGTTGCTTTCATGTTCATTGCTATTGAAATTATTTTTCAGTCTTCTGCTTATCTTAAAGTTCATAGCGTAATTGTAGGTCACGAGTCGTGCTAGAAATTTGTTCAGTAACAGGAGCACCTATGTGCGTATTTTTCTTATAAAATTGCTATAATTAAAATTGTGTTCTAAGTCGTAGAGACGTATGAAAGGCACAATGTAAAAACAGTTTCTTGGTGATAGAAGTGTAAATAAATTTTTATCATAATACAACTTAATGTCATGCAAGTATCCTTAAGTACAAAACAAGGATAATTTTATTGTCAACCTTTTTATAAGCCTACTAGTACAAAAATTATTCCACAATTCCAGCTTACAATATGTTATGCATTTTGCCCAGTCGATATCAGGTTACACGTTCGTTTGGAAGAATTTCAGGAACACGAACAACATTCCAATAGCAGGATTTTGTCCAGTAATCAGACAAGTTATGAAAATATATTCGTTAGCAGTCAAAACAAGTAAATCTTATTCTTAGAAATAATCTGATGTATCCGAAATGTCTGTATTTTGCAAAATTTTACGACATTTTTTCATGCTTGTCATTTTAGGATATTTTTATCGATTTAATTTTATTGTTTTAAATCAATTTATAGAAATTTTAGTGGAATTGGAAACACGATTTCAAACAATTCGAAAGTGCCGCTAGAAGGCCAGTCATTCCCAACCTCCTGAACTAGCTGTTTTTATGTACTTTGTTCATTAAATGTTATTTCTTTACGAACGAGTGGTTGTAGTCATAATAATATTCGCCAAGCTCTGTTTTATCAAAACCTCTTCGTACGTTACGATAATAAAAAATCTGAATCACGTATCCCTCGCGATATTTTTCATAAATTTAAATATATTACAACATGATCGCCGCTTTCGTGTATTTTATTGGCGGCTGGTTCTCGGCGAATTTTTTCTTTGCACCTGAAAGCCAACTAAGTAAGATTGTCGCTTATTATATGGAAGTGATCATAAACCATACACTTCCATAAATAATATGTTTACGTGCAGTTATCCGGAATAACTGTTTGTTTATAAACGCATGATTTCGCTTTAACCTAATTTCGCCCAGATGTCGTTAATCTGGCGGCAATTTAATTAATTACATAAACTTGTGCGCCGATTATAGATTGCAGTAAAAAATTTGTTAAGGATCAAGCAAAATGCACGTGGAAGCGTTGCAACCGCTCCGTAAATTGCTCCGTGGTATTTTCAATCGGCATTCCATTATAAACAAATTATTATACATTCTCGTATTAAATGCAAACACCTGTCTGATTTCACCGCAGCTATGTCAAATCCGACCATATTTCTGTGCGAGTTCTGTGTTTGTGTGACATTGCTCAACGCTTTGTTCTTATTATTAATAAGTGTTTAGAACTGAATAATTACCGCCTGTTTCACAGTTAGAAATGAGGTAATGGGCGAAAATGGCATATGTACCTTCGTCACTCTGTTGTGACCGCACCTAGTTCGCTAATTAATGACAAACATTTGAACGCAAGAAAATCGCCTCGATAACAATTTGTTCTGGGGTTTTCATAACCGCAGCAGCGGATGTCGGTCTTTGGCACAACGGACTTTTAGATGAAACTTGCTGATAAGGCACTTTCCCAACGCCAGTAGAAGATTTGTGCAAAATTCGCATGAATCTTATCGGGATGTGTGTTCGATTTTGCAATGTTGTCCTTGCGGTCAACGCACTTGAAGTCTCGAATCGTGCAGAGAGCGAACCAAGAAAACTATTAAGCGACATGGGCAAACATTGATAAAGCATTTCGTACGTAAATTTGATAATAAAGCAAGCATTTCTTATCTTTATTTTAACTGGACTATAGGAATTTTGTATTTTTAGTGTTTGTTGTCAATTTTCAATATTTATGTAATAGTATGAAGCTAGCAATTGAGACAATGCAAGCCTAGTTCCTCTTATTTTTCTACTTGAAAGAAGTGACGATTTAATGTTTGGCTGCAATTTATATTCATTGATTCAGCACCTTTAATGGCAGGCGAGGAAGTCGAAACGTGAGTGCTATTAAAAACACGACAAAAGAATCAACAATTGCGCCAGAAGTTGATTTTCAAAACAACTGAAATTCCTGTTTTGAACCTTTTACAGTGTACAAATGACCAGAGTTGCCTCGCATGTTTTGATATTGCATTTGGGGCTAAATATTTTTATACAAACTGTCCTGTCAGATTTGATGCCTCTATTTTTGAACATACAAAAATAACTGTAACAGTTATCCTCTCTAAAATGTTCACCTTGTTTGCGAATCTGAAGCCAAAAAAATTGGAGTCGATCTTCTTTATTTCAAATTCAAATTCATACTTTTATTTGAAACTGTTGAAATACGACTAAAGGCAGCAAAATCGATTTGATTGTAAAAATGCTAATTGCTAATTTGAGATTAGTATTTGTAGATTGTTGTTCTACCCTGTAATATCTAAGGACATGGTCCTCTAACTTTTTGTAACCGGGGACCTTCAAATTCTGCCATTTCTTTGCGCGGAACACTTAACTACAACATTTTTGAAATCAAGGGCCCAATGAAATAAAATTGACATTTTTTGCTTTTATTATTAAAGAGAAAAAAACGATTGTGTCACGGGTTACCTCTGCTTCTATTCAAAGTGTTACTTGCATAAAAGAATAAAACACCGATATTGATTGATGCAAATATTTACCTATTTCCCAAAATCTATAAATTGGATACTTTCTCATATTTCCTGAAAAGATAGCTAAAAACCCAAGAGGTAGAGGGCGTTTTTCATTTTTTAACATTTCTAATATTAACAAACTTTTTTTTGTTCATGGAATAATTTTTATTTGTGTTTTAATTTTTTTTATTTTAAAAATCTCAAATTTAATAATGATATCCACATGAGCTTTGATCTTTGCAGATTTCAGCAATATTGGGACGAATAATGTTAAACTTCCCATCTCCTCTTCTAAATTTTTCAGGTTTTGGCGGATTTTGTTTCCAATTATTCATGGTACATTCTTAATTTTTCCGTAATTTTCAATAACGCAAGTCATTTGTCACTTTTTAGCATAAAAATATTTTTTTTTCAACTTTCGGTTTTCCCGGAAATGACACGAATTTTTGATTATTAAATGGATTGCCTATATATTATTTCTTACTTGGATTATGATTGATATTGTGAATCGAATGACACCACAAAAGTGACATTTGAGATGTTACATTTATTTTCTTTAAAGGCAATTTATCGATATTTACGATCTAAAGGACTGGGATCCTCTTCAAATTTTTCTAATTGGTATCAACGTTCCAAACATCAAATTCATTCAAAAACTAATCAAGTTTTCTGTTTGATGTAGTTAATTTGTACAAAATGCTTTTTCTGCAAAATTGGTACACAAGTACGATTAGAAAGATTATTCAAAAAGTTAAACTGAAATTATTTCACTTAAACCTAACTAACTACATTCGATTAGAATTTCAATATGTTTTAGCTCTCATGTCACATCTTTTGGTTGTCTCATATTGTATGGTAGAATGGCAAAAACAAGCTGTCAAAGCTAATGTCATTCATTGAATTATTCCAGGTTGTATAACATTTGTATTCATAAAACTATTGAACCGATTTTTTATTTACTTGATATATTGTGTATGTTTCACAAAACTAGTTCTAGTTTCAGAGAACAAATTACGAAATATAGTTATTCATTTTAAATAAGGGGGTTGGAATATTATTCTTCTCTAATATTTTACTCCTTTTATATTAACGTTTTAGTATTTTCTAAAATAGAGATGATAGATGAAGTTCAAATTTGATTTGATTTGATGATCTTTTTCTTTTTTACTAGTAATTTGTTTTCAGAAGTTTCCTCTTTCTTGCACTCTTGCTTGGAGTGATACTTGATAACTAACAGAGAAGTAATTTTTTATAAACTATTCGACAATACGTCTGAGTTGTTGTCACGAGTTTCATCTCTTTTTTTGCGAAAAACAGCGCAATTTAGTTTTTTGTGGTTTCTTTGTTAGGTATTATTGCATATTTTTGATACTTGTGTAAACTGTTCAAATTTAGAGCCAACATTTTTGTATTAAAGTGTGCAGTATTATAGTGTTTTATATTGTTATCAAATGTTCAGATATTTATTTTGCAGGACTTATTTGGTTTGAATTCCATATCCTTCTTTGCCAGGATGCGAACTATGCTCGACTTTTTATGATTTGTGAATTCTGCACTTGGAATCAGTTGTGTTCATATTTTTGGCAGGATGTTTCTAATTTACAAGCAACTCTCAAAATATATACATAATATATTGTGTATAATGACCCTTATTTTATTCGGAGGCGTTAATTTCTTATTCCTTGCCAATTCTTTCCAGGTTTTGTTTTCTTTCTGAGGTTTTCTACTATTAGTCGTCTGCCCCTTGTTTTCGTTACCGTTGTTTTTGCCCGCAAAGTCCTCTTCACCCGGCTTTCTTCATCCTGGCCAGGAGTCGAAATCATTTTAGTTTCTGTCGTTCAATGCTGTCGAGTGTAGATTTTACTTCCAGTTCCTTTATTATTGTTTCATTGCATATTTTGCCTATTTTTGTTATTCCCTTGACACATCTCGGATATTTCATTTTTACTGCCTGCAACTTACTTTTCTGTTCTTTTGTGAGTGTCCAGTTGTAAACAAACTTTGCCCATTTCTTGTTCCTTCCAAATTATTTTCTTCTCTTCAGGTTTTGTCCTTTTTTCTGAGCATTTTTTCCATTATTATATCACCCAATGTTTTCTTTGGTCTGCCTCTTGTTATCTTTACCGTTGTTTTTGCTCGCAATATCCTCTTTCTACATCTTGACCAGGTGTCCAAAGTAGTTCTACTTTCAGAGAACAAATTAAGAAATATAGATTTTTATTTTAAATAAGGGAGTTTGAATATTCTAATATTCTTCTCTAATATTTTACTCCCACTATTTAACGTTTTAATATTTTCTGAAATAGAGATGATAGATGGAGTTGAAATTTGCTGGTGCTTCGGATTTGGGAGCCTAGGAAGAAGTTAAAGACATTCTTAAAACAAAGATTTATTGATATTATTGTGAACGTTGTAATGAAGAGGCAAAATGCCAAACGGAGACGCCAACAAACAACAAGGAGCAACAAGCTTTTGAATCGAAATCTTTAATGTATTATTTATGTATAATGCAAATCACGGAGCTGTCTATGAAGTGATGCAGTTGATATTTTATCCGACGCGGCATCCCCGCCCGGAAGTCCCTTTATGTCAGTAATAAAAACAGGTTAGACTTCACCGAGGAATCTGCCTTCCATATCTAGACTGCGGCATAAATCTTGGGAGGTCGGCCCCGTCAATCGAGAAATATTCTTCTTCAACAAAGCTCCGATTCCCCCATTCGCGAAGGCCGGTCCCAGTTTTAACAATTAATTACGATCGTCAAGACAGATAAGTCAGCATTTACTCGCGGTCGTTTCGAATCTCGACCTTGGCTTCTGCACAATTGCAGCGTGACTTTGTGGCGATTTCCTTTGGTAGTTGTAGTGTGCATTCCATGCCACAAACAGGAAGTCGCGACTAGCATTGGACTGAACACGTCTTCGTCATCTTCGCTGTGATCATTTGCGTATGGATGCTGGAATCCCGTTGGGTGTTCGGTCAGTTGGTCGTTTTACTGGTTGGAAGGAATTCTCAGCCGTCTTCCCGCGCCCCTCTTCACTGCAGGTGCCTTCGAGATTCCTTTGACTTCTAAGGGCATCCCGCGTCAAAATCCGAACTGGCAGGTTCATTAAGGGTCTGTCGGTTCTCACAGATTGCACAAGATAACATCAGCTTTTGACCGTATCCGTACACTTTTTATTGCCATAATTACGACCAGGACCAGTTGTGTTTTTGGAGCAGAATTCTTATGCCAATGACCAAACGGTTCTATTGTCGATAACCTTTACTACGATGACCTATCAAAAAACGTTCAGTTATTGGGAGCTTCATGATCTAACAGTTGTTGAAATAGATAACCTACAAATTGCAACATACATCGTGTTAATTCTAAAATTGTCAAAAACCGTACTTTTCATTGTTACAAATGCTGTGTACGAAATTACAAGTCACATGGGTCACACGAGTATTGCTTTCAGATGTAGCAAAATGACACGAAAATCGTCGCACCAGTCAGAATCCCTGTTATTAAGATAATTAGTGTTACAACAATTTTTCTTAAAATGAGTTCCTGTTGTGAGTAATGTGAGTTTTTGAAATTGAAGCGGTGGGCAGCTTCCACTTTCCAAAGACCATAAGTGTAAGAGCGAGTACCTGGAATGAGCTGTCAAACCGTGAATTATGCATGCAAGCAATAATCGACTGATAACATTGTTGCACTTATCACCTATCGCTAATTTCAACTTTCAAAAATAATGCTTTCTATTTAACGGTGCTGCAGGTACATAAACAAAAGAATTGTGATTATGCAAATCCTACGTGCCTACATGTACTTCAGGTCAATGAACAAATCGCTTGAAACGACAATCGGTATGTGCGGAACGATACAGAAATAAACAACATTGCATAAGCGCAAAACATGGAAAAAGAACAGGAGGATCAAACTGAAAATGTGTGATGAATCTGGCGTGAAAACGACCGAAATCGATTCGTTCGGAAGTCGATGACCACAATTGCATCCCGAGGGGTCTTCCTCGTGCTCCCGGTGCTGGCAACACTGCCGATCTTTCACGGATAAACAGACTTTATTCTTAGACGGGCAAACATCTATTTTCAGGTCGAGACTCACTGAAAAACCATCACGTGCGTTGATGGCGCGGTTTGATTCGCCGTGGGTTGTAATGGGAGCGAGAGGGGTGGGACACGTGTAAGTTTCCAGGCTTGAGAGCGCCCCACGGCCAAATCTTAATCGGACTGAAAATTGGACGAGTGAAAAAATGGAATTACCGAGAAGTGCTCCGTTTTGCTCGAACCGCGAAGACCGCGCAGAGAATTCCAACGCAAAGTGATTAGTTGCGGAAAAATACGACACATACGCAGGAAAGCGCCTCGTGGCCCCAATCTACAATGAACAAATATTTTTGTCTGCACAACTTCTTATCCGTCAATTTGCAGATGCTGTAATATTCCAGATTTCATTTTTCTCATTTTTCTAGTACACATTCCTATACAATTCTATTTATTCTCTGTAAAAGAAGAATTGCTAAATGCCTAGAACGCTATATCGAGTTTGCGTGATTTTACTTTTGATACATGGCGATATTTTATACCTTCAAGATTGTCTCTTTTCTATTTTATCTATCTTATTAATATTATTTCTATATTATGTATCTTATTTATGAACTTTCTAACTTGTTCTAACTTTTCTTGGAGGTACTCATTTGATTTCACTTCCAATATTTTTTCTGAAGAACACCAAATATTGCAGAAAGCTTTGTATTCTTGGTTTCTTGTGATTTTGCCTTTAACAAACAATGCGCAGCAACTTGTTCAACTTTTCTTGAACTCATTTGATTTCACTTCCATTATTTTTTCTTAAGAATACTAAATATTGCAGAAAGCTTTGTAGTCTTGGTTTCTTGTGATTTTGCCTTTAGCACACAATGAGGATGCTGCTATACAATATACTTATATGTATTTACAAAAATGAATAGTGTGACTGTTTACATAATCGTTGATAACAAATCTTGAATGATTAACTAACGATTAACGAGCCAAAATTAAATTGACAATGATGGAGGCTTTTTTAAACAGATGGAAAGAAATCAACAAAAGCTTTTCCTTGTAATTTTTTATTTCCGATGTATTTATAAATTATTCAACGATACATGTTACACTACTCCTACGGGGTCGGTTTAATTTACTTTCTCTGGAAGACAAAGTAATCAAAATTATTTGAAATGTTTTTTTGAGTTTCTTTGAGTGAAATTTCTCGACTTTTAATATTGTCTTTAACGATTTCTAGTGGTACTTGAGTGTTTCAAGTGAGTTCTTTGTTACTATGTATTATTTATGATTATTGTATAAACTGTTAAACGATATATTGTTATTGCACTTATGTGGGTCCAATTCAATTTATTCAACTGGTTCAAATGATTTCTTACGAAGTTACCATTAATAATAACTTTGTAAGCAGTTTCAGGAGGTTATTATTCCTTACTTTTGATTATTTATCTATTTATTTTCTAGTACTAATATGTTTTCAGAAGTCTCCTCTTTCTTGGTCTCTTGCTTGGAGTGAGACTCGATAACTTACAGATAGCAGAATTTCTTATAAACTATTCGACAATACAACTAGTTTTGCAATGATTTCATTTCAGGACTTTCATCTCCTACTTTTTTACAAAACATCGCAAATTAATTTTTTTTACGCCAGCTCTCAAGTGTATTTGATAACTTCGAAAGTTTCTTTATTATTTTTTTTTAATTTTGATACTTTTGCAAACTGTTTAACTTTAGATACATCATTTTTGTGTGCAGAATTGCATTTTTTATATTGTTATCAAATGTTCAAAGATTTATCTTGCAGGTATTAATTTGGTGTCAGTCCCATTTCCTTATTTTCAAGGATGCGAACCATTGCAAAATACTCGTCTTCTTGCGATTGATAATTCAGTTGTTTTGAATTTTTGAAATCTGCACTTATTATATTTCTTATTGTTATTATATTCATGTTATATTTCTTATTTCTTATCAATTCTTTCCAGGTTTTGTTCTTCTTTCTGAGGTTTTCTACTATACATCATCCCATATTTTCTTTGGTCTGCCTCTTGTTCTCTTTATCTTTGTTTTTGTCCGCAATATCCTCTTCACCTGTCTTTCTTCTATATTTTTCTTTTTTTTTATTTTCTTTTCTAATAGCCATTTGTCCAAACCATTTTAGTTTCTGTCGTTCAATGCTGCCGATTCTAGATTTTACTCCAATTCCTCTCTTACTGTTTCATTCCGTGTTTTGTCCCTTTTTGTTATTTCCTTGACAGCTCTGGGATATTTCATTTCTACTGCGTGCAACTTACTTTTCTGTTGTTTAGTGTCTAGCTTTCGCATCCGTTATCTTGAATTTTATTTGTTATTTCCTTTTTTCTTATGAATGTATTATTCAGTGAGTAGTATAGTTTTGTAGCGTTTTCTATTGTATTATTTATTTCTGCCTCATAATGCCAACCGCTTTGTATTTTTATTCTTATGTATTTAAAACTGTTTTTTTTGTTCTATATCTGTATTGTCAAGCTTTATTACTGTCTGTATACCGTTTTTTCTTATAACCATTATCTTTGTCATGTTTATTGTTTCTCTTTCTGAGTGCTACAGCATAATGCCAAGTTTTGCTGTAGAGCTTTCTTGTTTTTCGCATAAATGATCAGATCATTGACGAAAGCATATTCTATTATGTGTATTGGTTATACATGTCTATTTGTAACTTACTAGCTTTTTGCTTCACTTATTTTGCTAGTATTACATTGAATTGTGTTTGTTGAGTTTAAATCCACCACCTTGCCTTGCCTTAATCCTTTTCTTGTCTCAAATTCTTCTGTTACAAATTGTGCGTTCTGACATAGTTTCTTGTATGGTTGTATAAACCATCCAACGACACATCTGTTTTTTTGTACTCGTTTGGTTTCAGGATTTTGATCTCCTTTTAGTTTAGGAAATCCTTAAAAAACCACGCAATGTCAATTTTTTATGATTTTATTTTAATTGAAGTTTCATGTTATTTCTTAGTGATGCTTGATAACTTCGAGGGTTTCTTTATTATTATTTATGATACTTCTATAAAATGTTAAACGTTATATAATTTTTTTTAATGGTATCAAATGTTCAAAGATTTATTTTGTCTGTACTCATTTAGTCCCATTTCCTTATTTGCACGAATCCGAACCATTGCAAAATACCCGGCTTCTTGCCATTGGTGATTAAGTTGTTTTGAATTTGTGAATTGTGCACTTGGAATCGGTTGAATTTCTCATTTAGTTCATTTTGGATTTGTGCTGTCGTCGTACCAAATCCGTTGATAAAACCACTGATGTATGGAATCTTAAGTCGCGTGGGGCCCAACGCCGAGAATGACGACTTCTTCAGTTGACGCAACGACATTAAAACGCGATATAATTTTTTATAGGCTATTTTGCATAAAAATTAACATTACTGTACTCGTGTGTTTATCCAAATTCATTACGCTCGCGTTTACAACGATAGCGTCGAATTATGACTAGAATGTGATAAATGGTTTTATTATACGGCCGCTATTTTCACAAACCCTCTCTGATGGTAATTGCAGAAATTTGTGGGCAACGCTGTGAGCATGAAAAATAGTTAACAAAAGCGTACCGCCGCTGGGAAACAACATTGCCTCATCATATTTATTTTATAATGCGCGGCGACTCCCTGAAAAATCTTATGTATTCAGCAGACACATGTGTTGGAAATAAAATAATCCGCTTCGTGTTATTAATGCTTTCTGTTTAGATTTCCCACCTAATTAGCATTGGACAGAGTTTACTCACTTTCGTAACAGAAGCCGACTGATACTTTGAGTGTAAATAATCATAATTATACGAATGCAATGACACGATTTTCAGTGTGGACGTTACGTGGTTGATGACACGACTTATTTTTTGATTCAGATAAGCTTACATGCGGGAGTTTTTGTAATCGGATTTCTTACTACTTCACTTTGGAATTTGCGTTGGACATATGTACATATTTTGGCTTCTAAAACCTCGAACCAAGTGACAGCAACACACAAAATTACTTACATCGTATTATAGAAAAAATTTATGAACGAATTCACTAGATTCAAATAATATTATTGCAAAATTACTAAGTTGGTGTTTACATGTCTCTTGAACCGTTAAATTTATTCTACAGAATGTGCTTGTTCTTACTGAACTGTACGACAATTTGTTGCAAAAAGTGCACGGATTTGGTAATTTTGCATTCGCTTCGCAGACTTGGAAATATGACAGGCAGATTCAATTTAAAGGGAACTAACAATGTAATTAGCACGCATGGTTTTTTCTGTACTATTAGTACTCAAGTCAGTCATGCAAGGAATTTTCAAACATTTTCCATACAACAACGGTGGTATTAATCGGGTTTGTTGACCGTGTTCCATGCGAAGTTCCATGAGGGGGGGTGTAGTGAGCGCCCCGAGAGGCTAACTCAGCAAGTGATCCCCATGAATCTCTGCCAAACGTTTCGTCCACAGCTGCGGTGGACATCTTCAGTGGCGGTGTGGTCGTGGTCGAAGTACTCTCCCAGCTGTCACAGTCGCGACACCGTATAATACACTAGTTCAAAAAACACTACTTCCAGCGTATTTGTTATTAACTATCAAACCGCGAACATTTTGTATCCTTGGTACCGAATCTCCAGGAGTAGTTTTTGGAACTTAATCTGTTCATATGATGCACTGTTTGATAGTAATTCTTCTTGGAGGCAATGACATAAAACTACTTCTAATATTCCTCTTTTTATCATTGTAAAAACTTGAAATACATATAAAATGCGTGTTCTGAGTTGTAATGAACTCATTACAGCGGCCATATTAGCTGCGCAGTACTGTTCCGATTTTATGTGCAGCAAGCTTAAGTTTACCAAATTAATTTGAATACACATAATTAAGCTTATCACAACTATGCCGACTGATAACAGCGCCGGTCCCTCCAGTTCCCAACAGTCCCAACAAGCCGTAAATTGTTACGAATATAACATAAATAAAGTAGCTAAATGAGTGTTTATTTGGATGGAGATGTTGTTATTAAAAAGTCGGCAATTAAGCTCGGTTGCCTCGTTAAAAATTGTATACAAGAGCGCCGAAAACGAATATGGCAAGAACGGCTGTTGAAAACACAGCTTCATACTGAAATTTGATTAATGCTGAATGGAACCGGTTGTTTGGCAGATTGCCCGAAATTGTTACCGGACTGTATAAATACACATGCGTGCGAGTTTTCTTGGAAATGTGGGATTTAGGTTCGTAACGTTTCATTTCATAACAGATTTCAGCACCGTTTTGTAGGTGCACAAGCACCTGTCTGGAATGATAAGAGTTATCAGCACCAAAACACATACAGTAGGCGTCTGCCACAGAATCACATCCCACCTGCTCTTATCGCCCTGATAAGAATATTTGCATCAATTCGGTGTGCTCCAATCGACGGCTCGTCGCTCTCGTTAACAGTAATCATTTAAAACGTGAAATGGCAACAATCTTGACCTATTATTTAAGCGCAATCATATTTCACCGAGAGGGAGGTAAAGTCAAGTCATTCATTAAACGTGCTCGAATTAAGAACTTCAAACGAGACGTACAAAACTTTTTCGCCTAAATGCGTAAGTCCGAGCTTTTCAGACACCAAATGGTACCAAAGTTAATTTCGTTGTGTGACTGCACTTAAGTAAAACAGATTTCATTATCTATCGCTTGCCATCAGTTTTTTGTCCGCCAACATCAAAGCAATGGTCGTCTATTCGTGTCCGTATCAGATCGTTTCCTGTGCCTGGTGGCTTTATTTAAATCACTGTAACTTTGCCAATGACTAACTCACCTTTATCTGTCACACCTGCGACGCTTCTTGACAAATAATGGTACATGGTCAAGTCGATGTCGTTTTTACAATACCATTGTCCCATGACATCACAACCCGAAATACAGTCATTACTTGGTCATTTTTATTCCTCGATGATTCAACATGGCCACGAAATAAACAAACAACCATCGTATTTGAAGAGGTTGCAAAATGTTTGCCCAAACAAGAGGTCGTGAATTAATTAATCGGATGACTAAAGCGTTTGAAATCCTAAACGAAAAGTGGAAAATGATCGGTTAGTTCGTATACACCACACCCACGTTACACTTGAGTCATTTTCATCCATCAAGTCATCCTACGGCATTTAGGTGGCGTTGGTAATAACAACGAAGAGATTCTGTGATAAGTGGTAGCGACGTGGAATGACTTAATCATGACACGAAAGAGAAAATCTCTTTGGACGATTGAGAGAAAAATCCTTAATAAATCTCTTGCCCACGTTAAATTGACACTAATTATGGCAGTTAATAGAGCGAAGCGTTGTCTTCGATAAAAGTGCATGTCATAATGATAGTCTAACGCTTATTATGTTTCTTGGTGCCCAATGAAGAAAGTTGGAAAATTTTGAATTCACGTTGCGAGATGCAGAGCTTGTAACATTACCATTGAATACATTCGAGGGATTTGGATGGAGCCACAATTAGTTTGACACACCAGCTTACATGACATTGTGTTATTCTGTATGTCATTAGAAAACGGTTCGACATTCTTTTAAGTAAAATAACTATTGTACGAATAATTCGCATCGCAATCATGTTTGTTTTACTGTTATACCGATTGAAATGCGCTTGAGGAGTGGGAGATGCTTAAATTGACAATAGATGGCGCTATGACCAAAATGCAGTTTTACATAATTTTAAAAGAAACGTTAACATTTTGAACTGTTTGTTTATTTTTCGCCGATAGCGGTGAATGTAATTTTAAAAATGTTGGGTCAATCATTGGTTTTGATGAAGTATTAAGGGAGATATGGCGTAAATAGTGCACCGACAAAACATCTTTGAGAAATAATATTAAGGAGAGTGGTGTAATTGTCAATTAAATTCTGTGGTCCTTGATATGTTTGACTAAATTTTTACGCTTTGTCACCTTAGCTAACAATATTTTCATTTCAAGTTATTATAAAATGGATGAGGCAACTGTCGAAACCTTGAGATGATACCCGAGCTTAACGCGCGTTCCCTATTGAATGGAGATGATTCTGATAACAAATCCCCTCCGGTCTGAATATAACGACACACCTTTTTGCTATTCCTACCAATTGCGGTTAGAATCATGAGAATCGAAGATATGAAAAATCAGCTTTTATCTGTTGCAATTACACAATTACAGCACAATCTTCTGGTACGATCGTTGATGATTATTTGCAGGCCGCTTTTAATGAATACATTTCGCAGTAAACAAGAATTATTGTTTCCGAGATTAAGATGACCACAGGCTTAGACACGAATTTAAAAATCAATTAATCATCGTCGTTTAAAAATTGTGGATAATTGGGCGTATGGTGTTGTTGATTGGTTTAATTCGATAATTGGACATGCGACTAGAGTTATCGCTTTCGTTTAGTTATCTGGACAAAATAGAGTTTGAGAAATTGAGTGTTTTATTCCTGGACTGAGACAATGTGTGTGTGAATGTTATTTCCGTCCGAAAATCGTTGACGAGCTTGTAAAAACGTAAATAGATGTTTAGTGTTTTGCGTGGGACACACGGTATAATACTGCCTGCCATATGTTCCACAGATTTATATAAAAAACAAAGTGAATCACACGAACGACAATGATTCACTACGAATTATTGTCGTGCCGAAAAAACCGACAAATAAATGTGAAATCGGACGAGGAAAGTTTCCCAAAAGATTCCAAGTCCATTTTTGGCGCACATTAATTAATACAAGTGGCCATCTTTCAATTAAGCCCCGCCAAATTGGCAGCGCTGGATTTGGATGGATACCGTCCCATCTGAAGGATTTCCCGGGCAATGTGTTTACGACTTGCTTCAACATCCTCTCACTTTACTGTCGGATAAATATTTGCAAAATTTATGGCTCGGGCAGTTTGACTTTTCCACATTCGGCTCGGTTTTAATAACGACACTTTCTCTTCGCGATTGTCCGACAAAGAGCCGTCTGGCAATCACTTAACAGGAATAAATAAGTCATGATTCGTTGTGTGTTCATGACATTAAAATAAATTTATGAATGAGTGAAAAATTTTTCAACGATTCGCGCGTGAGCGTTCAATTTACATAATCTCCGACTTTTCAATGAAGCATGCACGACCGCCGCATAAGAATGCAGGTTACGAAATCCCGCCCAACAATGAAGCGTTTTCGGAAAAACGAAATTTTGCTTTTTAGAATTACTTGCACGAATTAAATCCGACTGGAAAAGCGTGGCGTGGGTCGAACGTCCTTAATTTGATCCATGTGGGCGCAATTACCGTACTTAATGGGTCCGATCATGGAGTAGATAGGAGGAGAGCTGCGGGTGCGGCGTCTATTGGGAAATTACACATCATGTTCGTGAATTTGACCAGCAACAATTTGGAAAGAGATCGAAGTGGTCAAGTCGACTGCCCACTCAGGCGCCGATTATTAAATTAAATTAATGGAAAGGGGACGCAGAAAAAAAGCGCGTGGGAGATGATAGGAGACAGGTCGATGGTTTCCTTCGCTTTTACAAGGACGTCCGTGATTGGTTTGCCAGTTTTTGTGTTCGCGTCGGAAGTCTGCATTATTTCAAATAAACGCGAAGCGGATGATCGGGTTCAGCGCTCAGTTTACTTGCTTACTTTGTAGAAAGGGTAACGTGCTGCCCATGTTGGAAAGGAATTGAGCGGTAAAATGCATCATTCATGGGAGGTGGCCGAATGAGTTAAATTCTCTTGTTCTTCACGCTCTGGTTCCCAAAGGGACAATTGACATAACTCAACCTTCACCTGAATCAAATATAATTTACGTCTTACGATTTTTTATGTAATATTCAACTTGTACAATAAATTCCCAAAGAGACATTTAAGTGTTTGGTTTGGAAGGTTAATCAAAAGGTTAGTCAAAGAAACACAAGCGTTTGACTATAATTTTATTAAACAAAATATTTTCAAGCGAACGGAAGAACATTCGTTGTCCAATGTTATCAAGTCAAGATTATGCCAAATAATTAAATATGTATAATGCCAAAGTGTTATTTAATATCGGAATTTTAAAAATAACTATAAAATGAGAAATAGACACGAACAGTGAATGTGGTAATTCCTGCATTTTTATATTTGAAAATTATCAAAAAGCATTCAAGTTTAACCAATATTGAATATTACTTCTAATGCAAATCTTAATTTTGAGGTTTTTAATTTTAGGTTTTGAAAAATATATGATTTGTTTAAATTCACGGTATTAAAATTGATGCGCAACGTTTTATTATACGTTGCTGTATAGGGAAAAAGCACACAAATCTCTTGTAAATGTTCTATAATTCTAAATTAGGAATTAAAGGCAGAAACTCTGGTGCAATATTTAAAATACAATTTCAAAATAATTGGGATTTAAAAATATTGTAACAAATAATTCCATTTAAGAAAATCAACATCCAATTTGACTGCAAAAGAAATTGGTTTGCAATTTTCAGTCAGAAATTATTTGATAATAAATATTTTGATAATTCTTTGTAATGTAATTTTATTGTGAACCTTTAATGTGACACAACATTATTTTAAACCTTGTTTTCTGTAATAAACAACACCCATGTTCCTCAGAATTTTTCAATACATAGATAGTTCGAATAACAGTTATCAAAAAGTCAAAAGTAAAATGCTTGTTCGGAAAATATGCATTGATCTTTTATATTACAATAGAATAAGCCGTGCTGGGTTTTATTTCAAAGTTTGGAAAATAGCAAGGTTTGTATTTAAAAATCAATTCAACTTAATATTTTTGTCACAAAGTATTTGGGAATGCCGATTTTGATAATTCCTTGTTGTGTAATTTTATTCTGAACCTTTAATGTGACACAACATTATTTTAAATCTTATTGTTTTTTGTAATAAATAACACACATGTTCCACAGGATTTACAAACAGTCAGAATTACAGTTATCAAAAATTCAAAAGTAAAATAAATGCATGTTCGGAAAACATGCATCAGTATTTAATTTTTCAAAATTATAGGCCGTGTCCGATTTTATTTTAAAGTTTGAAAAATAGCAAGGTTTGTATTTGAAAATTAATTCAACTTCAATTTTCAATTCATTTCACTAGAATAGGAATTTTACAAAATGTTTGTGAAATACATAAAGCGCCTGATTTTTTTACTTTTAAATGTATTCAGTGAAATTATATAAATGTTTTGTTAGAAATAGTTTGGGAATAAAGATTGATAATTCCTTATGTAATTTTATTCTGAACCTTTAATGTGACACAAAATTATTATTATAAACCTTTTTGTTTTTTGTAATAAACACATGTTCCACAGAATTGACAAACAGAACTCCTGTTATCAAAAATTCAAAAGTACAATGCATGTTTGGTTTGGTAAAAAGCATGTGGTATTAAAATATGCAACGGTTTTTTATTTTACAAAATTATGAGCCTTTTATCTTAAAGTTTGAAAAATAGCAAGGCTTGTATTGAAAATTGATTAAACTTCGATTTTCAATTCATTATATAGAATTTTTGTGAAACGAATAATGCTCCAAATTTTATTGTCTTTTAATTGAATTATTTAAATGAATTTTGTCAGAAATAGTTTGGAAATAAAGATTTGATAATTCTATGTTATGTCATTTTATTCTGAACCTTTAATGTAACACAATATTATTTTAAAGCTTATTGTTGTTTGTAATAGTTAATACATTTATTGTTCCACATAATTTACAAATGGTGTCAAATTACAGTTATCAAAAATTCAAAAATAAAATGCTTGTTCGGAAAACATGCATCGGTCTTTTATAAAAAAATTATAGACCGGGCTCGGTTTTATTTTAAATTTTGAAAAATTGCAAGACTTGTATTAGTAAATTAATTCAACTTCGATTTTAAATTCACTAGGATAGGAATTTTACGAAATTTTTGTGAAATGGATTACGCGCCAAATTTTTTTGACTGTGTATACAAAGAGATTACATAATTTTTTAAATGTTAATACAGACGTTATTTTGACTATAATTATTTTTGATGACGTTCATTTTTATTTAAACTGTTCTTAAACTTTATTTCCCTCAAAGTTATTGGTACTATATGTTTAAAAATGTTACTCGTGCAACATTTAGTTCCCATAAAATCGAGCGAAATGTAACTGACGTAATTTTCAAGTTAGAAATTCAAGTACTGTTTTTATGTAATGTCAATTTAATTCAGTAACATTTATATACTTAATTTCAAAATGTATAAAAGCACTGCACACTTAATTTTCGCGTTTATTAATTTGACAGCGATATTTAATTCGATAACTAAAAAAGCAAGTAATGTATGTAATTTAAAAAAAACTATAACGATCTTGTATGGCTTTATAGAAGATCTCGTCTGCAGTGTTATTTCCTACAGAAAATTCGATGATTTGCCGTCGTTTTAATTATAGAAATGCAAAAAAATAATTTCATTATGTTTTAATAGAAAATTCAGATGAATAAACATAAGTTGGATATTTTGAGGCATTTTTGAAATTGTAAATAAATATACGCACATAATTCTTTATTTGAAATATGTATTATGTCTTACGTTAATTTGTAATCCAATTTGCACGTAGTAAAAAATACGCGTTCCATAATGATGTGGACTAGAGTTGTAGACGAAACGTTTAGCAAAGAGGAGATGAAATTAGTCAGGAGGCATTGGCAAGTTTGACGAAACGAGATGTGTGAATTGTCCCATGTAAGCCTCGCAAAGCAACGCCATAAATCTTTTTCTCTTGTTATGTATGGATCGAAAAAATCAACACCGAAATGATAATTGTATATCTAATAAAAGCGCTCCAGCCAATTCCATGCCGCACAAATTTATTATTTATTATTGAATGCTGTTGACTCGAAAAAATTAACAAGTCATCCGAAGAACGAATAGCGGAAGATGGCGCAATTCGTACGCGAGTCACATCCTCCTTGCCCATTTTGCCGCGGTGTTTCATAACTTATCCGTTCTCAAATGAAGAGTAGATTCAAATTTTAAGCACAATTACCGACAGGCGGAGGCGCGTGTTTTTCACTTAATTATGCGAATTGCAACATCTGCCTAATAAAAATACTGCAAACAATTGTTGCGAATTTCTTCGTGGCCGAGCTCCAGTAGTTACTGAATTCAAAAAAAGAATGTTCAGCGTGATCGTTTGATGAAATTACGTTCTAGGTGCGGCTGTTGCAATTATCTCGTTGACATTAACGGTGTCATCTCGATTCTTTTTCCTCTCTTAACTGCGCTCTTACTTAATAGGGCACATATATTGACAATAACCTTCTTCTGCGACAAATGTTCCCAATTATTCGTCCTGATTTAGTTTCATTGCTGTCCATTAACTCGCTAAATAATATGAAAGGCACAGACGTGAAGCCATAAGCTAATTACGTGCAATTCGCCAGAAATGGGATCAGTTTTGTGCTTGTTTCTTGAACCCAGATCGTCGTTACGTTTCGGTTCATTTTCATAGAACGGCCCCGGGGGCCCAGCATCCGTGCAATCATCAGCAGAAGGAGTGTTTTACATGTTTATCGGCCATATGGCTCCACTTCACGCACTTCTTGTGTTTGCTCAATAACAGCGCCGATCACGAAGAAAAAATCGTAATGGAGGTATTGGGGGCATGAGAAATACAAGCCATTGTGATGATTGTCCATTGTTCGGACATGAAGTGAGGCGTGATGGTCGTCTTCAGGAATTCAGGCGACTTTTGCAATGTTTGTTTTTACGTGGTGTTGTAGGGTTTGGAGGAAATCGCGAGTGGTGAAAGCGGCCGAAGAGAAATCTTATTAACTTATTCAAATTGTTCGTTTGTCTTGGCGGGGCTCGTAACTAACTACCGGACAATGGGTAAAAATCGCGCTTGGCTTTTTAAAGCGATTTGTCAACGATTCGTGGGGGACGTTCACACATTATGTATGACCTTACCACCTATAATTTTAAGTAATAAAAATTACGTCATGACAATTACGCGGGGTTTAAAATTGTCTGGAAAGTCATCAATCATGCCGCTGGGCTGACAAATTGCACCATTTGAAATAAAAACTCGTGTCTATTACTGCGGCTCCACGACAAACTGTTCACTTCTAAACTTCTTTTGAACGTTTTCAGTAATGTTTCATCTGTTTTGGATCTGCTCGACTTGAACTACATCATTTAAAATTCAACCAATTTCGAGGACTAAAATAATTCTAAATAAAACTACTCTTTGACGTAGATTACTGAATGTTTAACAATACTGAAAAGAAAGTGTATTGAATGTTTATAATTAGTTTCAAAGTGTGATATTAGAAAAATATTAAATGTTTGATTAATGGCAATTTAATAAATCTTTCGGCTTTGTTGTTTCGAATCGTTGTTTCGTGAACTGAAAATTCATCAGAATTCATCAGAATCCACTGAGGATGTCTTCCAAAATTGTAGACGGAAGGAAAATCAATTTCAAATTTAGTAAATTTAATATATATAATCCTGGTTTGCATTAAACAGCAAAAAAGAATCGAAAAACTAAATCCTAGCTCTTTTTATTTCGGGAAAAATAAATATTTAAATTATAACTAATTATAACATTTGTGGAGGCTGAAATTCCACTGAGATTGTCTTTCAAAATTGTACTATAGGCGGAACTAAAATCAATTTCGAAATTAATCGTACTGAAAATTGTTCATTTAATAACATTTTTATTCAAAAGTGGTAAAATTTGTAGAACCTGTTACGAAAATCCACTGAGGATGTCTTCCAAAATTGTAGACGCAACGAAAATCAATTATAAAAATAGTAAATTTAATATCTTTCGCGTTTGCACAAAACATCAAAAACGAATGGTTGTTTCGTGAACCGTAAATTGATCAATTTAAAAAAAGTTTTTTTCAAAAGTGGCAAAATTTGTAGAAGCTGATTAAAATTAAAACTGAAAAAAGTGAATATATGAGCTGTGAATATTTTTCAAAATTGTACTATAGGCTGAACTAAATTTCGAAATTACTAAATTTAATAGCATTCGGGTTGCACAAAACATCCCAAATTAATCGTTGTTTCCTTAACTGAAAATTGTTAATTTAAAAACATTTTTGCTTCAAAAGTGGTAAAATTAGTAGAAGCTGTTACGAAAATCCACTGAGGATGTCTTCCAAAATTGTAGACGCAACGAAACGGAACTCAATCCAATCAATCAATTCAGACTGTTCAGAAATCTTGGTTTATTTCGTTGAAGTATATTCATTGGTCATTAGAAGATCTTTAAAATATGTATTTTGCTTAATTTAATTCTTCGGTCCAAACCGCCTTGATTAACGTGCTTGTGTACCCTCCATTATTTTCATTTCCTCGAAAAACATTGGCTGATAATTTTGTATCAGAACTGGAATTATTAATTTGAAAAGTTATGAAAGCATGTTTAAGACAAAATTTGTATTTGCACGCATGCAACATTTCCATGTTATGCTTACCTAAAAGTGATGACTGTGTCTGTCTCCTTTATTTATTTATTTATTTATTTTTTTTTGTAGAATTTAAAAATTACGTTACAAAATAGAGATAAATATGCTTGTTTCAAATTCACAAAACAATTACTAGGTACTACCATTTAAGCTGGTTGCCATATCAGCGACTCAAGAAGATAGGACCGTACTAAAAATGCATGATAATAAACCTAACAACTTTTGTATTACAACATTGTTTCATAACTTCACATTAAAAATTTAGTAATTTTTTTAAATACTTTTGTACCATGTTTGTTATTACCAAAAAACTTACAGCGATTTGATTTACTTCTTAGTTGTCTCCAGGACAACATACTGTCGTTTATTTTGCCCACGATAATTATTTTATTAATCCAAAGGATCACCTTGAAGATCCATTTACATTCCAACTGGGATTTAGTCTTAAAAAACCTTCTTAGGATATTTTACAACCAAACATAAACATTTTTATTTTAGCGGGATTTTGGTCCTTGACTCGTTTTGGGTATCCAGATTATACTCTATCTGGATAATGGATGACAACTAAATAGCATCACCTGTATACTCGTATTTTAACTAAAATTGGTATACAATTTATACTAATATGATGAATGCCTCATGAATAGGTATAACTACATAAAAAAACACCAGGCCTTTTGGGAAATTTAAGATGTATTATTGCCATCTTCTTACCTCCAGAAAAGAAATTGTGCCGTTATGATATTTATATTACAAATCTGAGGGTGTTGCGATAATTTTTGTTGCGTTGTATATTTCAAATTGAATATCAACTGATTATTTGGTAATGAAGTTCTTTGACTTCTCGCTTAATATACATGGTGAATTGAAAAGGCCCGAAATGTACAGAGGGGAGAGAATGATAAGTGCGGCCCTAGCTATTAAATGTGTAGTCAGCGCCAGTCGGAAATAATTTCATCGGGGAATTTTTTTCTAAATACTAAATCTGCGTGTATTACAAAATCTCGCAAAATGAGTATATTTCGGAATGGTTTCCATGGCGTCCTTGTCATGTAGACTTTTCCTCAAGTTTTCAATCCCTTTCTTTGATGTTCGGATTGTTTAAATTCAATCTGTATTGCAAAATCTGAACTGATTTTGGCAAAGAAATGTTTTTATCATATTGCTTGACTTCATTAACATGTTCAATTGTGTTTCTGATTCAGCTACTTAAAATCTTGGAAGCAATTATTATTCCAAATATTGACTTCCAAATTGAACGACTTATCTTCAATTTAATTAAAAGTATATGCAAGTTTGGGATCTATTGCTTTTCCAGCAACCTTCGATCTGTTCTAATTACAGAAGTCATAAACTGGCGCCACTAAGACTGCTTATTGACAAGTCGTATCTTTATGAATTGCTTCGTTCATTTCTCGTTTCGATCGGAAGCATTGAAGCACTGATTTGTACCAGGTAACAGCTCAAAAAACAAGCGGCAGACTAACAAACAAACATTTTGTTCATAAATCTGGCATGAAACAGGTTCTGTTTGTATTGTTACGTGTCCGCGGCAGAAAGAATGCTTTCCCGATACATTGAAGCCTCTTTAATGCGTCAATTAGCACGAAATAATTAAATTTACGACTAATGGCCACCTTTCGAGCGTGTTATTAAATAATACTGAAACTTATTCACCTACGACTAATGGCAGCTGAAAACGATGATTACGTTAGCAGGCCTGATTAATTATTTATTATTAATGTGAAGGAGCGGGCAGCATTTAAATTAAACACAGCCGATAGATTCAACATTATAATTACAGTTTACATTGATTTCGTCCAAGATAATTATCAACGAGCGCGGTTGGTAGCGTTGCTTTCGCATTCCACATGAGAGCCGAAGAACAAACATCATCCGACTGTCTAAGAAGTGACTTCAACTTAAAAATAGTAGATAACGCGTCGGGTTGCTGCTGTTCGTCCATTTTTAAAAGTGGAGGGCATCAGCCTCTGGATGGTAGCTTCGGGTTAAAAATATCCGGTTGCAGTGTGTCCAATATTGTTATGGAACGCTGGAAGTCGTCGTATTTCTATTCTCATTCGATTTTTGTCAGCGAGTTTTTGTTGTTCGTTTATGGCTGCCTTCGTTGATGAGAAACTTGGCCTACCGTTCTATATGGACACAATATTGCTTCTATTAAGGCTATTTTTAAAGCGGACGATTTAAATAGCGCAATGGTAGTTAATGGTTTTAATAGCTCCACTTCTTCTTATGGTCGGCGCTACTTACCTAAATGGTCGATGTATATACGTGCAGGAAATACTTCTAATATGGTGCCCCAGGCATATCGCCTTGTCAACACTTATCGAATTGTTCTTTGCGGAAGACAAGGTAGTCGTGTTCCGTACTTTGTTTCCTCAAACGTACACGAAACTTGCATAAGTGCTTACGGTACCAGTTACGGTAATTAAAATTTTGAAAAACGGGATCGTTGATTGGAGGACGGGGTACACTGTTTTGATTGCATCCACAGCCGCGCACTGGAAGAGCAATCATAATCGCGAGGGCTGCAAAACCACTCACCATTTTGTCTTACAACATCAACACGTGGTGTCGTCGTGTCAGATTTCTATATTCCAGACATATGTTTGCGAATCATTTTCGTTAGTCAAGTCGCTCCGAGCATTTTCGTAACTGGGTTAAGATAATAAAATAGCGAACGTTATCCGATCCATATGCTTCGGGACGAGAATAGATACAATAGACACTGGTTATGAAGCAATAATTATTTATTCCACTGTTTGTTTATAACATGCAACGTAGGAAGCAAAAGCGAGGCTCAGGAGGCCATGGAATTGGTTTAGTTTTATTTTTTACAGTGTAGACTTGAAACTGTCAATTTAAGACATTTGACACGAACTGTTATTTAAAAATTTGCTCAAACGACGACCTGGTGATGAATTTGTTGAAGAAGAGTTTGTGAGGGTGAGAATCGGAATATGGTAGAGAGGAGAGGATAGAGTTCACTGGCAAAGTTTTTAACTCGAGTCACCCTGTATATGTTTTCACTTGTTCGATGTTCACTTTGCGTTTTGATATATATTTTGGCATATATTTTGTCTTTGAAATGTTCTTTTCTAGACCTATTTCTTTTGCTTTCTGATGTAGATCTTCCCTCATTTTTTAGTTCGTTTTCCTCTTGTGCAAATAAGACATCATCTGCGAACCCACTTAGTAGGTTATTAAGTGTCTCCGGTTATATTTAGTCCTTTGTTTTTAGTTCTTTAAAAACATCTTCTAACATTAACATGCATCATTTTGGCGATATTATATCCCCTTGTTGTAGTTTCTTGTTTATTTTGGCTTTTTTCGAGTTGTCATATTTACATTGTGGCTTTGCAAAAAGGTTTTCTTTGTTAGATCTATGTTTCTTAGGTCGATTCTGGCGTTTCCTAGTGATATTATTATGGACCAGTATTCTGCAAAGTCGAAAGCCTTTAAGGGCGGGGTAAGGGTTTCAGCGTAAAAAAACACACTTTTTTGCGATTTTTTTTCTCAAATATGGATTGAGCAATTTCATTCGAACCTTTTGTGTATTATTGAGCATACTTTTGACAATGTTGTGTAATTTTTTCATGCAGAATTATTGAATCATAAGCCGATAACAGAGCTTCCCCCAGAACGTCTTGGGAAAAAAACAATTTGCGGTGTTCACCATAACTCGGCCGGAAATTATCTGAAAATAAAAAACCATAAAAATAAGTTAAATTATAATCAAATCTTCCCCCCAACGTTTTCTGATAATTTTTTTTTTCATTTAAAAATTTTTGGCGGCCATCAAAAGTGTGAACTGTTATTTTCTACGAAAAATTCCGCAATTTTGTGGGTGGGAAACACCCTTAATGTAAAAAAAAAAAATTAACTAAACGTTGGGGGTCGGTATTTTATATGTCGAAAATGTGTACAAAGTTTGAAATGAATCGGTCAAGTAGTTTTTAAATGGCAGTGAACACGGACTTTGAAAAAGTAGTTTTGAGAAAAACGCGTCTAAAGTTTATGAACTAAAAAAGTGAAGAAAAAAATTTATTTTTCCAACTTACACAGAATCATCGATTCCAGCTCCATACAACAGACTTTCTGCGGCATTGTCGATGTCTTGAGCCTCTTTTCTCTCAAGTCTTTGTTTTATTCTGGCTTCTTTACTCTGCTGCTCAGCTTCTTTTTTGCAGCTTTTGAACTCAACTGAACCATCACATTGAGCACATTTCACTAAACTTGCGATAGTTGAAAAAACAAGCAAAAAATCGATGATTCTTTAATGTTTTTCAACGTCTTCTGGTACACTTGCACTGGTATTTAGCTTGATTTTCTTCGATGAAGCACTTTTTGTGGTAGCCTCATCTTTAATTATTTTATTCGGATTAAACCTTTTTTTGATCTAGACAAATAAGTCCTTCCACTTTGTCTTCCACAAATGGACGCATAACCATGACATAATGGCGATCGTGACGTCATATGTCATGCTTGATACTGATAACATTAAAGTTCCTAACCAAACTTTTACGTGCATATAATTACAAAGCCGCCAAATTGAGCAAAGCAGTTTTTTGCTAATAACTAAAAAGAATAAGAGGATGGTTTTTTTTACTATTTTTTCCTGACTTCCTGAAGACTCCTCAACAACGTACTGTACATGAGGTCCGCCTTTTCTGGGACTTCCTGTATACAAGATGAGTTTTTAATGGCGCATAATCTCTTCGGTACGTTTTAGGGGACCATTGAGGGAGTCTTGGAAAAATATTTTTAAAAATGTATCGGTATTGGAAATTTTGCTACATACATATTGCGAATGCTGGTATATAGATAAAAGTGCTGGTAGTTCGTTTGTTGTACCGAATGGATGTAGCCGCTGGATGTGCATTATTAAGACATTCACCCAAAAACCTCCAAAAACATGTCAGTGTATTCGCGACTGGAATCCATTTTGACGCAAATTTCTTATTTCATGAAATGTTAATCAAACCGCAATAATGTATAAATTATTGATTGACATTTCCATACATCGATGCCAAATTGATATTCACAGCTCATTGATAAAAAAATTTGAATTTTATAATTAAAAAAATAAACCCAAAAATTATGTTTTGAATAGTTTTTACCACAAATAACAATTTAGCACACATAACGTTTTATTAAAAATGGTGCAAAAATGCAATATTTCCAAAGATTAAAGTAGTGTTCTCAACTTTACCTCTTCATATCTCGGTAAATTGTCGAGTAGGAATTGTTTTAAATATTTTTCCTAGATATGCGCCCAGTATATGCAATAGAAGACTTATGGATCTATAATTTTCAATATTCTCAGGATCTCCCTTTTTGTAAATTGTTATCACTATGGGATTTTCCAAGTCTTTCGGAATGTCTGAATTTACTATGCATTTGTTGAAACGGTTTCGTAGTTCTTCTTTTATTTCTTTTCTGCTCTCTTTTAGCATCTCTTGAAGTATTTCGTCTTTCCTGACGCTTTATTGTTTTTCATGGACTTTAAGGCGAGTGTTACCTTTTCCATCTTTATAATAGGCAGTTCTTTGAATTAACATTTCCTTATAGTGTTCAAAGATAAAAAAGAAGAACACCTGAGAGGGTTATTAACAAGAAGTAAATTTCAAATGTCTCCAATTCAAAGTCGAAATTTTGCTACACTTTTTTTAACGTCAAATTATTCCATGGCCTTGGCACATTTGTTTTAATCAAGCATTTTATCCAGTAGAGAGTATGAGACTGTTTTGAGGCATTGTTTATTATGTTATGATTTCAATATTTTACTCTTTTTCCCAAAGAGAAAGCAGGTCTCAACTAAAAAAGAAAATGCGATAAGTCGTTTCACTTTGCCATTATAATTTCTCACCGATGTTTATTAATTTGTAGTTTCCATGTTTTGATACTCAATGCCCTAAGGCATGTAAGAAAAAGTAGAGTAGAGTGATAAATATTTATAGGACGTCGACAATAATTGTGCATCTAACCGAATGTGTTAATGAAAAAGTTTTGCCGTCATCATACTCGTTAAATGTGGAATTTATGATTGTTTGTTGTAACGTAAAGCCACACACGTTTGGGTATTGTTTCACTTATCCTAGACACCTGAGATAAGAATCTGATGAGGCGGAAACGGCAAGAAGTCGGTCGAATACTTTCTTGGCAGGAAACGTATCAGTAACCTCAATGTCGACGGTGGGTACGATACTGGGCCGGACTCTCTTTCTCCATTCGACCACATGTGCATATTTTGAGCGATTAGAGCCCAGCGGGGGGTGAAAAACCCCCCACAAGCGCACCCACAGATTTTTTATGCGATGGAGATGTGGGCGCAAGGGTTTAAAAATGGGGTTGATGGACTGGGGGAGATTTCGAGGCATGGAGTGTGACAGACGCAGTGTAGAGGAGCACACCCACTTCCGCACACTCGTGTGGGCCGTACCACGAATTTACGGCTTTATCTTTAGGAGCGAAGAGACGCCAACAATGAAGACACTACTTTCTAAAAATGAAGACGTTGCGTAATGATTTATGTGGCTGTTGGCGCCGGGAGAATTTTCAAAAGTTTCCTACTTTATAGCGACTGAAAAATGTTGCAATTATTTAATGTATTGTTGAAAGCTGCGTCGTTAATTGTTTAAAAAGAAAACACCAGGTGCTAACAAATTTTGCAATTATTTGTAAAACGAGAAGTATTTGTCGCGTATAATTGGAAATATTAACGTTTTCAATTATGGAATTATAATTAATATTCCATTTTAATAATGGGATAACGTGGAAATGATTTGTTCAATTTATGTGCCCTTACAGTTAGGATTAAATCTATAATTTATAGATTCCAAACTCATTCACTATGTTCGAGGAATTTCATTTGGGGTTGTACTTTTAAGCATTTTCGGCTGATATCCTAGCTCTTTTGAACATTTTTCAGCTGTTGTCATTAATTTTCTTCAATACTTTGCCTCATATGACATCTGACTTCGTGCCGTTAATAATCACTGTTATTGTTATATTTTTAATTTATTATGGTTTACTGTCGGTGAAATAACATCGGAATTTTTCATTTATAACTAGTTGCCTTCTTGTATCTTGTTCTTGACCTCCGTGGGATGAAATAGTCTCTGTACCTACTGCTGATTCCGACTGTATATTCTATTATTACTAGAAACATTTTTAGTTTATTTTTAACTTGTTCTGCATCTGAAGTTTTTTACTTTTTTAGTTGTCATTTGAACGTTCTTATATTGCATTTGAATCAACTTTTTACCGTTTGTGTCCTTAATTTACCATGAATATTGGATCTCTGCCGCATGAGAATAAAACTGTTAATAATAGATCTTAAAAAAAGGCAAAAGAAACAATATAAAATATTAAAAATTGATAATATTGTAACTGAAGAAAATTTTGATTTTGATGACTCAAGAGTTGAATTAAGATTCTGACTATGATGAATAAGGAATTTTTTTTCATATTTTGTATTTTTTCCAAGTTTCTACTTTAATACAATATTATTCTACTACATATTACATATCCTAAAATGGAAGTGATTTTTTAATATATCAAAAATGTGGAACTTACTAAAGTTTTCAATAAATACTGGTGTTTCATACGTCAACGTTATCCCTTGAAGGGGAAGCTCATAACTGACCAAAATAACACAATACGACCTTAGTAAAAAGTTAGTAGTTTCCGAGATGAATTTCTAAAAAATTGTCATTTTAGATCAGTTTTTCGAGTGCCCCGCTACAAAATTTCATATTATAATATTTTAATTTTTGTTACGCAACCCCAATAGCCCTGATACTGATCACAGTTTAAAATAAAACGAATAGTGCTATACCTTTGGAAGAAAAAAACATTTGTGCAGGATTCATGTCTTTTTTTTATTAGCAAACTTTGAACGTTGATGCTGTAAAAAAACTTATTCATGATAACCCGGCAAGTTGTTTTAATAAGTTGCTCATTTGGTTTGTTTTTAAAATGGTATAACATTTGTTATGTTTGACTTTAGAAAAAGGGATATTATATAAATATTATTTTACTGCAAAAGGAGATTCATTGTGCAATTATTTCAATAATTTGGAACTTGAATGAGAAAACTTGTTAATTGAAATGATCGGTATTTATTTAGAACTAAACAGAGCCCAAATAAATTCAAGCAATTTATAGTTCAAATTGCTTGCCACCAAGTCGAATACAACCTTTCTAAAAAATACTGTGGTTACCACACAGTTATATTTTTCAAACGACTTCTCTAATTTTGAGCCGTCAATTTTATAAAAAAGTAAAGACTTCTACTGTTATATTTTTGCACTTGAACTCTTTTCCTTCTGACCCCTTAAATTGCAATTGTGGCTTTCCAACTTCGCTTGTCATTTATACGAATACGTGGCATTTACCCTTGAAGCATTTATTATATTCGCCCATGACCTTTTTTCTTATTTATATTTTTGTTTGCATTTTGTTTGTTTATTATTTATGTCGTTACGCAAGTGACAGTAGGATTTATTCTGGTACTGTTACTCACTAAATTCTGCAAATTTTGTCTTCCAATGTTATATAACTTCTAGCTTTAGTTATTGTCTAGACCGCTTTATTTTATCTTACTTCTCTTAATCCACCGTGTTTTTTTTAACCTTCTTTTAACAGTTTCGAAGCTTTGCTGCCATGAAGTTAACTAAGCTTTTTATTTAGTGATAATATTGTATTGTTAATTTATTTCATATTTTTATATTTATGTGTAAACTTAGTAATCATATTACTTTTGGTATTTAAAAATATTATCTCTATTGTATCTTTTTATTTTTTACTGTATTTGCTTTTCAGTTTCACATTCGTTTTTGATTTTGTTAGTGACTCATTTCTGCTTCTATTATAATCTAATTTCTTGTTCCATATAATTCCTGTTTTAATTCAATATTATGTTCATTTCTTTTGATGATTTGCTCCGAATCGTACCCATATTTAATTACGAGGGTCGTCCCCCGGAATGAAACAGAAGCAACGTCTATAGTAATTTGAATAATATTTTTATTTTTAAACATTTTTCCCTCTTTTTAACACAACACAACACATCCCGTCTCGAAATGGGGTTTCCGGAGGTCTGCAAAATATTCTCCGCCATGAAATTTTTTGAATTATATTTGGAGAATAAAGCGGATGTTATAGGAGTTTGTTTAATTTTGCCGTGGAAATTGCAGAGGTGTGGACTCTTGCATTGTCTTGGCGGAACATAATTTTCTTCTTGACTAAACCCCTTTTCTTTTTCTGGTCCTAAATACCGGGTGACTATAAATGATTGACTTAAATTTAGGTGATTGGCAACAGTGAGGAACTGGTACCAGATTAACTGTCATCGTGATTTATGTCCATTAACTTTTCAGGTTAGAATATTGTTGTCAACTTACTGAATAATAGCGAACGAAAAGTGACAAATAACACAGAAAATGGTTACAGCGAGTGATTGAAAAGATCTTCCAATTGTGAAAACCATTTTGGAAAACAATTCTGACTTGGTCAATTTTTAAATTTGACGTTTATGTGACAATTTCAAATTTGAAAATCAGTGTTACCAATGGAAAAGTTAAAAAATATTGCCAACCTAACACAAAAAATGTCAATCATTTATAGTCACCTGGTATTTGCATAATATTCCATTTGGACAGTATCCCTTTGGCGTCCCAAAAAATGTGTCACCTTTATTGTGCAGATTTTGCTGACCTTTGACCAAACCCTCCAATGGATCCTTTCATGTCAACATTGCCGACCAACCCTTTTTTTAGGAAATATTTGATCTCCACTATATGTATTTTTTTTATACATTTTCATAAAGAACCTAATTTTTTTCATACGGCTCGAAGAACAAAACTTTCAGAACTAGTGACATAATATTTGAGTCACGGTTACAAGATAAACCAAAAATTTGAGTTCATATGGCCGACAATTTGTCTTTTCCACAACTTTCAAACGACCTCCGTACTTAGTTTTTTTGAACAAGAATGAGAACCAGGACAGAAAACCAAAAATGCGTTTTAATAATGCGTAGACAAACTCGTGGGTGCTTGGTTTCGATGATTTATGGTCGGTTGTGCGTGAAATCGTTCCTTTGTACGGTCCAAGATTTTCCAACGGCTGCGAAATCGCCTTTCGTCAGTGAACACATTTCAAAACGAATTTCCGCAACTTTGTCTGCGTGGGCACCCATTTGCACCTCATAACTTGCGCTAGCTGCCCACCATCGCAGATTTGCTAATATTTCAAGGAGATCTGGACAATATCGTTTTACTACATTATACCTGTTGGGTAAATATGAAGCTATAACGTTCGCTTTGGAAGAAATCGGAGTTTAGTCGTTTTTAGCACAACAACAAAGCGCAAGGATCGTCGATTGGACGGTGCGTGATTTTATTGTTTATCCGGGCGAGACGGCCGCGCTACATTTTCCTATTAGTCTCAATTACACGCTTCTCGTAATTCATCTCTGGTGTAATGCTGCTGTTTTACTCACTTACGCGTCTTTGCAACAAATAACCAGCGAAGGTGTCAGTCAATTCTGATTGGAACCGTTCATTTGCTGCTCATTCCGCGCATTAATTTGCTCCAACAACAACGCGATCATTATTTATCTGTCAGGACTGATTAGTTAATAAATTCAATCATTTGCATAGAATGGCATTGTTTGTTAACGAGCGGAATGTGAATAGAGCTTCGATAAGAGCGAATTTTTGTCTCTGTTTCAGAAATAGCGAAGGTTCGTGCTAGTCTCTTTCAAATCAATGGAGTCAAGAAGGAACCACTCGTGCTGCCGGAAGCCGATGGTCCCGTTACAACTCTCACAGAAAAAGTATATGTGCCAGTTAAGGAGCATCCCGACGTAAGTAGGACATCACTTTAATTAGGCGTCCGCAATTGACGGCGATTTTGCGTTGCAGTTTAATTTCGTGGGAAGGATTCTGGGCCCCAGAGGAATGACGGCCAAGCAGTTAGAACAAGAAACAGGCTGCAAAATAATGGTCAGAGGGAAGGGCTCCATGAGAGACAAAAAGAAGGTGTGTAGTGTACGACGGATAATGTCGTTTAAATAATTCTTTTGTGTTTTTTACCTACGCACTTAACGACAGTTTCGTAAGACGATTTGTTGCCATCGAACTAATTAACAAATTAACCTGTGACAAGCTTCTTGTAATTAGACGCCGCAGAACGGACGTTTCGTAACATTTCGGCGATTTCTGAAAGTCACGCTGGCAACCGTCCAGACTTTTCAGACTTCAGGTGTTTCAGTTCCAAGTCGAACTACAAGAAAAACAAATCATTTTTAAAATAAACGCCTGCTTGTCTGAAAACGCGTTAAATGAACTTATTTTTAACTCTGTAACGCCGTACTAACGTGTCTTTGTTTCTAACAGCCTTCTCACACGTTGAATGGAACCAGTAAGTAAGAACAAGAATAGAACCGAGTACGTGTTTTTATGTTGTCGAAGATATCACCGTGTCCGTTGTACTAAAGCTCGTTTGTCTGTTTAGGAGGATCAGAACAGAGGTAAACCCAACTGGGAACACCTCTCCGACGACCTCCACGTTCTCCTCACAGTGGAAGACACCGAAAATCGAGCGCAAGTCAAGTTGCAGAGGGCGGTCGAAGAAGTAAAGAAGCTGCTGGTTCCGGTGAGTACAAATCGACTTGCATTCGTTATTGACAGGCGGTGCATATTTATGTGGAGCTAGCTTCTGCCCACATTATTAATTTGTCGGTTTCCAAAAGCGTCCGGTTTGTTGTGCTAAAATTTCATCTCAAACTTCCCGAGTTTGTTTTTGGAATTTGTGCTTAAATCATCCGGTTATAAATAGGCCGCGTAAATGCAGCAGTGTATGATTGAACGAAATTTCCTAATTACATAAACAGATTCGTTTCGTCTTTTGATGTCGGGAACGTCTGCGCAATCATTTAGCATTTAGTGATGCACTAGTGTCATCAGAATGTTTCTGTCACTTCCGTTTTACTATTTTTGCCCAGCAATGTTCAAAATATTCAGCAGTCAGTTATGAAATGTGTACTACTGTTTTCTTCGTTACTAATTGTTAGTATTTCTATACGTGTATATTCTTCAAGCGCTCCGCCATCAATTTTGTTATCTTATTATTAAAATATTTCTTTCACCTTTGGTTTACTTCCGATTAATTGGTTCGAATTCATGTTCGGTCGCAACATTTACCACTTTTTATTTAGAATGTCTTTTATCTGGTTCAACATTTTATATAATATGCAAGCTGTGAAGATAGAAATATACTACATATTCGCAAACTTGTAAAACAAGAAAACACGTTGGTGAAATGTTCAGCCAGCTTAGAATATGTAAGAAGGAATAAATAAATCATGATCTACCAATAGTGTAATTAATACTTTTTGCAACATAGGAAAAAACCCTTCAAACGCTTTTCTTTTTACTGTAATTGTTTTTTATTAATATTTTTTAATTGTAAGTTACCGTCAAACAGTTTGCAACTTGCTTCAAAATCAATTCATATCAGTGACACGTGGAAACATGAAAAGGATTATACATTTTGTATTGAAATTCTTTTAATTTCTCGCCTAATTCACGATTTAAAAAATTACTGAATAACGGGAAAATTTTAATTCAAAGACTTCTTACAGACGTGTAGATCATTATTCTTCAAGCAGAGAAAAACGACTGACAATATTGATGGCAGTTGTGTGTGTTATGAAATTCTCTTACCGGTGTTCATGTTTTTCAAATTAAAAAAATTACGTTCCTGTTTTTGTTTATAGAAAATAAAGAATTGCTGTATCCGATCCGTAAGGGTCTTGAAAACAAAAAGAACTTTAATGAATGGGAGCAAGAAGTCAAAAAACTATTATTTTATTTCATCTTTGCTACTCAACCTGAAGATACATAATATATTCTGGAAGCAATAGCAATAGGACAGAAGAATTATAAACGAGACACATGACAGAAAGAGCAGAAAAGGCAAAATAACCAAAGTGGTGTTAGTAAATACTCTCACCGGTTACCATATATTTTTCAAATGAAAAAGGTAGACCGGTTTTTTGTTAATATAATTATTGAGAAATAGTAGCTGTAATAGTTTAAAGTAAGGTGCCGTGTCTAAGGGTTTTAAGAATAAAAAGAACTTTCATTATTGGTGAAAAGAAATTAAAATACTATTGTTTTATTTCATCTTTGCTACTCGACCTAAAGATACATCTACTGTGTATGCAACAAGACAAAAGAATTATGAAAAATTAATCAGAAAGAACATAAATGGCAAAATAGCGGATTTTATGCTACATGAATGAGTCGCATCGAAATACTAAAATTCTGGGTTATACTTGTAGATATCATGCGCCTTTCTCAAAGATTTCATGTTTGATCTCTACAACAAAAGACTAGAAATATTCCGCGTATACGGATGTCTTCAACTACTAATCTATCGTCTACAGAAGACGGAAATTAAATAATAGAGCGCAAAGAAAAATTATGGGAATTTGGGGCCAAGATAGTATGTAAAATCAAATTTAAAATAAAGTAAACCATTTCATGTGTTAACCATACGACTACTTAATGTTTACAGGTGGAGTGGTAAAATATAATACTTTTGGTAGAAACTTTGGTTTTTCGTACTTACAGATGGTTTATAATCAATCAATCAAAAAAGCGTTTATTCGAATTTCGTACGACACATAACACAAAAATATTTGGGATAATAAACAGTAAAAGAACACAATATGAACAAATTAGAAATAGAATGAAAAAATCGGCAAATATATACCTATGTAACGTGCGTTCAAAAAAAAACGAGGCTGCGTTGGCCATGGAATTTATCGGCTTTCCAGTGTAGAAACCACAAATGACAAGAACTGTCCGTCTAAAATTTTCCACCATAATAAAACGGACCAATTTTATGTAAATTGTTTATAATAAATGCCAGGACATGTGTACATCGCTCTCATAAACATAATGCCACCCTCCTTTGCGTCCATTTATTGAAATTTGTCCCAACATAATAATCGTTTACGAAACAATTGTCAACAAAGAACCCAACCTAAAAACTATCTGACAGATTCGAACTGACAGTTCAAAATTTTGCTACACTAAATTGATGCACAAAGTTTTTCCATGGCCAACGCAGCCTGTTTTTTTTTACGCACATTATAATGCGATACGCAAGAAATTCCTGAATAAAAAAGAAATTACAATGTTCACAAAAATTACAGTATATAAGACGATATACTGCCGATATTACTGCCGTAATCCGGACAAATCGTTCCAAAGTTGAAAATAGCATCTTTACATGGGTACAACTAGGGTTGGATGACAAAGGCTGTATTTTTTGATCGGATTAAACGAAATTTTATTCCAAAAATCAAAAAGTTTTTAAAAGAAATTAATATGCTGCAGAAGGCACTCCTGCTAGTAATCTCATCCAATATTATCCAATGTTTTTTTTTTATTTTTTTATGTTTTGTTTTATACAATTTTAATACATAAATTGTTTTGTGTTTAATGTTTTGTGCACTGATGATTGAGGTTGTACTCCGAAACTAGTTTGCAACATCAATAAAAACAAAATGCCGATACCCATTCTCTTTTTCGTTATTTAAAATCGTCCTGAACTCTGAAAGTTTACATAATATCACTTGAAGATGACAATACTGTGCAAGTTTTGAGTAATAATCCGGATCTTCATTTATGCAGAACTTGGCTCAGTGTCTGGGGACGAAGACTATTCCTTTAGCTGAATTTAAACGAAAACTTGTAGCTCTCTTAGTAGCGGAAAGGAGTATCTTGTTATTACAGATCTACTTAAAAAGTAATCAAATAAAAGAATGGACAGTTCGTGAAAATGTAAAATGTAGACTTCCATGAATAAATACAAAATTCAAATGTACAAAATTAAATTATGAATACTTAACTAAAAATAAAATATGAATATACATTGTTACAGAATTCAGAATAAAATGTTAACAAAAATATGTCTTTTTGTCAAATTTAAAAAAGTTCTTTTAACCTGTTTGCAAATAATAAAACGTTTGTTAAATAATAAGGTGTTTTAGCGGCGCTATAGTTAAATAAAAATTCTTAAAAGCATAAAATTTTATTTACACTGAAAAACGTAAACATTCATTAAATGCAAATACATAATTACAAAAAATAACTCATGCAGCACAAAACAAAATTATAAACTAAAAAACTAAGCCATTAGGTTAGATTGGTTAAGGCTAATCGATGGATTTAATGAGTTATAAATTTATGTTCGTGGATTCCGCTACAATCCACCTTTAATCAAGAAGTTGGTTATTTTGTCTTACTATCCCAATACCTTCAATTAGTTTATAAACTAGCCAAGTAGCCGATATTGGTTATTTTATTTACTTGCTTTCGGTTTATACTTTAACCAACGTTCTTGGCTAGTTTACAAACTAATTGGACAGTACATAAACTAACCAAGTAAACATTTTAACCGTAACATATTTATTTTGTCATTTATTTATTTAAGCGTTCCCATTCCTTTGCTATTTTGGTGGCGTTATTTGAGTACCGTTTTTACCATTACCCAAAATCTTCGCAAAAAAATTCAGGCATAACTGGGTTAAAAAATAATCCGGAGGTCGATGAAAACGAATCTGAATGTGTATAAAAGAATTGAATATAGAGCATCAAGTGTGAACAATGGACACATGACTTCAGTCCTCCTAACAAGACGGCTGCACATTTTATAGTCCAAATCATACGAAAGCAAACAAAAATTATGATCAATTCATTATTTTTCCTTGGCTCCAGTAGTTAAAGTTGTAACGAGTGTACACAAATAAAACCAGTGGCGGCTGGTGGTAAGGGGCAGAGGAGCACTTATGCTAGAGAAATAAATAATCTTTTTTATATATATTTAATTTTTTAATTTGTTTTGGTTTTCAAATAACTTGAAAACTAATTAAAAATTAAAATCTATAAACAGATTATTTCTTTCTCTAGCATCAGTGGGCACGTGTCCCTTAGAGGCTTCTTAGGCCGTGGATAAGGGTAGCAAAATTTCGAGTTTGACTCGGAGGAATTTGTAATAAGTTCTTTGTTAATAGCTGTCTCGAGTACAAAACATAAGTGCTTTCTTAGACAAATTCCATCTCCAGGTCATTTGAGCGAATTTTTGAATGACATCTCCTGTCATGTTTTTAAATTTGGCAGATTCAAATGTCACATTGTAAAAACTAAAACAAAAGCTAGTCTACCTGGCCTCCCGAGCCTCGCTTTTTATTTGTATATACACTCGCTAATCCGGATAACTCTCTAATTCGGTCCGGATTGATAAGTTGGAGACATTTGTAATAAGTTCTTTGCTAATAACTGTCTCGAATACAAAGCATAAGTCCCTTCTTAGACAAATTTCATTTCCAGGTCATTTGAGCGAATTTTTAAATGACAGCTCCTGTCATATGGTTTTAAATTTGACGGTTTCAAATGTCACATTGTAAAAACTAAAACAAAAGCTAGTCTACCTCGCCTCGTTTTTTATTTGTACATGCGCTCGCTAATCCGGATAACTCTCTAATTCGGTCCGGATTGATAAGATGGAGACATTTGTAATAAGTTCTTTGCTAATAACTGTCTCGAATACAAAGCATAAGTCCCTTCTTAGACAAATTCCATTTCCAGGCCATTTGAGCGAATGTATGAATGACAGCTCCTGTCATATGTTTTTAAATTTGACGGTTTCAAATGTCACATTGTAAAAACTAAAACAAAAGCTGGTCTATCTCGCCTCCCGAGCCTCGCTTTTTATTTGTACATGCGCTCGCTAATCCGGATAACTCTCTAATTCGGTCCGGATTGATAAGATGGAGACATTTGTAATAAGTAGTGTCCGACCGAAACTAGTTTTTACGGCCGAAACCGAAACCGAATTTCGGCTTCAGTCTCAGTTTCGGCCGAAACCGAAACCGAAACTTCATGTTTTCGTGGGAAAAACAAAGTAAAAATTATCATAATGAGTTTTTATTATTATTTTTTTAACCAATCACATATTAATCATTCAGCCTCTGATATTTTAAGTAATCATTAATTTATTATTTCATATTATTACCCCCTTATTTAAAATAACACAAATAAATATACTTTTTGTAATATTTTGAAATAAAATAAAAGCTACAAAACAAAATTAATGCTTTTAAAGTAAAAAAAAATTACCTAGTAAATATGTGTAGGTAGGTACACAAAAAAAAACACTCTTTCATCTTAACAAAATTATTTTTTCTAAACTTTGGTCATTTTGTATGGTACTTTTGTTGACCTACTACAATAAAATTCAAATTAATAAGTCCCTATCTGCCACATACAACAACTAAATAAATATTTTTGATGCAAATAATCTTCAATCGAATGTATCAAAATAAAAAGACCTTTGCAAAACCTCCCGAATGCAGTTTCGGTTTCGGCCGTAGTTTCGGCCGGATGACAGCCGAAACCTAAACTAGGCCGAAACCAGTTTTTTTGCCGAAACTTGGCCGAAACCGAAAGTTCGGTCGGACACTAGTAATAAGTTCTTTGCTAATAACTGTCTCGAATACAAAGCATAAGTCCCTTCTTAGACAAATTCCATTTCCAGGTCATTTGAGCGAATTTATGAATGACAGCTCCTGTCATATGGTTTTAAATTAGACAGATTCAAATGTCACATTGTAAAAAATAAAACAAAAGCTGGTCTACCTGGCCTCCCGAGCCTCGCTTTTTATTTGTACAGCCATGGACAGTCAAGAATAACACCCGTGTTATGCAAATACCGACTCTATGAGATATTGTCATTGAGTCGGCATTTGCATCACACCCGCCGGCTAAAGTGTTATTCTTGACTGTCCACGGTTGTACAGTCTTTTGCAATTTAAATGAGACTCATTAATATACAAAAACCCCCATAAGTCCATCATTTCCAATTTTGTAAACAGAAGACTATCCTTAAATTTGACATATTATAAAGTGACACAAAGCGGAATAAAAATAAAGTCCGTTGCGATTTGGATTGCGGACTTATGGGGGTTTTTGTATATTAATGAGTCTCATTTCCATTGCAAAAGACTGTACATGCGCCCGCTAATCCGGATAACTCTCTAATTCGGTCTGGATTGATAAGTTGGAGACATTTGAAATAAGTTCTTTGCTAATAACCGTCTGGAATACAAAGCATAAGTGTCTTCTTCGACAATTTCCATCTCCAGGTCATTTGAGCGAATTTTTGAATGACATCTCCTGTCATATGTTTTTAAATTTGAAACATTCAAATATCATATTGTAAAAAATAAAACAAAAGCTAGTCCTACATGGCCTCCCGAGCCTCGCTTTTTATTTGTATATACGCTCGCTAATCCGGATAACTCTCAAATTCGGTCCGGATTAATAAGTTTGTTTAAATATACCTGTTTTGGGTACGGGAATAATAGTCCGCCCACTTAAATCTGCCTCAAATTTATTGGAACGGTGTCTTTATGTTTCAGCAAGCGGACGGCGAGGACGAATTGAAGAAAAGACAGCTGATGGAGCTGGCCATAATAAACGGGACTTACCGGGATTCGAGCTCGAAGGCCGTATCAGCGACAGGTAAGCAACAAACAGTCGGTGATGGCACGCGTATCGTAATGACAAGATTTTTTCTATTCTGCAGCATGCGATGAAGAATGGAGGCGCGTGGCTGCGGCCGCGGCAGAAACGCAGCGGCTGCTTTCGCCGGCCATCCCCGGCCTGGCGACGCCCCTTCGCACGCCCACGGCGCCGCTCGGCGCCCCCTTGATCCTGTCTCCCCGTATGTCAGTTCCAACCACGGCGGCCTCCATTCTTAACGGTTCTGCCCCCCCAGGTTCGCTGCTATCGCCCGCGGATCACCACGGCCTCATTTACAATCCGTACGCGGACTACACGAATTACGCGGCACTGGCTGCGTCTCCTCTGCTCACGGAGTACGCGACGGCCGATCATTCTGGTGGGTTGTTCGCTCGTTGACGTGCGAACTTAGATTAGAACGTCTAGTACTTAGCCTCTAGTAATTGTCATTGTCAGATATAAGGGATTATCTTATTCATATTCTAGTAGCGATATTAAGTGTGGGCGCCGTCGATTTGGGGCGCAGACCCGCCGAATCCGACGGCTTCGTTCGTTTAGTCACAATTTATTTTAATTATTACATAATTTCTGTGATACTTGCCGCGAAGCCGGTTGTTACAACTGTACTCAAAGTACGTAACGCGAAAATTTTTTATTTTATTATTTTACTTCTTTGTACTGTTGCAAGTCATAGCCTCTAGGTCTAATTCGCTGGTTCAATCGTCGTTTAGACTGTGTACGACTCGCCGTCGTACTCTTCTGGTCAATCAAACAATAGTCAAGTGTTTTTTTATAAGTTATTTACAGTGAATCAATCTATTAACTTAAAAGCAAACACAGATCGTTATTTTACATTTTTATGTACATATTTTTTAATTTTATACAAATATTTTAAACGATGATCTATTTATAGGACGTATGGTAAAGCATTTATTATGTTACCTTAAGATATTTTCAATGTAGGCGTACTTTCTGGATCTGTACATAGAACGAACGATTCAAACCGAAAGTTACAAATTTACACAGTGAACAAATTTTATTATTATTATTATTATTATATTTATTTATTATGACAGTAATTATTATATTATGAAACGGAACGTTACGTCAGTGTAACGTCTAAACTCGTTCAGTACTTTAATTGTTTAGTAGCTACAAAGTAGTGATTAAAAATAGTACTGTTAGTATTTTAATGCGACAGATTCGTTTTAGTGACAAGCATCACAATCACACTTACATCTATAAAAAAGGCAACAAGTCGCAATCGACTCGTTTTGTTCATTAAACAAGATGTCTCAGGAGAAATAGTACATATTTTAGAACATGAAAAGCGTTCAACAGAAAACGGAGGTTTGAGAGGTCTTGGAATCTAGCTTTTGCTCTAAATTTTGCAGTGTAGACTCTTATTGACAATCGCCAATTTGAAAACATGAATTCATTAATTCAAATTAAGGAAATATGTTGTTTAAAAATGGCACCGAAAATTAAATCATTACGCTTCTTATAAATGACATTTTTTGCACATCATTTTACGATAGGACCATTAATCTGAGTCCGCTTTTATAAATTGGGCACAATTTCCAACAGAGCAAACTTGAGGAATTTGTGCTTGATTTGTGTATTTTCAGCTGCTTTGGTGTTTGTTTTTTCAGTGCTACCAAATTCTTGAAAGTAACGCACATACTCGTAGTTCCGTGGTTTCTGGGATTTAAATCGATGTGGCTGTTGCAAATACAGTTCCTTTCGAATGATAAGGACTTTTAGCTTTTTTTTGTTGGTAGGATGCGAATTTAAAAAAATCGTGCATTAAATTACTTTGTGAAATCATCGATATGCCTTTTTTCCCAGAAACAACGTAGTTGAGATTAGTAATTACCGAACGCAACTACTGAAAGTTCAGTATGAAATACTACAGCAAATAAATACATTCACTTCGGTTTTTCGTAGTTATAGATGGTTTATAACCAATACAATCTATCAATCAATCAAAGCGTTTATTCGAAATTCTTACGACACATAACACATTAATATTTGGGAATAATAAACAGTAAAGGAACAGAAGATGAAGAAACTGGAAATAGAATGAAAAAAGCGACAAATACATATAATGCGATACGCAATAAATTCCTAAAAAAAAAGTACTGTTCACAAAAATTACAGTGTCTAAGACGATATTATATATATGCTTATATACTAAACGTACGGCGCAGAAAATCGGGTGCTAACTGTCAGAGAAAAGACACCTTTGCAAATCAGATATCTGAAGAAAGTTCAGGAGTTAGAAGAATTGGCAAGATCTGTGTATTATGCACCATTGCATTGCTATCAAATTCTTGAAAATAGCGCACATATTTGCGTGGTTTCTGGGATTTAAATCGATGTGACTGCTGCAAATACAGTTTTGGTGGGGGGGTTCTCAAACTTTCGATATGATAAGGACTTTTAGGCTATTTTTTGCTGGTAGGGTGCGAATTTAAAAAAATCGTGCATTAAATTACTTTGTGAAATCATCGATATCCCTTTTTTCCCAGAAACAACATAGTTGAGATTAATAATTACCGAACACAGCTACTGAAAGTTCAGTATGAAATACTTCAGCAAATAAATACATTCACTTTGGTTTTTCGTACTTATAGATGGTTTATAACCAATACAATCAATAAATCAGTCAACCAAAGCGTTTATTCGAATTTCTCACGACACATAACACATAAATATTTGTGAATAATAAACAGTAAAGGAACAGAAGATGAAGAAACTGGAAATAGAATGAAAAAAACGACAAATACGATACGCAAGAAATTCCTAAATAAAAAAGAAATTACAATGTCCACAAAAATCACAGTATATACTACCACGATATACTACACATATAATAAATGTACGGCGCAAAAAATTGGGTGCTAACTGACAGACAAAAGACACCTTTGCAAATGAGATATCTGAAGAAAGTAGCAGGAGTTGTAAAAATTGGCAAGATTTGTGTATTTTCAGCTGCTTCGGTGTTTGTTTTTTCAGTCTACCATTGCATTGCTACAAAATTGTTGAGAATAACGCACATAGTTCCGTGGTTTCTGGAATTTAAATCGATGGATCAGTTTTGGTGGGGGGGTTCTCAAACTTTCGATATGATAAGGACTTTTAGGCTATTTTTTGTTGGTAGGGTGCGAATTTAAAAAATTCGTGCATTAAATGTACTTTGTGAAATCATCGATATCTCTTTTTCCCCATAAACAACTTAGTTGAGATTAGTAATTACCGAAGCAAGTACTGAAAATTCAGTACGATATACTTCAGCAAATACACTCACATCACACCGCTTATGAGATCTATGAAATGAAAACTTGCAACAAGTTTTGAAATTTGCATCCTCAAAAGTCCACCTTTGTTGAAAACGCTAAAATTGAAGAAGTAGTTCCCAAGCGGTTATACAATGCACAAAATACATATCAAATGCATTTTCAAGAATATGCCAGACTGTTACGAATTTACGTAATGAAAGATGTCCATGTCTTACTCAGCCTCCTTTTTTTGACGCACCTTACACATTTTGCGTAAAAAGTTCTTATAAACGAGGTTCCAGAAACGCTGCACCAGAGCACTTTTATTCTTCGACTTGTGTCGTCCCAAAAACGGTTTTGTAGAATTTTATGACTGTCACGACCATAATCTGACATCGAACTTATTTCACAGTATGCTACAAGTGCCATGTGGCACTGTTGTTTTTATCAGGAACAAAATGACGAGAACTAATTGTAAAGATCAATGCGATATTTTAAAAGAGTCATACAAATATATGGAGAAGTACTCCGCTTCCTAGCGCTGAAATCTTGAAGTACAGAAGTTGATCCAATAATAGTTATAACGATGAGCATCATTGTAAGTTTAAACACCATGTTAATGTCTTCCAACCAACATTAACAATTGGTAGATTAAAAAGCAGGATGAGAACGATTAATAGACTCCAGCAAAATTGTAGCATAATTTAAAAATTTTGAATTAGAAAAAGCAGAGTGAAATTTTTGGTTGTATTCTTTTATAATAAGTGTGAAGGCCCAGTGCGCCATTCATACACAGAAACAGTGAGGAAACTCAAAAAAGTAGCTGAATAGGCAATTGTCACAAATGGAGAAATTTCAGCTATTCATACAGCAATGGGAAACAATACAAAAAAAGAAGAATAAGAACATGATAGTTTGAGTTTCTTGTGGGCTGTTAAATACTCGCAATTAATTTTACTACATGTCAAACTGAAGATGCGCTTTTAATATGCCAGGAACTTCGCTTATAAAAAGTTTTACTCGAAATCTTTGAAATAAAATATTTAGTGTTCCTCCTGGTCGAGGACGTAGATGTCGTATGATTTGGTGTTCGCCGATTGATTCCATCACGTTTCAGGAGACTGTTTAATGACATGTTCTTTAAATAATGATCTGTATAGGTGCAGCGGCAGTAGCTGCGAAACAGCGCAGGCATTTGGGGCAAATAAGGGAGCATCCTTACCAAAGAGCTGGTGCTCTGTCTTAAACCGAAAAGGTTAGTTACGTTTTGTTTTCTATTTCTTTCAGATGTTTGCCAGTCATGTGTGTCTCAGTGTGGAGTTATGATGATGATGTATCAATTGTAGTATTCGTTATATGATTTAATTCGTCACTGCTTGTTCTCTTTTATTAAATCGACAGTCAGTATTGAGTGAATTTCATGCGGGTTGTGACACTTAGATACGTACGTACTATGCAAAATCGGATGATGTAGACGAAGAAGAAGAAGAAGGCCTCCGTTTAGGTTACCACTTAGTCGTACCTCAGTACTAGTCTAAAAACAAAAACAATACGAAACTGCAACGCCTTCTTCTTCGCGTTGTTTCAATCGCGCAGCATTTTCAGTTCGTTCTTATTGTTAAAGACGCGAATCCTCTGGGTTCGCGCTCCATGAATATATTTAAGTAGTTTTATATACGTTTATATAGCATATTATATTTTTTGTATGTTGTTGACTTGCGCCAATGTGGAACAAAATATATTTCTATAAAAGCGATAAGTTTTTTATTACCCTTGTGCGGTGGAATTACAAAAGAAAGTCAGACGATTTTATTAATATAACTATTTTTATATCTAATAATGCTAATAACAACACTTCTCCACGAGATTTCATAACTACTTCTAATTCCACATGGCCAAGTAAACTAATGTATGGTTGACGATAACGTGTGATTGTGTTCATAGCACTATATTAAAACGTTCTTGCAAATTAACACACGATGTACAGTCAATAACAGCAACAACGGCAAGCCTTCAACGGTGCATGATTTTTCACTTGTTTTCGGCTTGTAGCACTGAGCACGTATTTTTTTTAATATAGTTCTATGGAACACTGGTTCGCTGCTAGGACGGACGAGTATTTTTTTTAATATCTTATGTGTATGTTGTATAAGTGGCCCGCGCGACTTGGACCCCAACAGCTGCTGTTCGGGACCAGTTCGTGCGGGCCCAATTTGTGCCCGTGGTATAGCTATGATACAATACTAACAAACTGTTTTCTTTTCTTTTCTTGTTAACCTGGTTGCCCGGCCTGTAGGCTTGGAGTGCTAACTTGTCACCTGCGCCACTCCACTAACGGAAACACCGGACCATCTGAGGTAGCGGTACGTCTAACATTACATCACTAACATTTATTTCACCACGTCATCGTGCACTGTGTACTAAAGAAAGGAACTACCACTTCGGAAGCAATAACACGTTATAATATTGAGTCGTCCGAGCGAGCAAGACTTTGTCCGTTTTGGCTCGCCCCACAACAGAGATGCTAAATTGTGGATATCACCCGATATCCAGCCGGTCAATTGCTACACTACTAATACTTGTTACAATTTGTCTGTAAAGTACAAACGTTTTTGTGTGCCAATAATGTTATAATCACGCACATTTGAGAGAGCTAGTTTGGGTGCAGGAAAATTCGCTCGTTCGAAAGCTTGATGATCGCGGTACTTACTGAATTTTCCTGTTTCAATTCGCGTAAGGTAGGTATGTTAAGTTACTTAAATATAGCTGTTATTTATCAAAGAAATCGAACAAATACACAGATTATTTCGGATGCTATTGCAATGTTGTACATTTCGTTTGGAATCGAGACTCCGTTTACTTTCCATTTCACACAAAGTATCGAGCGGTGTTTCGTTGATTATTTATTATTTATACGTTTAAGTTCTCGAATCTAGAAGCAATAAGGATATAGTAACGTGCGCGGACATCTCAATCGTTTCCGTCCAAGTAAATTGTTTGTTGAGCAATATTCAGGAGACAACTCGAATCATACTCATTATTGTAACGAGAATCTGGTTTTGTGTGTATTATTAAATAATATTATATTTTTGTGCAATAGTTTGTATATCAACTTAGCCACGTGCAATTTGTAGAGACGTTTTATGGAACTGTTTTCGGACATAATATTGTTTTGCTGAGAGTACTTTAAAGAATACTTTTTTTTAATTAATACAGATATTTACATTACGTTGTACTTAGATTAGAGATTAATTTGGTTTTCTGAGAGTTTTAACCGAACGTATATTGAAACAGTAACTGATTAACAAACGAGCGGCTTTGTTAATAGGACTACTTCTTTGATGTACTGTTTGCTAAAGTGTTTTAACAAAAATAATGAAGGCATTAAATAATGAGGTAGCTTATCAAATACCTGTTAATTTTATATGATTATGTTAAACTAGATGTAATTTATGTGTCATATTAATAATATTTAATGTTATTAATTCTTGTTGTACTTCATAAGCCAACCTTCGGCCTCAATTTGGCTATTGAGATTATGGTAATGTATTATTGTGCACCAGTTTAATAAATATATTAACTAAACGTTTCCACGCTTTTTTTTGCTAACATCGTCGCTCATCACTAACCCATTAATAATATTGATCTCACTGATGCACTGTATGCAAAACGAACAAATAAATGTAGAAAAATATTTATTAAATCATTTACGAGCAACTCTGTGTGTTTTAATGTTCAACTCCAGTTCCTTCCTCAACTTGTCCTTGTTCTTGAGGTACCACTTGAGCCAATTGGCCACCAGAGGATTGTTTTTATCGCCGTGGGCTTCCAACTGCTGATAATAAGCCGAACGGATTATTTGTAAGCACATGCTGCTGTGGTAAGGCAGACAAGTCTTGGGATCCACATATTTAGCCACGTGCCTGGGGAAAAAGCAAAAGTACGAATTAAAAAAAAGACAAATTTCCAATTTACCCGGTGACTGTGCACTTGAGACGTCTAGGTTGAACTCGCGTCGCCTTATTTTCAAACAAACTGGTGAATGTCGTGTCGTTTGGATCGTTCAGGACCGTTATAAACGTACGCTCGTACACTTCGTTTGGCGACTCTTTTTTTACTTTGCCGTTTTCTTCAACCACCGGCATTCTCATCGATCTGTACTGAATCACGGGACCGTTGATCACTCGCTTCACGGTGCGTTTCGATTTTTTCTCGCTTTCCATTTTTTGGTACTTTTCTGCAATTAAAAGTGAAGCGGTTTCGTCATAATCTTCAAATCACATCTAAATTTGCTAACTTCAAAAAACATTTGAACGAGCCAAATGAGTGTTGCACCAATATTGATTGGTGCCCCAAATAAAATGAAATGGTTTATTTATTTTTAACGGCAGATTTCTATTTTTTAGCGGATTTCTTTGACTAGCCAAATAGCCAGTTTCTTATCTACAAAACTAACTAAAAAATCGCTTTGTTTTCATTTAAAGTGGGAAATTTTTGATTTGTTACGATTCACGACCGCTAGATGTCGCAAAGATCGATTATTTATCCATCAAAGGCAGGCCAAATTTTAGCATTTTCCCTAGTTTTTTGCCTCAAAGATTACGATGAATCGTAGTATTCGTTGTAGAAAGTAGTTTTGGAAATAAGTTTTGCCGACAGTTCATTTAGGAACAAAAAGTTGATCGGCAGCGACATCTCATTTTCAAATTGAGAACGTAGATTTCACATAAAACTTTAAAAATAATGCTTAATCTCAGTTATAAGACAATTTAGGGCATTCATCTTTTGGTAAAAGGTTTTGGTAAACTGAGGCATCTTCATCATAATCACATTCCAAAATAATCTGCTTTGGTGTCGTCTTTTTCAGCATTATGTAAGGGCCGTTTAATTAATTAATTATTAAATAACTACTATTACGATGAATCTCATATGATGTTAATTTAAATTGCAATGTTCAGTGAATGCTATAACAAAAAATCAGACGAATCTGTTGGAAAATTAGGAAATTAAACCCTCAAAATCCTCTTATGGAAAATTTGCATGCTTTTTTCCCACCTTAAGAGACATACTGTGTAACTAAAAAATTTAAAACTGACAAAAACGTTTGGACATTGTGGGATTAAAATATCGAGTGAGGTTTCAAATTATAAAAAAAAGATGTCTTATTTAAGGCATTAAATAACCAAAAATACATATGCAGACCGTACAAAAAAAGGGCTTGTTGGGAAGACCGGAATCTAGCTTTTGTTTAATTTTTTACAGGGTAGACTTATGACAGGAATTGTAGATAAAAAACATGCTAAACCACATTTAAACCGACGCCTGGAGATGTAATTTGTTAAAAATTACACTAAATGTATTATCTCAACTCATATTAATCTCGAATTTCCCTAACTCAAGATCAAAAATTTGCTACACTCTATAGTCATTTTCAAAGTGATTCCATAGCCTACCTTAAATCAATTTTTATACACCCGTTACTGTCCAGTAGGAAACAAATGCACGATTTTTACTAAACAGAATTTTGTTATAAAGCGACAGCAAAATGCGATAGAGGAGTTAGAGGACTTCTATGACTAACCAAATAGGATCAGTTTCTGATATACAATGTTAACTAAAAAGTGCATTGTTTTCATTAAATTTAAGCGTCATAAATCTTAAATTGAACCTAAAAAATTAAATATTGACAAATCTAACGTTGGACTTGGAAGAATTGTGCTGGGAAATCAGCATGCAATTTTTCCAACAATACTTTTACTAATTTTCCAATATATATTTTTTGGTATTGCATTAATTGAATCTTGCGCTTCAAAACGAAAACGTTTGAAATTCATGCCAATTGTAGTTATTTAATAATTAGTTAATAAAGCGGCCCTTGTATAATGCTCTAAAAACGACCCAAAACTGACGATTCTAATGAAGTTGTATTAATTTATAAAAACCATCCCTGTTTACCTTCTACCAAAAGATTAATACCCCCAAGTTGCGTAATAACTGAGCAAAACCGTTGTTTGTAATGTTCTTCATAGGATTACGTGTAAGACGTAGGTTCTCAATTTGAAAATGAGATGTCGCTATCATTCACCATTTCTCTTATTATATCATATCCAATGTAAACTCGAATCAAAACTAATTGTCCTGAAATTATCACTTTCGTAAATGTATGAATATCTGAAAGAACTAGAGAAACTAGTAACTTTTTGCCGCGTTTCTTTGATGGAAGATAATCGATCGTTGCGACATCTCACAACACAATTACAACAAATGAAAAATTTCCCACCTTATAACATGGTAGTATATGGTTCATTTAAAGTCGATTCAAATTATTTAAAAATATTGATGTTTGATTTAAGGTATTAAATATTCAAAATTTTGAGGGTACAAAACGTGGATTCTCGGGAACCCCGGAATTTGAGCTTGTTTTACTTTTTGCAATGTAAACCATTGACATTGTTAAATCATTTGACAAGAACTGTCAGTCACAAAATTGCCGAAACGACGTTTAAATTGAATTAGCTAAAAAAGACCAAATATTTGGTCTTTTTTAACTAATTCAATCTCCAGGCGTCGGTTTAAACGTCTTATGCTTCCTCTAAAAATAGAACTCTCGAATTTCTCGAACTCAAAATTTTGCTGCATTTTCAAATGATTCCACGGCCTACTTTGAATCCATTTTTGATACGTCTAATCGCCATTACTGTGCAGAAGGAAACAAATGAACGATTTTTAGTAATTAGCAATTTGCTATAAAGCGACACCAAACTGCGATGAGACATTTGTATAAAAAATGCCTTCACAATGTCTGGTTTTATTCCTTTTAGGTTTTTTTCCTTTTTGTCACTGCACCTCTGCTCTAATTTAAGTAATGTTTGAAGTCAAAAACGGGCTGTACAGTATAAGTAAAGGGCTCCACACCAAATCAACAGCGTACAGCGCCAACACTTAAGAAACAAATCGCTTTGTGTGTTAAAATTGTTATTGAGAATGAATTAACGAGACCTAATGATTTGATATTTTCCAGTTCGGTGATTTTCGCTTCGGCCAACAATTCCTCCTGCGTGGGTACCCACTCCTCTTCTCTCGTCCGTTTAGGCCTCTTCCGCTGTTCAAGGTCTCGCACTTTAATCCTCTGAGCTGTAGCTGCCGACTTAGCTGCAGTGGACTTCCTTATGGACTTTCGTTCTACAATGACATTATTAGTTTCGGTTCCCCTACTGTGAGGAGCGCACCGTATTCTGTAGACTGTCGCTGGGACGAGCTCTTAATCCGCGCGACTGGTTTCTGCGGTTTTGGTTTCACTTTTTGTTTGTTTGGTGATGGTGCTGGTTCCTGAAACACACATTTCAACTAGATTTCCATGTTTTGGGGCATTTACTCTGTAGGCTTTGGTCACAACTCCTCGTTTTTTTCTCTGAGCACCTTCTTCTTCGTTGTCAGAAATGGGCTCATCGTTTTCATCTATGCTAAAGTCGGAGTCAACCACATCTTCTCCTTCTTCTTCTTCTCTGCAATTTGGCGACTTAGTAGAAATGAAGACGGCAAACAAGTGTTATTTACTCGTATTCCCTGTCTGATGCCGTATCTTCAAACCCTCCGTAATTCGTTTTGTAGAATTCGTCCTGGCATTCTTCTTCCTCGTCCAGCAGCTTTGCCATACGATTGCCCGCATTTGCTCGTTTCTCTCTCTTTGCCATTCTGTTATTTTTATGAGCGTGAACACTCCAAATAATCGAAAAACTAATAAATTACGATTTTTTGAGTAGTTAACCTCTTTCAGTGTTATGTATATAATTTGTTTTTGTTTTCGAATGGGGCGCCATCTTTCCCTATATAATTTAAACCCAATGATGAAATCGTTATTTCGGATATTTTTTATAACATAACTCGGATAAGTGCATGCAAAACTACACATAGTTTAACCAGTAACATTATTTTTAATTTTTAGGTATTTGTATTTTGAAACACAAAATACTTAGATTATAGGTTTCTGTATCAAGTTAAGGTTGCTATATGTTGACAGACGACTAATATAACAGAATGGAATCGAACACAATTTGCAAATAGGTTGCCAACACGTGAAAAATATTAATCTTCAATATTGGAACGTTTACAATCACAGATTACTCCAGATGACTGACTTCATAGGGAGATTTTGTCCGGAACTATCTCTTTTCTACACATTTAAACTAGGCGCATGACATCTTTGTCACAGACACCATAAGCAAATGTAGAGGCGGTGTAGTCGTTGCTAATACTTTGTACGACCGCTAGATGTCACTACAAAAACTTTTATTTAAATTCAAATAAAAGGCCCAATATTTTTACTATTTTAAATTGAACAATGTACAATTCCGTGTTTTTTAAAAAGCGTGATTGTTTCTACGCTTGTTTTTTTTTCTAACTAATATTTTAAAAACAGCATTTTGCTGCAATTATAATCAAGTCAGTAAATGTCAAATCTTGCATGTATATTGAATTTGTGAAAAATTTTAAGCGAAAGATGGGTCTTTTTTACATGATTTGTGGTGTTGGTGAAAACTAAGCGGAGAAACTGCATTGTTTTCCAAAAAGTGAAGAAGAGTAAGGATGTTTTATTAATACAACAAATTCAAGAAATCTAATTACATAATTCTATAGCGAAACTGTGGCCAAAAGCTCTAAATGTCCAAAATTGCAATCTAAAGCAAAAGTGGAGGGTTTGCAAAAAACACTTTTCGGCATCGTTAGATATTAGGCTTCATTATTCCTTATTTTTGTGTACGAATTTGAAGAACTAAGCCAGGTTGCTCTATTGGTTGTCCGGCAAGTCTTTCAAAATTTCCATTATTATATCATAATCCCAAGTAATTATCATACGTGTAACTTAGAAATGTAATTGTTAACATTTTGGGTATAATTTTGTTTAATTTAAATTATGTAATATAATAAATTGATTTTTATAAAATTGTTTGTATGACGTGTAAATAATGAAGGAATATTTTTCGATTTATTCTACAAAACAATTTTTTACATTAGTTTTGTAGAATAAATCATAAAATATTCAAAATATAATAGCATTTTTTCTACCTATAAAGAGAGGAGAGACTATTTAAATTTGCCGCAAAATTTGATCGATGCGCCATCTGAAAACTGTTACATAATTTGAAGGTCGTTAAAGGTCATTCCACCAAAATATTTGCATTGAGTCAGTCATCTGGAATAATCTCTGTTTACAATACACGAGACGTCAACTTATTTTTATTTATTTATTTATTTATTGTAAGGGGCGATTATAATGGCCTAATATGAAGAAATTTGAAATTAAATTCTTGGTTGACAATCTTTTTTGGGACCGAAGATGCTTTTCTTCGAGCGTCAATTTTGTTGTCATTTGAGTAATTATTTGTTCGACAGTTCTTGTCAAACGTCATGATATGTCAATGCCTGCGCCTACACTGTAAAAAATAAATGATAAGCTAGACTCCATTGCCCACTCCAAATCTTTTTTTTTTTGTAGTCTATGTTTATGATCAGCATGGTTGGTAGATGGCGCTGTTTTATTGTGCGGACCTTGAACCTTTTCGAGGGAATTACCCACTGACCTCTATATAAGATGGATAAGCACAACATTGGGATGCGCCAGAAATTTTTGTGACCATTACCGTGCCCTCCAAAATGGAGTCGGAACCTGATACACATGCGCATTTGATCAATTTTGAAATAGTGCACGTGTTTGCCGTTACGTGTGCAGCAGTCGCATGGCTTTTTTATTGTATTTTTTCAGGAATCTGTAATGTTCGACGGAATTTTACAGGAATTTATAATTTTGAACGCCGTGTGTTTTGAGTATTTGGGCGTATTTTTAGATTTTACTGTTTTATTAGAGCCTTTTCGAGGTGTAAGTGGACAGTTATCAATTTTCTTCAGTTTTAACGGTTTAATTTTTTTTAATAGTTCCATAACGGTTTCATACGGCTTCAGCCATCTTGTTAAATTTAAGCAACCGCCTGTATAAAACTTTAGTGCGCAAACTCATTAGGTTCCGACGCAGATTCAATTTGCCTCACTTTTCACTTACACGATTGCTCATCCATTTCTATATACAGGTCAGTGGAATTACCTCTTTCTTGTTTTGGAGATCCATTGGACCACATTGGAAAGCCCAAGCTGATAAAACTAAGAAATAAGTTTACGTTCAATTCATTTATTACTTTAATATTTACAGAATCTCATTTCCGGACCGACAATGACATTTCAGGGCATCCTTTTAGTGGTGTCAACTGTTGCTGCTCTTGGTTTTGCAATCTACCAATATTATCAGTCGCAAAATACGCCTGAAAGTTACAGCAATGGAAATCAGAACAGATCGATACGGACGGCACATGTTAGAAGGTAAATAAACGTTTTTACAATATCATTTATGGCTCACATTTATTTCCCTTCTAGAGGTATGATAAATGGATTGATTGAAGATTGTGCAATTTGTATGAGTCCCATGGTTACTGGAATAAAAGTGCTGAACTGCCAACATTACTTTCATGAAAGGTGTATTGCTAAGTGGTTGCAACAACAAAAGACTTGCCCCATTTGTCGCAAGAATGTAATTTTAAGCCAACAGTAACCCATTGTTGTAAACAACACTATTTAAACTTGTTTGCAGTGCTTTGTGCCTTGGGAACACTGTTGTGATCCTTTGTGCCTTTGGAACACTGTTGTGATCTTATGACAATACTTTTTATTTAATAAATTGAATTTTGTACAGTTACATTTATTGACCACCTGAACAATTTTATAGAACATGTTGCAAAGCAGGGTCAAATCTGAAAGCGTCCGTACGAATCATACGAAAGGAAACAGTAAGTCGCGTGGAAAATAATTTAGGGACTAGTGAAATTGTTTACATATTTGTTTATTTATATCAGTTTTAGGTTATGTTTACCATTCTTAAGTTTTGACAAGTGTCACCTAAATTCCAATTGCTGCAAGAGTAATGCGAATAGCAAATCACACAAAAAGCAAAATCAAAAACTGAAAGTTATCCGTTGCATTGTTACTGTAAAAAGTAAAAAGTTATATAATATAACCTCACTTTTTTTGCAGGTATTGTTATGGATTGTAAAATGAAATTTTTGTAATAATCGGTTCATAGGTGCCCCACGATGGTTTTCCAAGGCTTCTCGTTCTTCGCAATGGCTCTGGTCAGCGTCGGTGTCATCGCTTATCATTTTTACAAAAACCGCGACTCTTACTTCCTCGACTTTGACAACATGTACACTTACGACCATACCGAAGCGCCGAGAAGTCTCATAAGCATCGAGGACGATGGGTATTGACTTACCGCTCCGATTCTATTGTTAGCTCTCTATTTTAAGTACAAGACAACGGAAGCTTGCAAGCAGCGACACTTGCTCGATTTGTATGGAAATGGTGCAAAGGTCTGCAGTGTCTTTGCCACGCGAAGTTTCCAATTCCGCCGTGTCCTTGCCCTGCAATCATATTTTCCATACGAGGTGTGTGACGGCGTGGTTGGATATGAATAAGACCTGTCCCAATTGTCGGGCTCCCGCCGCAAGACTGTAATCTACAACATTGAGACCTGACGTGGTTTTCTCACATGTTTAAATGACTAAATTACCTGTACCTGTTTTGACTAGAAGCGCACGAATGTAGATCAGCGATTATAGGGTGTTTGTTTTTATGTGTGCATTAATTTTTTGTCTGCAATCAAACACAGATTGGTTTGTGTAGATTGTTCTTACTAATAAATATAAATTATTTTGTTGATTAATTATTGTAGTCGGTAGGAGATTTATTCAAATTTCTCAATAAATTTTTGTTTAAATTTAAAATTGTGTTTATAGGAAACTTGGGTGCAATCTAGCGACTCGTTCTTCTCAGTTCTTAGCTGGTAATGATTTAAATCCAAATCAGATAAAATTGTGAATAATTGAGGAGGGTCTTTTCAAAAGTTCCTATCTCCACTCGCAACATTTTTCAAGAAAACAAAAAAAAAACTCCAAACAAAGTTTGAAGATGATATACTATTGGTTTCATAACGTGCGTACAAATAAAAAAATTATTCGGAATAGACCATGAAATCACTTTGGAATTCGTTTAAGTGTATCAAAATTTTAATGTTAAGTTGGAGAAATTTGAAATTAAGTTTTCTGTTAATAACAGTTACGATGCATAAAACGCATTAATGTCTTTTTTAACAGATTTCATCTCCGGTCATCGGTTTAGGCGTATTTTGAGTATTTTTGAGCAACTTTTGGTTGACAGGTCCTGTCAAATGTCATGATATGTCAATGTCAAACGTCTACACTGAAGAAATAAAGCAAAAGCTCTGAATCCTTTTTTATTTATACATATGCAAGTTATAAGTTAACATAAATCCAATAAACCTTACAGCATTATGTTTTTGAGCAACTTTAATAAAATTTATTTCAATTGTTATCTTAGAAATAAAAACTTTGACAGACTTTCAGAAATAATAAGCTGTATTGATCTCATCTTAGAATACTCCTTTTGTCCTGTATTACTTTTTGATAATTATTATAATAAAAAATTAATTGATAATAATTTTATTTTACAACCCCTGCCTTGCTTCTATTAAGTTTTTTATTTAGACCCTCTTCATTTCCTGCATAACTCCTAAATTATTAAATTTAATTTAATTTATTGTTAGAAGACAAGACTGATTGTGAAAATTTTAGTAGAGCATTACTAGATACTAGAAATAAGCTATTTAAAAAAGTTAGTGGTTTAATTTTTAGATTACACGAACAATAATTCGCTGGAAACAGCTGATTTGGAACGGAAGGCACTTTTTGTTGCAATTTTTTATAGAAATTAAGCCATAAAATATTAATATTAAAGAAAAACATATAGAATATTTTTTAGAATCAGTTGACATCAAAAATAAATTATCTCAAAAATAAGAATTAAGTTCTTTTGCACAGACGCTCTTCAATTAGAATGAAATTGAATAATTTTTGTTCTTTTTTAGTTTGATTATGTTCTCACCAAACGAGTGATTCGAAGATCTTAATTTTTTGATTACAGTTTTTCATTTTACGCCTACTTTGAAAATTTTTTACCAAGACTTTTATCTACTTACAAAAATATGTATGCAACATTTACGAAAAATTACATACTTCTCGTAAAATTATGAAATTCGTAAGCTCTGCAAAGTGTAGGTTTTACTTATTCGTTTCAAACCTGAACTTGTGTTAGTCATTGTGTAGATTTTTTTGTAATATAAAGTATCCTCAACCTGAATATGTTAATTATTACGCAAGACGTGGTCAGTGGAAGCAACTGGATATTTGTGCCTAATCTAATTAATCTTAACGCAGAAAGAACTTTAAACTTCAATGGACTAACACAAACAGAGGAAACAATGCTTTTTCAAAGTTGATAAACTGTATTTAATTGGAATCTAGTTTATGTCTCGCGATCTCAAACGATAACTAGTATGCTGAAGTGTTTGTATCTTGCCAGACAACTTCAAAATTCAAAAGCCAAGTTCGTACTGCCAACTGCCAATCAAATCTTTAAAGGTTTGAGGCATTCTCTCATGACTGACACATATAAAGAGTTTTTGTTATATTTATAACATTTCCTCTTTTCTTCTTTACGCATAGCAAGAATGTAGACAGAACCCGATCGAATGGCATTTCCGATCGATGTATTTGAAATGAATCTTCGACGACTTCAGTCTTGTTTTAAGAATACTGGTCTTATCGGGTTGTGCATCTTTTTATTCTTCAACTCATTTAAGTGTCTTTATCTTTGATTGTTCCTACTTTATCAAATCAATTCTAATGGTATATACTTGTGTCAATGCTATCTCTTATATCACTTACGGTTTGCATATTTTCTTTTCACTCAGATACTGCTGATCTTGTAAGACTTTTATCAAAGACAGATTAATAATAAAATAAAAAATCTAATAATAGATATCATGAGCTGCAAATTAATTTACCAAACTCGTCGCTATTTTGGCTATTATCTGTGATGTTATCAACTGAAAATAAATGATTTGTTAAAACTATATTGGCGAATTTTATTTTTCTTTCTTTCAGTTGTGTCAGTGTCTGTTAGTGTAACATTGCTATTAAAAGAGTTGTTTTGTGAGCTTTTGTAAAAGTCGCCGATGATTGCGCAGCACGAAAGCCGTCATAGAATAGTAAAATAAGCAGAAATAATGCTTTCTCTACTTAAAAATCTAAAACTGCTTGATCTACAAAGGCATAAACATAATAAAATCTGTAATAATATCTGCGAGGATACTGAAAATTTATCCAAAAGATATTCCGCAATAGATACTTTCAAAACAACTCAAATAAAATTTTCCAAACGTTTCATCTGCATGTTTGGAAGACATCTTCAACTGATCGTCCGAACAGCTTTAACAACTGAATTTGTTTTTCAAAGACCAGTTGCAGGAACATTTCGATGTTGTGTATCAGAATAACTTTTTGTACTATTCGTCAAATTGTCATCAAAATATAAATAATCTCAGTCACAAGGACGTCACAAAGACGTATGTACCTAACTGCGTCTAAAAAGTGAAACTGCCTTTTCATGAAAGCCATTACCGGTAACTTCGAACTTAATTTACGAGTACAAGTTATATACAAGAAAACTCGAAAGAAAATCACATCAATTTCTCCTTCTACGAGTAGACCTACTTGAATTTTGAATTTTGATTCGTAAAGAACAACACGATTACAATTAATACAATCATTACAAATTAACGAAGAATAACAGCATTAAGGAATTATAATTATAAAACCCTCAGACTTCTAGGAAATAATTTTTCAAATGATTAGGTGGCCACAATTTAAAAATGAGATAAATTAAAAAGACTAGGCCACGGAATCTAGCTTTTGTTTTATTTTACAGTGTAGACCTTTTGCATATTATGACATTTGACAGCAACTGTCAATCAAAAGCTCAAGCTCAAAAGAAGTTTAAACTGACAACCGCGGTTTTTGTGCCGGTTTTGTGTTTTTGTAAAAAAACGTTTCTAAATTACGTTGAATTAACGTTAAAAAAACGTTGAATTATTGGTTTTAAATAACGTTAAATCGCGGGACATTAAAACGTTAAATAAACGTCAATAAAACGCTGAAGTAACGTTTATAATTTTAGTTAAAAAAACGTTTCTAATTTACGTTGAATAAACGTTAAAAAAACGTTGAATAGTTGGTTTCTAATAACGTCAATTCGCGGGACATTAAAACGTTAAATAAACGTCAATAAAACGTTGAAGTAACGTTTATAATTTCAGTTAAAAAAACGTTTCTAATTTACGTTGAATAAACGTTAAAAAAACGTTAAATCGGAAACGTTTTAAAATCAACTGAAAATAAACGTTTAAAATTCAACGTAAAACCGTTTTTCAACCGCCTAAACGTTTTTTAAACGTTTCCTCAACGTTTAAAAAACGTTAAATGCATTTTGTGTGTTTACTGGGCGGAGATGGAATTAGTTAAAAAATACATAAATGTGTCGTGTCCGAAACGGTTGTCAGCAAAAAACTCAATTTCAAATTGTTCCATCTCAAGGTCAAGCATTTCCTACCCTCTAACGAAAGTGATTTCATCGCCTACTCTGAATCCTTTTTTATTTGAACGCAAATTGTAGTAAATTTATGAATTTTTAATACAAGTACAAAACACAAATTCCGGACAATTCCAGATAAAAAGATGCAGTGGCAGACTTTTCTTTTTGCCGTGTTCATTTTTTATTCTTGCATGTCCTTGCTTATATAACATTGATTTTTAATTGCTCCACGTAATATATAACAGTTTAGAAAACGTGTCTTTTAGTTAAATATTAATGATGTTTACTTTCTGCATAAGAAATGTGACGTTGATGTTGAGATTAATATTAAAAAGAAGCTGTCAGCTGAGGGTCATCGTGAATACTATCCCAGTGTAGTATCCCTCGAACTGTGCCGATCTAAAGATGCTGAAATATCTGCCGATTGTGTTGCTTCTTCTGATATCATTCACACTAACAGTAACGTACTAGACACTAAACGCAAAAACCGCAATTGTTATTAACACTAATTTCAGTTTTTCTTTTGCGATTCGTCTTAAGCATGTAACTTACTTCATTCCATTCATAAGCGACTCTGGCACGTTTCCTCCTGAAAGCTGCATTTTCGGACTGATGTTGAATTTTGCAACTATCATCAGTAACACAACAATAATCAATTTGGTAGTTGACAATTCAGTGTTTTTAGTCGGGGCCATAATTTATGTACGCCACTTACAAATCAACGAGATCCTCAACAAAAACTATTTTCGTTCATATAACCACTTTGCAAATCAAATAAGTTTCGGTGTTGGTTTGGGCATTTGTGTGGGATGTTCTCTTGTGGGGAATTTCCAAGAAACCGTTTTGATGCCGGTACACTTCACCGGTGCGCTTCTGATGTTCGTCGGAGGGGCCGTTTATCAGGGTCTTCAAGTGATATAAAACTTATAGACGAAATTTTAATCGTAATAATTTTTACACATTTCAGACTTTTATTTCTTTTAAAACGAATCGGGTGTTTGGCAATTCGTGGCTGAACATGACACGTTTGATTCTGTCGGTTATTTCAGCGACTTCAGCCGTTTGCTTCGTTGTCTGTGGAACGATAGCTGGCTACTTTTTCAGAGGCGCGGATGTTACAAAATGGAAAACAGAAGATGGAGGATTTGAAATTCATATAGTCAGTTCGATCAGTGAATGGATTTGTGCAGGTTCCACAATTACCTTCATTCTCTGCTTCTTTTGGGACTTCAAGAGAATTACCATAAAGGAACCTGAAATATTCATTCAGGATAATATGACCGTCGTTATTACCGCTAATTTACACGACTAGTATTAAGTTATTCTGATTACTAGTATTTTATCTCAATTTTGATAATAATTTTCACATTCAGGTGTGAGCTGTTATTAAACAACGACAGTGATAAGACTGAGCCAGTCTTGGAGGTTCGTAAGACAATAGAATTTAGGTGGTGGTATGAAAAAGTGTCAGTGTGTTAAATAGTGACATGTAGATAATAACCGATGAATTTGTTCAAGATTCAAAATTAAATGTTCTTGAAAACTTAGTGAGGCCGTAATGTTCTAGTTCTAATATGTAAATTGTTGTTCATTTTTATTTAATAAATTAGTGCGTACAGCGGTATTAAAGTCAATACATTAATGGAATTGTCGGTATGATAGTTATGAGAATCAATATGAAAATCATCATAGCCAATCATTAGTGTCACTACTTGTTCAACATAAAAGAATATTGTACAAGAATTGATTGTACAGTTGTCCAAGAGCAGCACGCTTAAACGCCTCTTTTCAAATGTCCTGCAAATACGTCCACATCTTACCCGTGGTATGTGCCTCATGGTTCTTTTTAACATTCATCATTACGTAAGTTTTTACCAACAAACTACAACCACTACTAATGGGACTCTCCCCAGATACATAATATCAGTTTTAAAAAAAGATGTCACGGCCGTATTCCCTTACATCAGTGACACTGGGACCTGGTCTCCTGAAAGTTGCATTTTTGGATTCATGCTAAACATCGGTGCTTTAATGCGTAAGTTATTGTAGATTTGCAATTGCAGCGATCAATATTTCTCCAGTCGTTCAAGTTTGAGCACAATTCAAGGCTTTCGAGGCGCTTGAAAAATGCATTTTACGACTAATTTTGCAGTGTTTGCTTTAGTAATTCATACGTCGCCATCAGTTAATAATTGCAATTGTTAATTGGGTAGATAGTGTGTAGTTTGATACGGTAACAAGATTGCACTAGTTGAAATTAGTTTGTGCTAGAATGGCATATTGACATATCAAATTGCAAGGAAGCCTTAGTGGGAGTCTTGCTGTGTGCGGAACTAAATTAGTAATCAATAGTAAGTTGTCCCTGTAATCAAAATACAACATGGTTGATATTGAATTTGGTGGTATTAATCAAAAATTATGCAGAGTAATACCAGAAACTCTAATTCTCTTGATTGTGTAATATAACTTCTTGGGCTACTGACGACTTTGCTTACAAATTACATAATTGCAACAAATTATGCATGAGCACAATAATTTGGAAACGATTTTATATAAGTAGATATTGTGAAGATAATGGCAGTAAATAACTTTAAAATTCACAGACCCGGTCTTAAATAAATATGTATTTAAATAAAAAATTGAAAAATATCCAATAGTATTTAAGTCGACATTTTTAAGATACCTTTATTAGTTCTGGTCAGACTAATTAACGACGAGCCAATGTTGCTTTAGTATGACTATACAAAAATATTTTAATTTCTAAACGATATTCACGAAAGTCGAAATGTTTCAATTGTTAAATTTTTTATTAATTATTGAAAATTGCAAGTAAATGGTGATGCTCATGAAGTAGATTGCTGTAGGAATGGACAAAAATTTATTAATAAATATTATTAAGCGCTTCATTCTCTGCGCCGCTAAATTAATCCACATTATTATTTTTTTTGGTTTCTAAGTAAGTTGATATTAGATGTTTTTCGTTGCAAAAGTTTTCAAACTTACAATATGATAAATACTTTTTTGGCTATTTTTAATGGTGGGGTGCGAATTTTAAAAAATCCTGATTTTCGAAAAAAGTGGCTTTCTTTGTACGTTATCTCTTATTTTCCATGTAATCGATCAAAGTAAATTGAATAGAATTTTATAATTTTAATCACTTTAATATAATAATGTTTAATGGTTATATTAAAATAAGTAATCAAACATTTTTGGAAACATTAGTGAATGTGTTTAATTTTAATAGAACTATAAAATAAGAAAATAAAATACAATAAAATAAAATAAAATTATCGTGTATTTTTTGATCTTAGAATTTCTCAGAAGAACTGACACAAATAGACCAAGCAGTTCTTTATTAAGCACCTACTTTTTCTTTCAATTGTAAATATTGGTTACCGAAAGATTAATTGAACCCCAGAAATAAAAAATTAAAATATACTATAGTTAATGGCCACTAAAGTCCGTTCTGATAATTCTGATAAATTTAAAAATACCAAACATATTAATCGAAAACTAGAAAAATTGAACGATCTCTAAAAATCAATGTTAATAATTTAACTAACAACTGTATATGAGTTTTCTAAAAAATAAATATATAGTAACCTTAAATTATTATTGGTTTCAAAAAATATTTGTAAACAACAAATAAAAAATGATGAGTGATATGGTCTACCTTTTTATTTTCGTGCATATTTTGTTTTACATAATAACAAAATGTTAATTTTTAGTTTTTTAGAAGGGATGTAATGATGTATAGTTTTGTTTACAAAATATGGTAGTAACTGTTTTTAATACTCATTCAAATTAATTTGAGCACAAATTCTCTTGACTTTAGTGCATTTGAGTTGGTTCCCTAATCTATTAATTCTGACGAAGAATTTTTGTAGTATGTATTAATTTTGTGTATTTTTATGGATGGGGCGTGTTATATATTATTACTAGCAAACAAGCTACCAAAACTTTTATTAAATACTGAGTCAGAACAATATGGGGCTAAAATTGTAGGACTCCAATATTTATTTTGGTGACAAATTACACATATTTATGGAACATTGGTTCTCGCTTAAATTCTAGCCATTTTAATTTAGGGCGTGAATGTAATGTTAATGACAAAGGTGAAAACAAAATCGATAATTTGACAAAATGTTAATTTTTTTAAAATTTGGCTTTACTATTTACTTTTAAATTAAATTTTTGTGATATACAATGTTAAACCTCGAAATAGGAAAATTTCCAAAGCCGCGTTATCAGAAATATGCGTAATTTTGCGTGGCAACAACTCTTCGTATGTTGTATGTATACCAATTTTGTTGAACAATTTTATTAATATTTTAAACACAAAGAAGGCTTTGAAAACCCGGAAATCTCTCAATTTATCAACACAGGAAAACCAGAAATTGAGGGAACAAAACAAAAACAAATTCCCTCAACTCCTCAATAAGCAGAAATATGATATTGATTCTCTAAAAGTCGAAGGATTATAGAAAAATGGTTTATAAGTTTCTTGCTATTTATTTAATTTTTTTTAAATTAATTTTCATTAATTTCTTAAACAAAAACTGTAAGCGCAGTATGTAATTATAACGGACGTACAAATAAAAACAGATTCAGAGTAGGCCGTTGAATCTAGCTTTGTTTTATTGTTTACAGTGTAGACATTCGACATTGATCACAGATATTGACACCAAGACATTTGAGAACAACTGCCAAACTAAAAGTTGCTCAAAGATGTTTAAACGGAAGCCTGGATATGGATTTTGTTAAAAAGAATATGGATGTAATTTATACCAGTAATATCTTGAAATAAAAAGAGATTAATAATGCATTTTATTTATCGAGCCTGAAACGGTTGTCAACAATAACCTAATTGCAAATTTCCTTGTTTCAAGCTCAAACCATTTTTACACTGTACCGAATTCCATGACCAACTCTGAACTCTTTTTTATTTGTACGCCCGTCATTCTGAACACTGAAATCGTAAGCTTGGGAAAATGTGTTTAAAATTCAAAGTAATCATTGTAGTTATGAATATCGTTTTGATATTTTTTATTTGATTTTAAAAAGTGATGGGTTTTCCCACACATTTGTGAAATTTCATGTAAATAAGTTTCTGCAATAAGCATACATTTTAGGCACAAAGGACAGGTTTTTATAACTAGGAATGTCGTCAAGTCATCAATGCAAAGAAACATAATATTGATTTTCTGACGTCGATGAAGATAGATTTACTTATTTGTCATTTTATTAATTCACGAGAGAATATACTGGCAACATTTTTTATGCTTTAGGGAACTATCTGGTTTTAATTGTTTCAGAGGCGGTGATCATATACATTCGCTATCGCCAAGTGAAATATTTGTTGGACAAAGAAACGACCCTTCCGCAATCGGCAAAAAGGGACAACAGGATATCTTATGTGCTCGGAGTTTTAGCCGGTCTTGGCGTATGCATCGTTGGAAATTTTCAGGAGACTAACGCTTTTATAGTGCACGTTTTTGGTGCATTCTTAGCTTTCGGTTTCGGTTCAATTTACCAATCCCTTCAAGTAAGCTCATTATTTAATCTTACTGGTGTCATGTACTTAAAATTCGTGCATTCACAGACCCGCCTCTCGTTCCAAATCTCTCCGTTCAGCGGCCGCAGAGACGTTAACATCGCAAGAATTGTTCTAACAGCAATCAGTAGCGTTTCGTCTCTTCTCACATGCGGCTTCTTCGGAGTATCATATTTGCAGTTTACCGGTAAGTGCACGGGCAAGGTTAAAGAACTTGAAAACGGATATTTGCAGGCGACGACTTTACCAAATGGACCAAAAACGATGGAGGATATGTAAATCATTTAGTCGGCGTCGCCGGGGAATGGATCTTAGTGACTGCCACGATGACTTTCGTACTTTCTTTCGCTGTGGAATTCCGCGAGATCTCTGTATCCGAACCTCTGCTTGGCGAAAAACAAGACTTAAGCAATAAATAATTTATTTGTCGTTGAGCACAAACGTTATTTCTTTCAACTCCACCTTCTTCAACTCGACGCTAAACGTGATTATGAAAACAATCAAAAATATCGACATTATCCATTCGGAAAATGTTGCTGCCAAGTGAAGCGAATAGTATTTCTCATTATCCCCCCACTTGAACTGATCATCACCTACAAATAATTCTTTTATAAAAAACAAAACAACATTTTGAACATTGTTACTTTACCTTCAAAATCCCTAAAAGAAATCATGCCAAGAACTGTTGTAACAATGTAAAATGGTATGATCATGCAGCTTACAAAAATTCTCAACCATTTCAACAAACTACTAGCGTAAGTGAGCCACGTAAGGTAGGCCTGTAATTATATTTTTTAATTTTTTCCATTCATACTGAGCTTATAACTTACCTGGATTATGCAGTATACCGCTCCGATTGCGAATGCCAGAAACGCCCCAACGAAATGAACATTAATCTCGGACGTCTCCTGGAAATTCGCCACCAAACTCACCCCCAAACAGCACAGGATTCCAAAAAAATTCGACCAATTGTTCCACAATTTATACCGCTGTATGGTCCCTCTGTGTTCGATTAAAAGCACAGTTCTGTGCCTAATATACACGGTAATTAACACTGAAATAACTGTTTAAGAAACTGAAACCGTAGGTGGGTTTATTACAGAAGAAGGCCCCGAAGTTGAGCATCAATCCAAAGATGCAGCTTTCGGGAGGTGTGGTTCCGGTGTCGCTGATGTAAGGGAATAGTGGAAAGACATGATCGTCGAAAACAGCCACTAAATAACTGGAAGAAGAGTTAAGAGGGGTTTGGTACATACAGAACATAACTTACGACGTTAGAAACGTGCAGAGCATCCAAATCGCTGTTAAAATGGGCCAGTGATGGAGGCGAAATTTTACAGCCATGATCTACATTGTCATGTTGGAAATGTGTGGTTGTGAGTTATAACAACGTATCTGTGTTATCATCTTTATCTCGTTGATAATGTTGTAATTATAATCTGGCATTTGCTTATTCTGTTTAAGGTCTGTAATATCAATCAAATCGCGATGTTTGATACAACCATAATTTGATGATAGTAGTAACTGTTTATGGCAAGGTATATTGTTTTTGTTTACTTACAAAGTGCAGCTCTTTTGCTTTTTTCGATTTCGCACATTGTGTTCTGACAACTTAATCTAAAATGTTCAAATGCAGTTCAAAAATGAGATAAACTAAGCGAAGTTCTGATGAAGCAGCATGATGATCCTGAAATGATCTAAGATGAGCTTTAAATTCAGATTTGGCACCCTTTGTAAATTAACATTTGCTCCATTGTAGTAATTATACTTGTAACCCTTTTTTATTAATTTGGAATTTTATCGTCGGAAAGGCTGGATTGAGGGAGTTTAAGAAGCAATGGAAAGAAGATCCCAGAAGAAGGTGACTGGACCGATAAAAAACAATGGCGCTTAAGATGCGATAAACGGTTTTGAAAATAAAATATGTACTGTAATAAACTAGCAAATATATTATATAAGTACATATAATTTTATCGTCTTCATATTATCACCTTCCTCTGATTGAGTCACCAGGCCTGTTGGGAAAAAGTCTAAATCCAAAAAATTAAGATTTTAACAATTTGAATTAGCAAAGCCGCACTAATTTGTTGATATGGAGTGAGAACAAAATTTTTAATCTAAGAAATTCTGCAATTGTGGGCTTCTAATTAACTAATTAAAATCACACAAATCCACATTAGAAAGCACCAGCACTTGCTTTAGTATTCCGAAAAATTCTTTTATAGCAGTTTTTCCCGCGATGCGACTGTTTTGTTTGTTGTGTAAGTCATAATTTCCGTAAGTAAATAATAATTTTGTGCGTTATTGTTCATGCATATTTTAATAAAATACAAACAATTTCTTGCTGAGAAGATGTGAAAACGTTGGAGGATATTTGCATATTACAAACAAACATTAATTTATATTCAACAGTTCTCGAGAAATTACGAGTACTACGAGGTAAGCGATAGTAAAAATAACGAATCATTGCAGAAATCCGAAGATAAGAAAAATAAAAGTTGGGTTTCCGAGATATTAAGTCTTAATGATAATGATATGTCACAAATAAATACTATTTGAACAATAGACAGACACTTTCACGTAAGTTGATAAAAACGTACGAGTAATAGACGAGTTGTTTATATAATAGTAAAATTCTTAATTGTTTAATGTAAAGTGAATAATAAAACTGAAATTGAAATGTGCAAAATCAATATTCCAATAATGTTAAAGAAGGAAATCAATTTTAAAATAATAACTCAGTCATGCTGTTTAAATCGGTTTTAATTCATATCAAAATAATAAAAGGTTTTCAAAATATAGAGCGTAGAAATAAGGCGAGGCTCAAGAGTCTAAATAGTCTACACTGTAAAAAATTAAACAAAAGCTAGATTTCAAACTGCCAAATCATAATGTTTGAAACTGTTAAATGAAATATTACTCAAACCACTTATTCCAATAATATTAAACAAGGAAATCAATTTTAAAATATTGAATCTGTCCTTCTTTTTAAATTGGTGTTTAATTAATATAAAAATAATATAAAATTATACCAAAATATAGAGCGTCAAATAAATACAAGGAGACTTAGATGGCCTAACACAAAACACAAGGGTCTTTGCAGCTTTATTTTATTTTTGTACTCACATTAATTTGGATCGAGTAAAGAGAAATACGACTGACTTTATGAACGCTTTTTGACTACATATACGACTTGCATCAGCACTACTGCAGAGTCAAAACAAAAATTAAAGCAAGCAATAAAAATTCTGGAAAAGTTGTAGCTTACATTTTTTGGGATTCTTAAAAAATGTTGCAATTTACTACTTTCGAAAAAGGGCAAACAATAACTTTTGGATCCATTTGGATAAAGCAGTTTAGAAAAATGAATAAAGTTTATTGGGGAAAACACATCTGGATAATGCCCATCCTCATGCAAGTGTTGCGTCCATAGCAAAACTCGCTGAATTTAAGTGCGACTTATAGCTTATTATTAAGATTTGATTCCTACAGATTTCCATTTGTTCGCAAAACTAAAAAAAAATTATATGAGTATATTATTGTCTCTTTCTGTTTCATTACTAAGCTAATAAAAGTATTCTTTTGCGTCATTTCCGGATGCCTTCTTATTGCTCTGTCTGAAGATAGTAAATGCAATAGTATTTTTCCGTTTGTGGAATTTTTCTTTATGTGGAATTTTTCTTTATTGTAAATAATGTATTAAGTAAAATAGACAGTTCGGTTTTAAATTACATGTTTGCCTTACCAGCAGCTTATCTATTTCTTAGGCTATTGATTTTTTAAATTGATCTCTAGGTTTTTAGTGTCTGAAGAATTATTTCTTGAATGTTCCTTCGGCGGTCGCATGCATATTCTTTATACATTTGTTTTCTGCAGTGGTCCGAATCTTCAGAATGTCCGCAATTTTTTTTAATTTTTTATTTGTCATGTATTTTTGATAAAACCATATCATCTTCATTTAAACAATAAAAGATATTTTTATTAATTTTTTTTGACAAATTTAGTCTTACTACAAATACCAATGAAATTACTAAAAATGGCACAATTCTGAGCTCAAATGGTTGACAGAAAATGGCAACATTTTGACCAAAAATAGTAAAATTTTGACACTGAAATATCTTCATCGATAATTTATAATAGTACCAGTAAGCGAAACTGTGGCAACAACTGTCAAAACCTTTGGGAAATGGAAAATAATATTGACCGCGAGGATAATTCAAGCGATGCTAAGTCGATGGAGATGCATAAAAGAAATACTATACATTCTTTCCTGGATTTCCTGCGGACATTTGCCAGTTTCGCATACCGGTACATACTATTATTAATTATTAATAAAAAATTTTCAAAGTGCAATTTTTTTAAATATAATAAAAAATAGCTGTTATTGTTTAAATAAAAATGAAATGGTTTATAGGGGTTTGATAACAAGCAGAGCATTTTATAACATATTATATACATTTTACCGAGAAAACAAAAATAAAAAAGTTCTCTTTGTAATTTCATAGGTGAACATACTGTATGTGTATTCATCCACATCATGTCTTCGTCTAATTACACTCCACAATTTCCATTTTTCATTAGAATTAAGTTTGCAAAGCTTGTTTTATAATACATTCTGCAAATCATTGTTTATAAGATTAGAACCAGTTTTAAGGTTGAGTATCTCAGAAGTGAATCATCAAGCGAGCAGGATTATGTAGCTTCAACTCAACAAGGAATCGCAACTCGGCATTCGCTTCTAAGTTGCAAAGGAAGATCAGGCACGAAATACTTATAATATTGAAAAATAACCCGGGGGCAAAAGAAACTAGGAAATACAATTTTTCCAAAGTGCATGAAAATCGCATTGTCACAATTAGCGCACTTGTAATGTTTATTAAATTACATAATATAACGATGCGTCATAGTCGGATCCATAATATCTTTGGTGCTTGGGCGACGGCCTTCATGGTGTTTGTTTATGTCTCCAATTACTCTGGTTTTTCCTTTTTACTTAGCTTCTTGAGAACAACAAACCCAACCTTGACAGTTCAATGTCGTTGATACAAGTTTCTGTATTTTTCCCAATAAATAGCCATCGTCCACAGAAAAGATTCAGTGGTGTTGTGGAGTGGTCAGAGCACGGTTAGTAGTAAACCATTTGCTCGCGTTATTCCTTGGGTGCATCTCAATTTAATATCCAATTTACCGAGATTAACTTCCACTAATGGAAGTTGAGGAGAGTTGGATGGCGTCATAACGAACGGCCATTTAGATGAGATTAATAGTAGTTAGTCGAGCAAAGAAAAAATTCTTGAGGAGCGTTATCACCACACGCTTCGCCGCCTCCATTTTGCTATCGTCGCTCCCCATATGCTTCCCCTATAAACAGAAAATCGATAGTTATTTGAGAGACCACTCAACCCCCCCAATTTCCTTCAGGATTTTACGATTATGATTGAGCTGGCGACGTCCAATATTTGCCTCGACTACTTTTCACTCCCCAATTTAAAGGAATTACGAACTTTTAAACGGCTCCCACTTCTCCAAGCGGACTTTACTTTGTTTCCGTTTTCAGATGTCCGTTTTTTTGGTTCTTGCAATGGCCGGCGCGGCGTCAGCTTTGAAGCTAAGCTCCCCATGTCCCGAGCTCTTCCATTACGATTCTGCAGATGAACCGAATCAATGGACTGGAACTCTAACTTTGCTGTCAGATGCCGAACTTTATGGAGTCTGGCTGCGACTTATCTTTGATGAAAAGTTAACAGAGCTTCACGTCGGTGTAAGTTTGCACAGTCGGGAACTTGGGGCTTAAGAGCTTTGCATTAATCGCTTTCACTGCTGACAGCGACACCTCCACCTTACAACCGCGATGCTTAATGTTTAATATCCTGTTCCAGGATAATTTCGGCGAAGTCGCAACCTCGGATAACCAACAATTCTTGATTAAAAATAACGACTTCCAGCTGAAGGCTGACACTCCAGTCGGTGTTAAAATCACAGCCAAATATAATGGGAGCGCGATCCCGACGCTGACAAGTTTTCGCTTGAATGCCAAAACGGTTTGTTCGTCTCAAGAAAGGTTGGTGTTGTCTTCGGATTTGCTAGTTTTGGTCATGGAATCATTCTTTGACCAAATTAAATTTCAGCGAGCATCGTTCGCATTTCCCTGGCGATTTAAACGCGCGTGATTTTTTGACGTCGGTGGCAATCCCACAAACTTTCCCCACGTTTGAAGTCGAGGGTTGCGGAATAGCCCCCTTGGGGCAAGGTGCACAATATCCGTGGCAAGGATCAATTCGCACTCGACTAAATGACTCGGACAACTACGTCTGCGAGGCCACTTTGATATCATCAAACCAGGTCCTAACTCCCGCACATTGTGTCACTTATCTCCACTCTCAAATCTCCCTCCCGCCGAACCAACTGAAGATTTATCTCGGAAGCAAGCAAGTTCAAGAATTCGGAGCGGCTGAAATCTATTTGAACCCCGGTTATCGCGCCAGAGGCTTATTAAATGATTTGGCCGTTATTCAGCTGGATAAGCCTGCGATAATCAACGATTACGTGAGACCGATTTGCCTGAGGCAGACTACAGACAAGAGGCAGGGATCTCTGGTGGGTTACGAGATCAGCGGAGGGAAAATGAAGGAGTTTGGAGAGGCTAAAGTTGAAATTATCGGTGACGAGGAGTGTTTGAAGCAAAGCGCGGAGTTAAAGGGGTTGTTGAGTGATGGCGTCTTCTGCGGCAAATATGTCGAAGTTGGAGGTATTCCGCTTAGAAATCAAATCCGTTCGCAATTCCACAATTTCAATTTCAGACAATTCGAGCTGCGTGGGCGATTCAGGCAGCAGTTTAGTGTCATTGCGCGCCGGATCGAAGCCGATTTGGGAACTAAAAGGCATCGTCACCGTTGGTGTTTTCCTCCAGGATAAAATAGCCTGCGATCACGACAGCACGATCGTTCTCGTGGAAGTTGCCAGACACATCAAATGGATCCAGTCCGTTCTTTCCTAATTATTTATAGCGTGCTGTCAACGTTTTGTGACATTTCAATAAAGATCCTGCAAGAAACACGTGTTTGGGTAATCGATTCCTTCCGAAATTGCACCGCAACTTAGCTGAAAGCATCGAAGTTATAAATTAGTTTGAACAGCAGAGCGAACACGACAAATAAGTAATTTATTCTGGCCGGATCGCGTGCGATTAGCTGCGCCACTAATTATATTAACGTTAATTTTGTGCAGAACTACTTTTACGCCAGTGACCATCCAATTTAATTAGTCGAGAGGGTCAGTAATTATGCCAGAGACGCACATTCTCCCTCCATCTATCCAATCAATTTATCGAAATGACAATCGTATTCATTGACAAACAAGCGGGATTACTACGTATAAAACAACGCCTGGAGCTGGACTTTATTTTATTATTACAGAGTAGGTCTTTGACTTTAGCAAATCAACTTTTTATTTTTTGTCTATAAAAAACGTGATGGTTACAAATTTCTATTGGTAGAGAGAAAAAATAAATTAAAACTTGCATTAAATGTACAGCCATGGACAGTCAAGAATAACACCCGTGTTATGCAAATACCGTCTCTATGAGATATTGTCATTGAGTCGGTATTTGCATCACACCCGCCGGCTAAAGTGTTATTCTTGACTGTCCACGGTTGTACTAAGAAAAAGGATTTAGAGTAGGCCATGAGAGCTAGCTTGTGTTTTTTTTACAGTGTAGACTTTAGAAATTGACATGACATGACATTTGACAGGAACTGGAAAAAACGACTTGTGATCGACGCCTGAAATGGCGTAATATTAACCACAAATGCCGATATTAGACTCGAAATGACCTTAAATTGCAAAATTTTGAGCAAAAATGTTAACATTTTTACAATTTTTGATCAATGTTAGCATTTTGTGATTGAACTGGAGCGATTGAGTTGGTCAAAATGTTGCCATTTTCTATCAAAATTTTACCATTCTTGCTCAAAATGTTGCCATTTATGGTCATTTTGAGTCCAGTTATTGGCATTTGTAGTAAAAATGTTGCTATTTTAGGCGTCGATTTAGACGTCGTTTGGGTAAATATTTGCTTCACAGTTCAAAAATTGTTTTTGACCAACTGTTACAAAATTTTGACTAAAAATGGCAAATTATTTTCTAAAAGCCCGTATGCACAAGCAATAAACTTATTCAATGCAAAAGTTTTTTAGACACCCATAAGACCAATGTCTGACAGATTTGTTTTACGGCGAGAACTAATGTCAGCAAGTTTAAGGAAATGTAGTGTAAATTTTCTCAGACATAAAGAAATTATTATTCCAGACACGTGTCGGAATTTTTTGCGCAAGTTGAGGACCTGAATTCAAAGGCGGGAAAAAAAGTTGGTTCAAAGAGGAAGTATTTTCTTTAATTTCAATCTGGGAATCGTAACCAAAATTGTAGAGAATAAAAAAGCAACATTGCTTTGAAAAATTTAGCCGCACACTTAAAGATAAATGAAAGTGAATTATTTGGAATGTTGCACTATCTGCAAACGTAGTTTCATCAAGTAATAACAGGAATGTAAATAAAAAAGAGCGGTGATAACCTTTTTTTTTGTTTGGCCTCCTTGCTAAAAAACCCAGTGGCCCAATTACAGAAAAGGAGTTAGTCAAAATAGGTTTTTGACATTCTGAAAAGTTGTTCTGTTGTGCGGGATCTTCTATCTTTAATTCGGATAATAATGTCTCGTACACCACAAAGTAAGGATATATTTTCATGTCTACAACCTTTTCTTTTTTCAAAATTTGAAACTGTATTTACATATATTCAGAAGCATATTTAGTCTTTTGATCAGATATTTGACTACTAATTTTTAAATCAACACCCTTACTTTAAGAATAAAACGCAAATTTTTTAAAAATTTAATTGTCAAAAAATGTCAGCAGTATTTGTCCCCTTTTAATTAGTGTAAACACACAAGACATACTTTTTGACATAATACGACAAATTTCTCACACAAGTGCTTGTGAGTCACAATTTGCGAATAAAATTGCAGCAAGTGTAAACAATCATGTAAGTTTATGTCGGAAAAAATGTCGCAAGTTAGCTTGAGTACAATATTCAGGCATAAAAAGGCTATAATATAAACTGTACACTTAATTCTGAGCAAAAATGGTATAATGACTAAAAATTGCAATTTTTTCTAAAAATTGGAAAATTTTTACTAACAATTAAAATATTTGGGCACGAAATGACTATAAATGGTAAACAATTAGCAAAATTTTGAGCAAACTTTGTAAAATTATGACCAAATGGTACATTTTTCACTGAAATTGCAGTTTTTTCTAAAAATTGTAAACTTTTGTTATTGGGAACGAAATGACTTCAATTGGTGAAATTTTGACTAAAAATTGTCAAAATTTGACTAAAATTGGCATTTTTTAAATTACAATATTTAGACACAAAATGGCTATAAATTGTATAATTTTAAGTAAAAATTATCACATTTTGAGATAACAAATGCTCAAATTTTGACTAAAACGGTCAATTTTTTTAATGATACAATTTTTACCGAAATTAATTATATTTAGACTCACTGTGACTAGAAATCCTAAATTTTAAGAATAAAAAGTACAATTTTGACAAGAATGGAATAATTTTACCTAAAAATGTTAAAATTTTGAATAAAAATGGAAACAAATCAGTTAAAAAATACATTATATGTATGCTATATGTCGTCTCCGAAACGGCTGTCGACCGAAAACTTAATTTCAAATTCCCCCATGTCAATGTCAAACAGTGATACCCTCTAACAAATTCCAAATTTATTCCTCGTGGCCTATTCTGAATCGTTTTCTGTGCACCCTTTATGTTCGTTGGTGCTATGTGAGAAGTTGGCCGTATTGTGAAAATGTAAAACAAACCGAAGCAATTTAATTTCAAGGAATGTTTCGAAGTTTTGGTTTCGATGTAAGGGGATCGTTGTTGTACAGCTGGAAGTGAAAACTTTGATGGGCTCTAAACTTTCGCTGCGTTGTGAACCAAAAATTTGTTGAACACTGATAATGGAATCACGGCTGGTAATAAATTACCATGAACGATACGCGAAATTGAATCCGTCATAAAGTCATTTCAGGGTTTGCAGCGTGCTGTATACGAGGGTTGTACACAATTTTCTAGTAATGCTATTACACTTTGATTTAATCATTCCAACTTCTGTAATAAGCAGAAAGATGTATACTACGAATGTAAATGTAATAGAGAGTAATAGTCCAATAATTTAGAGCCGTAATCGGAATGAAAGGGAAGACTTTTAAGTTCCTCGAAATAGTTGTCCATAATTTAGAGCAAAGGTTTTCAAACTTATTAACACATTAGATAATTTAAAAAATAGTGGCTGGCGCTACTAAAAAAAGTATTGAATGAAAAATTTTGAACTTACAAATAAAAGATAAAATAAATGTTGTAAAAACTAATAAAATAACAAAAAGAGTAAATTTATAATAAGTAAAAAATAGTAACTAAAATAGTAGTAAAATAGTAAAAGTAGTAAAATAGTAACTAAAAAGCAAATGATTCAGAACAAACTGGTAATAAAATGTTTTTTAAATAAAATAGAGAAAGTATAAAAGATTTATCTTAAAGACATTAAAATAATATTTCAATTCTACTCTATTTCTACCAAGGCCAACCTCAACCAAAAAGCAAATTCAAAAGAAATGTGTTGAAAATTAAAAAAAACAGAACAATTAGTGCGATATTTGATATTGCATTTAACTTGCTGAGTACTCATAATTCGGATATTTTTTTACTCCATTTTTACTTTACTATCTAAGGGATAGGGGATTCATAACATGTTCAAAGGATAATGGATTTGGCACATAATGCTTCTTGATGAACAATACAATGATAATGCATAAAGCTCGTGAAATATTAATATTTCTTGCAATAGGAAATGAATGTATTATATTATTGCAGCACATCATTGCTGATGCAGTAATTGCTTATTAATTTCTATTGACTAATTTTTAACATATTAGATATATTGTACTTACTTTTAAGATGTAATTCTTTGTTTTGTGTTAATTTTGTAGCGAGGATCGCGTTGGAATCCCTGATTTATGCCATAAAAAATGTTGGTTTCGTGTTATCAATTTAATAAATAAAATTTTCGGAGCCAAATATGTTGTCACAAAACTTGACACAATAATTGAATATTTAAGTCTTGTCTGGTTTATTGGAAAAGACTCCAGTAATAATGTAACTAAAAATAAGGGGACTAAGTGACCAGATAAACTTTAAAATATTTAATGTGTCGTATAAGAGTTCTCCGACAATTCAGAGCTTCAACGAAACAATATTTTTGTTGTGAGTTAAAAAATGAATGATCCAAATAACTGTGACTCAATTTAATTGTCGATTTAACAAATTTTCAAATTTCAAATTTTACTTGAAATTTTTTTTACTTTCGTCTATTTATTATAAAATGAAACGAAAGACAAAATAATTTAAAAAACCTCAAAAAGTTCTGAAATGTTTAGAGCATAATGGAAACAATATTTTAATTTTAATGTTGTCAAATTGTTAATAGAAGATAGTTGTTTAAATGAATAAATCATCACTGAATTGTAGATTTTGTAAATTTTTACATTTACATTTACATTTAAAACTTTCCAAATGAGACTTCTGTAGAATCTTTCGTCCAATTGCGATTGATTTATTGCAAGTTTATAAGTTTGGATTTTTGTTACTATTTGTCTAGTTGCTTCTCGTAAAATTGCTTGACGTTCTCTTGAAGTTGTTGCACTGCGACTTTAGCCATTTAAGTCAAAATTTAACTGTCTTATTTTTCTCAAAGTAAGTTACCTCTCTATTGTCGATTTTATAAGCAGTGTTTTAATAATTAAATTCCTTTCAATCTACTCATGTGTAGATATTTTTAAACTACACCCTGTATGTTACAAAATGCCGTTATCGCAATTGATGGGAGCGGCACGAAATATGAGATATAATGAAATGGGCGATCGATCATTAATCTTCATTGAAAATCGACATGGATTCGGCGATGTAAAATTGTGGGCGAAAATAAAGCCAGTGTGGCGGAAATGAACACTTTGAATGTTTTCTGGTCGATTTGTGTTCATAATAGTCAATGACGGCTTGATAGGAACAGGATCAGGAAATTACTCAAATAGTTTTCATCGTTATACGTTTGAAATTTTTGTTTACACAGCTCACCACTACGTGTAAAACTTGTGATTATCAACTAACATTTTTTAACTATACTTTATTTGTGTTTCAAGGAAAACAAGCCAGCTAAAATATCTCGGCTCTAATATCTCAATGTAAAGATGCAAAAAACGCCGAAACAGGTTAATTTTTATACAAAGAGAGAGAGAGAGACGCATTTAAACGTTAAAAACAAACTTGTGGGGGTTCCCGTGTCAACGGGGCTGCTTTTATCCGAAAATTTTTAATAGGGAAAATAGGTCATCTGAGTCTTTTCACAAATATGTACTTTAAAATTGATTTTGATGTTTTATTTTCAGAAAAAATGCAATTTGTTAGTCTGTAGTATTTATTAAAAGAATAAAAAACTTGATCTTGTTAATCATGTTCTCAAAATAAGCTATATTTTATTGTAAACGACATAAACAATATTTTTATTTTATATTGAAATTTGACTCGGTTTTTTATCCTGATTGATATTTTGACTGGCTTGTTTTTATTGAAACGCACGCTATATTTTAGTCTACGGAGTCAAATCTCTGACTATAATTCAAAAAATGTTTGATAATAGGTAAATAAAGAAATAGAATAACGAATTTGTCAGAATTAGGCAACTTCGAGTTTTTAAACAATTTAAAATTGATTCGATAAAAATAGTGTTTTTATTCTATTAAAATCAGAACAGGATGATTCGTCTAAATTATTAAAATGTATCGGCGTTGTTCTAACCTTTCCCAATTTTTCTTAAGTGTATGAAATTTCGTTTCGTCTTTCTTTTAAACATTGTGTTTGTGTGTATTACTTATTTCACGTCTTTTCAATTGTTTTTTTTGACAAAAGTTTCATATTCGTAGGAATTTCATCAATGTTGATAATTCTTTAGATTTGCAGAAAACGACGAAACAAGGGATTCTAAGAAGATTATGGAATACAGTTTCTGTTTTATTTTTGTTACTGATATATGACAATTGACATTGATCAATTAAAAAGTTGCTCAAAAACGTTTAAACCGATGCCTGCAGATGGAATCTGTTTAAAAAAGCACCAAATGTATATTATGAATCGTGCCCGTTCGTCAATAGAAAACTTAATTTCAAATATCTTCTTTTAAGGACAAACTATCTCTACACTCTAACGAATTCCAAAGTTATAGCAGTGCACACTTGCACATTGGCAATATGTAAAAATAAGTTACAGACAGACTTCGTCAAGTAACACGACTCGTCACTGGCAAAACAGAAAGTGAATAAATTTAGCTATGCAATTATATTATATTTGTTGGTAGTATTTATTAAAAGAATAAAAAAACTTGATCTTGTTAATCATGTTCTCAAAATAAGCTCTATTTTATTGAAAATGACATAAAATAAATATTTTATTTTTTACTAAATGTTTACTTAGTTTTCTATCCTCATAGATATTTTGACTGGCTTGTTTTTATTGAAATACATGGAAAATTTTAGTCCACCGAGTCATCCGACTATAATTCAAAAAAATTTTTATAATAGGAATAAGATAATAAAGAAATCGAATAACGATTTTGTCAGAATTAGACAACTTCGAGGTTTTAAACAATTTCAAATTGATTCGATACAAATAGTGTTTTTATTCTATTAAAATCAGAGCAGGATGATTCGTCTAAATTATTAAAATGTATTGGCGTTGTTATAACCTTTCCCAATTTTTCTTAAGTGTATGTAATTTCGTTTTGTCTTTTTTTTAAATATTCGTCTGTGTGTTTTACTTATTTCACGTCTTTTCATTTTTTTAAGTTTCATATTCGCAGGAACGTTCGTAGGACATTGGTCAATAAAAAAGTTGCTCAAAGAACGTTAAACTAATACCTGTAGATGGAATCCGTTTAAAAAGGCACCAAATGTATATTACGAATCGTGCCCGAAATATTCGTCAGTACAAAAAAATTTAAGGCCAAAATATCTCTACACTCTAACGAATTCCAAAGTGATTTTTATTTTAAAGCTATGCACAATTGCACACTTTCAATATTTAAAAATAAGTTACAGACACATATCGTCAAGTAACACGTAGCGTCACTGGCAAAACAGAAAATGAATAAATTTAGCTATCCAATTATTTTTTTCTGTAGGTGCGCTTTATTCCGGGACTCGTAAAATTCCGAAACGGTTCTAACTATGCATAAATTATCCGGAAAGCCGGAAGCTCATCCTAGTCTATACAAGCAGGTCTTGCGGCTGCCTTTCAACTGTGCATTTGCTAATGGAGGCCACTGGGACTCCCTTTATGTTCTCACTTACTCAGACCATTAGTTTATAAAGTATCGGATTTTTCCGCTGCTTGAATTAGAACGGGAGCCTGGGACGAAATAATTAAAGCGACAATGTGGTAACGCAATTATCCCCGACTTCTTAGGCAAAAACCTGGAGCCGGGAGCAAAACAACTAAGAGGAAATTGCGTCGCAATCTTGTTTTGGGTGCAGACCAGCGTGCACTAATCAGATATTTCATGCTTTTAGCAGCGCCGGGCTCACTAATTGCATTTGAAAAATACATTTTTACTGCGAATTATTGCATAGGGACTGCGTTGCTGTGAACGTAAATTTTTCGATAAAAAATACATTCAAAGCTGAAATTTACATTCCAATTGTTCCCGGCGGCGAACTAATTTATATTTAATTACGCGCCAGCTGTGTCTTTGTATAATCCTTACAAACGTTAATTTCCTTCACAATTTGAAGGATGTTTCCTGTTTTTGAGACTCGAATTAATAGAAGCACAAATGAATCGCGCATTACACACATTAATTTAGCTGGAATGAAAGACCAGGACCTAACACCTATCAATGGGTGCTCGGAAAATTCGCATTTATGATAGGTCGAAAGCGAGCCGAAGAAGAAGTTAAAAAGTGTAGAAAAGTAAAACACATTTGATCTCGTGCTCCAGCTCTCTCCATCAAAGGATCACAGAATTATACTTTATAATTTGAGCATATTACAAGAGATGGAATTCTTAAAAAATAATCTAATTTGAATACGTTCCGCTTTTTTCTGCTGCAACAATTCAGATTAATGGTTTTGAAATTGGAGCGAGGAATTCGCCTATGAAATCACCCAACTCTTCAATCACACGCTGCTTTGTGCGTTAATTAAATAGTTGTAAAACTTTCGTTGAAATTAAATTTTTCGTGTGAAATCGGTAAAATGTGCGGCGATTTGGCTCTTATCTGTTGAGTATTTATGTAGCAAGCCTTTGCTTGTTATGTCATTTACTGTAATTAATCATTCCCAACTTTACCTGTATCTGACGCGAATTGATGACCACAAACTGATCATTATCTCGTGATTAAATTTCGACTTTAATGTCACTCAAAGTCTAGCTTCATGATTTTACATTTCAGAAGAGGTGCATCAGAAAGTCATTTAGCAAACAACAAGAAGCATACTTTGCCCTTTATTCATTATTCAGCGGATTTGAGAAATTACAAAGCGGGCTCATATTTTTGACGTTATTAGGCCCCGCTGAAAAAACACACACATAAATTAAATGCTCAAAAACGGATTTGGCCGATTTATCCGGCTTATAAATTTGCGAGTCCTGAAAACGTGCGCGTTTCAGACGAATCAATAACACAAAATGCGGCTGCACATGATTGTTTAAGCGCGCATAAATTCCGCTTGTCACCTGAAGCATATATTTTCATAAAGACCGAAATGTCAGCCAACGCGCGTCTTTGCTTTTTTCACAAATTCAGCATCGGTAAACACGGCTTACATTATTCATAAAATTCTTGCTCGGTTTAAAATTCGGCTCACGTGGGAAACAACAAACTGCATCCGAGTTAGGTATATTGAAGCAAACTAATCATTTCAGAATTTTCAACCAACTATTGAACGGGAGGGAAGTGAATGCTGAAAGATTATTATGTGGTGCCTGAAGCACTTTGAGCGGATCATTACCAAATGGGTACGGAGTCTGAAAGTCGTTCTATTCACTGAAGTATAGTTTGAGGCTTTGCCTTAAAGTCGATTTCGCTAATGAAAAATTCGAAAACAACGATCCGCGAGTACTAATAAATGCATTTATGCACGCATTTCCGGTTCAGTTCCTCGCAGCTCTATGAATTCAAATTGTTCAGAGTTAGTTTTATGCAAGCACTGCCGTTTCGCTCTTAATTGAAACTACATTGTACATATTGAAAAAGTTTAATCCGGTAACATGGAGCAAATTGAATTTTAGCCTTCAGGCGCACGCTCTTAACTAAAATTGTTTGCTTTTATCATTCTTGTTCGACGCTGACGGTAAACAGACTATAACAATTAAAACTAAATCAATTCATTGATTTTGGAAGTAATATATCAAAAGATCATTCAATTACACCTCGAATCAAATAAATCATGTCGGACGACAAATTGCCACATTTTCTATTAATAAATCATTAAGGCGTTACAACTTTATAAAGGTTCCTCCCCATTAATCATCTCTCAGAGCGAACCTACTGCTTTAATTATCTTTAGTTTATAAATCCACGATGATTAGCAAACTTCAGGTTTTGTTGCGAGCGGATCAAACGGAAATCTCTAATTGGGACTGGCTTTAATTGGGAGGACGGGTCTTATTAGGACGATCCAGCAAATTGCGTAACTCGAATTGATTATAAAAAACATTACAAAAAAATAATACCTTGAAAGCGAATATTAAACATAAAGTGCGTACAAAAAAAAATATTTAAAGTAGGCTTTGGAATTATTTTTAAATTCGTTACAGAGTAAGAAACTAGAATCTGTTTGATCTATTTGACCCTATCGACTGGACTATCGATTCGGACACGAAATATATGTAGTTACATATGTGAATGCCTTTTTTAAGCAATTCTCCAGTCGATGAAATCGACGTTTTAGCAATTTTTAAATTCTAAGTTCCTGTAAAATGGCATGAAGTGTCTACACTGTAAAAATAAAAAGAAACTATGTTTAATGGTCTACTTTGAATATTTATTTGCAAACTAGTCTTCATACTAAAACAATTTCACTTCTACATAATCTTCTTCCAGGGCTTTAATAGATATTTGAATAGTCTTGTCTGGATTCAATACACAAAAATTAATTTTCTAAATGTAAATTTTGTATCAAGATAATACCGGCAATAGTACAGAACACAAAAATGTACATTTATGCAAATGCTTTAGAGACACTGGATTGGAAGAAACAGAAAGCTTTGTGTGGGATTAAGCAGCAATAGTAATTAATAGTTACCTATGTGAATGCCTTTTTTAAACAATTTTCTTGTTGATTTAGACGTCGTTTTAGCAATTTTTTAATTCTAAGTTTCTGTAAAATGGCATAAAGTGTCTACACTGTAAAAATAGAACAAAACTATGTTTAATGGTCTACTGTGAATAATTTTTTTTGCACGCCGGTTATATTGCAAACTAGTCTTCATACAAAAACAATTTCATTTCTGCATAATCTTCTTCCAGGGCTTTCAGTGAGATATTTGAATAGTCTTGGCTGGATTCAGTACACAAAAATTCATTTTCTAAATGTAAATCTTGAATCAAGATAATACCGGCGATGGTATAGAACACAAAAATTTACATTTATGCAAATGCTTTAGATGCTCTGGATTGGAAGAAACAGAAAGCTTTGTTTCGGATTAGGCAGTAAAGGTAATTAATAGACAACGAGTCAAGGTTTTTGTATTAAAAAAAAACAAATTTATCGTTGTCCTTATTCGAACTGGTGATTGGTTAGACTGTTTAATTAACAGTAAATCATGAATTTCTTGTTGTTTAATGCTAGAAGGTAAAACGCTTAATCATATCGCCTGCAGCTGGACGAAAGAACGGACCACAAGACCCCCCGAAGGAATAGACTGCAGAATGGGTTAGGGGTTATTTATAGTGCAATTCGGGACGAGTTGCGCACCAAATTCTGCGCCCCAGAGATCCGTATTGATCATACGCACGCGGTAACATTACTATTTACTAAAATATCACCTTAGAGTTATAGTGAAATGCACGTAGCTTTCGATCCTGGACTAAGCAAACTTGGCATTATTTAGCAGGTGAAAATTGAGTTTTGCCGTACGCCGTCAATAAGTAGAGGTGATGAGCCTTTAGAAGTCATTCCGGAAGCGTTGAAGCGGATAAATCACTTTTGCCGACAATGCTAAACGGCAGGTTAATGGACGATTTGTCTAGACAATGCCTTTCTCTGGACGAGATGCTTTGTTTTCACGAAGCGAAAAGCTCGTGGATGCTAAGGGCAAATGCACGCAACGGACAGTGAAAATCATTCTTTCGTTTAAGTCAAAATTTATTGATAACTTGTTGTTTCTATAAATAAAACGCATCAGACGCTCTATGGCGGAGAAAGCGATACATTTTCTTCCGTATTTTATTAGTGTCTTGCACTAAAACATATAAATTGTCCTTTTTATTACATGTCCCAGCTCTAATTCCTTTCACTTTGATCGATCGCCTGGATTTATAACAAAAGTAATTTGACCATAACTGATACTTATCTAAAATTCGGCATTGTTTAATTAAATTTGATGGTGTAAAAATAACTCGAATTTGTTGAAACTAATGTAAAAGTTTTCAAATTAATAATCTAATATAATTAGTAATTATTTTATTAATAACTCTAATAAAGAATCAATTGACAGAAACATTACAAATAGCCTTTTTAATAAAAACGAATCACTGAACGAAAATTGCATTGTTTCGCCAGATGAAGATCAAATGGGTTATCATATGTTAAGAGAAACATTATCGTCAGATACAATTAAAAAAGAAAATAAGAATTATTATTACAGAAGAAATAAAACATATTATCAAGTTATAAACACGCACAAATAAAAAAATAGAGAAATTAGATAGTTTGAAGGAAACTTGAATATTTCCAAATAAGAAATACAAATTTGCAAAAAGCAGTCGACAATTACATAGTTCTTAATCAGGGTGTTTTTTAAGGCGGCCATTAGAAAATTTTCTACTTGCTATAAACTTGAAATTTAGAACACAGTCGAAGCTGACCCTTCTAAATCGAAATAAATTACTTTCAATATGTTATTTTAAATAAAACATCCCAGTTTTTATTTCATTTCAAGTCCCCCTTTTCGATCTGAGTACAGTGCATCTGTTATGTCTCTGTCTGTTTGTCATGGTTTTGGAGATATGCCATTTATTTTTCAAAATTTTGCATTTAGGATAGTCTACTAAAAAATTATTTCTTAATAACAGCAGGAAAAAAACGCAAGCTGTTTTTTGCAGTCGATAACTAAAAGTTTTTACAATGTTTTGTTTGTCTCAACAATAATCTAATCACATTCTAAGTACTTGCAATGATTTAATAAAAATGCCCAAAACAAAACGTCAATATTTTCATTTTTTAAATGGTACGTACCAAATTTTATATGGCCAACCGATAGAAAATTATATTTTAAAGTAAGTTTTATTAGCATATCCTATACATAACTCAATTAGTTTCAGTGTTATTCAGATTTATTTAAAAAATTAGTTAACAGTCATGAGGGTTATTAGTAGGCTGTGAAAGTGAAACAATTGATATTATTGTTAACGGTTACGTTTTAGTTGTAAAACTTGGCAGTTCTTTAAATAAATAATAAAAGTAAAATCGCTTTATTTGAGTGATTATTATCTATTGCACTCAATTATCAAAACATTTACAAGATTTACAAGAGAACAACCATTTTTTTGTGTAAAAGTGCAAAATTTCATTATGAAAAAATATAAACTGATTAATCTACTGAAATAGTGCTATGCAAAGTAAACTGCACAGATTCATTTATAGATAACTCAAGCCATCATCTCCTATACTGAAATAATTTATGAGGCGCAGTGCTCGGAAATTTATTATTCGCTGAGAATAAAAAAATGAAATTGTGTTTGCTTTCATTAAAAAATATCTACCAGTTTAATTTACTACTAACCTGGAATTTTATGTAAGCGAGTATATTGAACATATAAAAAACGGAAGCTTAAGAACCTAGATTTTGTGTTATTTTTTACAGTGTAGACCTTTGACATTTCACAGGACCATTAAGCAATAATTAGCACAAATTATTGTTAAATATTTTAATTGTCTTTTGTCTGTTCCAAACCGACTCATGATGATGGAATTTGTAAAAAAACAAAATGTATTGTATCCGATACGGTCAGCAACAGAGCATTTAACCTCCAATTTCTTCAGATCAAAATCAACATTTTTTTACACTCCACCGAATATCTAAGTGCTCCCATGGCCTAGGCAGTCTTGTTTTATTTTTTTACGCACCTTAGTTAGAGCAAAAATGGTGGAGGCGCCGGGCTAGAAAATGTAAAAAGTACAAGAAAACAACACTCTTAGTTGTTGAACTTCTATAAATTTTTGACGTCTTGAGGCTTATTCCCCAGAACCGTATGTATACATTATATTTTGGATAATTTTATAAATCTCTACGCCTCACTGATAGCACACCATCCACGAAATTGCCAATTTTACTGATGTAAGCTTCGAAGCACTTTCTAATTAAGTTATCCTTTGTTTTGGTTTAATCTTTTTAGCGTCTCAACACACTTTAGACACCTAATGTTAACCCCCGTGTCAGCTATCTCACTAAATAATCTTTTTGTTCATAACGAGACAGGCAATTTATCAATTTGATGAGATTGAAGTTTGAGCTGTTCAAAAAAACACTAAATTTACATATAAATCAGCTTTATCTCTAACATATTACGCACTTTACTGTCAGATTAACGCAACCCTAATTAAGTAAATGGCGGCGCTTCCAAGCGATACATTAATAGCAGATGTGCAAATTAATGAAACGCAAACTGTTGCTCTTTAATTAATATAAGTTGATAAATCGGCGAGTTTTAAAAGTCGCTGAATTAGGGTTTAATTAATTAGAGATTTTTTGAAAGTTTTGTGGTGTGTGTGTGTGTGATTGCTTTATTCAGTGAAACGACGAGCTGCGAAATATTGTAGTGCAGGAAGTTGACATATATCTACGTATAACGTGTAATCTGTTGCCAGCATCAACACGAAATATGAAATGTGATATCGAATTTGCACGGGCAAGGGAGGATTTGCACCAGGAACTCCAGCTCAGCTTCATAAATTTTGTATTATTTATGTTCATGTTCCTGCCTTGATATAGAGTGATTGAAATTCTTAAACGTCGGAACTAGTGACTGCATATCTTACACACTTTCTAATATACGGGGTGTAACAGGTACCTACCTTTTTATCCGTAATTTTCAAAATAATTTTTTCAGACTTGGACATTAAATATCCATGCAATTTGTCATTCTTTGGCATAAAAAGCAATTGATTTCAACTTCCGGTTCCTCCGGAAATGACAAATTTTTGATTTTAAATGGAACTACCTATATACTGGATGTCTATAAATTATTGAAAGAAATTTAGTTGATTAGCAACATTGAGGAATTGGTACGAGATTAACTGTCATTGTGATTTATAACGATTCAATATTCTTGTTAGGATTTTGTGGTTATTATTGCGACACCCGGTATTATTTCAAATAAATTCGAAAAGATTTTTTAAATCTAAGGGCATTTAAGGATTTTAAATGTAAAATATATTTTTTTAAGAAATGTATATATACGACTTAGAGACTGCGAGAACCATCAAATTGTTCTAATCGATATCAGCAGGTTATTTCTCTATGGAATCGTTACATTGGGCAAAATAGTTTTGTGCAATGTTTCACAATTTTTAAATGGTGTCATACTGGTACACAAGTACCAAAAACATTTCATTAAAAAAAGGAATGTTCCAGTATCAGTAAGCATTTTGACTCTATAAAAATTGGCATCCATTTGGGACATTAAAATAAATGGATATTTAAATAAAACTTTTTATCACATTGACAAAATAAAAAATGATTACACACATGGGAATATATTTTTTTGAATGAACTTTCTAATCGTATTTGTGATACCAAATGAAAAACTTTAATTGTAAATATGATACCAATTGAAAAACTTGGAATTTTTCAGAAAAACAATTTTGTCCAAATTAACGAAACATATTGGAGAGAGGAAATATTCGACGCTCTTTGACATGTTTGACACTATCAATAAGGCGCCTATCAAAGCTTTCATCAGCATAGAATTACAATGTGCCAAATTGAGCATTCAGTTTATTGCTAATAACTAAAATATTAGAGCAATGGAATTTTTTTAATATTTTTTCGGATTGTCTGGGCACATTCTGATAACGTAGTGAAAAGCTTATCCGCCCGCCATTTTTGGAAACACCTGTAAAATGTTTTATTAAAAATAAAAAAATGGTTATTTCCGGAGAAACATTAATTTGAAAAAAGTAGCTTTTTATGCTATGACAAGCCTGAAAAAATATCTTGAAAATTACAAAAAAAGGGGGGTGTACTACAAACTTGTTATACTCTGTAGAGAATACAAAAAAAAAATTCGCAGTCGGCTATTAAACCTAAGTTTTTTAATTTTTTTACAGTGTAGTCATTTAACATTAACAATACAATGACAGAAACTGTCAAACAAAAATTTGCGCAAATGTCCATTGTACAAACAGACGCCTGGAAATAGAATTTGTTATAACAAACACAAAATACACTTGGTCCCAGAAATAATGGCATTAATTTTAAGCAGTAGTAGAACTCGTCAAGACACACTTTTGCTATGTACATTTTTTTCTAAATCGCAATTTTATTTTAACATTTTACCCTTCCTGAAATTAACAAGCGGCCCATGGATTTGATAAATCAGTGATATTTTTCAGCTGAGTTCCAGAATTTTACGATAATAGTAACAGTCAAATTAATGAGTTGCTGCGTCGCAAGAACCAAGAAGTAGGAAACATTTTCTTGGACCAAATATTGACGTTTTGTTTTGTGAGTTTTTATTAAATTATTGTAAGTACTTAGAATGTGATACAGTTACTTTTGAGGCCAGGCTACAATTTTGCAATCTTTCCGCTATCAACTGGAAAAAACAGTTTGTACATTTCCCCATTGGTTACTGCAAAATCATTTTTTGAATAGACCACTGAAATTGCAAAATTTTGTAAAAAAGTGCGCATATCTCCAAAACTTTGACAGATAAATAAGTACAATATAGGTGTAAGATACTCAAAAAGAAAGAGGGCATTCTAAAATTGAATAAAAACTAGGGTGTTCTATTTAAAATAACAAAGATGGCGTCCACTTCCGGTATAAGCAGAAGTGCCGCCATATTGAAAATAATTTATTTCGATTCGAAATGGTCAATTTTGATTGAATTCCAAATTTCAAATTTATAGCACTATAGAAAGTTAAAAATTTTCTAATGGCCGCCTTAAAAAAAACACCCTGTATATTCTACTTTCCATCATTTATGAAATTTTTAGTTAAAAAATTGAAATTGTAAAGTTTGGGAAACTTTGTATGGGTTGGTTGACAAAATTTAGATTTCGATTTTCAAATGTAATTAGCCCACACAATAGTTGCCGATGTAAATAATTTTTAGCAAAATATTGAGACCTATCTAGAATTAATTGAAGTGCTCAATACACATCCAACGTAACAACTTATGTCTATAATAATTGGGAAAACTAATTAAAACTAAAAATATTGTAACGTGTTTTGTTGGTGTTTACTTTGACGTTTGGCATGACAATTCTGATCATGACATACCACCCTAGTAATACTAAATTGCACTAGTTCTATTACGAAACTCAAATAGCTTAGCTCGATTGAGTGCTTTAACAGCTTTGTTATACACGCGAAGTAGAAAAAAGTATGTTTAAGAAATTGAGTGTTTCTTCTTCCTTAATTCGAACATTGATGATAAAAAACGATAACATTTTATTTTATCTACTCTTTATCTCTTACAAATTATATCAATGGGGTTAACGTTTACAACAAAACGTTATTAAGAAAAGTTGTTTGGTTTGTCGAGTTATACTTGTATGAGTAATGCCATTATTTCTGGGACACTCTGTACATTGTATTTGAGCCTCGGTTTATTTTTGTATGCATATACAAGCGAACAAATCATTGATTTAAACGTTTTAAAAATACAAATCTTATTGTCGAATTAGCCCATTTAATTTTTAGCACTTAATTAGAGAACATTGATGATAAAAATAAAACGATATCGAATGATGAAACTTAAAGAGTGCATTGAAAGTTAAGTAAAAAACGGAAGAATGAAACAGAATATAAGAAAGTAATAGTACATTAAGAACGAGTTTCATAATGCATATTTTATTGTAGGTACGAGTACAAGTTTATGAAACGACTGGCGAGTGCCGTAATAACTTTATGATCAAGATCTTTATACAATTTTTTCTACTTTCTATAATTTATGAAATTTTTAATTAAAAATTTGAAATTTTATTATTTGGGAATTTTTGTATGGTTTAGTTGGCAATTGTCAAAATTGAAAATGCAATTAGCCCGCACAACAGTTGCCAATGTAAACAATTTGTATACCATTTGTCACGCTGCACAACCAAAAAATATTTTTACGTATACAATTGTTCCAAAACTCACGCATGCTACACAACTTTGTTTTTTCAAATAGAATTACCTATATTTTAATTTACTTTTAGAACCCATTTTGACATAGATTTATGGCGATATAAAATATTTTAGATTTTGGATCACCGTTATCAAATTACAATTTTTTTTTTCACATTTTCTGTCATTTGCAGAGGTTCACTTAAAAATTTACTGAGAGGCCATTTTAGCAGCTATAACGCAGGAAGTTGGTAAGAATATGAATAAAGGTATGCTCTTTAAGCCCGATATGCAAAATATAATTTTTACTCTACAGAATCTGTAATAATTTATGTCAAATTATACTATTTTTAAATAAGCTTAACTTTAGGTTTTAAATGGAACCCTTATATTTTTGTATACTATCTAATGAACCTGGAGTCTGGCTACGTTTTTGATTAAGGTTATTCTATAGCTAAAACTCATAATTTACCAGATATTTGATATTTTTGCTTGTGATTGAGATTGAGCCAGGATAAGGTAAATAGTGTTCCATGGAAATCATGGAAATCATTTTAATTCACATTTCAACACTGCACTGTTGTGTCATCACCGACTTGTTATTTTATTATCCATCCCATTAACTACAATGAATTTTATTTTACAAGAACAAATCGATATGATTTTTAGTCTGCAAGAAGGCGAAAGAAATCTCTTGCTTGCGGCAAGAATTTACGCTCAACGTTAAATAAATTAACAAATAAACATTTAAACAAATAAATACAAAAATTCAATAAAGTACGCTAAATTAAATAATAATGACGGTAATGACATATCTGTGCAGTGTTGAAATGTGAGTTAAAATGATTTTCATGGTTTCAATGGCACACTATTATCTACCTTATCCTTTCTCAATCTGAATCACAGCCAAAAATATGAAATATCTCGTAAATGATGGATTTTAGCTATAAAACAACCTTAATAAAAACGTAGCCAGACTCCAGACGCATTCGACGGAATACAAAAATATAGGGTGTGCGATTTAAAAAACTAATGTTAAGCTTATTTAAAAATTGTAAAATGCGACACGAATTTTTGCAGATCCTGTATAGTAAAAATGATATTTTGCAAATCGGGCGTGAAGAGCATTCCTTTTTTCATTTTTTTACCAACCTTCTAGCTGCGGCCTCCCAGTAAATTTTTATGTAAACTTCTGCAAATGTCAAAAAATGTAAAAAAATCCTAATTTGATAACGGGGGTCCAAAATGTAAAATACCTTGTATCACCATAAAGCTATCACCAAAAGGGGTTCTATCAGTGGAATAAAATATAGGTAGTTATATTTGAAAAAACAAATTTGTGTGGCATGCGTGAGTTTTGAAACCCTCTGTATACGTTAAATATTTTTAGATTGTGCAACCTAGCAAACGGTGTACAAATTGTTTTTCTATCTTACATGGTTCAGGAGTTATGGACCGATCCCGCACTAATCACTCAGCCTGTATAATAATTGGGAAAACTAATTTAAATTAAAAATATTGTAACGTTTTTTGTTGGTGTTTACTTTGACGTTTGGCATGTTCTGTTTCTGATCATGACATACCACCCTAGTATAACACATACTACACCAGTTCTATTACGAAACTTAAATAGCTGTTAAAGCACTCGATTGAGTGCTTTAACAGCTTTATTATAGACGCGAAGCAGAAAATAGTATATTTAAGTAAGTGTTTCTTTTTCCTACAGAATTTAGTCACGGCCTGACAAACTGATAGAAGAGGATTCAAAATATTGGTAATAGAGAAAAGCATAAACACTGTAAAGGGAAATAAACAAATGACTCTAGGAGTAAATAAGTACATGTATATTGAGTTAATGCTTTATTCAGATCCTTTCAACACATAATATTCTTGTGACTTTAAGAAAAGGAGGACACGTCGTACTAACATCATTTAGTTAGAAAAATACGAAATGTATTATTTCTCAGTGGCTTGTTCGTTTTAATTTGGAATTTTCATGGGAAGCGCGTACTATTTAACCCTTTGACTAGCCACCCCGCGCCGCCAATGCCAACAAAGCAGAGAGGGGGTGAGCGAGATCTCCCGCCTCCGACAGCCCAGTTTGGGCCACGCAGCCTTGGTGTAAGTATGTCGGGGTGCGATTTTCCCTCGGTGGTGGAACTGAACGTCGGCGGCGTGCCCTACACCACCTCCCTGAAGACGCTGACCAGCCAGCCAGACTCGCAACTCCACGCCATCTTTACGGGCCGCGAATCCGTGTCTCAGGACGCCAAGGGTCGATACTTCCTGGATCGCGACGGCGTGCTGTTCCGATACGTGCTGGATTTCTTACGCGACGGAGCCGTCATTTTACCGGAGTGCTTCCGTGAGAGGGAGAGATTGAGGCGCGAGGCTGAGAAGTTCCTGCTGGCTGGGCTGGTGGAAGCGATTTCGGGAGAAAGCAGGAGTCGAGCGCCGGGAGTCATCACCGTCGGGTAGGCGCAATGACAGATTAAAACGGGACGAAGTCAAGTTTTTGCCCGTTTACGGTCACCGGGCTTTGAGATTGATTACGAGCCGGAGAGTTTGAGATTTATAGCCCAGTTTGAGTGTTATGAAAATTGATAACACGCGCTATATTTAGATGTCCCCAAATTGAAGAGCCGTTTCTGAAATTAAATTTAGGGTCAGGAATTTCCAGCTTCTGCATTATCAACTTTCTTATTTTCGTGTCACGCACAAGGTTTATTAGGTTCGTGCTTGCGAATTCATCCTTAACCCTCATTATTTACCACATGACATCTTGAAAAACACTTAGATAATGAACTATTCTCCACCAAATTGTGACTTTCCGACGCTAGCAGTCGGATTCAAGCCCATTGTTTAAATGTACAATTTTCGTTATTCTCAGCACTTATTAATCGCACGCAATTCACGCATCAGATGTTATGGAATTGCTCCATCAGTGCGAAATAATCACGCTCTTTTTATCTTTTCACAAAAATTTGTTGTGAGTGATTTCGAAACGGAACAAAAGGCCCAATTTCGAGCACGTATTGTGTTTCGGACGCACGAAACGTGAATCTATCGAATATTTCATCGCTGATTCAAATTCCAGTCCTTTCTTCACACCACAAACACAAAAATAATAGTTTTTGTAAAGTGCTGTTTGTTTGAATTTTAAAGTAAACTTTTGTCGAGTTGCTCTACAACAATATTTGGTTGAGGGAGAAAATTTGCGCTTCGGAGAGCTGTTCGAAATGTCAATGTCAACAAACATTTTATTACAAAAATATGAAAAACATTATTTCAATAGAATGTAAAGAAAATGTAAAACAAACACTGTTTTGTTTGTCATCTGATGAACAGCTTCATTTCCGAAACAAATAGTTTCTTGAACCTAGCCGTAGTTGTATTAGATCTATAAAGCCTAAATCATTAGAAGCAAGGAAGCAAAATATGGATTCTAGTATAATAATAATATGATGAACTAAAATACAGCGTGGTCCATTTTTCGAAAACCACCATTGCTATATCGGAACCCATAAAAGACAGAGGGTTTGCTAAATGAGAAAACATTTCGTTTGTTGTTTATGACTAAAAATTGAAAATTGCCATTTTATCTCAAATTTAATAACTCTCTTATTATGGGTGAAATTTTATGAAATTAGAAACATTTAGATTTTCGTTAGCGATGGCACGTGTAAAAATTTCTATGTCTATTAGATGCAGAGTAATGGCAATCAATTTGTGCCATATTGGCTTTACGCCTGGATAGCTAAAAATTTCAGCTTTTCAATTATGTATACTTTATAATTTTGCAAAAATAAATACGTTTTTCAATGTCAGTGTGCGACCAATTACGGAACTGGTCTCTGTATGTAGAAAAATGTTGCCCATATTGAGTAGCTTAAATAGCTCTTTTTATGTTATTTTATATCCGATAACAATTATACAGTTCTTAATCTATACAAGGTGTTTTTTAGGCGGCCATTAAATTTTTTTAGTTTTTTGTAGTGCTATAAACTTGAAATTTGAAACATGGTCAACATTCACTATTCTGAATCGAAATAAATTACTTTCAATATGGCAGCACTTCCGCCTATACCAGAAGTCGACGCCATCTTTGTTATTTTAATTGAAACACCTAAGTTTTTATTCCATTTTTGTACAGTGTATATTGTCTCTGTCTGTCATTGTTTTAGAGATATGCCAATTACATTCCGCACAAAAGTTATCGCAATATTTGTAAATTTTAATGTATAAATTATTTATTTAAATAGCAATTTATACCAAGATAATGAATGTCATAAACAGGTATAACTACTACAGCTTTTCAATTATGTACGTTTTATGATTTTGCAAAAAAATACGTTTTCGATGTTTTACTTAAATTAATTTTTAATAATCTATTGTGCGACGGATTACAGAACTGGCCTCTGTATACAGAAAAATGTTGCCCATATTGAGTAGCGTAAACAGCTTTTTTTTAATACCCGAATAAAGAATTTGCTATCGTTAAGAATTTCATTTGTCAAAATTATCCTGCTTTAATTATTATGTCATAACCTTTTTAAGTTTTAATATTGTACAATTTGATGAATTTTGTAACGAGCGTTCAAAAATAAACGGAGGCTTAGGAAGCTATGGAATATGGCTTGTTTTATTTTAAATGTTCTCAAATTGCATTTAAACCAAGACCAGAAGACGTATTTTGTTGAAGAAGGCAGAAAAGGTACCTACCTAATGCATTGTATCCGAGACGATTGTCAGCAAAAAACTTTATTTCAAATTTCTCCAACTCAAGGTCCAAATTTTGCTATACTCTTTCAAACGTCAAAGTTATTCCATGGTCAACGTAGCCTCTGGTTTTTTTAAATGTTTGTTAGGTTAGACCAGAGGAACTCAAGTGTGACTTTCAATTGTTTTTCTGCACACACTGGATTATTAAATAATAATTTACGAAAAACAAAATAAAATGCTACATGATTAAAATGATGAAATTTTATTCTATAATATTATAGGTACTAGTGTAAAAATATAATATGGCGGCTTATAAATCAATCGCAAGTTGAGTTTAGTGCAATTTTTTTCTTGACGCCATGCGATTGGCAACCATTGAAAATGTAAAAATCTCTAGGTTCATAGACATTGCATCCATAATAAAAGAGTTATTAATTTTTATTTAAACAGCAATTATTCTTTTGCTAGTCATAAAACATAAATGAAAAGGAATATTCGCTTTTGTTTTCATTTTATCAACTCTACATATACCAATGGTGGCCCTAGAAAAATTCACCATTCTGTATAAATTAAATTATCTATTATTTCGCCATTAAAAATACATTAAAAAGGCACAAGAGAACAAACTATTATAAACAAGATGGAAGTACATACATACTCGTATGATATTGTGGCAGAGACTAAAAAAGTACTTCGTCCAGTTTACAGCGCCACTGATGATGTCTACCACAGTCGTAGACGAAACGTTATCAGTCGGATTAGAACATTGTGTTCAAGCCCGAAAAACACTGTTTATACAATAATGTGTTAGAAAAAATTTAATTTAAGAGTTTGTATTCAAAATTATTTTTGGGCGTTGTTAAAAATGATTTACTTTTCATTACTTTATTATTTCATTATTCCAAATGTTCCAAAAATGTTGCTCTTGTTTCTTGAAAGTTTGACGCCTTGTTAGGGCAATTTTATTCGTGTTTTTGTAGGTACTGCGTTCCGTTTGAAATTGCATTAGGGTCAGAATAACAATCATTACTGAATTAATTAACACGGTCCATAAACCCGAATAAAATCGTTATTATTAATAACACCGACCGTGAAATAATCCACACTTTCAAAAATTTAAAAATCAAAAACTCCAGGGAAAAGTAGGTAAAAAATTCAGATGTATATTCCGGCGTGTAAAAATGGTGGAGGCGCCGGGACACAAATTAGGAATTTTATAAACCGTAAAATTTTCAAATTGTATTTATTTATAAAATTCATGAACATTTATCAATTCAATTAGCTATTTGGTGTTTTATAATTATACATTTATTTATATTTACAACATTGCAAACTAAATTAAAATATAAATTTTGATAAAGCTCTAATATTAACAGTGATGTTGGAAATGTAAGTATAATCATTCAACATAAAGTAAAATCAACGTGTTATTTTCACAGAAAATGTTGTGTATTTTAGAAACGCCCAATAACTGAAAAGTACTAGTCAGTATAGTTTTGTGCGACCTATTTGTTTGTGTTGAAGAGCTTAACTTCCCCAACAAAATTTTCTGCCTCTAAGAAATCTCCAACTCCCACTTACTTAAACCAAACTTCCCCACATCTTAATTACAAAGCCTGCGAAAATTGACACCTGTAAATCTGGGAAATCCGCACTTCACTCCACCAACCTATGCTCGTCTATATTACGAGCTCATTTCGTTATCCAGCAACTTTGAAAGACATCAGCATTACGTAAATTGTCGACTAAAGAATGAAATAGATTGCGTAAATCGTTGCAGATACAGAGGCAGCTTCCAGTTTGGCAAGGACGGTCTCGCCGAGGTCAAATTCCGGAAACTGTCCCGGCTTCTGGTCTGCGGGCGTGTCTCCTTGTGTCGTGAAGTCTTCGGAGAGACGCTCAACGAAAGCCGAGACCCGGACCACGGCCAATCGGAGCGGTACACATCCAGATTCTTCCTGAAGCATTCGTTTATGGAGCAAGCTTTCGATATGCTCTTAGAGCAAGGATTTAAACTGGCGGGAAGCTGCGGCTCCGGGACTGCAGGAAATGCTGCCGAACCCAAACCCGGAGTCGACGCCGAAGAGAATCGTTGGAATCACTACAACGAGTTTGTGTTTGTGCGGGAGTAACTTTGACTTTTGTTATCATTCAACTTATTACAGAGTAATCATTATAGATCATGGAAATGTAGAGGAATAGTGTTAGACGTGGAAATATCAGCTCCCAAACGACGGACGGCTTATATTTCCCTCGTAACGTTTTTATTAAAAATGTATATAAAATGAGAATTTGAGATGACTTAAAAATGTGGGAGCAAATCACTCTGTGACAGTAGAATTAATCATCGATGACGGATGAACAACACAAACGAAACGAAGCATTAACGAAAACATTTCAAACCTTCCATTTGCCGTGTTAACGGTTATTCTCACACCTTTTCCCGACGTTTCAAATTTATTGCAACCCCTTCCTGTTTCTAAGTATCTAAGTGGCTGTTATTGATTCGTCGCATTTTTGCCTACGATGAAGGCCTCAGCAGTCGAGTTAATGTGATTTGATTCCATTGTTTTATTCATTGTAAAATGCAACACCCTAGGGGCGGGGGTTTTCGAAACAAGTGATATTTTATCTAATCATATAGACGATAATTTCGTGTTACTGTAGATTTGTTTTGGATATGGCGTTTATAACTGCAATCAACAAGGCTTTGCGGTTTAAGCGTTCGCATATCACGTAATCCTCTTACGGCCGATGATTTATTTTAGGAATTGATTTTGACACTAGTGATAGAATGTATCGTTAGAGAGAGTAATAAAAAAATATTATTTTACCAGTGTTTCACAAGGAGTCGGTTTAATTTGTTTAGCGGAGAGAGAACTGGAAGCAACTGCACATCAATATTGAACAAACAGGTAAGCACTAACTAGAAAATTAAAATTGCATAGGAGTTGTACGAGCAATGGCCAAAACGTTAAATTGAGTTATGCATTTTAAAACACGGAAAATATACTTCGTGTCGTACTGCTCCCGCTTATTTGTTTGAACACTTAGGCAGCGTTCTCGAAAAATTTCCCTCGATCGAGATAAAACACATTTTATTATAAATCAAACGCGTGGCGTTATCGACTAACGCATATGTAGATCTGGTTGTACTTGAATTTTAATTACTGCAGTAATATCGCACAAATTCGAAGCGAACAATTGTGAGTTACATGAAACAGACTAATTACTGCAGCTAGAAACATTTTTCTTTGTTTTATATCAGGATTTAACGTCGTAGTTGTAATTAGCAGTAAAAAACTAAACACTGTTCAGGTGGTTAAAATAAAGCTTTTGAACATATTTCAAAGATGGCGTATTTAATAATTACAACGCTCACTTGGCCCAGAAAAAATATAGTATAGAAAACGAAGCAAAAGACTACAAGTTATAGAGCGTACAAACAAAAACGGAAGTAAAGTCCATGCAAAGTATCTGTTGTTTTATTTTTTACCATGTAAACCTCTGACACTGTCAAATTAATAATAATAAAAATTTGCTCAAAAAACGTCTAAACCTACGCTTAAAAATGAAATTTGTTGAAGAAAAAATTAAATATGTCTAATGAACGTGCCCGTGTCAACAGAGAACTTAATTTCCTATGTTTCCAAGTCAAGCTAAAAATGTTGCTACACTGCGTCGAACGTCGAAATTATTCCATGGCCTTCGCAGCCTGATTTTGTTTATTTACGCACATTTTGTTGAAGTTGACTCGCGTAGCCAAGTGTACCAAATGTCTCATGAATGCAAGAGCCAACAAGATCTGATAATTTGAATTAAGGGACTCGGTTTTATCCTAAGCACTTAACAGAAGAAGAGTGGCTAGTGGAGTGCTTTGGTACTATGTACGCCTTCTTCGTTATGTTACTTAAACGAACATATTTTTGGTTTGCTGTTTGTAATTTTATTTAAAAGTCATGTCGCATGGACGTAGTTGTAATTACAAAATTGGTGGATGCGCCGGGATATAAAAGTAGCTAAATACTTTATAAGTTAAATATAAATAAAAACAGTAACATGTATGATGAAAGACACATTTAATAATGCTATTATAAAATTATAGTTTCATTTAATAAAAACAACCAAAACCTTTTTATTGTTATATTGTGGTAAGGAAGAGAAACGAGTCTCGGCTTTCGATATTAAAGAGCTTTTGATGTCCGAATAAAGCAAGCAATTTCTAAATGTACTGTAATGGTATTTCATTATTCAAAGAGCTGCAGTTATTAGACCAGAACAATTTTAAGGATTTCAGTAATTTAGGTACATAAAAACTGTAATAACTTAAGTGGTAGATCTTTGAGATTGCTTTAGGGAATTATGTTCAAAGGTCGGATAGTTTTATACGAAAAGCATTAGATTTAATATTTAGTGAATACAAAAAGGGAAATTCCAATTTGGTAGAAGTATTTCACAGTTGTAAAAGTTATTTTAATTTGCAATTTAGGAATTGCAAAACATTCCATTTTCATATCTGGAATGTATTATTATACGTATAATAATTAGTTATAAAGTTGCAACGAAATTGAAATTTATTATTAAGTCTAATAAAGTTCAAAGAGTGTCAGTAAATCCATTACTCTTCAACGTTGTGATGGACGATGTCAGTAAAAAGTATACACAGAAAAATGGGATAAAATGGACTACTAGGAGATATGAATAGTTACTTTATGACAAAGATGCCGCACTAATAACCAGAAAAAGCACTACACTGGTTATTTTTCTCCAAAGGCAAAGAACCGCGACAGGTAAGTTGGGGGTGTCATGTCATTTAATGGTTCATTTCAATTTTATGTCAAATTGAGATAAGCGTTAAAAAAAGATTTGGGTAGTGAACATGTAATGGTTTTTCATGCCTTTCTAAGTACTTAATACATATAAGACAACTCATCAAGGTCAACAGTTTATCGGTGCTTTCAAGAAAAATTATGTTTGTATCTTCCATTTGGACGAAGCAACTTGAACAATTTTATTCGCTATCGATGCTGTGCAGGAAATATGGATCGATTAGTGATATGCCGGGAAACTAAAATAAATAAAATACATACGATTTTACATTAATATTTATGTGCTCGTTTAACCACAATTAGACTGATGTTCAAAATCGGAATAGTGCGCAATGGTGCTACAAAAATTCAGACGAGGATCGTCAAATCGGGTTTATGACATCGTTACAGGAGATGAAACTTGAATTTATTCCTACGAGCCAAGAAGTAAAAGTCAATCGGCCGTTGGGTCTTCAAAAGTGAGCCCAAACCAACAAAGGTTGTTCGTTTTTAAAGTGTTTAAAAAATGTCATCATATTTTGGCTTTAATGGTCATGTTCTTAGTGCGATTTTGAAGACCGAAGTGCTGGTATTCAAAAATTTACTTGTTAGGAGTCATAAGTAAAATTGCGACACCTGAGCTTACAAATTAGATGTTTTGGATAAACCTCGTTCAGAATAAAAAAAATATTTCAACGGCTTGCTAGTCCGAATGCAGAGTAGTACCTACTGATAGTAACTGAGAATATCTTGAAAAACAATTAAATCTTCTCTGTTTCTCGAATATTTTTATGACATTTTTGCCTGTTAATAACCGGACACAATGCACAAGATACATTTGGTGCCTATTCTATCGTGATTGACTGTAATTTTCATACAGGTAGTGCTATCTTCAACAGTATATTTGTTATATTGGTACTTCCTATGAGATTAATAATGTTGCATTACACAAATAAATAAAAATATATTGTTACTTCTTTCTTCCTTTCCAGACCATTAGACCAGTAATTGCTTTTTTTCTAACGTAATATAATTAATAACTTATGTGTCTTCAAGGTAAAAGTGTCACTTTATCTGATTAAGCAGATAAAGTAGCAACTTTTGCTTACGTTATGTGGCTAATCATATAAAATACAAAAATCAAACATTTCATTTCACAAGTTTTTTTTTTCAATTTAAATTTGTTTTTATTTACATCGTAATCAAGGAAAAATTGTATTAGGTCTCACGATTTCACTCGATTTTAATCTTTCAAATTCCTCCTAAATTACTTCGTTCTAATTTCTATTTTTGTTTTGTAACAATTTAGCTACCGTTTGAAAATCTATTAATCTATGTCGTTATGTAATCTTTAATATACATACAACTTTTAACGCGTGATTAATATTTTAAATGAGCTTCAAATTTTAAAACTAATAAACCACCTATTACGTAATTAGGTAAATTTAATAATAGCGTAGAACGTTAGTAGGAAACTATTTAATTTTTTTCAATATGTTCATAATAGTTTATCTTAAAAGTAAGAGCAAAAATGTGCGGAGAAATGCATATTGCTGCAGTCGTAGTAAACTTTCTTTGAAACATAAAATTCAAGACTTTACAAATTTATTAACGAAAGGTAATTATAACAGTAGCCCAGACTGTAAGTTGTTTGTCTGTTATAAAGTCATGCAAAGCCCCATTTAATAGAAAAATGGTTTTCGTTCGTATTAAAAGATATTTTACAATGTATTATTTACTAAAATAAGTAGTCATTAGCTAAGCATAATGGGCCTACAAATAAAAATGGATTCAGACTAGACCATGGAATCACTTTGAAATTTGTTCGAGGGTAGAAACTGTTTGACTTTGAGGTGGAAAAATTAGAAATTAAGTTTTATGTCAATATCAAACGTTTACACTGTAAAACATGAAACATAAGCTAGATTCCATTAACTACTTCTGAATTATTTATGTATTTATTTTGTGTGTTATTTATATATTATTTTGTGTATTTGCAGCACTTTAAGATTACACTAAAATGAAAAAAAAAATATCGAGATGCGGTTTTCGAAAAATAGTAAAATCTATTTAAGAGAACATTCTGAAAATATCTCCTTATATACAAAATCTCCACATACAGAGTGGCGCATCAAAGTTAGGTTTTTTAAATGAAACACCCAGTATATTACGATATTTTCAGATTCCTTATCAAAAAATAATTCTACTTTGTATAACCTTCTAAATTCTACCTAAAAATTACCTAAATTCAGTTGTTTTGCTATTATTATTATTTAAGATTTAATCGTAAAAAAGGATTTAATTTGAAAAAATGCTGCTCCCGAACCAATGAGATTTTTGGTTTGAAATTTTGACAATTTACTATTTTACTATTGTCTAGTTTATAGTGGTCAAGTCAAATTTTGAATTTATACATGGCAAATTGTTAATTCGAATTTTTTAAATGGAACGCCATGTATATTATGGTAATGCTCAACAATGCAAATCTATGCATACCCCTAAATAGTATTTTGCACTTCTACTGTGATTTACCGAAGAAACTCAAGCAAGATTTATGGTTCTATAACAGTCATTTTTTATGATGTGTTATCAAGAGAGTTTTCGGTGCTTGTTTGTAATTGCTAAGCCATGTCATTTGTCACTGACTTTGCCCAGCCTCTTTTACTGCAACTACATATTTTAGCTATTTGAGATAGTGTTTCATTGTTTATTTATTAATCTGCCAACATAAAAACAGTAGGAACGTTTTTTGCTTGGTGATATAAGCAGAACGTGTTTTATTGGTTGCATATGCTGCTTTCTTACTTACAAATAAACGTTTCAAATATTTTTACCGGTGATTACAATGAAGCATTATTTGCATCTGATTTATTAAATTAATTTTAATTAACACAAATACACACAAAGTCGTCACGACCACAATCCAGCTGGTCACGTTTTTTCTTCTTTTTTATTTAAAGTGACTGTTGCGGTAACGCAATTTTATTGCCGGCTAAGAGCGCGTTTTCATTTTCATTTCAAATTAACTTGGGTACAGGTGTTGATAAATATTTACAGGTAAACAAATTAAATTTCAAACGCGACGATTTGTCGACGGTTTTGGCGCCAAATCTCTTTAAACTCCGTTGGAAACCCGCTCGCTCCTCATTGGTCGGCGTCCTGTCAACGCACACTATTTGTTGTTTCAATTGTTATAACATTTGTTATTGGTTGTCTCACCTTCAAGGTCGTTATTGTTAATCCACCAGCAGGGAGTTTACCTGTTCGAAGCAGAAATCAAAGAAAATAATTCAAGGCCGGACCAGAATTCGACCAGCACCTGTGTTCGTCCCCCGCTGGTCAATGACCGATGCAAACAGCTGACCAATATCATGTCCCAGAAGACACATCTCCGCACAGGTTTTGACAGGTATAGAAGTGCATGTTGTGTGATGCAGTGCTTTGTGATTGATTTTATCAACGAATATCGTCGAATTTATTGTGTGTTTTGAGTCAGGAACGGTTCCTTTAATGGTGAGGACCGGCATTAGTCACAGGTTCGGTATTTACGAGCGACTTTTGCAGCACCACCAATGGCAATTTATACGAACGTGGTGCAAGAGTTCCGCAAAGAAATAGAAGCGAATTTGAACCTAAACGATGTGATTGACACGCTCATTGCCAACCGAATCATCGATGAAAAGCTCTATTTCGAGATCTGGGCAAATCAGAATGTAAAACTTCCCATCGTGTCATTCTCTGCTTGATGTTGTTTTGTTTTCAGGATCGGTTGTCTTACCTCCTTGATTCCATTGTCAAAAATGGGAAACTATGTGCCAAATTTATCGATGTCTTGGGAACTATTTCCCGCTTGAAACCCATTTCTGAAATCATCAAGGCCAGCATTGACAGGATCAAGAGGACTATAGTCCTCGGAGGCTTTCCAGAGTTTTCTCTGAATTATGTAGTCAGGAATTCAGTTGTAAGTAGCCTGTTTTATGATTGTATTAAAAAAATGTTTAATTGTTCGAATGCCTTTAATGTGTTACATGATAGAACAGAGACAATGCAGTTGAGCAGTTTTTTGTTGTTATAATTTTGGCATAAACAATATAACTACCCAGGAAAATCTCAAAATAAAATACTGTGGCTATGTCAGTTTTTCAGTAAAAACGTCAGATATTTCAGTGTTTTTATGGTTTTATTCTCAACGATTTGGGAGCTGGACCACTTTTTATTTTTTGTCAATAAAAAACTTATGCCTATAAATTTCTATGGGAAGAGAAAAAAAAAGAAATTGAAACTTGCATTAAATTTACAATTTAACTTGCTTCTAGAGAGCCTACAACAGAAAAAAACGGAAGCTCAAGAGGCCATGGAGCCTGGCTTTTATTTTATTTTTACATAGTAGGTCTTTGACACAGGTTACTCCAGATGACTGACTCAATGCAAATATTTTGGCGGAATGACTTTTAACGACCTTCAAATTATGTAACAGTTTTCAGATGGCGCATCGATCAAATTTTGCGGCAAATTTAAATAGCTTCTCCTCTTTTTAGAGGTAGTAAAAATACTATTATATTTTGAATATTTTATGATTTATTCTACAAAACTAATGTAAAAAAATTGTTTTGTAGATTAAATCATAAAATATTCCTTCATTATATACACGTCATACAAACAAACAATTTTATAAAAATCAATTTATTATATTACATAATTTAAATTAAACAAAATTATACCCAAAATGTTAACAATTACATTTCTAAGATTACTTACACATATGATAATTACTTGGGGTTATTATATAAAAATGGAAATTTTGAAAGACTTGCCGGACAACCAATAGAGCAACCTGGCTTACTTCTTCAATTTCATACACAAAAATAAGGAATAATGAAGCCTCCACTTTTGCTTTAGATTGGAATTTTGGACGTTTACAGCTTCTTGCCAGTTTCGCTCTAGAATTATGTAATTAAATTTCCTGAATTTGTTGTCTTAATAAAACATCCTTACCTTTCTTCACTTTATGGAAAACAATGCAGTTTCTCTGCTTAGTTTTCACCAACACCACAAATAATGTAAAAATACCCATCTTTTGCTTAAAATTTTTCGCAAATTCAATCGGCAAGCAAGTTTTGACATTTACTGGCTTGATTATAATTGCAGCAAAATGCTGTTTTTAAAATATTAGTCAGAAAAAAAGCAACAAGCGTAGAAACAGTCACACTTTTTAAAAAACACGGAACTGTACATTGTTCAATTTAAAATAGTAATATTGGGCCTTTTATTTGAATTTAAATTAAAATTGTAGTGACATCTAGCGGTCGTAAAAAGTATTAGCAACGACTACAGCGCCTCTACATTTGCTTATGGTATCTGTGACAAAGATGTCATGCGCCTAGTTTCAATGTGTAGAAAAGAGATAGTTCCGGACAAAATCGCCCTATCAAGTCAGTCATCTGGAGTAATCTGTGGTCTTTGACTTTGTCAAATCAACTTTTTATTTTTTGTCTATAAAAAACGTTATGGTTACAAATTTCTATTGGTAGAGAGAAAAAATAAATTAAAACTTGCATTAAATGTACAATTTAGTCAGCCTATAAAAAAACGGAAGAGCACCAGACCATGGAGCCTGGCTTTTATTTTATTTTTACAGTGTAGGTTTTTGAATTTGTCATATGACATTTGACAATAATTGTCAGTTAAAAATGTATCCAAACCACGTCTAAGCCTACGCCAGAAGATGGAATTTGTTCAAAAAGATGCTGAATGCATCATTTGAAACGATTGGTCACAGGTACAAAATACAATACAAAACTGCCCTTCATTTTGTTTGGAGTCACTTGTTATGTGGTTGTTTTGCAGAGCCTGTTAAATTTTCATCAATTTGCAGAGCCAATAGATCCTTATGATCTTCGCTCTGATCAGTTTTAATAATAATAAAGTAAGCTCGCTAAATGAAGATTTCTCTTTAGGGCTAAAATTGATGGAGCACTATAAAATATAAACTAAAACTTAAATTTTTCGAAATTTGAAAATGTTGCAACAAAACGTAAAATTGTGTGTATTATGTAATGGCATTGGGTTCAAGGGTCTTCTTCAATTTGAACTTAATTTATTTTAATAACCACTTTTTTTTGCTGGAGTGCATCAGAGTTTATCAACAATCACTTGCGTAATATGAAAATCTTTCAAATTGTTGTGTCTCTTAACCACTCCACTCAGTATTGTACTTATTTCGGAATATTCTCTTTCAACTTTTGAACTGCTCTTATCGTGGATTAGTTTATCTTGGGTTTGCCCGGTTTCCTCATTACTTGCACATTTTAGAACTTACTCGAATCTTCGATGTATAATTCGTTGTGTTACACGTTATATAAACAATTGAGATCCCCACAGAGGAGGATATTATTGAAGCCGCTATTTTGCCTAATCTTCAATTAACCATTATGGATAATAGCGAAAGTGATAATGAATCGGTGGATAATTTTCAGGCACCTTTGAATGAATTGATGACAAATTCATTGGGAACTTTACGTTCGTATTTACAAAGAAATAAAGATACCACTGACACGCTTTATAATGGTTTAAGTGACATTGAATTCTCTTTTTTAAAATGCAAATCAAAAAATTAATTGTATTGCAGTTCTCAAAATACAATTTTGTAATTATTCAGAGTGAGTCATTAGTGCGGGATCGGTCCATAACTCCTGAACCATGTAACTACCTATATTTTATTTCAGTGTTAGAACTCTTTTTGTGATAGCTTAAATTCTTTATATCGCCATAAATCTATGTCAAAATGGGTTCTAAATCGCACTAATGACCCTCTCTGTATAGTTATCACATAAAATTTCTTACATTTAATAACTCGAACTTTTTTGTGGCAAGTGATGCTTCCAGTTATCAAAGTTCGACTGCATTTATTTTTTCTATATTATTACAATATTTTGATTTTGTCTATTTAAAATATACAATTTTGAAAATTTCCACAGCTTTAAAAAGCAGTCAAGTGGTAATGACACGTTTTTGAATTTATATTGAACAAAATTGCAAATGATTGGTGTTTTGCTAGCGCTGATTTCATGGTCTGGATATGATCATTAAAACGATAGTTCATTTTATGTTCGATAATTTGGGTTTTGTCTACTTTTTGTTGTATCCAGCTTATATTTTTGATTCTGATCATAAATTCATTTGCGAAATCGTGTTTAAACTTCCGCAAGATAACGAAGTGGCGTATCTCAGTTTTGTCAATATTAAAGAGTATTTTTTTAAAGATACTTTGATATTATTTGTATTATGAAAACTGTAGGGAATTGAGATAAGCCACTTTGATAGATTATTAAGTTCACAATTTCATACTCATAAAATATCTTATAACATTAATTTTCAATTTTTTGAGCTGCGTAATTACGTAATATTCAAGTATTGACAAGTCCCAACCATGAATGGAATTTTCTTAGGTCAATAATACACCTGTTCTTTGGTTCATAGGAACATCACTTTTTTTGGAAGGTTCAACAATAACATGATCGGTTTCAGTTGTTAGCAAACATTGATCATAGAGAAGAAGACTTTTCGATGCTTTTGAACTCAAATTCAATTCAGTTCAAGAATCAATTTCAGTTTAAATTTGAAAACTTATTTAATGTTGAATTTAAAATTCTTCAAACACCACTAACATTGCTTTAAATTTTAATGAATTTATGGCTTAAGTTCCAGTGCTTGAAGGGTACAGTTTCTTATAATCTTGTCGGGGGTATGGGAATACTTGTTTTATTATTGACTTTAACTAATAAAAATTTACAATTTGTGCACGCCTGCCTACTCATAGGAATGGATGGAAGTGGTATTAATTTAAGTCAACATGATTTATTTTTAATTGTTAATGTGTACTTGTTTTTAGGCCAATGCCATACAACAAGAGGCACTGAATTTGGATCCTCAGATATGTAGTACTTTGGTAGTTCACGGTTTGCCGGGTTTTGGTAAATCGTGTTTAGTCAATCAGGTGCTTCAAACTAAGCGCTTTTTGGATGTGTCTGGAGGTGCCATGTTTTGGATCAATTTGGGCGAACACATGGACACAACGAATGTTTTAAATCCAATGTGGAAGTAAGTAAATGTATTTCATTTTGCATATCCTTTAGATCAATTAGAATAAAATTTATTACAAACTATATTTCATACATAGCACCAAATGTTTACCTACATTTTTTGAGAACAGCTAGTTCACTGTATTGAGACTAAAAGCAAATTATTGTAGGAGAGTATTTCTTTGATGTCATTGTTAAGAGTGGATGCCTAATTTGTTTCATTCAGGCAAGCTTACATAACTCATTTAAATGAATAGTTTAAATAATAATAGCATTATCTAATTAACATAATGAAATAATATTTGGATATGGCTTGTCATTCGCGTTTTATAAATAGTCTTATGCCGGATGTTTATTTCCAGTCTGGCTATGGATGATTTATGAAAGAAGTGAATTTTTGTTTTTGTTTCCCTACAATTGACACGGTACCATTGAACCCCGCAGAAGTTGAGTTTTTTTTGCAATGAAACCTTTATCGCATTCAGCCATAGAACATTGCTAAAATTAACAAATTGCAATTATTTATAATCGCCCAGAAAACGACTATTAACACGATTTGATTTACTTTTCTAAGTTCACTCAACTTACGCGATATTCTCCAGTTATCCAGAAATAGCTTGTTTTTAAAGTAAATGAGTATGTTATATTTATAAATTCATGAACAAACACTTTTAAGATGATGATGATCATTGAACTAGTGCGTAATATTTAAATTCAGCACTTTGAAAAAATGTTTTGTTGTGGATTGAATAAATTACTGAAAAATAGAATCTTCGCAGTATTTTAATCATAATACATTTCCAATACAATTAAACAAAATGAGGAAAAATAAGAAACTATTACTCATAGTCTCCTCGTGATCAGGAGGTCATAAAATATAACATAGCTACAATATAAAAAATATATTTTTTATTTTAGTTTGTATTTGACCGCCGTGAAGCAAACCGATCAAATAGCTTTAGCGCACAGACCCGACGATGTCACGGTATTGCGAGATGAGCTCAGACGAATATTTCTAGATGAACCTTTAAAGGACTCCTACATCATCCTGGACGACGTAAAGTCGCCTGAAGTTTTAGAAATATTCAAACTTCGTTGCAAGTTAATTGTAACGACCCAAGACAAGAACATCGCAAACGACTCAGAGGCTGTTTTCATTAAAGTTACGACAGGTTTCACGAAGAAAGAGTCTCTGGAGTTGCTGAGGAAATCGCTGAATACCGACCATCTCTCGGATAAGGAAGAATTCGCCGATAAAATTCACAATTTGTGCGATGGTTGCCCCATGCTATTGAACATTATCGGATCGATTTTGAAAGACAGTCGTGACGAGTCTTTGTCCACTGATTTAATATGGCGCTCAATCATTGCCGAAATCGAGATGAACGACTATTTGTCTCAGTATTAATTAACAATTTAATAACATGTCTTGTATTCTAACACTTTTTTGTAGTCCAATTACAACGAACGTGATCGCAATGATTCAGAAGTTTGTTACGTGCTTGAATCCAGACGTGCAGACCTGCTTCCACAGTTTGGCGGTGTTCCCGAAACACGTTAACATTCGGCCTGAAATACTGACAAAGCTTTGGAACAGAAACTATTACGCTGTTAGACAAGTCATGATAGAATTGGAGAAGAAATCGCTGGTCGTTTCGTTTTTCAACAAAGATCTCAAACTGTATATTTACAGTATACATAGTTTAGTTCGTTCCTATTTAGTCGAGAAGCAAAGTGCGGAAGATATCGAATCGTACCACAAGCAGATGATAACGCAGTGCGAAGATATCCTATGCAAATCGCCACCTGACGATCCCATCGCCAATTACATCTTTGGATACTACGGACATCACGCTAAAAACGCCAAGCTCTACGACAAATTCGAGAAATATTTCGACCTACAGTTCATTGAAAACAAAATTAAGCGAGTGGGCTCGGCGGATTTACTTACAGATTTTGAATCGTACAGGGAATTCATCACGAAAAAAGTATTGAACCGAACAATACAATTCAGTCCGGTTTGTTTATACAAGTGTTTTCAGCAACGTCGGCTTGAGCGGAAACTGAACGATTATATTAAATTCGTCCACTGTTACAGTGCACATTTGCACATTTCTCCAGAAACTAACATCGTCCAGTTTGCCTTTTTCAACGACAACACCTGCGTGTATGAAGAAGCGAAGAAAATTGCTGCCAACAATCGCGACCAGTTGTACATCAAACTGGAGTAAGTCCATTTGTTTTCAGTAGAAATAACGTCTTTAGTTCGTTTTGCTGAATTATTTTTTTCGGCCGGATTAAAGTCTTGACATTATGCAAGTTGTCAATCTTATGACGCAATAAGTTTAAGTCAAACATCGTCTTTTTTCAACTTTTTAAAATAATCTTCCAAACTGTTGACATGCCACTATTCAAATCATATCATTAGAAAGTTTATCGTTAATGTAACCGATTGATACCAAAATATACAGGTCTTCCATTGACACATTTGTTTAAATTAACAATTTGGGTTCATGGGCTACCTGTATATTAAGTTATTGCAATTCAAAATTTGACTTGGCTATTATAAACTAGACGATGTTGAAAATTTTCTGTCTAAATTTCAATGCATAAGTCTCTTGTATTTAGCAGCGATTTATAAAAAAGGGTATTTCGCTTAAATGTCAAAAAACTAAACAACATCTTAAATGTGATCTTAAATTAAAATCAATACAAAGTATAATTATTTTGAAGGAATGCAAAAATTGTCTAATATACTGAGTGTTCCATTAAAAAAACATAGCTGGTGCGCCACTCTGTGGACATACTGTATACAGGTCGTTCAAAAGTATGGATACAGTAATATTTTTTGAAAACGAAGTTTGATTAGAGTTTGGGAAAGTTACTTGTAATTTTTTCAATTATTTTTACTACTTGCTTTTGAGATATAATAAACTTGTTTTGTTTCAAGTAGCACAGTCAAATTCAATATTTTTGAGGAGAGAATGTTTTTGTGAATTCAACGATACAGCATATCTCATTTGTATTCAAAAATAAAAATTAAGCGGTATTATATCCAAAAAAGGGAAGTTTGGTAGTCTTCAAAATGGTAGTCTTCAGTGACTTCAGTCTATGTTAGCTCTTTGCGGTTTGTATAATTGTAAAAATAACCCTTTTAATTATGAAATTAGTCCTTATACATTTTAATATTAATTAAAAATATTTTACATACCAATATGTTTTTATTTATAAGATGCTCAAAATGCTTTCTATTACTTCTTGGCATTATGACAATTTATATGCGCTCAGTTTCACTTAAACGAACCATCATTACTAATTATTACACACGGGTTTATTTTTTAGCTAATATGCAAGTGACAGACAGCTATAGACATGTTCTTCTTATTTCAAAATTTAATATGTAAAATATTTTTTTTACATTTAAAGAGAAATAAAAATAGAATTGTATGTTACATCACGAATTCAGAAAAATATGTTTCCTCCAAAAATATTAAATTTGACCCCTGCTGTTTAAAAAAGTGCAATTTGGCCTTGTATCTCATAAACCCTTCCTAACCATGTGTCAAAGTTCAACCAAATTCAAACTTCCGATGAACGGTTCCAAAATATTTAACTGCATCCGTACTTTTTAGCGACCCGGGTTAAGCAGATAATTTTGGACTTTCACTTTTCGTTTAAGAAGAAATATTCCACTTATTTTTTATAAACACCCAGTATATTAAAACTTTTTTTATGTTTAAGGAAGCCATACAAAAAATTAAGTAAACGCAAATTAAGGTATCTTTGTAAACGATTTGGACACTGCAAAAATGTTCAAATTCTGCTCTGTTTAAAACTTGCCAGTGATATAATCGATTAATAAGACTTCCTAGTGAATTCTGTAACATTTAGCACTATTTAAACACTATTTTTGTGGTCTCAAAATGGTTTTCAAACAGGTATTAATTTAGCGTATTTTCAATTTTTTGTAGGGATTCATTAATAATTAAAAAAGTTGTGTAAAATAGTTGCTTTAAATAGAACACCCCATATTTTATTGCATTTTTGGATTGGACTGAAAATTCCAAACATCTTTTGTATAAAATCATTTTTACGTAAACCTACTGGTTTTGTAGATATTTGACATTTTATACAAGGAAGTGATTTTTTATTGCTTAGTTTAACAGGTCATATCTTTTTTATTTTCAATTTGGGTATTACGATTTTTGCGACAATTTCAGTCCATATTTCGACTTATTGTTGGTAGTAATAAAATATGAGTTTCATCAAACACGGCAAATTTCAAAATGCCAAAACTCTTTTTTTTAATGGAACGCATGGTATATTATTGCAACATTTTTTTATCCCAGTAAATATTGTTTATTTTTGTTAAATATCTCCTATACCTATCTGTGATAGTTATCGACTTTAAAAAAAAAAATATTGAATAATGGAAATTTGCTAACTTGTGCAGGAAGCAATGGAAAGCAAAGATACGGACACAAAAATTAAACACTTTAATAACACTTAAAAAATTAAATAACACATCAAATTTATGGTACACTCTGTATACATAAAAATTAGTTTATATTATGCAATATTCACGTAACTTTTGCCTTTACACTTTTTTTCTACCTCTACCCGGTATTGAGGTACAGGCCGATAACGCATTGTTGGGACACTCTGTATATTGGTACCAAATTTGAAAAAACATATTTTTAAAAAACAAAGTTTGGCCGTTTGTGCGTTTATACTAACCCTGTACATTCAACTAGAATTCAAAAAAAAATTGTAAAATGGGAATCTAATACACAACTGTTTTTTTTTTTTATAGTCCATATTCGGACCGACACAAGAACTTCCCTGTGCTGAAGCTGTCAAATACGGCTACTTCAGCCTGCTTCAAGGATCTCAAAGAAGTGCTTGTGGGAACATCTAGCGGCACCATCGAAGTCAAGGTAAGTTGGGTACCTACCCGCTCTTTGAACGTTACCAAACAAAGAAAATCTTCAGTCGTTCCATCAATACCAGCGCAAAGTCCACCACTTTGAAGGTCACTCCGACCAAATAACAAGTCTTCAGTTGAGTCCAGACAACAAGTCGTTTCTGTCGATTTCGCGCGACCACACTGTACGCTTGTGGAGGTTCATCGACGATCTCGACCCCCAATCCCCCAAACTCAAGCAGACCAACTGGAAAAATTTGCATTCGCCAGACGAGAGTGCCGAATCGCATAAAACATTCAAAATGCACGATTCTGATTACATAACGTCCGCCGCGTTTCCGTTTGATAACTCTGATGAAATCGTGACGGCGTCGCAAAGGGGGAAAGTTGTGAGATGGAATGCGAAAACGGCGGGAGTTATTAAGGAAGCGTCGCCTTTGGGGTTGGCGATTCTGAAGATTGCGTACGTCCACGACAGTCAACAAGTGATATTTTCCTACGACAGCAATAAGGTGTACGTTTATCAGCGGGGAAATTTGGTTTATAACGGACAGTTCGGCACTCTGGACGATATAACGGACCTGGTGCTCATTCCAAACTACTGTGATTTTAAAGAAGTTGCTGTTACCAGCGGGAAGAGGTTTGAAGTGTGGGAGTACGCGAGTAAGACCAGGAGATTTTATTTTGACACGTTTAGCAAAATCACGGCCGTTGCTATTAACAACAATAGCGACTACCTGGTTGTTGGTACTGTCAATTTTATTTACTTGTACAATTACAAGACGCAGAAGATTTTTCATCATAACAACGACTTCGGGTAAGTTATGCAACTAATTGTGTTATTTTTAATTTTCGGTTTATCTGTGCAAGCTTTGTTCCATTCTAGTTTAAAGGGGATTTTTCCATTTTGAAGCTGTCCATGTTTCTTATATCCTATTTTCATTAGTCTACATTTTTGTGGCGTAAGAACAGCGTTAAGTAAGCGACCGAATCGTTACTCAAGTTCACTTCGCTAATACATTTCAAATATGAGCAACTCTATTGATTATCTTACGTGTGTTTTGAGTAACACTGTCGCGTGGCTTAAATTTCAAAGCCTTGCCTATTTCGAATACTCTCAATGACATAGTAATTCTGAAATATAGAAGAAGACTAATAATTTAAAATAAAGTAGTCTTATTATTAAAAACAAAAATAATTGAGTACTTACAATTAACAACATAATTAAAAAATAGGCAATAAGTTTTTAATCAAAACAATAAATATTATTATAATACAAATAACTATAAAAATTAGGATCAGTTTTAAAATGCAAAAATTGGGGAAACTTATTAATTTGGAAAAATTATAAAATGCATTGATATTAAAATTATTTATATTCTAACTTCAAAATTTCTGGTAAATAATGCGAAAATAGAAGGTGGTTAATTTTTCCTTCATATTCCTATTACAAAAATGATATCACAAGCATTTTTTCATAAATAAGTCATTTTGGCATCCCGACAAAAAAATATCAGAATTTGTTTTTTGTTGTTGTGGCGAAGCACATAGTTTCCCAATAAAGTTTTAAGTTTATAAACAAAAACTCGGTTTTATTTAATTTTTAACTTTATTTGCACATGTGCCGTAATATGTAACGGCACCCCAGGATGTTGGATCGATACTGAATCTCCCATCGATCAAAGTACATTGATGAAATAAATATCGATGGGGGGGATAAAACATTACGCTTAATTACGATAGAGGGACCAACTAGTACCAAACATGCCGCCCCCCTTGAAATGCAAATTTCAAAATAAAGAGAACATTATTTTCGTATAAAATAACATGATTACAAAATGATATGGATCAATGCAAAAGAACAGAAATGAGCATCCTAAAAATTAAAGGAAAGAACATGTATGTGAAACAATAAATTAATTCAATTTATCGTCAGCAAGATGACTGGTATGTTCACTCAGTATGTAATGGGGCGAGTTTGTTAACTGCGCGCCGCACTTCACCATTGGAAGTTTTCACGTCCACTACCCGCACTACACCATCAGTCCCTGGATGAAGTTGTGTGATGCGACCCATTTTCCAGCAGGTAGGAGGACTCGGATCCTTCAAAAGGACGAATGTTCCAACCTCCACAGCTGGAGTGTTCACCTTCCATTTGCATCGCTGCTGTAGAGTGGTTAAATAGTCATGTGACCATTTCCTCCAGAATTGTTGTTGTATCTGCTGCACGCGTTGGAACCGTGTCAGTCGATTAGACGATATATCAGAAACATCTCGTTGCAACGGTGCGAATAGCGAATTACCCACAAGGAAATGTGCAGGGGTCAATGGACACAAATCATTTGGATCAGTGGAAAAAGGAATTAGTGGCCTGGAATTCATGATGGCCTCAATTTGTGTAAAAATAGTAGTCAATTCCTCAAAAGTGAATGTGGAATTAGAAAATAATTTTTTAAAGTGACGCTTCGCTGACTTTACAGCGGCCTCCCACAGACCACCGAAGTGAGGTGATCTGGCCGGTATGAAATGCCAATTGATTGAAATCTTGGATAGATATTCATGTATCGAAACGTGCTCACGGGATAGGAAATTGAAAAGTTCTTGCAATTCCTTATTAGCTCCCACGAAATTTGTCGCATTGTCAGAAAAAATATCACTACAGATGCCGCGCCGTGACACGAAACGTCTAAAAGCTGCGAAAAAACATTCCGTAGTGAGATCACTAACAACCTCCAAATGAACAGCCTTAGTGCTGAAACAAACAAAGAGGCATAAATAGGCCTTTACTAATTTACGATTCCTTAGTTTGCTCTCACGCACAAGAAAGGGTCCTGCGTAGTCAACGCCAGTAGTTGTGAAAGGACGAGCAGGTGTTACTCTTGCAGCTGGTAAGTCACCCATGATGGGCACTATGTTCCTGGCTTGCCACCGTTGACAGACTACACATTTTCTGATGACCAGTTTAACGCTGTTTCGACATGATAGTGGCCAATATTTTAAGCGAATTCTGGAAAGTGTAGTTTGCACACCACCATGCATAGTTTCACAATGACTCTTTTTTAACAATAAAGATGTGAGCTTGTGGTTGCTCGGCAATATTATGGGATTTATTTGACTTGGTTGCAAATTTGAATGCTTGAGACGTCCGCCAACTCTGAGTACGCCCTCGTTGTCAATGAATGGATTTAGACATAAGATTTTGGACCTTGACGATATTAATCGTTTAGACTTCAGATTTTTCATATCATCTGCAAAAGACACTACTTGTGTATGCTTAACGAGATAAGTTGTTGCTTGATCGAGCTCAGCAACTTTTAATGGACCGGTTCTTCGCGTTTCTTTCAGAGATCGACAGTTGTTAATGAAGCGCAAACAAAATGATAGTACTCTTACGATTCGTTCTAAAGTGGAAAATTTATTAAATAGATAATCGTAAAATGCAGAGTCTGCTGTAGATATCGAAGTAGATAATTTGATTGGACGTAATTCAATCAATTCTCCCGAATGGACGTGTGTACTACGAGGCCAAGTGGATTCATCTTGGGACAACCAATCTGGTCCATACCACCAGATATTTGCATCGATCAATTTTCTGGGGCACATTCCTCTAGATATGACATCCGCTGGGTTATCTTGAGAACGTACATGACGCCACTGACTGGGTTTTGTTAGTTGTTGGATTGTGGAGACGCGGTTCGCCACGAAAGTTTTTAAAGTATTCGCTGGCTTTTCCAGCCAAGCTAGTACGATTGTCGAATCAACCCAACAATAAACATTTGTGATGGAAATATCCAGATACATTTGCACCTGGTGTAATAATTTGGATAATAGTACTGCAGCGCAAAGCTCTAATCTAGCTAATGTGAGACATTTTATCGGAGCTACCTTGGATTTAGCGCATAATAGTCGTGTAACGTTAGTACCATTATTGTCGCTGCTCCTTAAGTATATACAAGCGCCATAAGCTGATTCACTGGCATCGGCGAATCCATGGATTTGTATCGCTACAGGGCTATCACATAGAACATGGCGTGGTATTCGAATATGATTTAAATGTTGCAGTTCGTTTATGAATTTTATCCACGTGGTGTGGATGTCTTGTGGTATTTTTATGTCTGATTTCCGTAAATTGATAACTGGTAAATTATCCGAGACCTTGTTGGTTACAAGAAATTCTAATTTAGATTTATAGCGATCATTATGGCGAGCGCTTATGGTGGCTAAAGTTTTTGATTGGATGTTAAAGCTGGTTTGTGTTATGCCACTTACTGAAATATTAATTGCTTCCGTGCGCAATCTTAGTCTCTTGCAAAGAGAGCTAGTTATGAAATTTGACTGTGAAGCAGAATCTAATAGTGCTCGGCACTCTTGAGGTGAACCTGTTGAATCAAAGATTCTGATTTGACAAGTCGCAAGAAGAACGCATGTTTGTGGAAGATAGTTACAATGTGTGACTACTTTTGAACCGTCCGAAGTCGTTTCCGAATTTAGTTCTTCAAGATTGGTATTAGATTTTGCCGCTTCCGTTTGTGTCTCTATGTGTAGCAATGTGTTGTGCTTTAAATTGCATTTACGACAATTAGAGAACTTGCAGTTGCTAGTCGGGTGGTTCCCGCGGAGACAATTTATGCATAATTTGAGTTTTTTGATTTCTGCAATTCGCGTATTCACGGGCATTTTGAGAAATGAATCGCATTGATATATACTGTGCACGTTTTTGCACAATTTGCACGTGGGTTTGTTGACGTTTACATGAGACACCGTCGTTTTATTGTGTCCACGATTGAAAACTGACCTTTCACCAGTGCTTTGTCCGTGATTTAATTTTGTAAGTTGTAATGCTTCCAACATTTTGCACCGATTTGACAAGAATGTAGTTATTTCGGCCGTAGTAGGAAAGCTTTTCTCGTGTGTGGTCTTCCATGCTTGCCACTCGCGACGCGTGGATTGATCTAATTTACTGACAATTAGATGTATCACAATTGCGTCCCATTGTTCCGTAGGCTGGTTTAACGTTTTTAATGCTCGTAAATTTTTTAAAACGCCATCTAAAAGTTGACGAAGTGCGAAATGTGATTCCTTGTTCACTATTGGAAGTGAGAATAGTGCTTGTATATGATTTTCCACGATCAAACCTGTGTTCTCGTATCTCTCTTTCAATAAGTCCCATGCTAAATGGTAATTATCGTTTGTCACCTCGATCGCATCAAGAATGTGACTTGCTTCACCCTTTAGTGCAGACTTTAAGTAGTGAAATTTTTGAATTAAAGCCAATGAGTCATTATTATCTATGAGAGACTGGAAAGTATCATAAAAATTTACCCATTTGTCGAGTTCTCCGCTAAATTCCGGTAATGATAAGATTGGTAATCTTACGGAATTTTGTGTGTGCGAGTCAAACCTAGGACTATTTGAGCTTCCCGGAGTAAGCTGTCCATTTGGAACGTCGCTGTGTAATTCGAGGTTTTCTAACAGATCACGTCCTGTAGAAACCACGTCAAAATATGAATTTTCGAATACGTCACGCTCTGTATCATGGGTTACATCGGTCGGTGACGACATCTCGATTTGTGATTGTACGTTTTCGAATTCGCGCATTAATTCCCGACATCGCGTGAGCCGTTCCTGAATTTGATTTTTAGTCAGATCAGAATTTTTTGCGAAAAAGTTTGCAATGCGAGTAATACCGGCTTTTATCACCCCACGTCGTGCTCTTAAATTAATGACAACATTTTCATCTCCTTCTTCTGCCATTTTATTTTAAATTAATTTATCAATGTAAAAGAAATGTGAAAGGAGTAAATGAAGATAGGTACAAGTTTGAAAAGAGAAGGATTTAGGTGAATAGAAAACGGGTTTTCGCTACCTGAAACATCTGGTTGTCCTTGGTCACCTTGGCTAGACAGGACGAGTGTTGGTAGACTGGCTGGCGCCGACAATTTGCCGTCGAATTCGTATTTCCGGTCGAAACTGGTCTTGCGTTTGGGAAGATTGGAGCACAATTCTTCTTGATAATTCACTTTGTGTAATTGTTTATTGTAAATTGAGTATCGATCCGTAAATTCAGTGTGTAAAAATGAAAATGGGCTTTTGATTAGTCGCAATCAAAAGTTCTTCGTAAATCGGTGGTTTCATCCGGCTCGAAGGACCATGTTTTTTGTTGTTGTGGCGAAGCACATAGTTTCCCAATAAAGTTTTAAGTTTATAAACAAAAACTCGGTTTTATTTAATTTTTAACTTTATTTGCACATGTGCCGTAATATGTAACGGCACCCCAGGATGTTGGATCGATACTGAATCTCCCATCGATCAAAGTACATTGATGAAATAAATATCGATGGGGGGGATAAAACATTACGCTTAATTACGATAGAGGGACCAACTAGTACCAAACAGAATTCTTTACAAATAATTGACCTTGTATTTACTTGAAGATGATTGTGTCTTTTTCAAACGAAAGTCAATTTTTTTGGTTGAATTGCCTCCAATGTGGTAACATTTTTACGACTAAACTGACCCTTTGCTTCCGCTATTTACTTTGAATCTACTAGTCCCTTGGGTGTAGCAAAATACCAATCTCTTCGACAAATAATCGAAAAAGTTCGATCTCTTGTTGAATAAGTTCAGAAATTTTCCTGAGAGCTGTTGTTTCATGCTCAATTACATAAGCAATATTTGCCGACGAAAAAGTTTTGAGCATTTGGTGTGCCGTTTTTGCTGTATCAGTTGTATTTACATAGATCTGAGTTTGCAATTTTTTCTAAACAAGGAGACAGTAGTTATTTTTCGTCGTTCTTGAAAGCATACCACCGATTCACTTTGATCTTTCGTGTTTTCCATCAACTGTATAATTTTCTTCTTGTTTATCTGTAACTTTTCAATAAAATAATTTTTCCGTGAAGATAATTTTTCTTCATCAATGATTTCTTCTATAGCACAATCTTAATATTTTCTTTGAGTAGCCATTGTTGTTTTGTTAGGCTTTTTGGCCCGTTTGTTTGTAATTTTTTTTCTGCAGTCTGATTTCGCTGCTTTATAATTTTTTTTGTATAATCTCCAGGTCTTTTATCACAATTATGATAAGAACCCTTCTATAGACATAAGTCCCATAATTTACGCTTGCAAGTTTCACGAAACAATAAAGATCAAATATCGTATCGAGAGAGAGCCTCTTCGTGCATTATATACAGAGTGATTCATGTAGACCGTTCATTAGAAAATTTTCATTTTCCCGTATAGCTAGAAAGTTTAAATTTGGGGTATAATTATCATCGATTATTCTGAATCGAAGTAAAATACTATCAAGATGGCGGCACTTCCGGTTATACTGGAAAATTGACGTCAACTTTGTTATTTTAAATGGCAACCCCTTATTTTTATGCACTCGTTCGTTTTGGCAATCAATTCTAAATAAGGATGCGCCCAAGTTGTCTTATCTATCATAGTTTTAGAAGTATTCTTAATCTTTTAATGATAAAATTTTGAAATTGAAAGGATCTTTCTAAAAATTAATATCTCTTGAACCATTGTTTTGCAATAGTTTTTTTCTATCGATTAGTATAACTTTAAAGAATAATTCGAGAGTACTTCTAATACATTTTAATGCCTCGGGTGGGCGTTGCGATTTCCTGAAAATAACTATAACAAAATGCCAAAAACTTAATTTTTTCAAATTAAGTTTTAACATAAAATTAAAAATATTTCAAAAACTATGAGAGATAAGTGCCAACAACGTGGGCGCTTCTTATTCAGAATTGATTGCACAAACGAACGAGCGCATAAAAATAAGGGGTTGCCATTTAAAATAACAAAGGTGACGTCAATTTCCGGTATAACCGGAAGTTCCGCCATCTTAATAGTATTTTACTTAGATTCAGAACAATCAATGATAATCATACAGCAAATTTCAACTGTCTAGCTTTACGGGAAATCGAAAATATTCTAATGAACGGTCTACGTGAATCACCCCGTATAAACGAAGGCAGCAAGTGAGGGATAAAGCTCAAATGGTTCGCTTGAATACCGATTTACTACAACATTTTGTCAACAAATTCCAAGAGTTGTGATGAACAGACTTCAAACTTTAACAGCACGCTGAGGAGATAGTAAAGAAAAGCCCATGATAATTTTTTTCTTAAAAAGAATAAAATTCCGCTTTCAATAACGTACCAAAGTCGAGCAATTTTATTGGTTTTTGCAATTTTTTTTAATACAAACCTGGTTCAATTAAGTGATCTCAACCCCTACCTACTAGATTTATCACATATATTTTTTTCATAAAATTGTATCGATTATATTAGCCACATTTCGACAAAAACCCACTAAAATACGACCAAGATTCCCTTTGAAAAATCCCTTTAAAAGGTTCTTAATTCTCACGCCACAATTTTTTCGCTCTGATTTCAGGCCACCGTCTTCCTTGTACGTCCTTCCCGATCGCGTGGTCTTCATCAACCTGGACAAGGACAACGTCCAGAGGTGCGAAATCTATTTGGAACCGAGCAGAAAGCCCATCGTCCACGACTTGTCTCTCTTCAGCTGCCACTGGAAGGACTCGCTTCCCATTTATTTCATCGTAAACAAAGAAAACAAAATCGACATCTTCAACGGACATTCCATTATTCTGTCGGGAATCGACGACATCGGCGAGAACATTAAATGCGGTTCGTTCTCTCTATGCGGGCGGTACGTAATTCTGGGAACGGAAACCGGAAAAGTCTACTTTTATCACTACAAAAAAGGGGAATTGAACTGCGTGTCTGTCGGCAATTCCGAGATCTCACTAATAAAATCGTTCGAAATCGATTTTTTAAATGCGGAATTGTACAGCTGCTTGTACGGAATCGTGGTTGTAGCGACCAGGAAATCGGTCGTGGTGATTGTCGACAACGAAATCAAGAAGACGCTTGATGTTGCCACTCCCATTTTTGATGTATTTTATCTGCGGAAATGTTTGATTGCGATTGACGTCGACGGAGGAGTTTCACTTTGCAGCATTTTTGAGGATCAGGCCACTTGTTGGGTTAGCACTGAGTACAAAAACGTCACAGGTGCCACCACGTTCAGAAATAACTTATTCGCCATAGCTAGTTCACATCTGAATGGGCACAAAGTGACAGTGTTGTCTGTTAGTAGTTCGCTTGCGATTCAGAACGTATTTGAGCACAAATTGAACAGCAAACCAAAGTGTTTGTGCTTTTCCTCGACTGGGAAAGTGCTTTCAGTTGGGTGCGAAAGTGGCGACATACAAGTAACATGTGTTCAACTTATGAATTTTGGATTGTAATGGAGTTTTGTAGGTTTTCAATCTTGAAAACGACATGGGTGATGTTATGTCTTTGCACAAAAGAGCCGTGGAACGAATGGTGTTTGCACCGAATGTCGAGCCGATTCTGGTCAGTTTGGGCGACCAAATCGCTTGGTGGAACTTGAGCAGCTTCCAGGACATCAAGTACTGAACCGATTTCAAGTTTCAGGCATTTTACGTAATGTTTTTGTGTTGCAGGGAGAAGAATTCGCCGGGTTCGGGTGACGTTACAAATCAGCTACAAATCTTTACGTTTGACAATTGGAAAGACAAGAAGCTCCATGACACAGTGCCTTATCTCCTCACAAGTACAAATCTGCACGGAAAACAGCTGCGGTACATTTCTGCATCGAAAGATTTCCGTTCGTTTCTCATCATCGATTGTGATGGTAATATCTTTAAGATGGATATTATCAATTCTTGACGTCTAGTGGTGGGCCGGCTTAGTGATATATTGAGAATTGCTCAATCGTGATTTACCTATTTATTGTAGATTCAGCATACAGAATTTTCGTAACTTTTATTGCAATGTTCGTATTTGATTTTATAGTTTCTGCATAGTTGGAAACACGATAAGAAAACAAAACAAAAATCTGATGACCCATTTTAGTTTAGTGTTCACAGTTGTTAATGTGACCTTTTACATAAACGTTTTATAGATTTTTTATATTGTGTATTTACCACATTTTTTCTGAAATTGTTTTACACGTCTTTGTAAGATTATATTCCTAACGACAAGACTTGTGTACATAAAATACTTAGCAGAATGAGCTAGTTGTGATTCATTCAGTCGTTTAATGTTTAGTGTAGTAATTTTGTTTCTAATTAATTTTGTTGTAATTTTTAGTAAAATCGTTTCTAATTATTGTCTCTCTATGTGTATGTCTTACGCAATTAAAACCTCGTGTTTGAGCACCGCAATAAACGTTGTGCAATTGCATTTTTTTACATGATTTGTATAAATTATATATTTTTCTAGTCTCTTATGTTGTGCTATGTGAAATATTGAAATACAGACACACACATCGACGGTGGGGTTTTTTATTGACAGAATTACACGCTCACTGTTTCAGAACGTCGACTCACTGACGGTTCATGTCTTTCAGTGGTTTGTTCCGTTTCTTCTTCGTCTTCCACTAACGATTCCTCTACATCTTCTAGTTCTAGTCTGTTACGAAGCAAAAGCTTCTGTATGAGGTGCTGATGGTCTGAAGATATGTCTGTTTCTCGCACGTCCAACCATTCTAGGGTTCTGTTAATTGTTATGCCGTCCACCAGTGCCTAAATTATTAATTATGTTCATAAAAAGCTTTTTCACACTGCTTACATACCAAATATGCACTCAAAGTGCTTTTTAATTAAAGGCAATTAAAGAAAACCACAATAACATCCAAGATCGATAATTCTAGTTAGCTCTCTTTTTATAGTCATTTCATCTCAAGATATTGTAATTTTTATCCATAATTTTTCATATAAAATTATACCATTATTTATAGTCATTGCAATGAAAATATTCTCATTTAATTTAAAGTCAAAATATTGTCATTTTAAATTATAATTTTTAAATTTTTAGTCAAAATAAGAACATTTATAGTTATTTAATGTAAAAATATTGTATGTCTTAGACAAAATTATCTAGTATACAGAGTGGAAACTTTAAATGGAATAAATTGAATATCTTAAATACGAATGCTTCGAATACGAATTCCTGAAACACGTCGATTTTTGTTTTTAACTGGCTGCTTTTCAGCCCAATCAGTTTCTCTTTTTTTTACTCAGGGGACTGTAACCATCGTTAACTTTTTTTCAAATGGAAATATGTATATGTCTACTGTCACATCATCGCAAAACTCATGAAAAACTGTATTTTTATACGTTTTCATTTATTTTATTTATTGTTTTTAACTTGGTTTTGTATTCTGTCGTAAAAACCAATCATAATTAAAATTTCTATCCTAAGATTTTCTGCTAAACAGCGCATTTTATTAACAGACTATTATTTGTCAATAAAAGGTGAAAACTAACAAAGTTTGTAAAAATAATTAAATTTCTTGCAAAAAATGGCGATAAGAATATAAACCCACACCACACGAAGAAAAGGAAAAACATTAAAGCATCTTACAAATTTTATATTTTTAGGTATTTTTTTATGAGATTTGCAATGATGTGTCAATTGAAATAACTTTCGATCCAAAAAAAGTTAAGGGTGGTTAGCTCTCTGAGTAAAATTATAGAAAAACTGATTAGGCTGAAGAGTAGCAAGTTAACGACAAAAATCGACGTATTTCGCAAAATCATTTGTATTCAAGATAATTTTTCAATTTTTAGCGAAAATTGTACCATTTTTAGATAAAATTACCTGACCAGACCTCACTATTTGCAGTCCTTTCAAGTCAAAATATTTTTAATTTTTTCTCAATATATGACTATTATAGTCATTTCAAGCAAAAATGCTGTAGTTTTAATCAAAATATGATCATTTCAAGTCAAGATTATTATAATTTTTCCATTTTTAGCTAAAATATGACTATATCAATTTTAAATAACAATAATATTGTCATTTTTAGACAAAATACCATTTATGGTCATTTCAAGTCAATTATCATTTTTACCAAAATGTTATCATTTTCAGTCAAAATTTAAGAATTTACAATGTTGCAATATTGCTATTTTTAGTCAAAATTGTACCATTTATTTGAAGCAAGATATGACCATTATAGTAATTTCAAGTCAAAATATTGTAGTTTTTAGTCATACGACTCTTTCCATTTTTGGATAAAATATTACGATCTATAGTAATTTAAAGACAAAATATGATCATTTCAAGTCAAAATACGGTGATTTTTACTCAAAATTGTACAATAATATTTCAAGTTAAAATATTACAATCCCTAGACAAAATATTTTATGGCCATTTCAAGTCCGGATTATGTCATTATTAGTCACAATTTTTTAGTGTCCGACCGAAACTAGTTTTTACGCCCGAAACCGAAACCGAATTTCGGCTTCAGTCTCGGTTTCGGCCGAAATTTCATGTTTTCGTGGGAAAAATAAAATAAAATTTATCATAATCAGTCCTTTTTTTAAATCAATCACATTTTAATCATTCAGCTTTTGATATTTTTAACTAATCATTAACTTATCATATCATATTATTACTCCCCTTATTTCAAAAAGCACAAATAAATATACTTTTTTTAATATTATGAAATAAAATAAAACCTACAAAATAAAATTACTTTTATACCATTAGTAAAAAGAATTTACCTAATAAATATGTTAAGGTAGGTACACAAAACAAAAAAAAATCGCTCTTTCATCTTAAGAACAGTTATTTTTATTACAAGGCCAGAAACTGCAAATGACTGTTTCTGACCGTGTCATTATCAAAACTTGTTCGGCCAACAAAATATTTGATTAAAAAAAAATATTTTTCCACGATATCATGAGATAAAATAATTTATTTGACGTTTGTAAAACTATTGATAATAACTAAAAATGGATAAAGACACATCAACTCATATTCAAAAAGTACTAGAAATGTAATTCAGAATTTATTAACCGAAAAATCACTGCCGCCAACATAAAAGCTTTCATTGAAAATCGCTGCTTTCCATTTTCTTGCCTAGGCAGAGAAATTGATCGTTTCCAAGACGATTTGAGCGCTTGCAAAATAATTAATTTGAGACGGAAGCTGAAAAAATTATTTCTTTTAAAACTTGGTAATTTTGTATGGTTCTCTTGTTAACGAACTGCAATAAAATTAAAATTAATAAGTACCTATCTACCAAATACAAGAAATAGATAAATATTTTTGATGCAAATAATCCTTCAATCGAATGTATCAAAATAAAAAGAGTTTCGCAAAACCTCCCAAATGCAGCCGAATGACAGCCGAAACCGAAAGTAAGCCGAAGTTCGGTCGGACACTACAATTTTTAGTTAAATTATGATCCTTATAGTCATTTAAAGTCAAAATATCGTAATTTTTAGTCAAGGTTTTCTCATTTCTAGTCAGTATACTGTATGTACTGTTATCATTTCTAGTCAAAATTTATTGACTAGACTGTTTTGTGCTTTTGTTCCCTTTTAAACTATTTCGATGGGAGCCTGAATACAGTTCCAGATATCCACATTTAGATTTTGTATTCGAAAGACTCGTTTCCCTTTTTTTGTTTGTAATAACCGTTAATGCGATGACTCTAATTATTGCCCGAAGCCACGAAACCGATTACCACCTTTTAATTTATGCCATAATTACCTGCCCGCCTTCTTCATCGAACCAATTATTGCTGACGTCCAACTTCTTCAGGGTCGTATTCAGCACGAGCATCTGCCCGGTCCTGATGGGCGCATCGTCGTCATACTGACACCCGGCCATGGACAGCTCCACCAGTTTAGTACCTCTGACCAACGCCCTCATTATTCCCATCGCCCCACCCTCTCCTAATGGATTCAGTTTTAAATTTAATTTCTCTAACGAACAGCCGGACTCCAACAACGCAAAACCCAAACCCTCGCACCCCAATTGCCGAATCCTGTTATTGCACAGATTGAGGATGCGTAATTTGGGGTGTACACATAATATTTTTGCTATGCAAAGCGCGCCCTGGTCGCTAATGTTGCAATGGGAGAGATCCAACTCTTCGACGGTTTCGTTCTTGATGAATCCCTGCATTAGAGCTCGAATGTGATTGTCGTCCAATTTGCTACGGTGGAGTCTTAAGACCCTGAGGCGCTTCAGCTGATGCAGAGCTTTCCCCAAGCGCTGACAATCAGCCACGGAGACTTTGAACATGTTCCAGTTAAACTCGTCGGATACGTTATTCATCCCTAAATTCGAATAATCATTTTTTTAAAATTCAAACCCAGCTTCTACCATAGATTAAATCGAACTCTTCAAGCCTGACAAGTTTTTTGAAAATCGGTTCAAAGTTGATGTGGTCTGTGGGATAGAACTCTGGGATATCTTCTTCGTCCCAGTGAAGAGGCGGCTTCCATGCCAACAATTGCGTTACTAAAAGTCTTAGCACGTAAGGAGCACACAAGATTAGTGTATCATCCATTTCGTCTTCATCGTTGTGCTCAGGTTGTGCGTGCTCTACCATGTCTTGCACGTGTCTTTCAATGTACAAACTCTTCCAAGTCCATTCGACTGGATGTTTAAAAATTACACCCCCATACTTCTCGTGGTATCGTCTTTGCCAATATATCTCATCCTAGCAGATCTTAGATCATATTTTGATAAAATAAAAAACTAGTGATTACCTCTACTAGTGGTATAACTAGTGGTAGAGGCAAATTAACATCCAAAGTTTCAAGCAAATAGTCCCGGTCTTCGCATGGTAATTCATCAAGTATTGGTGATTTTTCAAAGTTTGAATTGATGACATTTACACAGAGAGTGGTCAAAGCAGGGCAGAGCTCTTTGTCCCATTCGAAATTTTCTGATAGGATTTGGCGCTCGTCCTCTCCGGTTAGGACGAGGCTTTCGGGAGATGCCTTATACGCGAGGAACGTGTTATTGTTAATTTTGTAAGGGATCCTCATGGCTGCACTACACTACACTAAAAACGCTAAAACACAAATTTATCGTTTATTCATTCTGCTGACAGACGTCATGATTGTTAAAACTGTCGTGGAATTGACGGGTTGCAGAAAACTGTGGTTGCAAACTATTTTTAAAATTGTTATTCAAAATGAGTTTTACAAGAAGCAAGCTGTGTTTAGTTTAAGTGGCAATCATGTTTGTTGTATTGTTTTACCGCTTGTTGTTGTTGATGCTAGTTAAACAGATTGTCAATAGATGGCGATATTATCAAAATACACTTTTTATTAATCAGAGTGTCAATAGATGGCGCTACGAACAAAATACGGTTTTAAATAATTTTAAAAGAAACGTTAAGATTTTGAATAGTTTGTTTATTTTTCGCCGATAGCGATGAAGGTAATCTTCAAAATGATGGCTCAATCACTGGTTTTTATGAAGTATTAAGGGAAATATGGCGTAAATACCGACAAAAAAACACCTACAGATTGCTGAAATTGTTTATGTAATTCGGTGTGCAAAGAACTAAAGATCGCAATCAAATTAGGAATAAGAGATTTTTTAATCAATTATCATCCATTTATGTAAGTTTTGTGGACATATTTTTAACATGGTATGAAGAAGAATGAAGTCGAGCAGGTTTTATCGGTCATAATTTCAAACTGATGATTTTTTGCAATATTGAAGACTTAAGACATTAATTTCACTCAGCTAGGGGCTACAAAGCAAAAAGAATAAAACTATAAGAATAAAGTTTGCAATTGATAAAAATTCTTGCTTGATTTAAAGTTATTTTCAAACTAAAAGACTTGAAGTGAAGAATAATTCAACTGCAAGCAACGACTAAAAACACTGCTAAAGAATGTGGAATAATGTGAAGCGAGCGTTCCTCATGACAATAAGAGGGATTTTGAAGAAAAGTGATTACATTACATATGACATTTGTTTTTTAATTAACAAAGTGTTATTTCAAAAATCAAACAAAGGACAGTCCCAGACGAGAGGTTGTACTCCAAAATAAAAATTAAATTGTTGCAAATAAAAATAAATTGCAATATTACTATTTTTATTGTTTTGTTTTTTACACACCTATATTGTTGTAATTTTTTTTGTAATAAAAGCTAATCACTGAGAAACTAAAATGTTAACTAAAAATACATGATGAAATGAAAATGGAGCGCTTCGGAGCACATGTGTATTATTATAGTATTGTACATATTTCTATCTCAAAGAAAAAATTCCGCATACGAAAATACGAGAATTCATGTTACGTAATTAATTAATACCAAATACTGTACTTCCATTCACAAAAAAAGCACTCAATACATTTTAAGGGAATTATGGAAATTTCTTCTATTTCTAGACTTTATTTTAAATTAACAATACGTATTATTATTATTATATTTTTATCTTTAACGGCGGATCTTTGAAATATTGCCTTCTTAAATTTTGGCATCGAAATATCCTAAATACGATGAATTTGAACGTTATGACACTTCTTCGTGAACGAAATAACTTTCTAAGATAATCCATAATGGATATCCTTAATTTTATGTGCGACATAATCAAATTTCTTAATTAAAAAATAAATATACAACAAGAGCTTTTAATATTTTTCAAACCATATTTGGATTGATTATTATCTAAACACTGAACATGAATAATAATTAATTAGGAAGTAATTTAACTTAGAAAGTACTAAGGATTCACAATTTTTTTTTCTTAAAAAACTGGAACGAAATGTCATCAATGTCAGAAAAAAAGAGTTTTGCAATAAGTAGAGCGTGATCTAAGGTAAAGCTTTGGAAAAATCTAGCAAAGTGAATAAAGTAAATGCTCTAAAACAATCATCTACAATTTTTCTTGGTTATTTTGTAAACCAATCTAAACTCAGAATTTAATAGTTAATTTAATTTAGTAATGTAACATATTCATATTTTATTGTTAGTTAAGTATTCATAATTACATTTTGAGCATTTGAATTGAAATCGAATTGAAACTAGAAAATTAGTTTACATAGGTATTAACGCACTGGTTATTTTATTTACTTGCTTTTTGTTTATACTTTAAGAAACGTTCTTGACTAATTTACAAACTAATTAGATAGTATGTATGTACATAAACTAGCCAAGCAATGGCGGCTGGTCAGGTAAAGTTGGTGAAGTGCCTCTCCAATAGAAATATTTTTTCCATATAAAAAATAAATTAAATCTAAGATTACTCTAAAATTAAAAAAGAGATCGAGATGCGGTTTTCGACATCAAAGCTATTTTCGGATTTCTTATCAAAAAATAATTGTACTTTGTATAACCTATTATGGACTTAACTTCAGTTTTTTTCCTATTATTTGACATTTAAACCAATAAAAGCCCCTTCTTTGAAAATCGCTGCTCCCAAACCAATGAGAATTTTGTTTCGATATATTGACAGAAAATTTTAAAATATCTTCTAGTTCATAATGCACAATTCGAATTTTGAATTGTAGTAATTTAATACACGGCTTCTTAAACTTTTTTCATTCACGACCCCATTTATGATTGCCAGTTTCCTGGCGACCCCATATAAATATAAAAGAAAGATAAGATATTTTTTGATGATTTATTTATTAGGTAACAATATACCTATGAAAATATATAGTTTTAGAATTCGTTTAGAAACATACAAAAATTTAGAATTAAAAATTGCATAAAGAGTTGTAAAATTGTATTTATTATAGCTACAAAAATTATATGCCCTATTTTTCATCAAAATTGCATTTTTTGCAATAACATAAATAAAAGGGAATTCTGACCGTCTTAGTTCGCTCGAATTGATTCGAACGCAGTCGTTGAGTGGTATTAAATTTAAATGAAAGGAAAAAATTTAATGAGATGGATGTGCCTGTTTTTTTTACTGCATAACAAATTAAATCTTGGTGGAATGTTTGACACTGCTGGACGTAAGACCTCTTCATCATTTTTTAGCGATGAACGATATTGGGATTTAGTATGTGTTAAAGCTGAGAAAGTAAGTTCACATAAATATGTGGTATTCAATGGCAGAAGAACATTTAACGCCATATCAGCGATTGTGGGAAATTCAGTTCTAGTTCCAATCCAGAATTCAGTCAAGAGCTTTTTTGGAAATTGTAATTTTAAGTTTGAGTCACTCGAAAGCTCAGCAAATTCCTCTTGAGCTTTAAGAGGCAGGTGATCAATCTCACCAATCCAAAACGGATTTTGAATCAAAGCTACGTTTTTGAAATAAATATTTAATATAAAATATGTACGGAACTGTGTTTCTAGCGCTTTTAAGTGATCTACAATAATTTTTGCAATAAAAGTTTTACAATGATTTTTCTCGATTATAAAATTGTCGACACTGGAAAACATTCCGAACGAATTTTTTTCTACCCTGCTTTTCCAAATGTTGATCTTTTTAATAAAACTTTCAATTTTATCATTCGAAGTAAATATATCGCAATTTTTTCCTTGAAGAGACAAGTTGAGATCGCCTAATTTCGCAAAGATATCTGACAAATAACACAGCTTGGTTAGCCATAAGTCATTTTGAATAAAAGCAGCAAGTTCACATTTTCGTTCGGTTAAAAATATTTCGATTTCGTCGTTTAATAACAATAATCTTCTTAAACTATGACCTCTTGACAACCATCTTACTTATGCATGTAATAATAAAGTTGTGTAGTTGGAATCCGTATCCTTACAGAGATTTGATATAAGCGGCTGTTAAGGGCAAAATTTATAATCTTAACAGAATCCTAAAGCACATGGTTCAATTCTGGTGCTAATTTTTTGCTGCAAGGGCCTCTCGGTGAATAAGGCAGTGAGTAAAAGTTATATGATCATAATGAGCAGCTTGAAAAAATGATTTAAAACCAATATTTTTGCCCGTCATCGCTCTTGCACCATCTGTGCATATTCCACAGCAATTTTTCCTTTCTAAACCTTCAGTTTTTAAAAATTTGTTAACTTTACAATATATGTCTTTCCCTGTAGTATGGTCTTTCGTAAGACGACAAAATAACAATTTAGTAATATCCGTTGTTTCGTCCAACTGAATTGAAAATTTTGGGCTTTCTTTAATTCTTGTAATAAGTTGCACTAATTGGTCCTTGTTAATTTCAAAAATTCAATTCCATGTTGTATTTCTGCCATTTTAATAGCGGCAGGAAATACAAGATCTTCTCCAATGGTGAACGGCTCTTTATTTTTAGCAATACAGTATGTGTGTGACTCTGCACAAATACTCATCTAGATGTTATAAAATCGTGTATTTAAATATTTGACATTAAAATCTCTCGCGACCCCATTTGGGGTTGCGACCTATAGTTTAACAAGGCCTGATACAGGGTTTCATGAACGCAAATTCTTCACTTATTCAAATTTTTCAAATCGAACAGAACATTTTTGATGACGTTTTTAATGATATGATTGAATAATGGAATATTGATAATTTAGATATTGATTGATTTGATGATTGATATTGATATATGTAGGCTATCACGGTCGGTGTTATTAATTATAACGATCTTCTTCGGGATTTTTGACCGTGTTCCATTTGAAGTTCCATTAAGAGGGGTGTAGTGAACAAGTGACCCCAATGAACCTCCAGACGTTTCATCCACAACTGCGGCGGACTTCATCAGTGGTAAAAGTTGCAATGTGGAAGAGCTCGAAGTGTTCTCTTCGCTGTCACATTTGCGACTGTCCGACTATTTCGAAAATAGTTGGTTAAAAAATTGAAAAATGATGAGTCATAAAGACGTCATTGGATAGCTTATCAAAAATGTGATCGATTGATACTAAAATTTATAAATTTGAAAAATTCAAAATTTAAAAAAATATTTTTGAGAAAAAAAAGTTTTTGAGTATTTTTCGTTTGTTATTTAGTAATTTAATGATTTTAACAATAACGGTTTATTTAAATAACAAGAAAAATTTTAAAAATAATTTGCTTAAATGTTCAAACTGCCTACCTTCTTCAAGTTGACAATGACTAAGACGATGTTCAAATTCTTTTACGACATTATTTAAAATTTGTGGGGTGATTAGCAAAATTTCCTGAGTAATTCTAATTTTTAAATTTTTATTTCTTCTTAAAAATATTGTTATGTAACCTATTAAAAAATTTATTGTTTTATATGCAAAAAACATGCTCGTTAAAATGACGCAATAAAAAAAATTTGGGTTGCCATTTGAAAAAAATTGTATAAAACAGTATAACCTTGAGAGAGGTGACATAACAATAAACAAATTTTTATGTCATAATTAGCGCATTTAAAATGAAAAATTCACGTGTCCAAGCGATTTTTTCTGTCGCTCCCTGTAAAAAAGTTATCGAATTAGTTCCAACCTTTTCATCCACACTGTATGTACGAATAATTTTTTATATGATAGTCCTGAAAATTTTTGAAAATTTACAATTATTGCTTTTGTTATATTACCAACCAAATGTGCATAAAATTGTAAACGGTAATGAGAAGATTGGAACATCATCTGGACCGGTATCGTAGTCCATTAGTTTCTGTTCACTACGTGTGGACACCTGGATGGATGATGTTCCAATTAAGAAGAAATCCAGCGGAAGTCAGAGGGCTCAAGAGCGAATTCTTGCATCCCTCCGACTTCATCCCAAACGTGTGATATTCGGGGGGTGACATGGGGTGGTCGCCTCCCGGACGCAGCTAAGGGTCGATCTGCTTCCGACTCTTTCCGAAGCGAATCGTGATAATACGCACGTCCAGTGTTGGACCGGCGTCGCGACGCGTCGACCGTATGATTGAAGTGTGCCGTATATTATCTCCTTTAGTCAAACAGGTAAACAATTAAAAACGAATTGCCCCGAATCGTCGGGATCAGAATCAGTGCCAATTTATCAGCCAGCAAGGAATTCTCGTAAACGGAACAACATCAACATGTTTTGAACGCTTCACTCTAATATAAATTTATTTAAAGTTTTCTGAAAAATATGTGAGGTCGTCGGAAATATTCGCGTGATGGATTTTAATGCTGAAATTCGTTCGTTGCGTGCGATGGACTAGATAACTGTGCGTGCTTAATTTTTTTTGATGCTATCGGAATTAGTGAGGTATGTATTAACGGTGTCAGTTTTTACCTAAAAACGTCCGTCGGTGCTATACTTATATTAGTGTAATTGTTATTGATTTGTAATCGATTTCGTTAGAAATGTTTGTTGCATCGACGATAAATAAAATAAATGACAACGTATTGTGGACGGAAGACCACGGAAACTGTACAAGATCAAAAGGTGTTATTTTTATCGCACAAATGTCGTTTTTATGACATGCCCACGTATCTAATAAGCATTTTTTAAATCAAATACAAACATAATAAATTGGTGGCGAAAGCAGTATTTCTGACAGTTTGAGTGGTGAGATGAAGCGGAACGAAGTGCAATTAGCAGTATCAAAACGCCAAATGAAACGAACGTCACGCGCCCAACCCGGAAAAGCACCCCATTGCCTTCATAATACGATTTTGATTATGCAAGCGTCCTGCACAAGAGGAAAATATTTGCGGGGTGAAAATCAATTTGAATTTTGTATAGCGGATGGGAGTCTGCAACGCACATCCCGCTTTATTTTTACAAAATCACTTTCGAGGATAACCACCGAACGAAAATAAACACGGCGCGATTTTTCGCCAGACGTTTTTTTATTATTATTAATCGATTTACTTCCTAAATTTATTTGACGACTAAATCATCCTCTCAATCTACTCGTTCGTGGCTACTGGTCTGCTGATTTATCATTGTGTTTATTATTTTAAATCTAATATTAAATACCGAACGAAAAAGCGAACCTCAAATTGAGATATTGCGAGGTTGTTAATCACGCTTTAAATAGTTAAATTTGGGCCTCGCTTTCGGGGGTGTAAATTAGACGTGTAAAGCAAGTCGCTCAGTCTTAAGCAGAGATAATGTATTCATCACCTGTCTGAATGTCAATCGGGGCTCATTAGGCGATACAAAGCTTTCTGGTGGAGGATAATGCCGCTGATTCGAGTCACTAAAAGCTTTTTAAGCACAATATAAAATGAAATCTCTAAGAAATGGTTTTGATTCAAAAGGCAAATCGATACTTGCAAAAAGATATGACACAAGAGAAGCAAAAGAAGTGGATGAGAAGAATACACCAGAGGCCGTATTTGTGGGATCTAATTTAAAACTTGCCGTTATCACAAAGGGGTAACGATATTGTTCTACATTGCTTGAATAGATGTTGTTTGATAATGTTATCTGTGTGATAAAGGGGCGCTTTCGAAACCTACTTGTACGAGAGGGTTTTGATAAGTTTCAAACCTTCAAAATGATGCTGTATTCAACGAAATTATCCATCACTACACTCAGCTAACACTGGCGCAAAAAGACCTCTAAAAGTCGATTTACAGCATGAACTCTTAGCATGTTAAATTTGTTGCTGCAGCAGTTTCGAAAACCACCACAAAACCGACACCTGTTCTCTCAAATTGCTGTTAACCAAATAGAAGTTTTGGGAATAACATACTTCTATTGTTACCGATAATATGCCGACATCATTTCCTTGGAATGTAATATTTTGGGTTGGTGTTGATTGAATGAATGTTAATGGTTCAAAAAATACAATAAAAGTAAATGAAAAAAAAATGAAATTAGGCCGCGCATTTTACGATTTGTGAATTTATTTAACACAACTGTGTCCAGAACAACTTCTGTCGTTCTTTTTTCAACGACGTCTTTTGATGATGTATCACTATCAAAACAACAGCTTATCGCTGCTTCAACAATCTGTTAAAAACATCCTCACAAGGAACGCAAATTGAATTTATTCCTACAAAATCGACACTAAGATGAGTCCGAACTAAAAAAGTTGTTCGTTTTCGAATAATTTCACAAAACAAAATTTTATGAAATATTGCTAACGAGGCTTTAGACTATCAAAGAACAGTCAAGGACGAGCGTTGAAAAACGCTGCTTTCACCATAGAATAACTTCGACGTTAGAAAGATTGTGGCCAATTTTAAACTTTGCGTTGGAGAAATATGAAATTAAGTCAATAAAGGTGCCTTCTTCGACAAATTCCATCTCCTAGTCTTGGTTTAGACAATTTTTTCAATGACAGCCCCTGTCAAATGTCATGAATAGAAAAAATACTAATACAAAAACTAAATTCCATAGCCCTTAGCCTCCATTTTTTTACGCTCGTTCGAATTTGCCACGAGTCATAAGTAAAAAAAAACAGTCGAAAAGACGCAAAATAGTGATGGAAGTGGTAATAGAGAAAAGTAGAAAAAAGAAACAATTTTTAGTAATTGGGCAACTCTATCAGTTCAGTTGAATACATATTTCAAAGCCCAAAACATAAAGTGTTCTTTTTTCTCTTACAGTGACTTGTCCCTGTAACCAGAAATAAATAAAAATGAAAAGACAGTGTTTTGTGACATCCGAGAAACTGAGCAACGTCAGAAATTTTGTACGTTCTGGATACGCTTAAAAGCCGGAATAAAAACCCAACTATTAGACAGCTTCTATTATCTATCTTGAAGGAAATCGAATGATTTAATGCCTTAGTTTAAAAAATCAAAAATAAAATAAAATACTAATTATTTTTTAAATAAGCAAACAATTTGTTATGAAAGAAAGCACGCAATTTTACAAACGTAAGGGTTTAAATCATAAATAAAAACAAAACATCTTGTTAAAACGAGCATGTGTTTTGTCCTGAAGAAGATCACCTCATTTAATATTACAAAAATATCCGAAATACTTATTTCAAAGAAGAAACCGTGGAAGACCAACTCAAAATAAAGTTAAAAATGTAGTAAAAAGACTGGAAAACGATGAGAGTCCTGGAGAAAATCAGATGAGCGCAGAAATACAGAAAACCGGGGAGAAGGAATTCAGGATAAAATATATGAGCTTATGAAACATGAATATGAAAAATTTGAAAATGTTGGAGGATTAGACTAAAGCCTAAAAAATCCCATTAAATAAAAATGTCATAAATATGAGTTTAGAAAAAAATACCAATTAAATATTATGGAATGGATTCAAAAAGGAAACTTTCACAGTGTAAAAAGGGACTAACCTAGTTAATCTAGTGCTGAAGTTGTAATAAGAAAAAGTAAGCTAATGACAATTGAAACAATAATTTTCAGTAACGAACAATAGTCTACCAGCGATAAGTAATGCAAAATTTCGGATTTTTATAAAAAGTCAAAAATCCTAACCAAAATTGAAAAGGCAGATAGAATCCGATACTTGTGGTACGTAGAAAGACTGAGAGAGGATGCCAAAACAAATGCTATGTACCAAACCAGTTTGATAAGGAAGAAAGAAGGAAACAACCAAAAAAGATATGGTGGACGAGGTGACAGATGACGTAAAAGGTACAAGAGTTAGCGAATGGAATAAAAACAACAGAAAATGAAGAAAAATTATTGTAGCAATTTATTTTGTATAATAATATTGTGCCAAGCAACCTACTTGCGATCCAAGACACATCCAAACCGCGACTAATATTTATAATAATTGGGAAAAGCTAATTTAAATTAAAAATATTGTAACGTTTTGTTTTGGTGTTTACATTTATGTTTGAGACGATATTTCTGATCATGACTTACCACCTTAGAAAAACTAAAATTACGAAATTTAAAAAGCTATTAACGCACTCAAATGGACAATTTGACAGCTTTGATATAGACGCGAAGTAGAATTAAAAAAAAATTAAAGCCCTTCTAATAGCCTTCTGTACCTGACAAATACTGAATATACTCCTCGTAGAGATGCACCCAGTTTTTGTTATTCAGTATCGATTTGAGTGCCGTTTGCATATTCATGGCGATAATCAGAAGAAGCATGAGAGTGCCAATTTGCATTTCCATTTTCCACCTAAACTTTGTATCGAGCTTCGCCCGGAATTAATTGTAACCGTTGAACAATCTTAATGGCTTTGTGTACTTACTTTATTGCCTGTTGAGTGCTTTATGGTTTAGTAATCAGTGCTACCTGAAAAATCAACGACTATTCCTGCCACAAATTAATTATTAATATTAACGGCACGTGTCTCACTTTGCGCCTCGACCCTGTAACGATTTATAATTAGGGAATTGTTATTAAGTTTACGTTATTCCCGACGTGTTTATGCAAAACGTATTTTTGTAAGTTTTTATTATGTCACTTTTATTTGATATATAGTTGTTAATTTGTTTATACGGGCCGGCTGCCGATAATGCGTTATAAACAGAGAAATAAATCAAAAACTTGGTTAGTCTGGTTATCGACATTCAGCTGCCGCTTCCACTTCCTGAATTCCAATTAAATTTTCATAAATTAGTGGGTGTTTTTATTTATATCCGCGTGTTTGACCTTTTCTAAATGATGTCGATATTTTTTACATAACGAAAGGTCTCCTTAAAATAACGAAAATCGTTTATTTTCAGCAGAAATTGCGCCGATCAGGAGTTTTGTTAATTTTGTTTACTACAGAGGGACACAATAACGTAAACAAAGTAGCGATAGTGGGATTTGGGCATTAAATCAAATTCCTCGGTTCGAAAAACAAATTCCGAAATTTGTTTACATCGATGAGCCGACGAGAACCCCGCAATTTTCCGGGCGTTTTGTCTGAAAATATTCGAAACCTGAAAAGAGAAGCGATGAAATGTTCCACCGAAGGCAACAATGATCGCTGCTCAATTTGTACCTCGTATTTAACTTTTTTTCGTTTTTCATTCGGCGAAATGGAGCCAATACACGAACACATAAAAGCGATTTCCGAGCTTCATTTACAGTGGGTGTTCACTTAGAGTTTACAACTTTTATTTAATTCATTTCTATTATGAAACGACTTCCAATTTTACAATTATCAACTACGCTCGATTGCAGTCGTCTCATTGTGCATACTTTGCCAAAGACATTTTAAAAATCCTGCTTTCAACTTCGTTACACATAAACTTGGAACTCGTCAGCAAATACAAATTTTTCTTTGGGGACCGTTAATAATTATGTAGCTTCAATTGAATAAATAAAAAACGGCAATTAGTGCACTATTTGCATCCTATAAAGCTTTCCAAATTTTAAGTTAACTCAAGCAAAGTTTCAAAACCGATTAAATGAGCAACATGGAAAGTAGAGCCTGAAATTTTCTTATACACATTTCGTATTTTACGTGTTAAGTTAATTAACACCATTCGAATGGTATCGATTAAGTGAAATAAAACGTTCACCGATCAAGCACACGTGAATCGGATTATAAATAATTAATTAAGCCAAAAGCACGATAAAAATAACTGTCTAGTGAATATTCATTACCGGCACGCAATTTAGACTTATGTACTTAAAATAGCGTGTTTATTTGGACTGGAATGATATTTTTATAATATCGTTAAAATTTGGCAGGAATTTAGACTATTTATTATTTGATTTAACATTTGAGAAGTGCGTAATTGCGGATTCCGTCTGCAGAAGTTGTTGAGGGGCAATTTAGAAACAATTTATCTTGAAACGCGATTTCTCCGCAAAGTATTAATAATTGAAATATGTGGGAACGTCCGTCTGTTTTCTACAGCGAATCAATGGTTCTCAAAGTAGTGCTGCTTCGGCTTGCATTTATCATGCCGAAAGACAAATGAAACTTAAAGAAAATGAACCAATTCGTAAATATTTCTTTGGTTGTGAATTATGGCGTTTACCAGGCGGGTATTAACAAATACTTGGGGCTTTGCGCTTCTGTAAGAAGGATGAATTTCAATTCAAATTACGCTACAGGACTGAGTTGATGAGAACGAATCGCTTGAAGAAACATAAAAGAAATGTTTATCAATACCAAATTAATCTAAACGATTTTAGAATTTTGCTTCGATTGACTCGATTTTGCAGAATTCATATTGTCTATTGAATTTAATTTTAGCCACTTTTTCTACTCCTTTTAGACTTTCCCATTTCTCTTTAAAATCTGGTCAAAATGTCTTATTTTGTGAGATTTTTTAATTCTTTTGTACACAATTTTTATACTTATTTGATTTTAGACTTTGAAGAAATAATTTTATTCCTATTTTTTTTGAACATTTTACACACTTTTTGAAATACCTGAAATAACTTCGACGTTCGATAGTGTAGCAAAGTTTTCTGTTTTGGACAACGATGCATAAGACACTAATTCCTTTTGCAACAAATACCATCTTCAGACATCGGTTTAGACTTCTTTTGAGCAAATTTTTATTGACAGTTTTTGTCAAATGTTATGATTTTACAGTGTCTACCAGGTTTACTCTGTAAAAAATATTATAAAACATTTAGATTTTGTTTCAACAGATAATATACTATTTAAGAAATGGTCCCCTTTAAAAAATAGACAATAAACATTCTTTAAACTCCTTTTGGTCTTTATTAAGCACCCTTTTTTTTCACTTAAAACGCTCCTTGCAATCTTTAGTATTGTATTTGAAACACTTTAAATTTAAAATTACTATTGATAAATAAAACTAAATTGAATAATATCGTATATATTTTTAAAATATTCTTTCGGTTTTCTGTACATTCTTTTTTCTTTCTTGAAAATTTTCTTGTGGCTGTATGATTTATATATTTCTAGATGCTTAAATTATTCAAAATTTAAATTTTCTTGAGACTTTCAATGGTATGTCTTTGAACTCCAATTATATTTATTTCTAAGTTTCTTTAAACTCTCTATTGGCAACTTGTGAGGTCCTATTTGAACATTTCTAGATGTTCTTTACTTTCCTTAAACCACCTTTTCAGATACTCAAGATTGTATAATACATATAACAGTGTAACGTAAAAATGTAAAATATTGTATCTTTTTAGGCTTTCTCTTTAATCTGTGTTTAATTTTTACTCTATCTTATACTTAGTGAAAAAGTACTTAAGCAAACAATTTGTTAAAACCTCAATTTCGACTATTGAACTTTTTTACATTTTTAGACGGTCTTTATGCACCCCATTTTAAATACATTATGTTCTAGAAAATGCAAAAAACTACAAAATAAAATATGTCTATATATGTATTTTTTGATCTGTCTTTAAACTCCCTTTCATAGTCTTTTTGAATTCACGGTATCCGCACAAGTATTTTTTCTAGTCTTTAGATCCTTTTTGGCCATTTTTCAATATTCTCTACATTTCTCAAATCTTTTTTTTTCCGTACTTGAAATTATTTAAAATACTTTTGTCTACTTTTCGTCTATCGGGTGCTTTAATAGCTATTTGAATTGGGCACTTAGTTTTTCTAGGGTGTCATGATCAGAAATGTTATGTCAAACGTCAAAGTAAACACCAACACAAAACGTTACAATATTGTTAATTTAATTTAGCTTTTCCCAATTATTATAAACATTATAATCGTTACTTTGGATGCGTCTTGAGCACTTAAATTAAAATTAGATAGGTTGCTTGCCACAATATTTTGCTGAAAATTATTTTAATGCAATAAAATATGCCTTACAAAACTCGTTCTTTAATATATTTTTTCTATTTCTTCTTTAAATTCTCTTTTGCGTGCCTTTCGAAGTGTTGTGAATATTTTTATACGTTTTACTTACTTTATTTTTATAAGCCAGGTTCTATAAAACTACATAATGTAAAAATGTAAAATAATACTTAATAAAACTATAAATAAATGCTAATCTTTGGCCTGAACTTGAACTCTTTTCGTTCTTATTTTATAAACTTTTAAAAGTTCTATTTTTACTTATTTTGATATTTATTTAGACGTTTTAGAACTTGTTCATTTGGCTTAGCCTCTTTTCGTTCTGAAAAATAATATAATATAACAAATGTTCAAACTCTTTTTCATATTGTTTTTATTAAACTCTTAGCTCTTCTTAGTACTTTTTCGAACCTTTTTATCCACTCTTCACTTACCTTATAATCCAGTTTCACTAAAACAATGTAAATCAAAAAATGTTTAGATTTTTCTTAGTCTGAACTTAACCTTTATATGTTCCTTTTTTAATCCTTTTTCCTTTATTTTGATTTTAATTTCAAAACCTCTTCATTTCCCTTAGCCTCATTTCGGAATTTCCCCTGTCTAGATTTAAACCCTTTTTGGCTGTTTCTTTTATATTAACTTTTCACTATTTTTAGATTCCTTGGGGGATTTTAATTGTTTTTTACTCGTTTTAAACTACCTTTTTAGAAGTTACTTGTGTTCTATAAAATAATACGTGTTATGTATTTAATTAAATAAAACAATAATTATGTAAATAGCATGTTTTATTATTATCATTTCACTGTCTTATAACAGGCACAAAGTTTCACCTTTGATTGAGTAATTTCAAATTAAGTTTTTGTTGACGATGGACATATAAGATACATTTAAATTCCATGTCTTTTTAACAAATTCCATCTTCAGGCGTCGGTTTAGGCGTCTTTTGGCATATTTTTGGTTGACAAATGTCCTGTTAAATATCATGATATGTCAATGTCATCTACACTGCAAAATATAAAACAAAAGCTAGGTCCCGTGGCCTACTCTGAATCCTTTTTTTGCACGCACGTTACGTACATCAAAATAATAAAATTTATAAAATGCAAAATTAAACTGTCTTTTGAATTTTTCCAGTCTAGTACAAAAATAAAGTGAAGTGGGTTTTTTAAAATTGAGCCGCGTAATAAAATTGGATAATTAAATAATTACACAGAGAGAAAAACAAGCCGCAATTTTGATAATTGAATTCGTCCCGTAATTGGTTTGTGATGAGAGTGCATTATCAGTTTTATAACGTGCTCAACTCCTCCCCCAATCGACTTTTCATTATTATTTCAAGTCAACACTTTTATTAGGCCAGTGACTTATTATTAAAAGTTGAATTGTCCGAAATATTTTTTTCGATTCCCCGACTTATTTATAAACTGAACTGTTTCAAAATTTGTTGAAACCGAACTGAAGTCGAAGCAACATTTCACTCCGGCAGTATATTGTTGAATTAGGATTTATACTTGGTTGGACTGATCCAGGACCGGCTCTATTGTTGTTCGAAGCTGCGACACGAACGTTAACGCGATTATTTGCCCAGTAATCAATCAATCTAGTTTACTGGTTCGGTTTATGGTCAATGAAGAATGCGACCGATTTGTGGCTGCTAAAATTGGAAGCGTCGTTAAAACCCCTTTTGATTGCTAATAACACACACGCTCGTGTACGCAATTAGAAAACAATTGCGTTTTGTTGTTAATTCCAACTTGTTACAGATGGAAACCACTTTGAAAATCCTGGCGGCGAAAAGCCCAGACATTGGTTGATACGAAAGTGGAGATCAACATGTGATCGTCTACCGGAACAGGACATTACGGTGGTGGTATCACTTTACCCCCGAAGCTGCACCCGTCCAGAAATGGGCTGTGGCCACAGCAAAATCAACATTTATCCCAGGAAATATAGAAATAAAACAAATAGCAAAAAGTCAGGTGAGATAATACGGCGGCGCTCCGTATTCGTTTATTGGAGCTACTCTTCTTTGATCTCCGGCTTGAATTAAATTTTCATCATCGGTGCTAAAGCTCTCTGCGGATTAAGAAGGGCGAGCTTTATTATCCGAATATCTGTGACCATGACAGAGTTAAATGCGTGAGTTATAACTAAGCACAGAAACTTAAATATATTCCCCACCAGTACGAATTCAACATTTTTTCATTCATGCAACAAATTTAGAACAGTTTTACTATAGTCTTGTACATATTGTTTATATTCCGAACAAGTGATTCTAGCCTGATACGTAAAGCGTCGTAAACTTTAGCACTGACGAGCAATAAACTTGATCTCCATCCCATGAGGGGATTATCAACTACACATTCTAAAATAATTTCGAATTGGCTCAACACGTCAGAAACTTTCGCGATCGCTTTTCAAAAATATTTAAACTATTTCATCACACTGTGTAATTCAAGCAAGAATCAGTTATTTGAAACAGCAACTCTTTTTTGGACTAGTTATGTAATGAAAACGTGTAAAAGTAGAACTTGTTCGTTAATATTTCTCCGCTGCCTCGTTATTCACAACATCAAAGTCGAAGTTAAACAATTTCATGGCAAAGTTTTAGAAGTGCCGTTTATTTGCCCATCGTTCCCAGCCTGGATGTGTCTGATGGGCGCTTTATTTATGGCCACAATTTATTAGTTCTTTAGCCTTTACTGCAAATAAACACTACGGATGCATCAGCGATGAGCGACGGACTTCGGCAAATATTAGTAAATTTTTTCGATTGAAATTTCGTTTTGCATAGAAAGGAAGTTTTGCTACCTTTGCCCTGTGCACATTTTCTTACACGTATTTTCCTCGCAGCAATCCCTTTTTACCTTACGACATGTTCACGGCTTTAGCAAGCTACTTTTCTACTTGAAGCACGGCTTAGGGTGGGTTAAAGTCGAAATATATTTGAATGGGCCAAAAAAACGAAGCGAATTTGTGAAAATGGAGTAAAGCTGACATCATCTGCCAGCTCGGTCACATTCTAACAAATCGTGCAAGGATAAGCGTCAGTGGTTGGAATGACAGCGAATTTGTGAACGGTTAACTTGTGGCAGATATTTGGCTGCATTCCAAAGACTTGTGGTGGAAAAGTGCGTATCTGTGTTAAAGAGGATGGAAAACTTTTTATTCTCGTGTTAAAGTTCTTTCACCAGAAAAGAATCTTTTACGTCGCTAAAAGGAAGGTTGTTGATTTATTGATGATCGATCGCTTTATCAGACATGGTTATCATCGTATTTAAGGCTTGAATGTTTCTGGTGTATAAAAATTCCAACAGATTTTGTTTATTTATTTTGTTGAACCACTTGTATTATTTTGTGCACTTAGTCCAATAGAAATATATTTTTGTATTTGGTGTCGTAATGAGGCCAGTACGACACTCATTTGGAGTTCGTAATGAGTCTGAATAATGTAACGATTTTTTCGTTGTGAGGTGACTCATTTTTCGTTAAAATTGTTAACCTAATCAAAGCCTGCAAAACACCATTTGGATACCAGACAGTATAAGATGATACGTAGCAAATGAATATTATCATCATTATTTCTAGTTTTATGGAAACTTTGAAATAAACAAAAATATACAAAAGTCGGCTTTTTAGATTTAGGCCCGGTTTTTCAACCGTTGGTTTACTTCTAGTTAGTAGGTTTCTATGGAAATGTTTGCAATTTAACCAATCAAAATGCTGTTTTTTTAGTTTAACTAGAGGTTAAACTTTAACCAACGATTGAAAAACCGGCCCTTAGTGATATGATGCTGCCAACTTTCGAAAAAATCCCTAGACCACTTTCCTCATTTGCAAACAAAACAAAAAATAGTGTAAAGAACTCGTTTCATAAGACATTTCTGCAGAAAGAGAAAACAGAGTGTCTTATGAAACTAGTTCTTTAATATACTATTATAATCTGTCAAAATAAATAAAGTTATAAAATTCTAGGAATGAAAGCTCGAATAACTAACTGTGTTTCAACAAAGTAAAACCCAAATTTTTATTTACTAAATCGAGCCGAAGGCTTTTGTTCAATTAAAACTATTTACCTATCGATTTTTTGCTCCTTTTCACACAACTAAATACATAACGCGGTTTTATTGATTCCTTATTTCTTCGTAAAAGTTCTAGAGATTTATTTTTAAATCGTTGTCTTTAAATAACTGACTTGACATAAATGTTTCTCACCGAAATACCGAACAAATTTAGTTGAATGAAATTTTTATTCTGGGTGCCGTAATTTCGTCTTATCCTTCAGATTATAATTCGGAGTTCTTAAAATAAATTGAACTCGAGAAAGTTTGTGCGAGCTTCATTTAATGAGTTTCTTGGAAAGCTGTGTCTACTATATGAACAAAAGTACTAATTTAAATGAGCAAAACCCGAAAATTTAATTGCAACTTCTTTCAGTTCATTCAGAAAATTTTTATAATTGCCCTAAAATACCTGAAGTTGTCCAAAAATATTTTTTCTGTAGGTACAATCTAATTTACAAAACACATTTTGAGTCAGTTGACTAACAGTGTTTTGTCTTACACTCATTTACTTAATTATTATGTCACATATTGGGGATTTCTGTTAAAATTCTGGTTTTACGGGTTTTGTACTTATTTTGTAACGTTTGAAAGAATTCCGTAAGGGTTCAGTATTCGGATCAGCCGAAGCATTTTTTATTTGTTTCTATTTTCTACTGTTAGGCCTAATACAACTTCGCCTTGGTAATATAATCTTTTTAATCATTCTTTTTGGAATGAAAACGTGTGCAACTTTAACAAGAGTGTTTCTTTGAGTGTTGTTTGAATCGGTTCAAAAGGAATCCGACTGATTTTATCGGCTGATATGTGACTTCAGACTAGATTTGTATACAACATTAGAGTCAAAGCAAGAATCGATAAATAGAAACTAGGAGTTTCGACTCCGCTAAAATCTCTACAAAATACGAGGGCGTTTAAAGGTTATCTACCTAGTCATAAAAACAAAATGCAATTGCAACTCTTCTGTCATGTCAATACACTGCGATATATTAGAGTTAAAGTTTGGTCCAAATCGGTGATAATTTAGTTATTCTGTAAAGCGTTAAAGATGCAAAAATGGGACTTGTGTTTCCTTCATGTCTAAAATTTGGCTTCAGTTTTTTGAAATATTAAAGAAACAAATATACGCCGAGTGTCCATAAATGATTGGAAAAAATTTAGTTGATTGGCAAATACCGGAGAAAATGGTTAAAGCAAGTGTATGTATTTCACAAATTGTAAAAACCATTTTGAAAAATAAATGGTTATAATGAACGTTTAAATTTGACGTTTTGAAGTTTGAAAATCCGTATACCCAATGGAAGAGCTACAAAACCTAACAAAAAAATTGCTTCTTTCCGAGCAGATATTCAGCAGTACCATATTATACAAAATTGCATAAAAACGCAATAAAATATATAAAATAAAAGTGTTTAAGTTTTATGATAAATACATTTTTTAACAGTTAGGCTACTTCTTCTTTTTAACCCGAGCAATTAGTGCAGATTCATGTACTGTCTTTTATTCAAAGAACAAGAGGTAATTCATTTAAGCGAGCCTCGAGTTTTTTATTTCAAAATTAAAAATTCATGATAACATTTAATTTGAATTAATTAGCAAGATAATCCAGCTATCGATTTATCCTAACGGTTACTTCTTTGTAGTATCTTGCAGATTCAGTTCTGGTGTTTTTAGTTCTGAAAAAGACAAAAAATCCCCGGCTGAACATTTTGGAGAATAAATAAGTTCATGATGATGTAAATCAGCATTTTAAATCTTGGAGAATGTTCTCTTTATAGAACGATTTTTTAGCTTTGAGTTCCAGAAAAAATTCTGCCAACAGTCGCTTTCAAGCTTGAACAATTTTCGTGTTGTGGAATTTGTAGTGGAATTTGCAAATGAGAGCTCAGACTTCTGACACATTTGTTGGCCACAAAAGTTAAACTAAGTCTGAACTGAAACATCAGACGTCGTGCTTCAGGATCTTCTCTCGATTTCCTTGTTTATCTTGCATTTTTGTTAAATCGCCACCATAATTCTTGATTTTTAATTTGGAAGCAGGTTTTTGCTCTTTTACTGGGCCTTGTGTAGCATTAAGCACGCCACATCCAAAACTTCGCATTTGTAAGAATCAAGTACTAAACACAGAATCAGTGGTGCAAATCTAACAAGTCAGAACATATAGGTATTGATACACCTGTGTTTGGTGATTGCTTTTTAGTTCTAGTGTCGCTAATTGATTGGTTAGAACTTCTTGTTGCTGACCTGATTTCAGTTACAGATCGATTGCATATCCTCCCACACATTGAGGCACTTGATGAATCGATTCAAGATTGCATATTGCTGAGACCGAACCTGAAAAACGGACGTCACTTTTTATTAATCTCAGTTTTCAAATCGCACGTTACGCCAGATTAATCGCTTTTAAAGATGTTGCACCTCTTCTCTGCGGCAATCTATCATCAATCTGGTCTTAATCCGCTGCTCTTCTTTAATCATTTTTTGTTTGATTGATGGATTCCCAACAATATTCCCACACGAACGAGACATTGCTCTCTATTCTTGGAAACGTTACTTAATAATTTGTGTGAAATAAAGTTGGAAAAGTCCTCGTGAAGCCGGCGTGTACTTATCAATTATTAACACCAAACTCCAATTCGTCCCTGTCGTATGCAAACATTTCAAAACTTTACTTCAAGTTACTTCAAGTCACACTACTAATGATTTAGTTTAGGAAATCAAACTCGTGCAATGACTACACGATCAAACTATCGTTTCAAGAAGTTTGTAGTTCTTTTTGTAAAGCACCTCTAGTTGAACTCTAGAATGTCAGAAAATGTACTGGTAATGTAATATCGTGAAGGAACTTTAACTAGTAGCGCTCATTAGTGCGGATATTACGGTAAAGTGAACTTTTGAGGAATGGTTTGTAGATAAAATTAAGGTGTATCTGTAAACAAAGAAGAAGCCGCCATTCTTGATTCGCGGCAAACCATTATCACAGCTGTATCGATTACGTTCTCCTAATTTTAGCCAAAAGTTTCATGCCTGTTTGAGTTTTCCAGTAGAAGAGCGGATGGCTCCGTAATATCGCCCATTTCAAGGTACCAAAGAAAGGTTAACAGCTCAATAATTACCGAAATATTACACATCTGGCTTGGGCTGCTAAGAAAAGCAAGCGCTCCACTTGCTCGTTTATAAACCATATAAAAGCCGCTAAAATATTCATCCAAATAGCTCGCAGTGCTGCTTTTAGTCAGTACAAGTCCCTGAACATTATGAAAGCGTGTAGGTGCCCAACAATAATTACAGACCGCAGATGAAATTCGCGGATAATTATTTACGTTAGTGATTCCCTAATGTTTGAAATTTTAACGGCTATGATTTACAGCTACCGCTGAAAAAGCAGAATCGGAGGAAGAGGACGGAGTGGAAAACGAACTTGAGAATAACGAAAATATTGAAGACTGTGAATCAAGAAAAACAATCAAAGTGAAACCTTTTGGCGGACCTCTCCTAGCTCAAACGTGAGTTTTCTTTTGTGTTTAGTCAATGTTTCCTGATTCCATATTTGCAGGGAAATATCGTCAAGTCAGCAAGATTTTTTCAAAATGCTGGACGACAAAATACAAAATGTAAGTAAAAATCGAAGAGTAACAAAAACTCCTCGGCTTAATGATGTCCGGATTTATGGCTTGGGTCTTTCAATCTTTCATTTTTGGGTTGTGTTATACGAGTGTATGCTTTCAAAATTTTTCAGTTTGTTACCATTATTCCTTGCATATTTACAGACTTCCGGGAGAGGTTGGTTACAGTCAGTAACTGAAGATTTTTTGAGAGAAGTGGACTGTATTCTTGGTTTATTCGTTTTTCCATTGTGCATTTTTTTGTAAATGAGAATTGACATGCCCAAAAAATAATGTCATCTGTCAGTTAGTCAATATCGGCTAAATAGATGATTATTAAAAATGGCAAGTCAAATACTTTTATTACTTAATATCTTGGTAACATGCTATCTAATATCCGGGAATAATGAGTGGAAAAAAAGGCAAATATGTGTAGAAAACAAGGAAAAATAAAAAACGAACAATTATTTTATCATTTATTAATGATATGAAGAAATTAAATGTGATAAATTAATATGCCAACCAAAGTAATGTTCTCATCTAAATGACAAAATTAAACTATCAAACAAATGTAAAAAAAATACTTTAGCACACGCGGTAGGTAAAAATAATAGCGCGGCGATGGGTTTACCCTCTTGCTTCGAAAAAACCTCAAAATGGTACACAAGTTTTTTTTCTGAAAGGCTTTGGCCTGAATTAATGATTTCTTTCTTGTGTGGCAATTCTCTTCAATTGAGTAGCATGAAAATTTCACATTTTGAACATCAATGTTCAAAAAATTCACGTCGCAGCTCGTGGCCCACTACACTGTTCAAAACGAGGAGAAAGAGTCGAGACCAGATCTCGAGTTTTGGGATCATCCTCGCCAATATTCTGTAGAATAAATCAGTTTGATTCGATTACTTTAATTAAAATGTTGACAAAGTAAGGGTTTTTTCCTGCATTAATTTGAGGTGTCGTCTAAAATCAAACTCATTTTCTTAACTTGTAATTTGTTCAAGCTTAAGCACTTATAAAAAGGAGCTTTAAAAATTCATTCTCAGGTCTTCAATTTCATTTTATAACCCGAGAAATTAACGGCAATAACCTCGATTTCTCAAGGGTTTTTTGTCGGTACGCCATATCTCCCTTAATACTTCATCGGAAATAATGATTGAGCTATTATTTTGAAAATTACTTTCACCGCTAAGGACAAAAAAAAGAAATATTGTTTGTTTTAAAAACTTTCACAGAGACGACATAACAAGGCTGACTTTTAAGTCAAAATTTGCGCATTTAAACCTACAAATTGTTGTTTTTTTATTTTTAATTCAATAATTTAAAAAAAGCAGTGTATTTAAATAACGTTATAAAAGTTTAAAAAAAATCAGAGTAAATGTCAACTTATGTAGTTAAAGTGAATACATTTTCAAATACAAATATAGACTTAATTTAAAAATTCCTAAATATTGTTATGTAACCTACCTAAATTTGATTATTTTATATGCAAAAAAAAGCTCTTTAAAATGACGTAATTAAAAATTAGGGTTGCCATTCAAAAAATAATAAAAATGACGTCATACATATAAGTTCACAGAGATGACATAACAGAACTAATATTTAAGTCAAAATTTTCGCATTGAAAATTAAAAATTGTTTGTTTTTTATTTTGTATTTCAATAATTTAAACAAAAGCAGTGTATTTGAATGACGTGAAAGTAATCAGCGTAAATGTCAATTTATGAAGTTAAAGTGAATAAATTTTCGAATACAAACAAACGTATATAATTTTTTTTTAATTTTAAAATCATGTTATGCAACCTACCTAAATTTGATTATTTTATATGCAAAAAACATGCTCTTTGAAATGACGTTCAACAATTAGGGTTGCCGTTCACAAAATAATTAAAATGGCGTTATACATATATTTCACAAAGATGACATAACAAAGCTGATTTTTATGTCAAAATTTGCGCATTTATAATTAAAAATTGACGGTTCCGATTTATTTTTCGCTCCTTGTAAAAAATTTATCGAATTAATTTTTTCATCCTCACGATATAATCCATAGCAGCATCAATTTAGAGTGTGGCACCAACCTCAATTGATTTAAACATTTATTTTTATTTCTTCAGGCCAAAATGCCAACATTTTGTTCCAGTAGTGAGAAAAGAAAATCTTAGAACTCTTTCCCGGGTTTAATTCGATTATCCGAGCAGCAAAAATGTCTTGAGTGTTCGGTGTAGAGTGTGATCATCCACTGACACATAAATTACGAATTATGGAAAAATTCATCAGCACGCCTCAAAATTCATTAATCCGTATCGCGGAAATAATTACCGCTGACTTGGCGTTAAAAGCGGAAAGCACCGGAGATATATCGGCCGAGATAATAATTTTAAATGTGTTCCCGACTCAATTTATTGCCGCGCGGGCTCGTGTAATAATTGTTGAAAGCGGCTGAAAAAAACGCAATAATTGCTTCGGAGTGTGGTTGATGTGTTTTCGTGGTCGCAACTTTTCCAAACGCGTAACCAGATTTCATCTCCTGAAACTTCTATTCTACTTTAAACATTTGCCGACTCCACAAATCAATTTAAGTTCAACGTGTGCCACCAGAACTACTTATCCAATATTTTTGTTCGAATCAGGTCATATTTGCCAACCGCAGATGGAAATGCCGCCGATTGGTTTCCTTTTTTTTCAAATTACGGCGACATTTACTCGATGGTAAATGCACGGTAGCAGTCGGATTCAATTTGGACTTTCCGCTTCAAATGTAATTAATAATGCAAGTTCGATATGAAACTTGTAAGTCTTATCGTGGTCTAGTTTGCATACGTCTTTGGACTTTGGGACACTCTGGCACAATTTGTTTACTTCTTTAGAGATTATTTTATTGTATAACTCCCCAGGGCCCGGACTACAACTCGGAAAGTGAAATTGAGAAAGCGGCCGAAGCGGCTCGATTGACTGCGCTCCTGAAGGACTGGGAAACGGCCAGTGCGGGCTCCAGGTCCCTACCGGCAACTCCCAAACGTAGACCCAAGCCCCAGCTCGCTGAAAAGTTGCGCTCGGATGGGGTGCGATCTGCTGACATCGCCAGAGATGGACCTAGACCGCCTGAAAGGGGATACAGCTCTCAGGTATTTATTTTCAGAAAGGTGTCCTGCTCGCCAAATCAAAATATCATTTCTAACAACTAAATATATTACTAAAAACATAATAATAAGTGACAACACTGCTAACTGGTAGGTAATTTGCAACGAACGAGCAAAACTTGCTCAAAGCTTGAACAAAACCCAAGCGATAAAAATTTTACAGTCGTGGAGGAAATTGGAACCTAGTTAGATAAGTATCACGTTTTTCATGATATAATCTCACTCAAATTCAAAACTAAGCGACATGTTTTACTCCAGGCAGAATAAAAGCATCACAATTTTTGTAACAATTTATCTTGAAGTCGCAAACTACATATATGGAAATTAGTCGGTTTTGCCTGCAGAACAAATCAAAAAATTTTTCAAATGGTACAACTTTCCTGAAATGCAAGAGAACTGTGCTGAAAAATTATATAAAGATTCTCTACTGTATACTCGAATTTGAATTAAGACGCAAACATTTTGTGAAATTACGATAATTTAAGGGGTTAGACGCAAGAAGAAATAATAAGTACGAATTTGCACACTAAAAACTATAAATTTGTTGGTGGCAAAACGATTCAAGTGATTTTCGCACTTTGTGTGAAAAAAATCGTAGTGGGAAAATTTGATTCAACTTTTTAAATTTTCCATTTCCAATATACAGGTCTTTACCGCACGAAAACTGCTAATAAAAAATCAAGTTGAAACTGAAATAAGATACAAAATCAAAAGTTGATAATATAACTGAAGAAAAATTTGATTTGGATCATCAAGGGTTGAATTAAATTCTGACTATCATGAGTAAGGAGATTATTGTTTTTTATATTTTGTGATTTTTTATGAGATTGTACTTTATTCTACTTTAATAAAATATTAAATACTAGCCTTTGCCCGCGACTTCGAATGTGTATGTTTGTGAACTGTATAATCTAAATTAGGGAACTTGTAACTCATTGATTGACTTTTTTATTTATTCCAATACCGTTCTGTATACAACGTTACATACAGCTTTCGACATGCAAACGAAGGATCTGGGTTTTCGTTCCAGGTCGGAATATCCGAATTTTTTCTGAATTTATTTATCTATAAACTCCAATTGAGAAGGTTCCTTTCTTTTCCTACTTTTTCCTCTCCTTAATCCTGTCCCTCATACGTTAAAAAATACATAAAAAATCTACAACTATGCAAAAAATCGTGTCGATCCCTTGCTCTATGAAAAACAAAAACATCTATCCACGGAACATTTTTCCGGGATAAATAGTAGTCTATGTGCTATTCTAGACTATAATCTATCTCTGTGCCAAATTTCATCCAGATCCGTTCAGCCGTTCTGGCGTGATTGAGTAACAAACATCCAAACTTTCGCATTTATAATATTATATTATATATTATATATTATATATTATAATATAGTATAGATTCTAAGGAACATTAAAAAACTGAGACTGCGTTGGCCATAGAATAACATTGACGCTCGAATTTTGACCAAATTTGACTTGGAGAAATTTTGAATTAAGTCCTTTGTTAATAACCGTCTCGGTCACAATGCATAGGTACCTTTTATACTTTCATAGATAAATTCCATCTCCTGGTCTCAATTTACACATCATTTGAGTAAATTTTTGAATTAAAGCTTTTGCAAATGTCATGATTTGACAATTTCAAGTGTCTTCATTGGAAAAATAAAACAAAATTAGATTCCATAGCTTCCTGAGCCCCGGTTTTATTTAACGATAGTTACTGGTATCTTAAAATGATACAAGTGATTTTTTTGGAGACAAAAGGGTTTTAGTGTTTGTTATATAAACAATGAAATAAAGTTCTTAATAAATATACTAAAATATTGGATACCACATATTTACAATTTTCAAACAACTTTTCCAATTTTGAGCCAAGGATTTTATAAAAAAGGAGAGAGGCTTTACGGTCCATTTATTCCACTTTTACAATTTTGCTCTTAAACCCTTTTGCTTCTGACCCTTTCAATTGAATTAAGCAACAATTGACTGGACATAGCATACTGCTGCTGTTACCAATAATATGACAATATATATTTTTTATTAATATTTTATATTTTTTTACCAAATGACAAAATGAATAAGTGTCCTAGTTCAATTTTTATTGCGAGTCAAAAATTTTATTTGGCTCATGAACAATTTGACGATTTAACACAACAGTGTCTAAAAGAATTTGATTTTGATGATGAAGCACTAGGAGAAAATTTAGTTGCAGTTTATTGGTGGTCCAACAAAATAAATTTAGGCGAAGCAACTTGAACCACGATTTTCCTAAAGTTCATCTGCTAATTGCAACTAACCTAACTGAAATGTACCAAAAAGCATCGATGCTCTGCAGGAAATGATAAAAGTGAACAGACATGTTACATATGGAACTTTGCTAGTCTTGTCAAAAGAAAACTTAAATAAAATTCTCCACGTCCTAAAATGGAAACACATTGTTTTTAAAAATAAGCGAAATAATGTACCACCTAATTGACTGATTAATGCTTTCAAAAATGGCAAAAGTATACAAAGAGAGTCGATGACATTGCGTTGCAAATGCAAACATAATCTTTGAGAGACGTTTTAAACCTTCAGTAATAGAGAAGTGTTGGCTAATCTTTTAAAAGGATGAATGTTAATGAAGAAGAAAATATTCCACTTTCCACTGATTACATTTAAATAATGGCTAGATATTTGACGCAATTCTGACTATTAGAAACTTATTGCAGCATATTAAGCCAGAGGTAAGCAGAACCACCAGCCATGTAGAAAGCAAATTTCAATCAAATATGTATGTACTTTAGGTCATGTGTGACAGATCATGTGTGACGCGGAGGAATGGAATAAAGACATTAATATGGACCAACAGTAGTGTAGATAAGGCGGTTCTGGAACAACCTCCCCCCACCACTCGGAGGAGCCCCCCCACTGCGCATGCGCGCGCGTAGCCCAGAAAGAATTAACAATTTTTGATGGTACTCGAACCGCCCATTATTTATTCAAATCACCCAAACCGTTTAATCTATTATCTGAAGATATTAAAAAACAAGTAAAGTATTTAGAATTTAATCATCATCTTTTGCGATATAATAGTGGTATGGTGGCGGATGAAGACATTAATAAAATACTCGAGAACCATTTAATAACATAATAATAAAATGCTGCGGATGTGATCTACATTAAGGGTAATATAAAAAAAGATTTTCTGCACAGATTTTGTGATTCGATGAATTTCTTCCCACACATTATTAATTTGGATACAGCAACAACTTCCTGGCTGTAAAAATATAATAAAATTAGATATACTATTTTATTAAATTTAGAATAACAATTACCTTATAGCTGTCTATAGTAGACTGTCTCTCTACCCCCTCAAACATAATAGTTAGGGGAATTATTTCCCCTATAACAATTACCTTATAGCTGTCTATAGTAGACTGTGTGGTCTACCTTATGGTAGACCACACGTCTCTCTACCCCCTCAAACATAATAGTTAGGGGAATTATTTCCCCTAACTCAAAGGCGAGTGGAGGCGTCGTTACGCCTATTATAAAATAGGTTAACTTAAAAAGAAAAGTAAAATGTATGTTATTAGAAGTGACAAATTTTCTAAGATTACTTACTTGTTCCAAGTCAGGGACTCCCCTGACCTGCATTGAGTGTTAGTCCGGCCGAACAAATTTTTGTGGAACCTGTAAATCCTATATATTTACCTATCATCAATAGATCTACCATTCCTAACTTAACTATAAATATAATCGATCAAGAAAATCGACCGATCGATTTCAACGGTAAAACGATTAACATTCGCTTAGCCTTGAAGAAAGAAGGATGGGCTTAATATTTCATAACAATCAAAATAAGAACACACCATTCGATTTTCGATCAGTGTCTACTCGTAAGTCGACCTTATCACAACGCAGCATCGATATTCTTAAATCGTTAGGATACAATGTTCGCCGCCGCAATCAACAAACTTCATGTGTACGCTTCCATGCGCGGTTTTGACAGATTTAACCAATTACAATGCGCACGCGCGGTTTTGACAGTCTCCAGCACCGCCAACTTAAACGACGACTAGATGCCGCTAACCACTGACCTCTATATAAGATGGATAAGCACAACATTGGCATGCGCCAGAAATTTTTGTGACCATTACCGTGCCCTCCAAAATGGAGTCGGAACCTGATACACATGCGCATTTGATCAATTTTGAAGTAGTGCAGGTATTTGCCGTTACGTGTGCAGCAGTCGCATTGCTCTTTTATAGTATTTTTTCAGGAATCTGTAATGATGGATGGAATTTTACAGGAATTTATAATTTTGAACGCCATGTGTTTTGAGTATTTAGGCGTATTTTTAGATGTTACTGTTTTATTAGGGCCTTTTCGAGGTGTAAGTGGACAGTTTTCAATTTTCTTCAGTTTTAACGGTTTAATTTTTTTTAATAGTTCCATAACGGTTTCATACAGCTTCAGCCATCTTGTTAAATTTAAACAACCGCCTTTGTAAAACTTTAGTGCGCAAACTCATTAGGTTCCGACGCAGATTCAATTTGCCTCACTTTTCACTTACACGATTGCTCATCCATTTCTATATACAGGTCAGTGCCGCTAACACACCGACAGAAATCCCTAGATTTAAAAAAATTACAATGCACATGCGCGGTTTTGACAGTCTCCACCAGCACCAACTTAAACGAAGATCAAATGCCGCCAACACACCGACAAGAATCCCTAGATCCTAAAAAAATAATTAAAACACATTAGATAAGCGTTTATTAGCATATAATAGTTCTGTTGTTGTTGTTTATTGGTATTGATCATCAGCATTCTTGAATTTTGTCGTCAGACACCTGATAGGAAATGTTCTTGTGACCCCAGGCTAAGGTTTCGTACACCCCTTGCACCACGTAACGTTTGTCATCGTGGAATGATAGCGCCACCTTATTTTTTAGTTCTGTATAAATGTTATGTAAAATTGAGTGAAAAACTGACATTTTTAAAAAAATTCGCGTTCCTGGTTTCGAAACTGCTTGTTGGTATTCATTTAAATGCAACTCATTACACACAACGTCCTGCTTAATACCTTTGGCTTTTTTTGTAAGTTCACCCTCAACATTGACACAATAAGCCTTCGCACCTGTACCTAAAAATTCCCAAATCGTTCGCCCCCCGTATTTATCTTTCATCTTTCCAAGTACTGAGTCACTTATGGGAATATCATGAATGTTATTTGAACGATAATTGGAAGTATCGAAATGTTCTAAGTTATTTTTCACGTCCTCGTAGAAATTTTCACACAAGATTTCTAAAATAAAACTATCAGTGTCTGTATACAATAAGCGCGCTCTATCTCCATATTTATTTTTAATAAAATTGTAGAAAAAATCGTACATAATAATTTTACTCAATTCTAATACTGAAAAACCAACATAAATAGGTTTGTCGTATACAACAAGTGATTTATTCATTTGAATTGCAACGAAGTTTTCAGTAAAAATCGAACAATTTTTAAAGTTCGGTCGAGCTATCAGACTTTCCGCACCCAGTCTTCGATGGGAGTTTTTCCAACTCGTAACTAAACGTACATCGACTCGCTTGTCTATGGATTCCATCGTTTTTCCAAAGACACTGTTATTCATTAATTTGAAAAAGTTTTTCGCAAACGAATTTTTAGCTCTATTTCTCATATTAGTGTTTAAATCTATGTACGACGCCAACCAGGGTGATTGTTTAAATTTTAGTGTACGATGAATTCTTATTAATTTTAAACCACTAGCGAGGGCTTGCTTTAAATTTCTATAATGTAAAACGTATTTGCGTTTATCAAATAAAGTGACACATAGTTTCTCACTCTTACCAGATGGAGTAATTTTTTTTCGGGACAAAAGGGTAAATCGTTTTGGTTATCATGTAATTCAGGTGGATAATGTAAATCAACTTCAAAAATATAACCCTCATCTGATTCGTCCGCCAAATGCATAATGGTCTCTGGGTTAAAATCCTGTACATTTTGCCATTCAAAGTTTGCATATGGTAAATATTGAGTCATCGCTGCACCGTACAAATTTGTAGCGTCTAAATAAACGATATAAGAAGTCGGTTTTGATGGTTCATATTCAGACATGTATTTATTATTAGCGACCGATTTACGTTTGGAGCACTGGCACAATCCCCCTCGAATACCATTTTTTATAAAAGAAAGCTTTTCGAAATCGGTTAATAGTTCCAAACGAATATTAGTAAACTTTAACATAGCATCCCAACTTAACGCAGGAGCGGTATAATAATGTGCCGCATCGAGATCATATGTTTGCAGACAGATATTTCGAAAACTTTTAAAAACATCTGTTAGTAACAAACCGTCTGATTTTAAGTAAACGTCCGAATATTCCCCTAATGTTTTACAATTAAATAAATTCCATACTTCCAACGCTCGCTCGTAATCACATTCGCTGATATTTTGTTTACGTAAATTGTTATAGAATTGTTCTCGATCGGGTAATTTTGTATCGTTCACAATTTATCGAAAGAATCTACATATGAATACGGAAATACACCCTTTTTGCGAATCAGACGAAACTTAGAATCGTCAGGAAAATGTTTGCGTATATCTAAAGAATCGATATCTGTTAGGTTTTCCGCCAATTTTTCCAATGAAGATGGCATAAATCGAAAAGAATCTAAAAATCTAATTTGTATAAACACAGATTTTGTTATATCGATATCGCGCGATTTCTTAACATTAATATCATCGACCAAAATCTTTTTTTAGAAAATGAAACATAGCGTTCCTTATTTTGAGCAATAACCGTGACGTCAGAATCAACATTGGCAAGTTCTTTAATGAACACATCGTAACCAGAAAGATTATGACAAAAAGCCGGAATATATTTTGGAACCTTATAGTTTAGATTACAAATAGTATGAGCAGCCCCCAAAAAAGAACCAGTCAGATGACAATGATTTCTACATTTCTTATTATTATCATCATTATCGTCTCGAAATTGATTTTTGCAGATATGACAATGTGTTGAATTTTGATAAAGTAATTCGTTTTCGCTTGTCATCTCGAGTGGAACAATAGTTTTTAAATAACGATCATAAATAAATTTTATGTCTGTCTCTAAACAGTTAACAAATTTCTTTGACGCGTCAACACCTCGATAAGTTCGCAATATTGAAAGTGAATCGTCATAACAGCATTTAATGTTATAGCAAAAACTATAAGGCATATGAGTGTGAGTCTTTAGTGTTGCTAATTGCATTCGAAAATCGAAATTTTAATTTTGACAATTGTCAACTAACCCATGCAAAAATCCATGAATTTTAAAATTGCAAAAAATAGTATAAAAAAATCATTTATAAGGCTATTAGGGCACCTGTCCTTTATAAGAATACGTAATTTCGAAATATTTGACTTAATAATTTTGGAATTATTTGCAAAAATCAAATAAATAAATCAAAGAGTGGTAATTGAAGGGACCGCTGTGCGGAATAATGGCGCCTGTTTACCTCCGGACCCAGGGCGGTATTTTTTTTTTTAAATGTTAAATTTCAAATTCACAAACTCAATTTTCTCTACTATGTCCATTGTAGTATGAAAGAAAATGTTTTGGCCCGATGTAAAAGTATCTAATTTTTTTTATGGCCCTTAACGTGTTAACGATTGGATACATTTCTATAAATGTAATTAATTGATCATTTTATAGAAATTAGAACAAAGTGATTACCTTAATATGCAACTAAAGAAGGTTATAAGTGGTTGCACAAGAATATGACTGCAATTTTTAACAAAAATTGGGGAATTTGATCTCGCCCACGGTTTTATGTTTATTTGGTAATTTACAAGTAGCACTAATTACGTAGTTCATTATGAGTAAATATATTAGTGCTCATTAAACGGACGAGGAAACAATGTTCATGTGCACTACTACAATTATTCACTTGATAAACACAACAGAATTAATCACGAAAAGCTTCGATAATTGTTTCGGAAGTAGGTATAAAGTATTTCAGTTGCGTTCGTGATATTTCTGTTATTATCAATAAATCGCCAAAATCCGTTACAAGCGTAATTGGAGATTCTTGGAACTTTAATTAAACAGACTGCCCTATTTTCGCCTTACTTAGATGCCATCTTTCTTTGTTGTTATTGCAGAATTCATATCTGCTCACAAAACTAATTTTTTATTTACCAAATTAGTGCAATTGAGATGGCAACTTGGGCAATTGTATTTTTTTAAAGAACATTTTGAAAACGAATTAGCTCTTTATTTCCAATTCTGTATTTCGTTTTATTTAGTTTATTTTGTATAGGGGCAAGCGCAGGAAAGAAATAGATAATAGATAGTAACAGAATTTATCGAAGTTATTAGTTTTCAGTACGTATGAGTCTGAAAAGTTTTGAACATAATCCAGTTGTATTTTCAACAACACGAATAGTAGTCGGCGTTTTGTTCCGCTAAATAAGCAGCTACTGAAGCAACAAAACTCCTCGTTTGAGCTAAATTTTAATCTTAGGAAACGGGAAAAAGTCACTGACTTCAATTTCCTTCCTTTCAAATGCGGCCTTTTGGTCACTGTTTTGTGTTTTTATCTTTCAAGTTAGGTGCGTAATATACCCATGTATACCTACTTTGATTTACTTTTTGTGAAACTTCTTTGGACGCGCTAAGAGTTAAATTTCAAGGTCGCGTCACGTCACGTCACGTTTAGAAGCGTTACGTCACGCACAATAGTTTTTTGACTCCTATTTTATGTCGGAAGCGAATATAAATTTTATCGGCAGTGATAAATCAACAAAAAAACCGCAACAACAAAATATTGAAAATAATCATTCAAATGCGGTTTTGGTCCCAATGCGCGGATGGCTTACGCACGCCTAGGTCTTCAGTCATTGTATGTAAAACGCCCACAAGCTCTGCTATCTCTCGAATATTGATTTGGCGGTCGTCCATTTGATAAACTTTTGAGATATTATCGATGGTGGTCGCACGGTCAATAGACGTCCTAAATTCTCATCATCAGATAAGCTGATTCAACCACTTTTATTTTCCCGGCAAATGAAGGGATCGAGTCACAATCCAGAACGTCTAACTCGGCTTTAATTTGCGTAGTTGCGTTGCGTTTCAAATGTAGGAATTTAATCACTGCACGATAATTAATTTTTCCTATTTGTCTCTTATTCTAAAAATTCCTTTGACGACGTTCCTCATTTGTTGGGATATCACACGTTTCTAGTTTTTACACTTATTACTGTGGAATTTCGGGTCATGTTTAAAAGATCAGTCGATTAAGGGTTAATCTTTGCAACACAATCAAATTTCGCTAACAGATTTACAAATTTTCTTTTTTAACAGCATCTCAGATGTGTGCATGCTTCTTTTCTTTCTTTGAATCGCTTCCACGATCTTCCTGTTTTTCAGTCTGGAGTTAAATAGTTTCTGAATTGTTCTAGAACAGACAATACCGTCGATTTTGACAGTTCTAACTTCTTTTTCTACGAATAGCTACCGCAGGAGCTCGTCCAAATTTATTCAAAACTCTTTATTTCTGACAATGCCATAAGACAACTAACGTATTTGGATAGATAACGATTGTAACTGCTTTCACTATGGCTATTCGATAAATTCGATATACGTATTTTCTACGAACTTTAACACTTCTACCTGTTCTCATATCCTCGCAGAAAACTTTTCAAAAAAATTATTTTCGAATGCATACATGTATGCTGTGTCCTCAAACTTATAGGCATCTTCTGCATTAGTAAATATAAAATAAATCGATTTAAAAAAAATCCTAATGTGAAAAAAATGCCTAATAACTGTTTTTAAGACGGCGACGGAATACGAATCTAAGTTAAAAATATAAAATAAATAAAAACGTGAAAAAATACATCGTTGTACTCCTTTGTTCATGAGCTTTGCAATCATGTGTCAATTGACATATCTTTCCATTTAAAGAAAAATATGTTAAGGTTGGTTATAACCCCTTGAGTAAAAAAAAAAAAAACTGATTAGGCCAAAATGTAGGAAGCGAGCCACCTTTCTCAAATTATTATTTGTTGGTTGATTTAAACGATATTGTTTTTAAATGGGAGAGCTTTAATACGTCTACCGTGGTGTATTATTTTTTAGGTTTTTGAAATTTTTTCTATGTCAAAAAAATAAAAGTATGTTAGTAATTATTTTATCTCTAACCTGACGATGCCCCGAAATTTAGTATACAGATTCTCAAATGGGTGTCACCGAAACCTTACAATAAAATGTTTGTTGCTAACAGAAATATAGCATACAATTCAAATTTATTTATTTTATCAAAATTATTTTTTAGACTATTATGAGTTGAACTTATTATGAGTTAATAATTTCAAACCATTCATAATATTGGCAATCTGCTTTGTTTTATTTAAACATGTTTTAATTAGATACATCTCCATCGTGATGAGAATTAGTTTTAATAGCAAACTTTGTGATTATTTTTATTATAAAGCTGCCCTGGTCCGATAAGACAAGTCGTTAAAAATTACAGTATACAGAGTGATTCACGTACCGTTTATTAAAAAATTTTGAATTTCCCATTGAGCTTTAAAATTGAAACTTGGTGCATTATCATTATCGATCATTCTGAATCGAAGTAAAATATTTTCAAGATAGCGGCTATTACGGTTATACCGGAAATTGACATCAACTTTGTTATTTTAAATGGCAACCCTCTATTTTTATATTAATATTGATTCGATCACTCAATTGTGAATGGAAAAAACCAGATTGTTGTTACTTACCTTTCACAGTTTTTTTAATATTATAATTGTATGCTAAAATTTGAAAATAAATAAATCTTTTTAAAAATTCATATATTTTGAAACATTTAAAGTATTGCAGTAATTCTTCCTTCTGTCAATTCGTAAAAAATTTTTAAAATAATTTGAGAGTAGTACATCTAATAATTTTTAATGTTTTAAGAAGTAGTTGCGATTTCCCGAAAATTACTAGAACAAAATGACAATAACTATTTTTTTTCAAACTGCAACCCCACAATCTAATCTTGTAACGGAATTCGATGTAAAAGTAAAAATAACAAGACCTCTATATAAGTTTGTTATGCCAATTCTCGATAGTTTTTATGATATTACACATTTTGTAAATAAATGCATCTTCTATTTAGCTTTTGATATGTGTAGACTCTGGAATAAAAATAAAAAAATAAATAAATTGAACTGAAAAAATGGACCAGGACAAAAAACCTAACAAACGTCGTGTTTGGGTGAGACAATGAATTTAAAGAAGAAATCAATTGCAAGTCTCAACAACTTTGCTTGAAGGACTAGCGTTAGAGAATACAGAATGTTACGAAAACTTTGAAGAACCCCTATCAAAAATTCAGGATTATCTTTAGAAACAAAATACAGTGAGAAACGAATCGACAGTGACTCATTTCTTGAACGATAAAGTTTGAATGTTTGATCAATTTAGTTGAAACATAAACACAGATTCTTATGCTAATTATCATCGAATTTTTATTAAGCAAGTTACCTTAGCTGAACAACTAAAATCCCTGAGAACGCGGCTTTACTAATTGAAAGGTTTCTATGCCTAAGAGCAAAAAAGGGGGAAGTGATGAGAATGAGAGAACAAGGAATGAGAATGAGAGAAAGACAGAGATAGAGATAGTGATGTGAAGAGGCAGAGAGAAAGGAAAAAAAGGGGCCAGGTATAACAGTAGATACATGAAAAAAATAACGGAGGAGAGACGAAAATACCTGGAAAGAGAGAGCGGAAGGGAGAAAAGAATGATGGTGAGATTTAGGTGCGAAGAGAAATAATGTAAGTTTTGGATGGAAGAAGAAAAAAGAAAGTGTAGAATGTGTAGGGAAGGACGTGAGATGTTGGAGCACATGATAAATCAATGCGAGAGTTTAAGATAGGAAGAAAGATAGAGAAAGGAAATACTGAATGAGGATGGAAGATTAGAGCGGCTGGAAAAAGTTATGAAAGAAAGAAAAAAGGGGACAGAAAAGGAAAAAGTAGAGGAATAAAAGAGAACAAAGGCGAAGGAAAAGGAAAAAGCGGAAAAGGAGTCGATTTATTTTGATTATTTATATTAAGAATGTGAAATTGTTAGTTTAAACACGTGTAAGGGTAATTCGGAACCATAAGGCCAAAAGGTAATAAATCCAATTATTTTATTTAAACATGTTTTAATTAGATATAGCTCCATTGTGATGAAAATTAAATTTAATAGCAATCTATATAATAATATCTATACAGGTGATTTTTTTCAAACGAATCACCCTGAATAACTTTGAAAAAACAAGAAATATGAAAATTTCCAAAAACAGGTCAATTTTTGTTCAGAGGGGGACATCTTCTGAGGTTATTTTGAAATACGTTGTGCGCCCCCCTTTAGTGGGGTAAACCGCCCTTCGAGAATTTTAAATGGAATAACCCCTCTTGTGATACCTCATTTGAAAGCCACTTTCACCAGGAATCCACCTGTGTAATTGGTTGTTTTATTTTTCTGTTACCCACAATTCAGGAGACTGTCAAATGTGTGCAAACAGGTTTGGCAAAATTTTACCATTTTTGGTTTTATTGAAATTGAATTTTTTTCTTCATTAAATTAAGGAGTGAAAATTTTATTCCTAACCAAGAAAACTCTATGGAAGCTATAAAAAAAACATAATTCTTCAATACAAGAGATTTTTAACTAAAATGCAATCAAATTTTTGTCTAACATTTTAAAAAGTCTCTTAGAACAATTTTAACACTTTTAACTTTAAAAACCTAATTATTTGGTGATTTTGTTCAGCAGGTCTTAGAACTTTTGGTTACCGGGTCATTAAAATTACTATGGCAGTAATCTTAGTGGTAGATTTAAGAATTTATTACATCTTCACCTGATTTTTCCATATTTACTTAGCTTACAATTCATTTTTGATAGCTTTCCATAGACTTTTCTTGGTTACGAATAAAATTTTCACACCATAGTTTAAGTAAGGAAAAAATTCAACTTCAATAAAGCCAAAAATGTTTTAAAAAATTGAAATGACGTCATGGCCTTGAAAGAGATCACTTTACAAAGCAAATTTTTATGCCAGAATTTGCGCATTTAAAATTAAAAATTAAAGTGTCCGAGCGTATTTTTCTGTCGCTCCCTATAAAAAAGTTACCGAATTAGTTCCAACCTTTTCATCCACACTGTATAATAGCGATCTATACTAATATTATAAATGCGAAAGTTTGGATGTTTGTTACTCAATCACGCCAGAACGGCTGAACGGATCTGCATGAAATTTGGCACAGAGATAGATTATAGCCTGGAATAGCACATAGGCTACTATTTATCCCGGAAACATGTTCCCGTGGGATAGATGTTTTTGTTTTTTATAGAGCAAAGGATCGACATGAGTTTTTGCATAGTGGTAGATATTTTACGTACTTTTTAACGTATTAGGGAAAGGATTATGGAGAGGAAAAAGTAGGAAAAGAAAGGAACCTTCACAATGGGAGTTTATAGATAAATAAATTGAGAAAAAATTCGGATAGGTCGAACTGGTACTCGAACCCAGATCCTTCGATTACATGTCGAGAGCTGTATGTAATTTTGTATACAGAACGGTATTAGAATAAATAAATAAATAAGTCAATCATTAAGTTACAAGTTCCCTAATTTATATAATATATCAGACTGTTTCTCACAATACCGTAATGATACCATTTTTCGCGGGCAAAGGCTAGTATACTATAAGAGCAAAAAACCAAACCATGAGCAAAATTTAAATTATTAGATGACAAGTATTTTGTAACCTAATTATCGTTTGTTCGTTCCAGATACCACAAAGTGTGATTCATCAATCGTACGGTATAACGCAAGTACCATACCGCCAAGTAAACTACGCCAGCCCCAATTACATGCCTCAAACACCCTCACACGTTCTTTCGTACGCACCAGCTTTGCAGTACCAAGCCATGAGTCCCATGTACTCCAATCCTCCCACCTATCAGCCTCCTCCTCCTCGCCAATACCCCAGCTACAACCAGCACGGGAGTCCCATCAAGACCTACATGAACAACTCTCCGAAGCACATTCCTTACGACCAGCCCGCATACAGCCCCAGCCACAAACTGTACGGACCTCCAGTCCCAAAACCGGTTTACAGCAACGGAGAACTCATACAGCAGCAGTTCTACAGTCAGATGCAGTACAGGGATCAAGCGCATAGTCAGCAGCGTCTGCCGAGGAACTACCAAAGCAGCGTCACCATTCCCATCGTGGTCCAGAACCAGCAGAACGAGCTGCACAGGAAGCAGTACGAACTCACGTGATCATACCATAACCTCTAGGAACTTGCTGTTCGGTGTACCTCTTTGCCTATACGATTTCTGTAACATAGAGACGGGGACGTCGCTCTTGTCATTCTAAATACTTGATAAATCGATAGATTTTATTAGCGAGTTGATTTGTTACTTGGAGAATCAAAATCGTCGTGCAAACTAATAAAATTTCATCGCCGAGATAATTACACCCACACACTTCGTACCGTGGAAATGTATCGATGTATTTCTCTGTTAAGATATCGTCGTTCGGAATGAAGGATGGCGCTTTTAATAGAATTGTTTAAGCCCTTGGAAAATAACAATAATCGGTTTAGGCGCAGCTCGATGTGCTTGAGGCTTAACAGTCTTATTGAGTATCAAATCAACTAAATCACGTAAACACATATAGAGAGATTATTATACATACAAACATATACATATTCGTTAGATAAAATCTTTAAAATGTGATATTGTAGAGCTAGACTACCGTTCGTGTATAAATGTTTCGTGTGGAATGCCTTTGCTTTCATTTCGTTTACGTAGACCATCGCAATAACTTTCATTTTTCATATTTACTTTAACGATCGGTTGCAACAGTATTACAATTTACGACCATATCAATATTTATACACATACCGTATATTTTATAGAGAATTCTAACAGAGGAGACGTATTTATTTTTCGGATTCGTTTCGTTTGACTTTGTGTAAATAAAATATAAATAATGACTGGTGATTTATTTTATAATTTCGTGGCGTGACAGTCGAGGACTTGCGATGGAATCGGGGAGCAGCAAGCGTCCAAAGACGAAGAGCCGCTGGATTCGTCCTGGAACGGTCTTCGCGGAATGGATGCCGGAGGAGCTCTTGTAATAATCGCAATTATGGTTTCGTAAATCCAACGCTCTGACTGATCGGCATTGATGCAGTGAACGCTGGAACCGCTGTATTTTCTCAAATCGCCGTAATTCTCGCAGTAATACGAAAGCTACAAGAAAATACTGTTTGAAACACTACCAACGGGAGTGCAAATGAAAAATGATCAAAGTAGGCCATGGGATCTACATTTTCTTTAATTTTTTCCAGTGTAGACGTTTTTGACACTGCTCAAAAACCCCAAAACGACGCCCGCTGATGGAATTTGTTAAAAAAACATCTCAATGACCTACTCTGAATTCATTTTTTTTTCTTTGTTTTCAATGCAATACTTCTGCATCGATGAACTCAGCCTTGTCTTTGGGATGCGATTTCAGCCGCTTGCTTTTTTCAGCTTCAGGATGCTCCTTGATGTTTGTCACGGAACCAGTGTGGACGTTCACTTTCCTATTCGTGAGTCGCTCCTTACAAATCGTTAGCTCGCATTCCAAAAATATTACCCTGCGAACAGTTTCGGGGCATTTCGTCCACTGAAACCAAACAACAAACAAATTTACCTATTTGGAGGAGTGTAGATGCAGTCTAAAAACTCGAAATCTTTCTTTGAGAAGGGAAAACCGGTGAGGACCCAGCCATGCTCCAAACAATCCTCTTCCAAGACTCTTTTGTGGATAACTTCCGCCAGTAATTCTGAGTGAAAACACACTTCGTTTTGACAGCTACGCAGCTTGTTTCCGAGCTCCGATTCGGACATCCAAGCCTCGCAAATCAAACGCTCGAAATCGACTGCGTTAAATAGAAAAATGTTACAAATAATTCGCTTTGTATTACCATGAATTAGGTGAAGATTTTCCGACAAGAGTTTGGCTTGGGTTTTACGCCCAGATCCTCGAGGCCCTAGGATTAGTACCCTTGGCTTGATAGCGTATTTGGCTGGTTTGATGTTGATGATGTCCACACACTCGCTGACGACTTCTTGTAAACTGCGTTGTTGGATAAAGACTTCCTAAATGCCGTTTTAAAAATATGCAAAAATCGCACAAAATTTACTTTTAAAACATTTCTGAAGACATCTCGCACTTCCAAAATGGTCCTTCGATAGTGGGGCCAGTCTGATGGTACTCGACAGTACGCCAACTCAGTCAAAGGCAGATGAAACGGAGGAATAAGATGGATGACGTGTGTAGGTAATATTCCAAGTTGTAAAAGCGCTTTCGCGTCTTTCTCGTTTTTAATACAATCTGAAAAAGTGGTAAAGTGCAATGAAACTGTAATCTACGACTACCTATGAGAATCCAACCGAGTTCGTAGGCGTTATCCTTGCGCACAAAATGAGAAATGTACTTAGCCCGGGTCTCAGAGTTCCAAATCTCAGATCTTCCACTCTGAAAATATCATTTTCAAGTTAAACTCAACGTTACGCGATTACATAAGCCAAGAGTGACTGCTCCGTTATAATGTTTTGCTTCGTCATTTCCGAAATTCCTCTGGCGATTTCCATACAGTTGACTTTCAGCGCGCACAGAATTATTACTCTTGCAGTGTCGCGGCTTTTTGCTGCATTGTACAGAATTTGCTTCAAGAACAAAACGTGGTCGTCTGGTTGTTGGATGACCAGTTCTCTGGCAAGCTCCTGCCAATAGAGCTTGATTAATTTGGGGGCGACAGCACTTTGACAAAATCAAATGAAATCATTCTTCATAAAGCTTCTGTTCATTTCCTATAGAGAGCTAAACTATAGGGCCACAGGAAGTGCAAATTATTTGCAGCCCGAAGAACTTCACACGCTCCTCTGGACTAAGATCTGAGCTTCACAGAAGACTCAGGATTGAGCGGAGAAGAGCGGGTCCAAGTGCCGCTACTGGCTTAATGGGTTACAACTAGAAGGAAAAGAAGCAGAAGACAAAGTCATACAGAAGAGTAAAAGCACAAAGTTTCTGGACTATGTGGAAAGCATGGTAGAAAAAGAAACAAATATGTTTAAGAGGAAGATCAGATGCAAAGCTTTGAAAGCTAAAATTGCCGAGAATAAGCAACAGAAAGAGAATTGACAGGTGTCTTCAGTTATCAAGAACAATTATGAAAAAGTTGCACTAACGTGGAAGAGTTCAAAAATTCGGTGCCTTTCCAAATAGGGTATTTGCCATGGCGGTAGTTTTAAAGGTCTTTTGGAAGCATCAACCATGTTTCATTTCATAATAAATTAGATTGATTAATTTATTCTATTGTCAAGGTTTTTATAGAAAAACGTCAGTCTTACTCAAAAAGTTTAATTACGAAATACAACAAATACAACAACACAAATAATACAAGTTTGAATTCTAATCAAGAAAACATGGAATTGTGTAATAGTTCAATATCCGCCTCTCTTTCTTTGGCGCGGATTTTTTCCTTCCTGAACGCCTCATAGTCTTCATTATCTGTCTCCAATTCGAAACGGCACAAAGGGCACGAATTGGTCTAAAAGTACAAAATGTAGTAAAAATATAAAACTACATAGAGACAGCTTTATACTTTTGTAAGCCATGGCAAAATGCAATCGGAGTGGAATGTGTGGTTGCAGGGCAGCTGTTTTACACTCTCCCCTTGTGCGTGCTCTTTCAAACAGACCGGACACTTCACCCCTAGAACACTTACAACTTAATCGAAATCATCTACTATTGTGTTTATACCTTGTCCAGTCACAAGGACATCCGGCAAATTTCGTACAGCCTCCTTCGAAGCTGGGGGCGCCAAGTTTCGTGTTAGGGACTCGTCGAAAATATTGTAATCGCGAAATAAGCGCGCAAAGTGTAATAAATGATTGGGGGTCTGACCCTCAGCCAGGGGTTGCCACCCCATTTCCTGGAAATAATCTGCCATATCACGATTTTAAACAACTTCACTGACTAAAAATTTCGTGTTTCATTAGTAACGAACTGGGTAATAATTGTAATTGTAAGTACAGATGATTTGCAATTTTCTAACCCTCACTTGTCAGATTTGACGTTTGAGCTGTCACCTTGAAACAGTATTTTGACAATTCTGACATAACGTTGACGTTTGCATAACCTATAACAATTTTTTAAACCAGTAAATTTAATAATTTGTTAAAAATGTTAGACTTGTATCCGCCTGAGGGTTTTAACGCGTCAGAGCGCTTTGACTTGAAAAATTACTTCGAAAAATTTGCCACTGCTACTAGCACAAATCGACCATCTGAAGAAAATGATGAAACTAATTATTTATTACAAATCAAGGAAATGATGGGGGTTGAAATGAGTTTGGCCGATTTAGAAAGCTTGTCGGAGGTGTGCAGGTTGGTTTTATTTATTTTATCAAGCGGCAGTTGTTCTCAATTCGATTTTCAGCATTGACAACTTAACATCGTCACAAGAAAACAGCGAGAAGTTTCCAATAGAAGTGCCTGCAACCTTTAACTCACTCACAAAACTACCGGACACATTTATCCGCTCGAGCGGCCAAAACAAGACGGCGACATTCAAATGCAAAGAGAAACTTGAAACAGAGAGAGATCCTCTAGAGTTGGATTTGGGAAAGCGGCGAAAGTTTAATAAAATAATTGAGGTGGACCGCAAACACCCCACGAAACTGTCTCATAACTTTCGATTTCAGTACCCCATCCCTGAAACGGCTCCCGACTTGTCGCCAGGTGCAGATTTCATTGTCTCAATCAAACTGTATAGACCTATGAAGTTCAATTTTAACAACGCACGAAATTTGTCGGAAAAACTCAGATTCAACCACGAAATTGTAGCATTGGGACGCAACACTTTGGCACAATTGCGAGATACAATTATTTGTACCTCAGATTTTGGATTGTGCAAAGAAGTGGAGTCCACCACGGATGATTTGTCGGAAATGAGCGATGCCAAAGTAAGACATTTACAGTGTGAGTTCAATAAGTTACAAGTTGTTGCAGAGCAAATATCCGTCAGGGTTCATATTCATCGATAATGTGTTTTACAACGACTTCCGTGACCCCAACTCCATCGACTATTCGGCCCCCATACTTGAGTGGGCCAAATTCAAGAAAATCGAAGATTTAGAGTGTCAAAACATCGACGATGTGTGCATTAATAATCTAACTCCGAGATTCGGATATCCGTATCTTTACATGCACCAGGGAGATTGTGAACACTTGTTCGTTTTTGCCGACGCTCGTTTGCTGACATCAACCGACTGTCTTCACACCTCCAGCTATCCGCATGTTACGAAGCTGAACCGAGTCACTAGCCACTTTTGTCTTTTATGCAACGTTTCTGTGGCGAAGTGGATTTGCATAGGCAGCGATAGGTTGCCTCAAAACAAAGTGTTTCTTTGCACGGAGTGCTGCAACTCCTACAACTATTTGGACGGCAAAAAGATCGGTAGTTTCAAATTGTATCCGTATTATGATAGCAAAAAATAAATTATTATATTCGAATCTACCGCTTTTTCGTGACGTTTCGTGGCAGTGATTTTGTGCTGTGCGATTGGTCAACCTGTAATTTTTTTAAATCATGTTGGTATTACACAGCCGCGCAGGCGTTATTTGGCGGCAATCCCTGCAAAATAAATTGTAAAATATGGTTTAATTAAGCGATGCCTTAATTTTGTTAATTTATTAAATACCGCCCCGCCAGAAGTAAGAGGTACGTGTCCCCTCGCGCCCCATATTACCACCATGCTAACCTTAAAACATCATCCTTGTATTATTGCTTTTTTCCCAAATGCAAAAAACGTTGAGAAAAATTTTCCTCACTGCTTCTTTTTGTAGGATGGGCCACACAGTGTTTAGAGCGATTTTTATATGGTAGTAGTGAAGCTTGTGGAGTGAAAATAAAATGGCAACAGGGATTCACACACTGTCCCCTCCGAATAACATGAACCTGATCAGTGAGCCTTTATTGTACAATAATTTGCCAAAGGATGGATTTAACATGCTTGCCGAAACCCAAGATTACACGCACTACACTCTCACCTCCAACACTTACTCGTATGTCTCAGAGTCCAAGCAGGAGTTGAGTCTAATGCAGCCTTCGCACCACAAAATAATTAACTGCGAAAGAGGATACATGAAATCCGTGGATTATAGCAACGCGATACAAGAGTATGAAAGCGACGAGAGTTGCATCTCGTACACACCACGGGACACCCCTGACAATAAAGGTGCCAGCAATACTTTCGGCTACCAGAATTTTATAGTTTGGACTGTTGCAGGAGGCAAAAATGACAAAAAGGGGAACAGTAATGAAATGTACGACGGCTCTTGCGTTCTCAACTTATATCAACCCAATATTCCTTACAAACAAAGGTATGTGTACTACAACTGTGAGTCTGCCTTGTTACATTCCATTTAATCCTGTTCCAAAATAATAACTTCCTTCCCTTCTATGTAAATTCACATACGAGCATGACATCAGAATATGTAACATTGAACAAAAATCGATACTGACACTTTAAATGTCAACATTTTGAGGTATTTGAGAAGTTACAACCTGTAAAAATGGGGTAATAAGTTCATGTTTAATTGTTCATGCACCCGTACCCAAACCCATAGTACAGGAAATATTAAAGTCACAGATGCTTGATTAATTGAAACGAGAATGTATGCAAGTTGTTAAATTTGATTATGCCTTTGTTGAAAGTTGGAAATGTTTCCAAGCAACAAAAAATTCTCAATTTATTGGCTATGTAAGAATGAATTTTAAATTGAAACAGAAAGTTATAACGAGCGTTAAAAAACGGAGGCTTCGTTGGCCATGGAATAACTTTGACGTTCGAAAGAGTGTGGCAAAAATTCGACCTTCAGTTGGATACATTTGAAATTAAGTTCTTTATTAATAACTGTTACGGACACAATTCTTTGTGCTTTCCTCAACAAATTCCATCGCCTGGTCTCGGTTTAGACGTCTTTTGTAGAATATTTTGAATGACAGCTTCTGTCAAATGTCATGATTTGACAGTTTCCAACGTCCACATTGGAAAAATTAAAGAAAGACAAGATTCCATAGCCTCCCAAGCCTCCTTTTTTTTGAACACACGTTAGATAAAACTGGAAAAGTGTGGTCAGTTGACTATCACTTTAAAGAAGTGATGGACTCGTTTCTAGTATTTATAAGTGTCCTAAATGCTTTTTGAATTATTGAAATGGAATTATTAATAAAAGAGTATGATTTTCGTATAGAGCCGAGTTGATTTGTGGCTGCTCTCGCATCCATTTCCCATGCTTTTTTATCTGCTTGAATTCCTCTGCCTAACAGGGACTTTTCAACCTTTTTTCCCAGGTTTAACGTTTTCTCCTTTCATTCACCTTTTTTTACAATTTTCGACGCAGAATATGATAACCTAGTCGGTTCATTTTTAATTATTTTTCAAACTTTGTTTTTTTTTAATTTAATTTTTACAGTTTTAGAACTGCATAAATTTAGCTTTTCAACAATATGCAACATTTGATATTTCTGAAAATGGTATTTTAGAAAACTAATAATTAAGTAGGAAATGAATTAATTTATTACTTATAGCCAGCGTTATAAAGTAAAAAATAATACTTTTGTCCAGTTTAATATTTTTAAGAAACAGTGTAATCATCTACCTTCTTTAAATATTTCAGTGTTCACAATTCACAATACAATTTTTTATTTTCATTGAAATTATCTTTATGAAATTTTTGTTAAAATATTTTTTCAGTGGTAGTTTGGTCTTTCTATTCTTTTAAAAGTTGAATTAATGGACTAAATGATAAAACAACAAGAAAAACTTTATCTTTATCCACTATACAGCATGTCTCAGAAATAATGGCATTAATTTTAACCACTAGTAGAACTAGTCAAGAGAAACACTTTTTCTATGTACCATTTTTTCGAAATCGCAATTTTGTTTCTGCATTTTACCCTCATTGAAATTAACGAGCTGCCTATAGGATTAATAAATCAGAGACATTGACTGGGAATATTACTTTTTCCTCCTTGCATAAGAAATAATCTATATACATTTTGTTAGGAAGTTTTTTCCCTGCTGCGGCCGAGATAAGTAAATATAGCATTATAATAGCAACAGTCAAATTAATTAGTTGCTCCCTCGAAAGAAACAAAAAGTAGCCAAGGTTTTTGTGTTCAACATGAAGCATTATTATCTATAGACGTTAACAAACTTATATCCAAATTTTCCAAAAACGTTTTAACCAAGACGTTTACAACAAAAAGTTATTAAGAAAAGTTGTTGGGATTGACAAGTTGTACTGTTAATGCCATTATTTCTCAGAAAGCCTGTATGTATTATATTTTTCACAGAACATGTTAAAATCCCATCCAGGGTCATTCTAGTAATGAGCCATAATATCTCGTGTGTCTAGTCTACTTGAAGTCATAAATCAAATTGAGTTTTGCACTTTAGAGCTTTGGGTTGTAAAAAAAGTTGCCTAGTTTTATTTTAGTTTTTTTTTTGTAATATTGTTACGTTCCAAATTTAAATTAGAGGGTTGTGATTGATTATGTAGAGAGAGGGTTTTTGGTTTTTGAGAAGAGAAGTTGTAGAGAGGTGGAGAGGCTAGTTGCAGAACGGAAAAGGCACAGGAGTTTTAAGATAAGTCAATTTTTTTATGTAAAGTTCGCGCGGGTGCACCGAACGCGGACTAATTACAAAATTGTTAATAGTTTTTAAGTTTTCCTTGTTTTGACATATTAATTTTGTTATAAATTTGTTACTTTGGTTTTGTTGTCTTCAATTGTTTAATTTCTTTTTTTCCTATTTTCGTTAGTTGGTTTCCAGTTTGGCCTTTTTTTTTAAGTTTCTATAAACTGGTGGCGCCCTTAATTTAGTTGAAAGTTTAGAAATCGCCTACTCCCTCCAGCCGCTGAAGCTAGTCGCGGAGGGAAACGTGTGTAACAATATTTTGATAAACTAACAAAATTTCAAAAAAACGCTCTGCATTACGAGCTAGAATTTATAATCTTAAACAACCGTCTTCGAATACAACCTGTGAAAATTAAGAGTTTTTTTCGGTTTTTAATTAAACTGGGAAGATTCAGCTTTGTATTACGAGCTAGATCTTTAATATCTGCTTCCATAAAACCGTAAAAGATGCGCGTCTTTTCAAAGCAATTGGTATCAAAATAAAACTTGTTGGAAACTTGTCTCATTTTACATTGATAGAAATCGACCGCATGGGAGTCTTAAATAGATTAATCCTGACATTGTCTTACCTGTTCCAGTAAGAACATCAAAAACTGCTCAAGTGATAGGACGAGACATGTCGTGTATGCTAATTTAATTTCAGCAAGTACTACTGCAGAGGCGGTAACCGTCACCGCACCCAAAATCAGGACGAAATCGAACGAAAAGTCCACGGGTTGATGAGAAGATTCCAGTCCAGGGCATACAAAATGAAAGTGGAGGCAAAACCCGAATGCTTACTGGACGGGGGCCCCTGGGACGGCCTGAACAAAGCAATGTGGGAGGTTTACGTAAACCGCGTCCAAAAACAAGAGACCTACACCAAGAAGTTGAACCTGTGGAAGACAATTTTTCTATGCTTCCGCGTATGCGACCCATTCGCCCTGCTCTCTCTTTCATTTAGCTGTTGCAGATGTCTCTCAGCAACTACGGGCTCTACTTGGTCGGTTCCACAATGTCGGGGTTCGCTTTGGAGGGTAGCGATATCGACATTTGCCTTCTAACCAAACCATTTAGTAGCGAGCCGCGGACGGATTCGTTGCACCATTTGACGTTCCTGCAAAGCGTCCTCGTTAAAAACGGTAAGCGACTTTGCTCTTTCGCCCGAATCTAGGCAGGACTTGCAGGTCTCGCGAGCGAGGCCGAACTGATAATGGCAAAAGTGCCGATACTAAAATTCAGAAACGAAGACAGCGGTTTCGAGATCGATCTGAACTGCAATAACGTGGTTAGTATACAAAACACTCGCCTGCTGTATTGTTATTCGCAATTGGACTGGAGGGTGCGCCCTCTCGTGATCATGGTCAAGATCTGGGCGCAGGCCAACCACATCAACGATGCCAAAAACATGACAATATCCAGCTACTCGTGGACGTTGATGGTGATTCACTTTTTACAATGCGGCGTGTTCCCTTCGATTTTACCATGCCTGCATAGTTTGTACCCCGAGAGTTTTAATTCGCACGAAAACCACTCCATGGACATACAAGGCGCGATTAAGGGCCTGAACGAATACAAATCTGAGAACACGCGATGTCTTGGCGATCTTTTCATCGGCTTTTTTCAGTATTATTCAGATTTCAACTTCCAACACTTTGCAATTTCGGTTAGAGCAGGCTCGCGATTGCCCGTGGATATCTGCAAACAGGCGAAAAGCCCCAAAAACGATCCACATCAGTGGAAGCTCCTGTGTATAGAGGAGCCGTTCGATTTATCAAACACCGCCAGGTCAGTCTTCGACTTGGACATGTTCAAACGCATTAAACAGCTAATTATCGCATCATACAAAGAACTGGCGTGCCACAAAACACTGACTCGTGTGCTTCCGGTAATGCACGTGCACCCTCTGCGATAAATGCACCTTCAAATTGAAACATGTTCGGTAAAAAGCTACAACTCATTAATGGTTTGATTAAACGTGCCACAAGTTCTCGTTAAAGCAAGTTTCTATTGGAAACGCACGTATAAATGCATAAATAATTAATATAAGTTCAAATTCGATTCTCTCAAAATGAGCAATTGATTAAACGGCGGTGTTTCCGGAATGCAAGTGCGTCCTTTACGCACTATACCTTTAATAAGCAATTGATTAAATGGTGTGTGGTGTCTGTGCAAAGCTTCCGGAACACAAGTGCACACCCACGCATAAGTTCCAGTTAATTAGGTTGATTAGTTGTGTGCAATTGCAAGCGATTCGTGATGTTTTATGTTTGTGTAATTCTTCTGTGATTGTCTATAAAAACCCAAAAAAAAGATAAAATAAACCGGACGAAACATTTGTAAAAACTCGTCGCGGTTAAAAACAGTTATGCAATAGGTAAATTTGTGTTTGTAGAATTGTTAAGGAGCAAAATCATCCTCTCTCTCTCTCATGTTTGTACGCTTAATGTTACGAGAGGTTCTTGTAGCTCGTAATTTGGTAAACCATACATATCAAATACGGGTCTTTAGACTTAGCCTTTTTAAAAACAAAAAGAAAAGATTTAATGCAACAACGATAAAAGCACAGACCATACTTCAGTTCAAGTTTCGGTAATTTAAGCAACAGCTGTGTTAATTTAAGACAAATGTGATCTGGTGCTGTCTGATCTCAATAATAAATACAGTCGTAACGAAGTAGTCACAACGTGCCAAATGTTAAATTTCTATTTATTCTAAAAACTGTAATTAGACAATATTTAACATCGGATACAATAATTGTAAACAATAACTTGTAAAATGTTTATGTAGGAATTGTAGTTGAACGTCAGGAACTGCGCGAAACAATTTCCACTAGTTAAGAGTATTCATAGACTTTGTAAGTTTTTTAAATGTTCCATTTTGTAAGCAGAGAGACAAAGCGATCACACACAATAAGGAACGACCGCGATTGTCATTCAGCTTGTGTTACTTTGTGAAACGAGTCAATAAATTCTTTTCATATTACACAAGTCATTACGAGTTGAAGGTGCATCTTTATTGTTTTTTTGCCATAAAATTAATATCACAAATACAGATCGATTCGATGTTGCACGTGCGGCTCATTGAGCGATTAAATATGACTAGCGCGATTCGTCTATTCAATAAATACAAAGTATGTTCTCCTTCAATCATTTTCATGAACCGCACCTGCAACATTCATTTTGAACCTTATGCCTTTCGCTTGTGTCCTATTTGTATAAAAACTATTGCCATAAACCTGCATAATTCCCAGTTAAGGTGGCTGGCAAGGGCCCCCCGGCAGTGAACAGTCTTGTCCCGCTAGTGTCATAACAATGGGTGTAGATCGCCGGCACGTATTTTACGTTTTGAACATTATCTACGAATTCGTCGTCCGGAAACTGCAACAAAAAAAGCATTTCTATCTTCGTACAATTTATATTGCTTGGCATAGTAATTCAATCAATGTAAAAGGAACAGAACCACAGAATAAATATACAGGCGTCCCAGCGCTAGTGGGAAGTTCAACTTCTAATTCTATTATCTTCCAAACTATTGAGATGCCACTATTCAAATCATATGATTAGAAACCTAGTCAAAAATGCCATCAATTGATACCAAAGTATACAAGAATTCAGTTTGACAAATTCGTTTAAATTAACAATTTGGGTTCATAGGCCGTTCTGTATATTAAATTATTACAATTCAAAATTTCATTAGACCACTACATATGAACTAGACGATAATGATAATTTCTGTCAAAACTCGTATTCATTTGAAAGCAATGATTTTTCCAAAAAGTTGTTTTGCTATTATTTGAAATTTAAGCAAATAAACTAAGTTATGTCCATAGAAGGTTATTATAACGAGCGTTCAAAAAAAACGGAGGCTATGGGATCTAGCTTTTGTTTTATTTTTCCAATGTAGATTTTTGAAACTGTCAAATCATGACATTTGACAGGAGCCGTTCAAAAATGTATTTATTTAATGTATGAGTAACACTGCTTACTTTCTTATATTTATGTAGAATAAAATGTCAGTGCGAATGAATAAAAATTAAATATACAGCACAATTTGAAAATAAAAGTTGAATGTCATATTGGAGGCAACAAAAAATAGGAGTTCAGTTCATGTTGAAATGTTTTTTGTGAGTACGAGTCAAGTATAAGCAGATATTTTCAAGAGTGTTCTCTTAATTTTAATCATTTTAGCGTAATCCTACTGCCTCGCAGCGCTGGGATACCATAATTAGAGCAAAAAATCGATACCTAGGGATCAATGGGAGCTAACTTTTGCTTTTTACAAGAGTTGTCAATTCAAAAATTTGACCAAAGGACGTCCGGAGATGGAATTTGTTAAATCAAAAAAAGAAACACATAATTTTACTATGATCTTTGTGGAGCAGTTCTCGGGCAAAAGGCCTTCGAAAAAGCAAAAATTTGAATTTGGCGCATACTTATTGCCTAGCAACGCGATATTAACTCAGAATTACCAATTACCAACACTTACCTCGAATTGAGTCACTCACTACGATTGTGGTACCAAATCCACTGTCCACTTAATTTCAATGACATTTTTGAGATAAATCTTGGTTTTATTTTCTGAAAATATTCGATGTACGATATTTTTATTAACCACAGTTTTTGCCTTAAATTAAATAGTTTTGGTAATACTGAGTTGATATCGCATTGCTAGGGGATAAAAATATGCCAAATTCATATTATTGCTTTTTCGGAGGCCTTTTGCACGAAAACTGCTCTACATAGAGAATTGAAAAAATAACATGTCCGGTTTCGAGAACTTCAAACCTCATGCAACAGTTTTTCGATTACAGCCGCAAAAAAAAATAAAAAACGATTTCCCATGTTAAATTCCTAAGGCCAGACTTGCAACAGGCACCCGGTGTAGCATTGATACATAAATAAAAAAAATTAGAGTAGGCCAGAGTGTAGCAAAATTTCTTTCTTGAATTGAAAAAAATTCAGCCATTTTTGACATACCGGATGACTATAAAACACTGACCTGTATATAGAAATGGATGAGCAATCGTGTAAGTGAAAAGTGAGGCAAATTGAATCTGCGTCGGAACCTAATGAGTTTGCGCACTAAAGTTTTACAAAGGCCGTTGCTTAAATTTAACAAGATGGCTGAAGCAGTATGAAACCGTTATGGAACAATGAAAAAAAATAAACCGTTAAAACTGAAGAAAATTGAAAACTGTTCATTTACACCTCGAAAAAGCCCTAATAAAACAGTAAAATCTACAAATACGCCCAAATACTCAAAACACACGGCGTTCAAAATTATAAATTCCTGTAAAATTCCATCCAACATTACAGATTCCTGAAAAAATACTATAAAAGAGCAATGCGACTGCTGCACACGTAACGGCAAACACCTGCACTACTTCAAAATTGATCAAATGCGCATGTGTATCAGGTTCCGACTCCATTTTGGAGGGCACAAAAATTTCTGGCGCATCCCAATGTTGTGCTTATCCATCTTATATAGAGGTCAGTGCTATAAAAGATTGACTTAAATTTAGGTGATTGGCAACTGTGAGCAATTGGTACCATATTAACTGTCGTCGTGATTTATGTCTATTAACTTTTCAGGTTTGAATATTGTTGTCAAAAAGTGTAACTTCCTGAATAATGGCGAACGAAAACTGACAAATAACGGAGAAAATGGTTACAGCGAGTGATCGAAAAGATCTTCCAGTTGTAAAACTTCATTTTGAAAACAATTCTGACATGAGCAATTTTTAAATTTGACAATTTCAAATTTGAAACTCAGTGTTACCCAATGGAAGAGTTAAAAAATATTGCCAACCTAACACGAAAAATTGCAATCATTTATAGTCACCCAGTCTTCTTTAACGTAGTCCACGTTCAAACATACGTTGTTTGGGTAAGTTTTTGATTGACAAATCTCGTCAAAGGTCTATAGTGCAAAACTTAAAACAAAAGCTAGATTTCCAAATTGCCTGAGAATTCATCCCCGCATAACTCAAAACCGATAAAACATTAAAAAACATTACAATTTGCAGCCTACATGGAATTTTACAAAGGAGCAATACATACCACGTATCCTTTGCTGGCTTTAAGTACCACAGTCCGTGACGAGTTTATACTGGAATCTAAGTACTTCCCCGCCTTTAAATCGTAAAACATCAACATTCCTAAACCTGTGCCCACCGTCAAAATGTCGCCTTGAAAAGTAGCCGACCTTATGCCGCACCCCGAGTACCTGGAGGACACCTTCTTCACAGGCTAAAACCTATTCATTAACCACACTCTCATTTGCAACGCTTCAAAAATTACTTGTAGCGTCCTGCAGTCTAGTAGCAATGTATACGAACGACACCCAATCGCATACAACCCGGATTCCTGCACCGCCAAACAAACATTCTCCTGCGTCGAAGGCAGCTTCCTGGACAGCTTCTGCTTGAACGTTTGCGCGTTCCAAATGTGAATGTAACCGTTCAAGCTCAACGCGGCGATTTCTTCGTATGCTTTATTGAAAGTAAGCGCTCGGACTCGTTGCGAGTTGCGACACTCTTTCACCGAGACGGCGGATATGTGATGATACATGGGAACGTCGGTTTTGTTTTCGAACATGTCGGGGGTGATTCGCCACAGCGCCATTTTGGTGTCCCGCGAACCCGAGACGAGAAATTCGTCGTCAAGCCAACACATATCAAACACCCAGTCTTTGTGCGCGTTTTCACCGACACAGACGGGGTCCAGAGTTGGTAATCTGTAGACGGCAATATCACATGTGTTTCTCGCGCCGGTGGCTAGGAGAGTCCGCGAGGGGTTGATTTGTACTGAATGGATGCCGCAGTGGGACTGTTCGACTCCTAAGCTGTCTCTGCGGCTCACCAACGACGGGATGTGGTCGAGCTTGTGGGTGACTACGTTGTATACCATTAACTAAAACGCAAGTATTCAGTGCTTGTTCACCAGCAACTTGCACTTACTTTATTGCATTTGGTGCCAAAAACCACTTGCCTATCACTCAACCACTGCGAACAGAACACCTTATTCATATTCCCCAGCGTAACGGGTGTTTCGCGGAACATTTCGTGCGTGAGAATATGTCTAGAGCCGTAATCACTAATCACGGAAGCACCTTTTTTACAAAACATTTCCCTGCTCTTTACGTAATCCACAAAATTGTACGAAGTGTTCAGGATATCTTTTTGTGTGGACAATGTTTCCTCGTCACTGTCGCTGTCGTCGTACGTAATGAAATCCTCCGGTTTGTCCGTCCTGCGGTTGTGCTCCAACTTGGACGCCTTCGCCCTGTTCTTGCGATCCTCCAAACGGGAAATTATGGAGCACGATGGGGTTCTGCCATACACGGGATATAATCTCGTCTTGGACATTGCTAGCGAACTGTGTTCAGTAAAACGGTGGATTTAAAGTAAAAACATATAAAGTTTAATTAACCGTACTAAAATAAACGCCACGGATACGTGTGGTCCTAAATTTCAATAAATATGTGGAATGTTGACAATAACCGGATGACAACAAACAAACTGTCAAAAGAATGTCACTAAAGTCATTGCAATACAAAGCGCCCTCGCTTCAGAAAAAACACCAAACCGGTTCTGTAAGGTCACTGCCATCGTAAACTATGCACCGACGATCGTGATGATAAAACCCACTTAAAAAAATTCGAATTTCATAACTATTTATTTAAAGATCAATAGATAAAATGCCGCACGTTCGCCATTTGATTTGTAATCGGACGCGGAAACAAAAAATAATTAAATAACTAAGCGTTTAACTCTGGCGGGTTGCATCCTTGTCTGTCATTATTGTCAAAAACACGTGTTTCTGTTATTCAAAAATGAGTTCTTTTAAAGCGTTAAATCCCCGAAAATTCCAGAAAAACGCATCGGTAGTGACTCCGGATTTCAAATATTGGAAACAGTTAAGCGTGAGTTTAATTCAACACATGTTTGTTGCAAACTTGCTCGTTTTCTAAATTGCAGGATCCTGTGCTAGTGAAAGAGTTTGGCCCCATCGATTATGTTGATTTTTCACCAGTGGAGCCCTATTATTTTGCTGTAACGTGCTCGGCGCGTGTACAAGTCTACAACCCCATTACAAAGTTGGTAGCGAAGAACTTGTCTAAATTTAAAGAAACGGCATACGGGGGCGTTTTTCGATCAGACGGACGGTTGTTGTGTGCTGGAGGCGAGGAAGCAAGTGTCAAACTATTCGACGTCCCCAGCAAGACACTTCTCAGGTTATTATTATTACGTCTTTTACATATCGTCACTGTTCGTCATTTAGGTTATTTAAAGGACACGGTGCAGCCGTACACAGGACTTATTTCATTGAAGGTAAACAGCAAATCGCATCATTCTCCGACGACAAAACTGTAAAAATCTGGGACATCCCGACGGAAAAAGACACGATTACATACACCGACCATACAGATTATGCGAGAGCCGGTGCCACAAACCCACTGCTCCCCGATATCGTATTGTCGGGTGGTTACGATCATCAGGTTAAAATGTACGACACCCGAACGAACGAAACGGTTCTCAGCTTAAATCACGGCAGCCCCGTCGAATCACTGTTGTTTCTACCATCCGGTGGCATATTTCTATCGGCCGGTGGTACGGAAATAAAAATTTGGGACACGATAGCTGGGGGGAAGCTGCTGGGGAGTATTTCGCAGCACCACAAGACCATCACGTGTCTCAGACTGGCCTCAGATAACAAGCGACTGATGTCCGGGAGTTTGGACAGGCATGTGAAAATATATGACGTGAGCAGTTTTCAAGTGGTGCACACTCTTGACTATCAGAACTCGATTCTGAGTTTGGGGGTGTCGAAGAACGACGATACAGTCGTGGCGGGGCTCGTTAATGGCGTGGTTGCAATTAGCCGGAGGCAGGAAGTCGATAAGGCGAAAGTTGAGGAGAAAGAGATTTATTTCCAAAACACTATCAACCTGCACAAATCCACAACTGATGCAGTGGTGCCAGTGTTTACGAACGACAAGGAAGCTAAGCACGATAAGTGCTTGAGGAAGTTTGAATATTCCAAAGCGCTTGATTGCGTTTTAGTCTCGTATGTGGCCAACAAAAATCCCGAAGTCACAGTTAGTCTCATTCAGGAGTTGATTAAAAGGCGGGCCCTGAAGAAGGCGTTAACAGGCAGGGACACGAGTTCGCTAGTGGCGATTTTGCGGTTTTTTATTAGAAACATAACAGACGCCCGATTTGCGAGCATATTGATTGATGCGGCACATATTTTTCTCGATACGTTTGAAGAAAATCCAGTGATTGTTACACCGGAAATTAGGCAGTTGTTGGTGGACTTAACACGACTTTTGAAGGAAGAAGCAGCAGTCGCCAACGAACTAGCAAAGTTACAAGGAACGATGCACATGTTGCTGTCAGCAGCCGCCGTTCATACTGAGCCTAAAGATGACGTGCACCATTTATTGCCAAGCGTGGACGCCCAAAAAGACCTAATCATAAACATTAAATGACTTTAATCCTAAGTTATTAAATCACAGACTATCCAGTTTCGCCTGAATCTTCTCGAGAGTTGTGTACAAACTTGTTAGCTCCTGCTGGTCCAGTTCCAGGGTAACATTTTCATTTTCCTTGCCATCCACGCTCACCAACCCCAACCGTAATCGAGCGTTCACGTGACTGTCTTTATTACAAAAGTTAGAGGCGGTCTCGACGTTCAACTCCCACGAAATGTCGTCCAAATTTTTTGAATTTTCCACGTCGAAATTGCGCTTAGTCTCCTCGGTCCACACTTTTACGAAATCTTCAGCTTTGTCGACGTTAAGTTTGAGCTTTTCCGCCAACTGCTCTTGCAGAATTGTCGGCTTGAGTATGACTTTTGATGATTGTTTGAAGATGTGGGCGATGCTCTGGATGAGAAGTTGGAGGTTTGAGTCGTCCAGTTTGAGCGATTCTGAGAGTTTGGATAGTTCGGCTTGGCTGAAAAATTCTTCTGATTTGGAATGGATGATGTGTTCTAGTAGGAGATTGAATTTGTTTCTGGTGAGTGAGTTGATTAGGGCTACGCCACTTTGCAGCCTACGACAAAAAAGCAGAATCAATTCGATTCAACACCGTCTGATGGGGCCTTAAAAACATAACCACACTTTTTGTGTGAAAGAATTAAAGTACAAAATTTTCTTATTGTAATTACCTAGAATTGATTGAAATCCAAGGTAGGGACATTGCGGTTTTGTTCTGTATTTTCGTCTATGATTTAAAATCGTTTTTTACTTGAAAAAATTAAAGTATTTAAAGCACTTTCAATTATTTATTTAGTTTTTTCAATAACCTAACGTGCGTGCAAAAAAAAAACGAGGCTGCGTTGGCCATGGAAAAACTTTGTGCATCAATTTAGTGTAGCAAAATTCAGAACTGTCAGTTCGAATCTGTCAGATAGTTTTTAGGTTGGGTTCTTTGTTGACATTGGTTTCTTAAACGATTATTACGTTGGGACAAATTTCAATAAATGGACGCGAAGAAGGGTAGCATTATGTTTATGAGAGCGATGTACACATGTCCTGGCATTTATTATGAACAATTTACATAAAATTGGTCCGTTTTCTTTTGGTGGAAAATTTTAGACTGACAGTTCTTGTCATTTGTGGTTTCTACACTGGAAAACCGATAAATTCCATGGCCAACGCAGCCTCGTTTTTTTTTTGAACGCACGTTATATTTAGAGCTTTGAGCAGCCAAATTCATGTTAAAAATGACGTTTCCTCGTAGATAAATTTCTCTTTTATTTAAAAAGATATCATCTCAATTTTTTTTCTGTGTATAAAGGAACGTTAATTCTAGGGCGGAACAGGCTCCTTTTTGCAAAGTTCTTTAAGGAAACCTTTATAAAAAATACGAAAGTTCCTTAAAATTAGGACATTTTCAATATGAATTAACTCAGCAAAGGATAAGAAGTCTAAAAATTTGGACCTGTCCCGCCCTAAAGACATGCTTTCGCAATACAGATTCAAATTCACACTTCTCTAGGAAATTCCATAATTGAGTAAAATATCTACGAAAACTGAATGCCAAGTCAAATTTCTAAGAACATCGGCCGTCAGCAAAGAGGGGAATACGTCCCCACTGCCGGTGCTGTCTGTCCATATTCAACCCAGAATTTTTATTGTCTGTTATATTATCTGCTTTTATTTACTGTTGATGTAAACCGTTGTAAATTGTTGCAATTACAGTCAACCCTCCTATATCGCGATATAAAAAACTCTGAATTAAATAATACAAATAAGAATAATTTTTCATCGGTTTGCATAAAAACCACGTTATGGGAATCTCAGAAATAAATAAATTGTACATAAATCAGATGGATTTGTTTTGCATTACATATAGGGCTGTATTTTTAAAACGGTCTATAGAAAATTTTCAACTTGCTATTGTCCTATAAACTTGAAATTTGGAACAGGGCCGAAATTAACCATTGGGAATCGAAATAAATTATTTTCAATATAGCGGCACTTTCTCTTATACCGAAAATGGACGCCATTTTTGTTATTTTAAACGGAATATCCCAGTTTTTATTCAATTTTCGAGTCCCCCTTTTCTATCTGAGTCCAGTGCATCTATGCTGTCTCTGTCTATTTGTCATAGTTTTAGATATATGCTAATTATTTTACAAAATTTTGCATTTACGATGTCTATCAATAAAACGATTTCTCAGTAACCATGCGGAAAAAACGCAAACTGTTTTTTGCAGTCGATAATCGAAAGTTTATAAAATCAATTGCTGGTATCAACAATAATTAAATCACATTCTAAGTACTTACAATGATCAATAAAAACAGCCAAAACAAAACTTCACAATTTAATTTTTTTTAAAAGGCACGTAGAGTCGGTTTCACAAATGTGTTGGCACATTCTTGTACAAAAAGCTCGCAACAAGAATATGGCGTTATAGGAAGCTAAAATTAGAACCGAAGCAGAAACTAAGAAGCATTCTACTGGATCTGATAGAAATTATGGAAAAGCAGAAGTAGATATTAAGGATAATTTACGCCTCCCTGAAACATATAAATTATAAGTAGACGAATGTTTGGAAAAATTGAAAAATGCTGGAAAGGAATTATTGAATTAGAGAGAACAGTCGAGGAAAATCTCTGAATCTTATTTGGAGAAGTGAGCGATTGATGCGATTGAAGAAGTTGATAGTATTTTCAAGTTGAGAGATAAAACCCCTCGTGCAAAAACTGTTATTTGTATAAAAATGCGTCGACCTTTTCAACAAAATAGGGTAATCATCATGAATTAGCTGCATATATGTGGTGTCTCAAAAGTCAATTTGTAAATGTGGGTTTTTTGTACAACCGTCTGTATTGTCATATTTAGGGGCTTCTCTAGATGCACCAGTAGATAATGATAGGATCATTGAAGTAAGATAGTAAAATGTCCTTTTGCTGCAAAAGACTATAGTCTCGAAGCACCGTTGATTGGTAAAATCACAAGTTCAGAATAACAAAGTCGCATTGAAATAACCATTACGATTATTATTATCAAATTCAGGGACAATTTGAAGTCACCAATAAAATTATAATTTTTTTGTGTGTGGATACTAAACACTTTTTGTTATCCAAAGAGTTCAAAAAGATAGGAACTTTGAAATAATAATATGAAGAGAATTGTGAAAACCTGCACAAACTGCAAAGATTATAATCATTTTCTTCCAGAAATAACTGATAGACGATTAAATAGAAATAAAGATTTACAATGAGAAATACAATTTTTTCACACCCTTGTTATAATTTTTACTAGTTTTTTTTAAGTAATAAATTCTGATTTTCTATACAATTGTTTTTATGTCATCACAAAACTGAAACGAGGCTGCGTAGGCCATCGAATAACTTTGACGTTCGATAGAGTGTAAAATTTCGATAGTGAGTTGGAGAAATTTCAAATTAAGTTCTTTGTTAATAACCGTCTGAGACATTTAACGTCTTCTTTAACAAATTCGATCCTCAGGTCTCGGTTTAGACGTCATTTAAGCAAATTGTTCAAACAATATCATTATTTGACAGTGCCAAAAACCGTAAAAAACAAAACAAAAGCCTGTTTTTTTGAACGCTCGGTGAAAAACAAATCAGAAATAAATTTATTGTTACATTCTTTTAGCAAACGTAATTACGTAAAATAAAACTAATAGATCAATTGTTGACTGCTTCATAGTAGTTGTCTAAAACTGACAGTAACGAACTCAACTGAACTTCATACTCGGCATCACACAACTTAGTGGGTAGTTGTCCACTTTCCAGAGCTTCATGTGACGGGAATAAATATGGATACTTCAGTTTGGGTCTATAAGGCAGGTTCCTTTTCGTCAGTTCCATTTTCTGATAGAAATAACGCGCTCGTTTCTGCTCGATTAGCTTCTGATGAATTGGAATGTTATCAATTTGGTCCGCAAGGTGAACTTCCAGAACCTGTCTATCTTCGGCAACATTCACAACAAGACCTACTAAAACTTTGTCCATGGTCAATAGATAGAATTCCCTGGCGTCGTCACTTCTCCACTCCATTGATTTGAGCGGACAAATCCCAGCCAGTGAAGCTCTGATTGCAAATTGGGGTACCGCATGACATTTCTTGGTGAGGTAATAGATGTCTTGCACATTCACAGATTTCACCATTCCATAATCGATGAATAAAATCGACACTTCTGGTTGTGGACTCAAACTGCTTGGGAATCCCACAACAATGCCCCGGTAGTAAGTGTTGTTGTTGAAAGCAACACAGTACAGATTCATTACAATTTCATCTTTGCTTATTTTAAATTTTTTGCCGCTAATATAGTAAAGTCGGAACATGTACTTTTGGAAGACTTCAAACTCGTGGGTTTTCACAACGATCCAGAATTTGGAGGGGTCGTAAATGTGGCTGACTTTTACGCTGATTGTGTCTTCAGGTTTGAAATTACATTTCTCAAAACAGGTGGGAATTCGGTGCTCGTTGACGTAATACTTCTCAATTGGGTGAGTTTGTCGTAAGTTTGACCGAATTTTAGACATTGTCTCATAATCAATTCTTGAAATAGATCAAATTTTTTAAATACAATGGTTCTAGTGGTTATTCTAACCTTTAAATGACAACATAAACAATCCAACATTTAGGGATTGAGAAGTATTAATGTTGGCTACACACAGGATTGGTTTATGCGTGTTTGAAAAGAATGATGAAATAAATTAGCAAATTTTATTATGCAGAATCGGTACGCTATTTATTTTCTCGTATTTTTACACAATTGTGATTATAATCTGGCTCAAATGTTGTTTTGGCGTGATGTTTACACCGCGAGTGATTTTTACTTCTTACCGGTGGCGGTATTGAGTTTTAGTTGCAACCAAGTTTGTTGAGGTTTAGCAAAAAACAGCTGATTGTTTGACATATTCGAAATTTTCAATATTTCATAATTTCTAAAATGAATATACCATTATTCCCTTCTTTGAAACCTAAACTGATTGATCCTGCTTGGTTCGACGTCGACCAACCCATCGATGATGAAGAAGAGGTGTCACAATTAGAAGCTCAACATCAAGCTTGGGTACAAATGATTCTTTAAATATTTGAATTGAAACTCAAATGTGACTAAATTTTGTAATATTACAGTTACAATCCATTTCTCAGAGGGATAGTGATCTGATGCCTATTGGAAAAACAATTTGTGAGGTAATCATCAAGTTGCGTCCATTTTGTTACATATTATGTTTTGTATAATTATCAGGCGCTAGATGACGACGACGATGAAGAGGACGAAGACGATAATGAAGATGACGACGAATCAGAAAGTCATGATGAAGAAGAGGAGGATGAAATTGAAATGGACGTGTCACAGGAGCGGAATTCGCCTGTAGATGTTATGAATGCTAATGCCACAATATAAAAATTAGTATTACAATGGCTGTAGTCTAAATATTAATAATAAATAGTTTCCCAATTTGTATTTTTAAATTGTCAGGTTGGTGCAATCATCTGTCATTAAAAATGAACGACAAAGTACGCCGCCCAACTCACATTGAAAGTTCTGAAATAATCATTTCATTATTATAAAACCAAATATGAATCTTTTGAAGTGAAACTTATTTTATAAAATGCTAAATATATTTTTTTTTTGGGGGTGTGGTTGTTTGTGTTTTGTCACGTTGGTACGTTGCTACTCATCCCGCTGTCATTGCTTCCAATCAAATGTTAAATAAATGTCAAAAATAACATTGCATAATTTATTAAGTTAGTGATAAGACTTGCACATTTTACGAATAATGACCCTCGCATATCCACACGAACGATATTTAAATGACGCCAGTTCGTATGTTAGACATTGTATTTAAAATTTAAAATAATAACCTAAGAAAACTGATTGGTGAAAGGCAACAAGCACCAGTTGCTTTTTTTTACAACTAGAGACTGAAATTCACTCCAGAACCACTTTCTCCAGGACTTTTCAAACAATACAGGTGTTCGCCAGCTATTTTGAAAACAAGTACACAAGTGAGTATCAAATTGTCTGTTTGTGGTGTTATATTATGTAATGTGTGAACGCTGGAAAAACCAAATCAAAAACCTTGAAATGTTCTCAGTTTCAGTGTTAGTTGTACTTGAAATCGATTAATAAGGTGTAAGTAGAAGTTACAGCACTGTAACGGGGTAACATATGGTATGCAACAAATCACTCTTTGAACCTTGAATTTACACCATGATTTGTCTTCGTCGGGCTACAGTTAACAGGAAATCGTTCAGTGCATTCCATTATCGCTCATCATTACTCATTTAAAACATATGGTGGGTTCACTGATTGAACGAAGCCATACATTGGTGCCGAGTTATTTAATATATAACAGTTAATTAATTGTAGCTTTGCGTGCAATATATTAATCAATTGTACGCCAACGTTTAATCCTGAAATATGCCATTTATTGGCTCCTCATTTTATCAGGGACCACCATCACTCTTTATAATGAAAAACAATAACACATGAACTGATAACACCTGGAACTGTTGCCAAATGTGTGTTACGTGATTGTAGTCAGTAGACACTTGCACACGGCACCACATTTCGATCGAGTACCGTGTGCAAAGTCCTACCTTTCACCTGGCAAATTGTTCTCTGTTCGTAAAGTTTTTAGAGGCGTTTATTGCAACAATTCATCGATTCAGTGCCGTGTGCACATAAAATGGACCGTGTGCAATAAACTGCTTCAATATAATCAAGTGGAGAGAACTTTTGTCGGCATTTTTTGCATGACTAAGCAGATTGAACTCTTACAGTCGTCTTGTGAATTTTTCTTCAAACAATTCAGTTATGCGAATAATTATTATCAATTAAAATGTTTTTATTATTTGTTGGATCGTGAGGAAGTTGTAACCGACAGCGGTTGATAACCGAGAATTGTTTTTCGATTCTTGTTATTTTGATTCGTTTCGGGGATATAACATCTTTTGCAGGAAAATGTACTTTGCCCATTTTTGCATAAATTGCGAATTCAATATTTTATTGTAGATTAAAATTCAATTTTTTAGATTAATTACGTTTTTGCCGGGGGACACATGCGAAATATTCATTTTTATAATTTCTTTCATTTGGCACTTGAAACATTTGTCAAATATAAAATAGATTTAAAAAATGAAACGTTTTACAAAATGAATAAATAGTGTAGACTAAATCGTCTGATAAAGGCAATTCATTCATCACTGTTAATATTATTTTAGTCACACGACTTTAAATTATACGTTTTCAGACAGGTGTCAAAATTGTAAAATTATTTCTAATCAGATATTTCTAAAAACGCAAATAAAATCGTTATATTATTTCTAATCTAATAATATTGTAAGGAACAATCTATTGGGTAATTCGTGAATGATGCCTGTCCAAGTTTTTTATGACAATAACTAAAAATAGTAGTCAATATATGTTCTACATTTAGGGAACATTAACGCCTAATTAATAACTCTCCGAATATTGTACGTTTTTATTTAGAAAGCAGGAAGTGGATTTGTGTTACAAGACGTGGAGGTAATAGTTCTCTCGACCAACATTCCAACTCGCATTATTTCGGATTTGAACTTTCAATGTCGATTCACATAATTTTCTGAAGACAAATTCACGGTCGTTGCTTGCGTGGAATTTATTGTACATCTGTTTTACGAAAGTGGAGTGTAATCTTGTAGACACAACTTGATTTTTTTTTCCTTTATCTGATATAGACATTCAAACCTCAAGACGGCAATAAAGCCTGCACTGTTTTTTGTTTTTCTTGCAACCCTATCGTCTCCATTTGCATGTAAAGTTGTTGGCTAACAATTCAAGGAAATTAATTGAATTTATTGGTTCGATTTTTGTAGCGGTGAGAGCGAGTGATAACTTCCCCCCACAAGCCACGAATCTATCGCTCGCTGGACGATAATACACACAATTCTTTTTATTTGAGTAACCGGAACAATAACGAAAGTTAGATCAGTTCGTTTCTCTGTCGTAAGCAGACGTCAACGTTTTTGCTTGCACGCGTGGCTCCAGTGAACAGTTTGGGGAATAATTAGGTGCCCTTTCAGCCGACAAAATGAGCCACGATCATATGGGTCACGACCACATGGACCATGGGATGCCTTCAGACGACATGGATCATGATCACATGTCCACGAACATGCCGGACAATGGAGGAATGCACATGATGATGTCCATGGCGGTAATTTTTCCATAAAATTAGAAGTCGGAATTTATGGTAGTTTATCTTCAGTTCCACGCTGGTTTTAACGAAACTGTTCTTTTCGATCAGTGGACGTTTAATACCGTAGGTGGCTTGATTGGTTCAATGATCGGGATTTTTTTCATGGCAGCTCTGTATGAAGGACTCAAATATTATAGGTACTTCTCATTAATTTCAAGTGTGTTTTTAATAACGATTGTTCTTAAAGGGAATTTTTGTTTTGGAAAACCTACAACGCGTTACAATATCGGGCGGTTACTCTTCCGGAAAAGGGAGTCGTCTCAGAAGACAACCAAATTGTCCAGTAAGTAGCGAACTTTTTAACAGTTAAAGGGTTGGTTTCGTATAATTGAACTGATTTTGCAAACATGATCACGCACTAATTATGGAATTAATTACTTATAGTATGGTCGGGGAGGTCATCCATAAGCAGCCGTAAGTGCAATTTCATGACTTTAGTGCACTTTCGTGGTTGATTTTCACTCATTTTAGTTTTGCACGCATTACTAACGCTACCTTATACAGGTTGGGACATTTCAACAAATTGTTACGAATTCAAATAACGTCTCTAATGGTCTTTCAAGTAATATTACGGTTTACTATACCTAGCTATAACAGTTTTTAAGCAATTGTTACATTTTAGATATTCGTTTTTTGTAAGATTTGTGACAATTCCAGTTTTTTTAAATATTTCAATGGCACATATTTGGGTGGTCCAGAACGGAATTTATTAGCAACGCGGAGTTATTCGGTCTTCTTGGAGAGCATTACTCGGCAAAACGTTTCGTCTACATCTGCGTTAGACATCCGCAGTGGCGGTGCGGAGGCGGTCGAATCTACCTACCTATCTGAGGAGGCGAAATGTTTGAAATAATTCTGTGGGGTCCTTATTTGGTGGAATTGAATTCAAACGGCCAGACACAGATAATCATAATTTCGGGAATTTCGAAAGAGTTACAGTCAACTTGAACATTTCTCTGTCGTTTCCTTATTTAAATATTTGAAAATCAATGTTTTAATAATGGAGATAAATAAAAACCGTTTGAGTTGGGTACAGGTAACACGATTTGAAAGATTATTAAACTTTGCCTCTTATGCATGAATAAAACGACCTGAGTCGTATGTAGTGCCCCACCTTTATATTATAATGTTAATAGCTATTAGCTAGTGGTTACCGGTTGGATATTAACTTGATTTAGGTTCGGTTTTGTGTTTTTGCAGGCCTACAATGATGAGCGTGATGCATTTTTATCAGACAGGGCTTCATATGGTACAAATGGTTCTGTCGTACTTCCTCATGTTGATTTTCATGACGTACAACGTTTGGTTGTGTTTGGCGGTAGTGGTGGGCGCTGGGGTGGGTTACTTTTTGTTTGGATGGAAAAAATCGGTGATTGTGGACGTTACGGAACACTGCCACTAGCGAGAGATGGGAAAGTGCTAGACAATAAGCTACAATGTATTTAGTTCTAAGTTCAACAAATTATGCACAACGTCTTGCCAGTATGACATCTCGCTTTGCAAGACTGACGTCGATTTTATCCGTTTTTCTTTACGTAACTTTGTTGGTGATTTATAGTATTTAGCAATCGTTTATTGTAAGACTATTCCTTAACTTAGTTTTTTAAATATTTGAAAATTGCATTGAACACAGCCATGTTTGTTGTAATTTTTACCCGACCGCCGAGTTACACTATGAGATTACTGGGTTAGAAGTGGAGTGACTTATTTAATTTGAAACTAAACTTGGTCTAAGCTTTTAACTTTGTTTACGTATATTATTAAAAATCCGTTAATTACTTTGTATTTCAGTGACCGGTGAAATATTATAAATCCACTTTAGGTATTTAAATGACCTCCAACTTTAGATAATCTTTATTTCGTAGACATATACAAAAAGAAGTTAACACGACATAGTGAATACGCTCGCCGTCATTATTTCTAAAAAAACTTATCGAACGTAAATGCAATACATATGAAATCTACGCTACGGTCAAAGCGCAAAGAAATGAATGAAAAGTTAAAAATTACGACGCCTTGAGGTTCTTGACGAATTCCTGGTCGCCCTCGGAGACATATCGCTTGCGTCCCCTGTTGGGCACTTTCTCCATAACCTTATCAGTCAGAAATCCCTCCTTATAGCAACGATCGACGAATCTATCCAGAATTATGTAAGCCAGAGGCACGTCCGTATGAATGTCGGGCAAGTCGTCGAATACGCGCAAAAATCCTCGTTCCAATTGCTCTGGAGTCACCAAAACGGCGGCGTCGAACGCTTTTAGGAGACTACAGAGAGCCTCTTCGGTCTGGACACTGTTAGCCTCCAACGCCATCACTATAGCCTCATACACCAGCTCGTGGTGGAAATGAGGCACTTCCAAGTTGCGCAAACATCTGCTCGCTTCTTCTATGTCCCTGGAAGAGAGGAACTCCTGCAGCGTCAGATTCATTTGCCGAGTCAAGGCTTTGACAGGTCTCAAGGCGCCGCCAATTCCCCAAACGTTGTGCAACCTAAATAGCATGAAAAAACGTTTCAAAACCACGTCAATTGCATAACGGAAAAAAGCATACGAACCTAACTAGGCCGTGTTTCATTGACAACAAGGTATCGGCACGCGCCAAAGCATCCTGGAACACTTCGTTGTCGCTCTTCTCCTTAGTAATGATGATAAACTTGGGAGGAATGCAGTCGTCAGCTATAGCCCGGGCAATAAAGTTGCCCAGAACGGTCGGTGCGTCGGGAATATCCAGTTTTAAATCGTTGATTTGAGCCAGAAGGCTTTGAAATGCTTTGGTTATGTCGGCTTCTGAGATCACGTGCCCAAACAGATCGGAAATGAGGACGGAAGTCATTTCTCTGTGAGAGGGTTTATGATCCAAGGCTACTTCGATCACTTGTTCGACTAGCATATCTCTCTGGTGCTTAGGAACGGCTTCTAAAATGGCGAGGGCGGCCTCGTGCGTGTCTCCATTTTCAAAATACTCCAAAATAATAGGATCCACTTTCTTCTTTATTTCTTCGTATGACACGTCAGGAACTACAACATCCCTGGTTAGTCACCAATTTCAGTTTATACCGCTCTTACTCACCTATAGCTTTCAGTTCAATATCTCCGTTATTCAAATTTTCATTGTCGAAGTTCGGGTCGTCGACGTCTTCGTACGTTTCCAGCAGTTCCGAGCCGGGCAAGCCCCAAACTCCCTTTCCTCCGGCACCTCCCTTCTTGGGGAGTCCTCGGCCGTAACCGTTCCTCGACCGACGACTGTTCTTCCAGGACCTGGGTCCGTGGATGAAACCCGAACCCACGACATTTTCCTTACTCGATTGTCTGTGCACTTTCTTCGATTTGCGTTGCTTCGTTGTGCCCTCTCCGGTGGTGACCGTTTCTTTGGCGGCGAGTTCCTCGTCGACAACTTTATCGATGTCGACGTCGCTGATGTCAACGTCACCCTGGCCTTGTTCGGCAGCCATCCCGCACCAAATAAATCAAAGAAGGACCGGGGATAACTGTAGCGCAAACACGGACGCTTCTGTAACGTAGTCGTCCTGGAATGTGCACTGCTAACTAAGAATAGTTAAGAAGTAAATATAAGCGGACGTTTTTGTTGCGGATAAGGTCTTATCGCGGGCTTCGCAACGTTTTTGCGACGGAAAAAGATCAGCAGCAGTTTTGTGAATTTGTTGGATAAAAAATTGTTAATATGCCTCTATGTGTAGAGCTCTGACGAGGTGATACATAGCTAAAAATAGCAGGAAACCCATTCCCATGAGCTCTAGCAAATTTATGAAATTTTCCGAACCAGATTATAGCTGCACAAATCGTATTGCATTTAGCTCATTGCAGTCATTACTTGATGGAGCAAGAAACAAGAAGACCTACATAAATTAGAAAGATGAGGCTGTGTTCTGCCTCACCTGGTTTTCACAACTGAGTGAAATTTCACTTTGTGCCAAATTTGATATAAATTTCCCGACATATTGCAACATCAGGAGAATTTAGACCGGTAAGGTACTTGCTTGTAATCTCGTTGGATTTATATATTTGGACCAAGACATGAAACTGAACAGTCAAAACTGTAAATTATTTGTCTAGAACGTGTCAGCAGAATAGATTTTTTTCATATAGTAATGTGTTTTTACAACACGAACCAATACCTAAAAGATCACCAGGCCGCAATAAACCGTAGCCGTAATAATCTCCAACTGCCATAAATAAAAGTCTTACATTTGAACAAACATGTAATCTGAAAATGTATCTAAAGATGCAGTAGACTATTCTACATATTATCATTGTTTTCATACAAGTAATAAAATTGCAATTTTGTTTTATTATGCTGAGGGAACCAAAGCAGGTAGGCGGAAAATGATTTACCATGGGTCATAAGTGTTTGCGGTAATTGCTGTTTTGGCCCCATAAAAACACTACAGCTTATGCACTACTATATCTTAAAATAACAAATTTAGGTTTTGAGTGTGAAATGTACAAATCACTCTCTGTTATTGTATGTAAGTAATTCGTTATTTATGGCAGGGTTATTTTGCGGCAAATAGATTTGTGTACAGTAGCAGTAGGAACCTTTCTTAAAAACTCAGGCATTTACAACTTTATAGAGCGTTGGTATTGTTGCGGGTGACTGTTCTAAGACATTTGCTTGTTGGTTGAAAGCTCCTACTAAGCACCTTGAATGGTATAATAGCGGTCCCTTCCCACTATTATACTTTCGGTAACAAAGAGTCTAAAGGTTTCATTGAACTTTGACAGAAAAAAAAATATACGAGAACAAAAAATTGTTCCCTCCTGCTACAATTTCATTGCCATAAATAATTAAAATTAAAGCGTGCTCCAATCTTTTTAACTAATAATAGCGATAATAATTTTAGCCTTTCACCCTACAGTGCCTGGTCTTTCATTTTAGAAGAGCAACACAAATTGTTTAAAATCAACGAGTAGCTTTCTTATCCAGAAGTACATTTTTTATTCAATACACTATAAAATGATAGTTCCCAAGTCGGTTCATATTTTTTTAAATTATATTTTGCTTCGTTGCCTTTAACACTCAATGTATTTGTCCCTTATATCTTTCAGAAATTAATTATTTAAAAAACGCTTAATAAAACTTGTTGGCCCAAAAACGTGTAAATATGTGCAACCATATTTCAAACCTAAATTTATAACGCGCGTACAAATAAAAAAGACTGCAGAGTATGCCATTTCATCACTTTTGAATTCGTCAGAGGGTAGAGAATGTTTGATTTTGAGATGGAGAAATATCAAATTGGTTGACAGGATACTTTTAGTGTCTTTTTTTACTAATTCCATTTCCGGGCTTCGATTTAGACGCCTTTTGAGCAATTTTTTGGTTGATAGTTCCTGCCAAATGTCATAACACTGTAAAAATAAAACAAAAGCTAGATCCACGACCTATCTGAAATCTATTGTTACCGGGTTGGGGATAAAGAATGGGGCCTTTTTCTTAATCGATGACTATTAAGTTATGACACTTCAAAAATGGGGGAAACAAAAAAAGAAAAACTTATATGCGTTTAACAGCTGTTATTTAGGTCTGACATTGTTCAAAACATCATTCAAATTAGTGTAGTGTAACAACACGCAAAAGTCTATGAAAAAATTCGATACATTTTGCATTTTTATATAATAATGGTTCTACCAGAAAAATGGCAGCTGCCCTTCCTGTTTGAGAATCTGGCTCTTACTTGCTCGGCCAGTTTATAAAATGGCTGAAATCACTAGCCAGATTGCAAAATTAACGATGATTATACAATGTGGCAGCGTTTTATAAAGTGGATAGCCATTTTATAAAACGGCGGAATTTACAATGTGGCTACATCATATACAAAAAGTTATTCTGAAACCAATTTTACGTTTATTTCCAAACGTTTCGTCTACGTCTTCGAAAGCAATCTCAGCAAATCTTTGTTAACAACTTGAGTTAATAACAAATGATTCAAGATTCTTGTTTTAGAAAGAATAAGTCGGGTAAATTTAGTTCGGTACAAATTGAGTCAAGTCACACAAATTTAGCTGAGGCCTATTTTAGTCGCCAGTCATTTCGAACGGGTTCAATTGATTTCATGTTCATACTCGTAAATCAATTAAGTCATTTTTAGTAGTTTCAAGTCATTTATGTTCGGGACGAGTCATGTCATTTTACTACATAGAAAAATCATACGAATGAAGTCATGTTTCTAGTCGGGTTAAGTGACTTCCAAATGAATCAATGAATAAACATTTGTTCGATTTATATTCCGTTCGTTTTTTATTCAGTGTTGTAACTAAAGATCATACTGAATCAATTAAATTTTAGAAGGAAGCAAGGCAATCACACACAATACTTCAAACGAGCAAAACACGTGGAAATACTAAATCCTGCTATTAAACATCTGGAATCTTTATAGACATTGGAAACTATGTTCTCGGTTCTACGACCCAAGAGGTGAACATGAATGGGAATTAATCTTGTATGTAGTTGGACTAGTAGGTTAGGTGAGACCTGTTATGTTAATTGCATTCATTGCTCTATCTCAAAAAACGTACATATCTTCCCATATCTGTTGTTATCAAATTCCTGTACTGAAATGGGTGCATTTCAGGTCAAACTCGTATATCCAAGTATATTTCATATCAGTGAACGAAAACAATGGATAATGTTGTATAGTGTGTTGCATACATCTGGGAGGCTGTGCATTGACTGTTGCCGCTTTTTTATTCTAACAATATTGTTTACTGCCACGACAATAATTTGTTGATGAAAATTTCAATGCATCTGCCACACTAGAACAATGTGAGATTTGATGAAACAAATCTTACGCTATAAACAATAGGACCAATTACGTGTCAGTGGCGTCGTAAATAATAGAAATAATAGAAAAAATCTTCCGTCAGAAATTCTAAATCGGGACGCAAGGCCTCTACGTGATTGCCAGGCGACAACAAACACCTATTCTCCTATTCATTTTCATTTTCCGATTACGTGGACCGAGCCGGTCCAAAATAACAACAAACGCACATGGGTCATTCTAAAAACAAAACGAGACGCCCCTGACGTAATATCATCCGCATTACCTGATCAAGTCAGCGGTGAACGTTTTCTAGAACGCCGGAGAGGTAAACAAAAACAAACCATCTGGGCCTGGGTGGGTATTACGTGAGGCTCAAATCCGCACGAAAACGTCCCGAATCTACTTAATTCACACTCACCAACAGTCCTTGCGGTGCTTTTAATTCAGCAGAACGGGAATCAGAGCGAAAATCCACGAAAATCCGGTGAGTTTTTGGGAAAACTGTTTTTGCGCAACACGCCACTACAAGACAGCCATAAACAATACAGATCGGTGAAAAGTTGCCGTGCGTTGGTGAAATCCGCCGGTATGTGTCTCTTTTCGGCGCGTTACAACGACGCACGGGCGAGACAGAGACGGGGTGCCGGGAATTGTGTGATAAACGCGAAGTGTGCGCCAGTGACGCAAGAGAGAAACGCGCGGGATGGAGCGTGGAGGTGAGGCCGAGTTTTATGTGATCGAAAATTTAAATTTATCCCCCGTGGGTACACTGTCACTAATCGAAGCCATCTATTTTCAATCCACACTATTTTGGTTTATTTAAAACGATAATTGTAAATAGCGAAAGAAGTTGTTGCTGAGCACCATCAGAAGAGTGACCTTGACTTGAAGTACACAAATTGAAACGACTGGCTTTCACGAACGATCAACGAATTAGTAAAAACGTGTTGTTACTGAGGTTACGTATTGATTTTCTCAACTAACTTCGAATTTTTCCATAATTTTAGTAGCCCACATTTTCACATTTCAAGGAGCGGCTCTAAACATTAAACAAACATTATTTTTTAGTAAAATAATGTAAAAACTTCATTGCAACGTGTGTAAAAAAATAAAACTAGACCGGATAGGCCATGGAAGAGCTTCGACGTCCGCTAGAGTGTAGCAAAATTTTGACCTTGAGTTGGAGAGTCGAAATTCTTTGAGTTACCCTCACGGTTCAATACGTACATTTAATGTCTTCGTCAACAAATTCCATCTCCAGGTGTCGGTTTAGACGTCGTTTGAGCAAATTTTTCAATATCAGCTCCTGTGATGTGATTTGACAGTTTCAAGTCTACACTGTAAAAAATTAAACAAAACCTTGATTCTATGGCCTCCCTAACCTCCGTTTTTATTTATATGCTCTCGGTTTTTTTTTTTTTTTTCATTTTTTAACATTTTCTGAAGAGGCCCGTAACGTTAGTTATTGGCAATTTTGTTGAAAAAACTATTACTCTAAGTATGTAAAATAATTTTGGTTTTTTTGATAATTTTCCGAGTTCATAAGCTCATGTTCAGTGTAAAAATATAGTCCTAAGTGGTATATAAAAAAAGACAAAATAAATACCTACCTAAATTATCTCGTGTTTTATTGTCATTTATTTAAACATATTAGCAAAAGTAGTATTTCTTTCAACATTTGATTACAAAAAAGAGATTATAATGCAGAACTATGACAACGTAACAATTCACTTGACATTACAAACAAAAATTAACAGTAATTCGAATAAATTCCAAAGGAATGCAATGCAATTTATTTTCTTTGATAAGACCGAATATTCCTACTTTTTTATTCTGATATACCAGCATTATTGGGAACGATGTTATTAATGTTACTGAACATTCTTCTAGAAAAAAAATTGCAAAGATATATTTGCGTCTTAATAATAACCGGGTTCATTTTTTCGCAATTCAAAAACCTTAATATCTGTGATTTTTAGACTTGTGACGTCTTGCGTGTATGGAGTGTCATATGGTAAATACTCCATATAGAGGAAACTCCTCAAAACTGATTTGTGTCGATTTTGCAGGTTAATTTTTAATTATAGCTGTTTTTTAACGTTACTGGTACAGAAAACTGAAAAATTACTCATTTTGAGTTCTGACGGTCTTGTCAGAAAGCAGCGATATATTCAAGGATGATCTTTGACGCGGGTGGAACATTTAACTTATTTAGTTAAGACTTATTTTCTTAGTACGGCAGTATTAAAATAGCAAAAACAAAGAAAACGTGAGCATATTTAAGGATTTTTTTCAAATTATAGAAATCAACACCTGAAATTACACTCACGTCTTTTTTAATACATTTTATGGTTTCGAATTTTGCATTTTAATTGAAGAAATCGAGCAAATGTTTAATAATTTAATGGTATCATAAACTTTTTAGTTTTCGCAGAGCATAGAGTAAATTGGATTTAAAAAATAAATCACCGTATTGCGCAGTCCTATAAAGTGTTATCTCTAAGCTTTTTATTTTTGTTTGACTTACTGCAGCTCTAATTCTCATAATTCGCTTACTGTTGTATATATGTATTTAGTGTCTATTTGATTTATTTACTTTTTCTTGACACTGTAATATCGTCTTATCATTATTCTGTTTAATACTTTTATTTTATATGTATCTTTCCTATACCTTTTTGCATAATAGCCTTATATTATATTTATTGCATTTTTTTAGTGTTTTGTAATGGTCTTCGTAATGAAATTTCATTATTAATTTCTATTTTCTTCTTACATATTTTCAGCTTTGTGTCTGTTTATTCACATTTCACTCGACTTTAAATTATATGTAATATTTCAGTCTCTGACTCACTGTCTTGGTCAGTTTTTTTCCTGGTTAATTATGTTCAGCCCAGCAGATCTATTTACATTGGAGGAACCGAACATGAAATAGAATAATATCGACACAGTTTATTTTTGGATAGAAATCGAATAAACGTACAATAAAAAATAGAGATAGCAGTGTGCAACACATATTTACAAAGTATGAACAGTAATTGAGAAGTACACTTGAGGCTTGAGATGATCAGTTCTTTAATTAACAGCTTAATCATAAATATTAAATATATGATTTATAAATAACACCGCGATAATTACAAATTAACAATAAATAACAACAATACTGTACTTATCTACAAATGATACATAACATTAAACCGAATGGAAATGCGAAAATAAGGTAAATATTTTGCAATGTGTGCCCTTAGCTTTTACAAATATTTGTAAATTATCGGTTTAGCACACAAAACACGACGTAACAGTCGCCTTGAAAAAAATAACAACGCATAAATACACAGAAACGAACAGAATTATTGCTGAAACTTGCTCAAATTTGGTGTTTCCGTTTACGGAAAAAGTCGAACGATGAGACATAAATCGCTAAATCGTCTCTAATCTTCCGAAATGAAAATAAATCGCTAGGCTAGGCTACCGAAGAAAGTTTGGCCCCCAAACGCGTTCATCGCTTACAGAACCCGGTTCGAGAAGATTAGAGACTATTCTACCACACTGATTATTGTTTATGACGCACATTACGATTTATAATAAAATTTGAAGCTAGTACACGACACGTACACTGATTGTCTTTATTTTACAGTAATCATGCAAAACAGTTAGTTATAAATTGAAATGTGTGTATATAAGGTAAAAGTTCATGCTGGAAAACTGGAGGGATTTATTTTGAAGGTGTAGACTGAATAAGTTAAAAGTTTCACAACCATCTTTACGTCAGCTTATAAAACCGTTATTAGAACAACTTTTTTTTGACGGCCGTAAACCGTTCCATGTACAAGTCAAACCCGGGGACGTCCCCTAACTGCTTCAACTCGAACAAGTTGCCGTCAACGGCCAAATTGGAAATTTTCGAGTCTGTTAATATTTTGGAATGTATGGCAGATAACTGCAGACAGTTCTCCTCCAGACGTAACGTCTTCAATCTGAGACAGTTAGCGATCTGGGGCGAAATTTCCGATATTTGGTTCTGGTTCAAGTTAAGCTCTACAACGTTCAAATTGGACACTTCCGCCGGTACTTTTGTGATCTCGTTCTTCGACAAGTCTAATATATCTAAATGCTTCAGGTTGCAAAACATCAGCGGTATTTCGCGCAAGTGGTTCTCGCACAAATACACCTGTTTGAGGTTGATTAGATTCGACAGAGTTCGTGGGAGTGACGTTAAGTTGTTGTGACAGAAATTGAGCGTTTCCAGTTTTGTAAGCGCCCCGATGCAGTCGGGAATTTTCGCCAACTTATTTTTATTCAAGTTTAAATGTTTCAACTGGATAAATCTGCTGATTTCGTTCGGTAATACAACGAATTTGTTATCTGATAAGTCGAGGGTGCGCAGGTTGCCTTCCAGCTGTTTGAACTCGGGGGGGAATCCGTTGAGGTGGCCCTGGGACAGTTTCAAAACGCCTGTCTTTTGTGCAGTCAAGACGTGTTGCTTAAGCCCTGAATTTCCCATCCTAGGTACTATAATTCCATCAGCTGGCAACGCAAACAATGTCACTCAATCAAATCGCAGCCATACCTTACCGAATTGCCGATCGGTTTACTTATGACTTTAGTCTTGTATCAAAAATATACACACTAAATAGAAAACATCTACAATAACAAGCAGCTTCTAAATAAAAAATAGGCCTTCTGAAAGAATGACAGCTGACGCGCAGTGCTGCCATTAATACAATTTTAATGTCACCTGTCAAAAAAAACCTACATAAACTTACATCATTACCTCATAATTACCAGTGTTTTGACTCCACAAGTTACGGTACCATTTCTTTATATATCATTCTGTGTTGCTCATTACACGTTTATGCTATTAAATAACAGCGAACATGCGTAACGACGATGATGATAAACCGATTCGGTGTCTAATTTACCGACCGCATTATCGATTCTTGTCAAATAATGACAGCTGTCATTGCAGATGGCGGCAGGAGTAGCTTTACCCATTCATTTATCTCGATCTATTTTTTTTAATTTACACCTTTATTTCTAAGAATCAAAAATATCAAAATTAAAAAAAAACAACCATAGTAATGTGAAAATGAAGTGTGGTGTTTGTGTTCAGTCCTGTGCCGGTGGTGGTTTTTAATTATGACATCTACTTCAACACCAAAATCTGGAAAACATGTTTCAGGTAAGATTTCTGGGGTTCTTAATTAAAATTAAGTCAGAATTAGGTTGGAGGAGGTCGATGGGATTCTCTAGATTCGAGTTCTTAATGTGTCATTAATATTTAATGCTTGATTTTACATATTGTGGCAGGGGAGGTTTACTAAAATTTATTTTATCTTTCTGTAGATTGCTCTTTATTCACGTAATTTATTGATTTTGTTTTTGTTATCAACATTAATTGATTGTCGGTTTTATCTTTACAATCTTTTAAATGAAAATTATGACAGCTTTTACGTGCCTATTGTGTTCTATTGTTGTTTCCTATTTCATTGTCGACCGGATTTATGCAACAATTTAAAAACAAATTATAAAAGTATCCTTTATGAAAACTGAACGAAGCAACGAATCAATTTGAGTCCCTGGGCATATGCATATAAGTGTTCCAAAAGTTTCAGTTTGCAGTTTTTAGTAACATTGTAATAGTTTTCATTCTTAGCTTTTGTTTTTTTCAGGGTACATTTGTGACATTGACAAATCATGACATACTTGTATTTGAGGAATTTGCCCAATTCATATTACTTGCATCATATTACGGGTTAATGTTTTTTCCTAGTGTCACTGTCGCAAGTCATCCAAAATATCTTAAAAGTGTAGTCACAGATTACTCCAGATGACTGACTTCATAGGGCGATTTTGTCCTGAACTATCTCTTTTCTACACATTGAAACTAGGCGCATGACATCTTTGTCACAGATACCATAAGCAAATGTAGAGGCGCTGTAGTCGTTGCTAATACTTTGTACGACCGCTAGATGTCACTACAAAAACTTTTATTTAAATTCAAATAAAAGGCCCAATATTTTTACTATTTTAAATTGAACAATGTACAATTCCGTGTTTTTTAAAAAGCGTGACTGTTTTTACGCTTGTTGCATTTTTTCTGACTAATATTTTAAAAACAGCATTTTGCTGCAATTATAATCAAGCCAGTAAATGTCAAAACTTGCTTGTCGATTGAATTTGTGAAAAATTTTAAGCGAAAGAAGGGTCTTTTTTACATTATTTGTGGTGTTGGTGAAAACTAAGCGGAGAAACTGCATTACTTTCCAAAAAGTGAAGAAAGGTAAGGATGTTTTATTAATACAACAAATTTAGGAAATCTAATTACATAATTCTAGAGCGAAACTGTGGCAAGAAGCTCTAAATGTCCAAAATTGCAATCTAAAGCAAAACTGGAGGGTTTGTAAAAAACACTTTTCGGCATCGTTAGACATTAGGCTTCATTATTCCTTATTTTCCTGTATGAATTTGAAGAACTAAACCAGGTTGCTCTATTGGTTGTATATCTCTTAGAAAAAACATTTTGGGTATAATTTTGTTTAATTTAAATTATGTAATATAATAAATTGATTTTTATAAAATTGTTTGTTTGTATGACGTGTAAATAATGAAGGATTATTTTATGATTTATTCTACAAAACAATTTTTTACATTAGTTTTGTAGAATAAATCATAAAATATTCAAAATATAATAGCATTTTTACTACCTATAAAGAGAGGAGAGACTATTTAAATTTGCCGCAAAATTTGATCGAGGCGCCATCTGAAAACTGTTACATAATTTGAAGGTCGTTAAAGGTCATTCCGCCAAAATATTTGCATTGAGTCAGTCATCTGGAGTAATCTGTGGTGTAGTCTAGTGGCAGGTGGATGCGATCCCATAAGGAAATACGAGTATAGTTAATTAAAGTGAATTAATTGCCTTTTAATAATTTCAGAATTTGACAATGTTTTGTGTGGCCTCTTGTATAGCTACTATACAATAACGTACATATAATAATAGACCGAGGCTGCGCAGGCCATGGAATAACTTTGCCGTTCTATATGTAGAGTGTAGCAAAATCTCGACCTCGAGTTTGAAAAATTTTAATGTAACTTCTTTGACAACCTTTTCGGACACGATGCATAAGATACATTTAATGTCTGCTTCAACAAATTTTATCTCCAGGTCTCGCTTTACACGTCGTTTGAGGAAATTTTTCGATAAAAGCACCTCTAAAATGTCATAATTTGACAGTTTCAAAGATTCCATGGCTTCCTGAACCTCTGTATTTATTTGTAGTCTTGTCAAATACAATAGAAATTCCTGTGAACATATACAGGGGATCTATAAATGACTGTAACATAGCAGACTGCTATGAAATATGCCACCGTTCGTTGATGATGTGCATTATTATATACATACTGCAGTTATTATTAGTTTGTGAGATTGTGTGTGGCTATCACTTTTTGTAGTTATGTTGTGGTTATGCAAAATATATCTGATTTGGTAATAATTGATTGCATAAACCAAATCATAAGCAAATTAATAATGTTTAATGAAAGGGAAACCATAAAAAATTATTACACACAAATAATTATCGATCAATTTCGCGTTTACAAAAGCAAATCACTGTTTGAATGAAACATTAGTACCTATACTAACTATAAATAGCTTATGGAGAATTATCAGGCATCTAAAATTTTGGATCATAATTGTTAATTTCGTTTAATTGAGGTCATTTCAAAACTAACGATTTCCAAATTTTTTAAAGTTTGTTTTAAAGTGTGCTGTCTTGACCCCATATATTAATTCCCTGCCTAGAGTAAGTTGTGCAAAATCCTAATCCAATAAGCGATTATTTGTCGCCCCAAACTATCTTATTCGCACGTTGTTGTAGAAAAAGTGAAGAAAATTTTGGTTAGTTTGGTAATAAAATATCCAAGATAAGTATTTTAATCTATAATAATCGATATAAATAGCTGTTTTTTATTAATTTCTTTTGTGGGTGTTCTTACTTCACCTACCTTTAGTAGTTTATATCGTGGACATTTGAGAGGTACTCTCAATCAAAAACTTGCTCAAACGATGTTTAAACTGACGCCTGAAGACGAAATTTGTTAAAAAAGACTAAAAAGATTAAATGTATCTTAAGTCGTGTCCAAAATTGTCGTCTACCGAAAATGTAATTTAAAATTTCTCAAAGTCAAGTATTTTATATCTAACGAATTCCAAAGTGATTTATTGTCTACTCCGAATCCTTTTTGTACGCTCGTTACAAATATACAGGGTGTTGAGGTGATGTGTATTGAGAGGCAATAGAAAACAAAAATTTGCCGACCGCAGACTAATGCACAACGAAGGCGGTTGAACTCGAAAGTTTTTTTTTTTAACTACATTAATTATAAACCAAATTATTAATTTGAAACATCTTGTTAAACGGCTGACTGGAAGGTTTTACTTCTCATGGTTTTGTGTGTTCTTGATAAGTTGCTTTGAGAGCAAGGCCCAACGTTGTGCGATTCAAAGCAGACGTCTAATTAAAAGCTGTCGCGATAGAGTGAATGAACTTGGAACTCGGCAAAGTGTCCAATTGGTATCAGAATTACCTAGGAGCCGCCTTTTCTAAAAATACGACGCTGGACACTGGCCAGAAGTTCGATCAAGTTACGCGACAAGATCGACCTAATCGTGTAGCAAACTCGACGACAAAATTAATTTACGATTCCAACAACAAATCTATACGTTTTTCGAACGCGGCGTCGCCGATATAATCGACCACCGATAATGAGCGACCGCAACAGAATTTATTTATGCGGAATTGTTTGGATGCCGTGCCGAATTAAAATTAGTTCGGGAGTCATCCGAAATTTTAGTACAAAAAACACGTCGAGACGCAAACATTGGTTCGGTGCGATGTTGTATTGTGACGATTTGATTTGTGAAGCGAAGGGCGGGAGACGGAAGTACAAGTTTGAGGAGCACTGCAAGAAGTGGCCGAGACGACACTGGACAGTTTTATTATCATTTTCACCTTTGGGAAATAGCGAAGGTGAGGTGTTTTATTAAAATTTCGACAGTGTTTGTGAGAGAGAGCCGTCACCATAGACCTTTGGAGTGGCCACCTGGAGGGATGCGATGCGATGTTGGGGCAGGGCTAAAAATGTCGTCGTCGTCTTCGTAGCCGACTCCAAGCAGAGGATTACCATCTGCAACCCATTTTTATGTAGTTAAACTGTAACACCGGTACTAACCAGCTTTATACCTTTACGTTTGGTGGGTTTATTTTTGTATTCGTCCTTAGAGTTGACACCCAGTCCGGTGACTGGATTCCTCCTGGAACTCGAAGATCCGATAGTGTCGCTCGAAGAAGACGTCCGATTTAAACTCATACTAGTGGTCTTGTAGATCGTCTTCGACGGTGCCCCTCCCACTGAAAATATCGTCGACGATGCGTTTTTATCCTCAACCAATGAGAAAATGTCGCTTTTGTTCTTCGATGACGGTTTTAAGCTCTCAACTTTGTCATCTTCGGCTTGTTCCACATGAATCTTGTCGCTTTTCATCTCCACGTCCATCACATCTTTCTTTGATTCTTTGATCGTCGTGCCTATATTTAAAACGGAGGCAGCTTCTGGTTTGTCCGCATCGATCGCGATATTTTCGCTCGGTTTCGACTCTTTCAAAATGTCAATCGACGGCTTGGTAATGTCACAAGTGGAATTTTCTCTTGGATTTTCAACAGTCGGTGCGTCGGTGTCACCCATAACTAACTGCAACGGGACAACGTCCTCTTCGGAATATGCGATGATTAACAAAAATGTCGTGGGTGGACAAAAAATAGAAATGACTGTTTAACGCCCAAAGTTAATAAACATATGCCAGCCATCAAATCACACACGACTGCTTTAATTTCGATCCAAGGATGTGTTGTTACATTGCGTGTCTGGGTTTGTGGTGTGATCAACGCGCGAAATAAATTCGGGACGTTCTCTGCAGGGGTTTTAAATAAAACAGGCTAAAAGGGTTCGAAGTCGTCGGATCAGTGAGTAAACCAATAACGCGTTTTGATGTTTGTGTTAGGAGCTGTGAACGCATTTCAGTACTAAATTTACCTTTACTGTGATTTGGTAGGCGTCTGGGAGAACACTAAGAAAATTTTCACTGTCGGCAAAATTCGAAAAAATGTACTACAAACGTCAAATTTTGTTTTCAGGGCCCATTTAGTTTTGTGCGGAACGAAACGGGCGACAGCTTGTTATCGCTTTGTTTATAATTAGCCGCGTTTTTGTGTTTTAGCGGCAATGAGTATAAATAATAATTAGTTGCTGTAAACAGAAAGAGAGAAGTGATTACCATTTAATGGGCTGACCGTACAAGCGCAAGGTTTTCTTATCAAGGCGAGCGTTGAAAATAACCATCTTCCGTTTGCATAATTATTTATTTATTTCTGTTAACATTTTTATCGATATTATGTCATATTCCGTCTGTTCGTTCGTTCCGCAGAATTTAATGAAGTTGTAAAATGCAGGCGCCGAGGAACCCCGTAAAAGAGACCATTAAAGAATTATTTTGGGCCCGGGTTTGCACCAAATCATCCTTAAAATTGTTTCAAAACACTCGCCCGCAATTTTCATTTCAGGTGTCTACAGGACCGGATTCAACAAAATTGCGTGCTTTATAATGAGCGTAATTAAAAATTACACAAGTGAGATGGTGTAATACAGGAAGCGCGTTAAAAAACACGTGGTGAATGTATTAAAACAACACAAACAAGTAACAGTTTGCGCTGTTTTTGAAAATTCTATTACAATACACACTTTCAAAATCGTTGTCTTTGTTGAGTTTACAATTATCAAATTATGCTGTTGAAATAATCGCGTGCCGAAAACGAGGTCCGATTACCTGAGGCACCACTTTTAGTCAAACATTTACGTTTACATTTTACCAAAAACAAACAAGAAAATATTTGATTAGACTCGTCTGTTGCGTGATGATTTAAAAAGTGCCGGAGGGTACATTATAGTATATACATGTTGCACATGACTCATGCAGCCGAATCTAAAATATTTATAAATATTTATTATAATTCGGGCGTATTGCTTATTTGTTTCTCAAAATCTAGAAAGAGGAGTGGGATAGGTTATGTTTTTCAACACGTTATATGTCTTGTTGTTTCAGTAAATAGCTCCCCTACTGTAGCCGGTTCAGTCGTCGCCCGAGCATGCTTAGCTTAAGTTAAGTCAGAGCGTGTGTTTCGGTGTCAGCGTGCGGTCTCTCGACTTTACTTTTCTTTATTAGTCACAGTGTACCACCTATCAGCCGGCGTTAATTTATAGTGCTATTGTGGTGCAATGTGCATCTTATAAGGCAAAGGAAAATAACACAGGTAAAAATCGAAACGGCTCGCTTAATTTTGGAAATACGAGTTTTTACGGAATTTCCTTGCACACAGCCGCATAATCGACAGAATGACACACCGCACGTCATTATTGGTAAACTTATCAGTTTTAAAAATGGTCACATCCTTATATAGTGTTGGATGAATGCAAATTTATTTCGTAACATTGTATGTAAATCTTTTCGTATGAAGAAGGGACATCTACAAGACCGTCCTAAATGTTCTTTCATTATTTATGTAGCGTAGATAGTCGGGTGTTTTTATGGGATTAGAAGCCGCGGTTGAATTTTAAATGGACCGGAAGTGGAGACGACGTTTTTTGACACTGGCTTCTGTAAAACCGATCATTTATTTCCATTTTTGGAGTCATGTTGCCAGTTAAACTCGTTCAGTCGTCGCAATTATTTTTATGCGATTCGGTCGCCGGATCATTTTCTTCCACATCTCTTGTTTCGCTCATTTAAATTCGCTGTAAAAGTGAAAAACTTGTACATTCTGTAAAGATGTGTATTTTTGTAAAAATATTTTAATTGCTGTGGCGACGTCCCAGTTTAGGCTACTTGTAATGGCAGCAAGTGGGTTCATAACAAATCTCTGTTTAAAAATTCCTGGTTTTATGCTTATGCTCCACTGTATCCCACGAATTTTATTTATATTTTCTTTCACGTGGCTCTTTGACTTATTCAAACATCAAGTTATGACTGAATTGTTTATATTGTGTATGTAGATCACATTATATGTTGGTTAAAGCAAATATTTGCGGATGCTTGACGTCGTCGACCGTGGTTTCATGAGAATTAGATACAACTTGGAATGTGATTTAAATGTTGTAGTTTAGTTGCATATGGGAATAAAAAAACAGGCTCTGAGAAATGGCAATGATTGGTATGGGAAGGATGAAAGGAAAAAACGACTTGAATTTGTTTGTTTAAAGTAGCTGCTCGTGATTGCGGTAATTTTAACAAATGTTAAGAAAATAAATTAACACTGTTGCGGTGTTGTACACTCAAGCAAAGTTGTTCTACATAATTTGAACGAATTAAACCGTCTCATCTCGTGTCATCATCTCTATTACGAGCTCCTAATGTTCACAAATTCTTGCAAACTGTTATCTAGCGAAATCTTGCAATGTGTAACGTTGGCTTGTTTAACAATTCTTGGATTATCATCCAATCTGTAAATATATGTTGAATGAAATAAGTCACGTTTATAATTTTGTTTGGACTTTGGATTAAAACACAGTGTCGTTCTTCATTGTACTAAATTATAATCTGTTACTGTAAGTTGGAGAATTTCCTCAGTTACGACTGTAGTTTATATTCGTTCGTTTCTGCCAAGAAAATTTAAGGTAAATAGATATATCGGCTTGCATTTCAATTTTTTACTATTATTTTATATTCATGTAGTTTTTAAACAAAAAATTAAACATTGCTGGAATAAAAAGATAATGTCGGAGATTGAATGAATGATCAAAGGATAAGTTTTTAAATAATTTTTGATAAGACAAATTATCGCAACACCTGTATATTAACAGCAATTTATACCCAGATGATGGTGGTCTCATGAATAGGTATAACTACATAAAAAACACCACATCTTTATGGTGCCTTATTGTCAGGTTCTTACCCCCCGAAAATAAATTTTGCCGTTATGATTTTATATTACAAATATGACGGTGTTGCGATAATTTTTGAGTATATTTTGCCTTCAATGTAGTTTTATCCTTTTATGGCACTCATGAGTTTTAGATTATCAATATCTAGACGTTGGCCTACCTTAATTTTTTACTTACTTTTATTTTGAATCACATTTGTAAATATAACTATGTATACATTGGATTTATCGATATCCGGCATCGATTTGTAATGTTCAACCACATTTAATCAGTTTTCAAGTGTGAATACACAGCGACGAATGATTAAGAATTAAATTGTTAAACCTGATTAATGAACCACAATGCTTCATTTCTAATAATAGCTGCAGTGACCCAATGTTTTCGTGCAACACAATTTTTCTCTAAAAACTAGTAAGTTAATTATAAGCCGTCCCTATCTTTGTAGCTTTGTCTTGTTGACCTACGTATGATAACAGAGATATTTAATTGTTAGGAATTTTTGATTATATGAAAATAACTGCTACTATGAAAGAAAATCTTGTATTCAATAAGATTAAGTCAAAACGAGAAAAATTGTTTATTTTTTATTTTTTAATTGACACAAAAGTACAGATAAACTTTTTGTGTTCAAACCTATTAAACAGGTGCTGCCTTTTATGTGGCCTATTATTTAAATTAAATGTGTAAGCTGGAATGCAATCAACGTATCCGCTAATTAAAATCCGTTACAAAAAATTATACTAATTGGTACGTAATTGGTACGAAAGCATTGTTCAATGCTCGTGACAGCTAATACAAATAATAGATAAATAAAGTAGTAGTGAAGTAATATAGTAGAAAGAAGATTCAATGATTACAATGTAATGACTCTAATCTGAAAACATTAATAATTTATTGACAGAATTTTACGTTTAAATCCGTAAGAAGTTTAAGCTGAAAACGACGCTTAGAAGTTACTTACGACTAGATAATTTGAGTTTTATAACAATCAAACAGAATATAAAAACGTACACATCTACAGGTTTAAAAAAATTTCACTTATACAGTCTTTATGCAAAATGGAAAACTTGCATTGTTTTCAAAATTAGTAACAAGCGTTAAAAATAAAATAAAATGATTCGGAGTAAGCCAACGGAATAAAGTTATTGTCTTATCTTTTACAGTGTAGTTTTGAAATAGTAATAATGACATTTGACAGACATTAAATGTATCTTATGCATTGTGTCCGATACTGTTATTAACAAGGAACTTGAGTTCAAACTTTTCCAACTTGGGATTAAACATTTTCTATACTTGAACGATTCCATGGCCCACTCTGAATCATTTTTGTACGCCCATTACCAATATAAAAAGAGCAAGTTTCTTTAAAAAAAATTGTAGATGATATTATCAATGCACATTGTGAGACTTCTCCAGGTATAAATAGCTCATGTTACTTTTACAGATAGTGAAAGCCCCCTCGCTTCGCCGCTGGCCGGGTCGGGCCCCGGCGGCCACAAGCCATCTTTCAAAAGTAACAAACTCGCCCGCCGCGCCCGTTCCTTTAAAGACGACTTCTTGGGTAAAATCTCCCAAATGCGAAGCCCCACCGGTCAGACTCTGCGCTCGCACAGTCCAAAAGAGCGGCCGACCACCAAACCCGACATGGTCGAGCACGTTTTTCCCAACACCAAAGGACCCATCCAAGAACTAGACTATCTATGGAAGCAAACTCAAGCCACACTCAAGCACCTCAGAGATGTCGTGTCCAAGCAGAAACTGGAGATGCTGCCGGGGAACGGTACCATCGTTCTGGATACAGTGTGGCAAATCAATTTGGCTGTTAAATCGTCCGTGTCTTCGGATTCCAGCAGCGCCATATTCTCTGCAACCAATCACATGTATCAGAGCGTCGCCAGACTGATAAAACTGTGCGACGATGCGTTGATCGACGAAAGCACGGAATTGACCAAAGAGAACGTCAACGACATTGTGGCACAAGTCGAGGTCGCTGTCCAAGATCTCATCCGCTTGGCTCAAGAGAAGATTTCTCAGCAGCAAATTTCTTATAAAACAACACCAAGATCGTCGTACGTTAACACCAGTTTAGAAATGCCAGCACAACGAAATTCCCTCCCCGATATTCCTCTCACGCCAAGAGAACGACAGCTTCTGGAGGAGAACACGTGCGGCCCGCCGATGGTGAGGAGCAGTCACAGCTCGGAATCGATACTGAGAGATTCCAGTCCGCCCCCCAAACCACCCCTACCTGATGGGTTAGTAGCTGTTGTTTGTCAATTTATGTGAAAGCATGGCAAAGCTTTTTATGTGTTGGGTGTGTTCGTCTCAGTAACCAAACCAATTCCAGTTTTTTGTTTAATATAAGCCGCTCGGAACCCAATAGTTGTATTACGCCGCCTCCTCTGCCTCCCAAAAAGAAGACTTTCAAGCTGCATGAATGTTGCAGCACCCACAACTCACCAAATGCGACCAGTTTAGAAAGGTAAATTGTGTATTGACTGTTCAAGGAAACAAGTTAATTTTTAATTAGTAAGTTTTGGTTGTTAAAAGAGAACAGAATGTAAGAATAAAGTTGTTAATACTAAGTGACAAAGTAATGAGCAAAGAAGTACATCAATGCTAATAGGGACTTTATAATGGTGATGTTTTTATAAATCACGGCACCACTAAAAAGTGACACAATATCGATTTAAATAAGAAACGGAACTCGCCAAACCTTTTATTTGCATACAATCAGGTCGTATTGTCAATTGATGGAAGATTTATTTGCTTGATGCTTAAATTCCAAGACATGGGGTTTGCAGTCGATTGTAACAAAGCGAAAAGGCAGGAGAGACCTAAAAAACTTGAGAACCAATCAAGTGGTCCAAGCTGATAATAAGCTACTTATAAAAATATTGTTTTATGGCTTTGGGTTTGAAATTTGTAATGTTTACTATTTCTTGGCTGAGCTCTTATTTTTTAAATTATTACCGAATGTCCATCGAATCGTTAAATGAACGTAATTTGCTACGAATTAAGAGAAAAAACTGAGTGTCCTGGTCCTGAACCAAAGATGTAGAGGAGAGACTGCTTTTGTTGTAACACACAGATTGCTATATGTGAATCGGATTCAGTTTTAAATTTAAACATGACCTTATTAGAAATTAAGTCGCTGGTAGAACGTAAAAATAAAATCTAATACGTATTTCTACATTGGTAAATGTGACATTTGTAACGTAACGGATAATACTTTTCTGTGATAATAAAAACTAGTTCTTATGATGCCGTTAACATGTGAAGTAAATAAAACAAACTGTTTGATCAAAAAAAAATTAGACGCTTGGTATTTTATTCACATGCAAAGTGTATTCATCAGTTATTTTATTCAGTTGTTTAGCAGAAATAATAAACGCCCAGTTAAGTACTACATGATAGGTAAAAATATTAAATGAAAGTTAAAAAAACTATATTAACAATGAAATACTGAATGTTTTGTAATAGTGTATTATATACCAAGGTGGAGAAGTCGTTTTTGTATTATGTTTTTCACTACTAGCAGATTAAATCCTATAAATCATACTTTTCTGTCCATTCTTGTACATATTTATAATTACATAAACAATTTCTCGAATATTATGACAAATTCTAAGATATATATATTTTTTCATAAAGTCCTACCTTAAGTATTACCACATTTATTAAATAAAATGAGCAGAACAAAAAAAATGTGTAAAAAAATCATTAAATAAATTAAACAGCAAAAGTAATAAATGGAGAAGCAGGCTTTGAAAGCCAAATTCTCTTCATTATTAACTACTGGTTAATAATAAAATGATTATTAACTTCTAGGAAAGAAAAACAATTTCACACATCCTCTACAAACTACATAACCGTACATTCTACAGATAGTAGTGAGAAAAAAACATTAAATGCACGTTATAAATGCTAAACGCTTGGTAAAAATGCCAAATGCTCAGTAAATTTACCAAACGCTGGGTATGATATACAAAATGCTATTTAGTAAAATAAAACATTTGGTGACAAAATTAAACATTGCGTAGTAAACAATTATTGAAAAATAATAAAATAAAATAAATTGGTTTGGGAGCAGCGATTTTGTAAAGGGGCTTTTGTTGGTTTAAATGTTGGTTTAAATAATAGGAAAACAACTGAAGTTAAGTCAATAATAGGTTAACAAAGTACAATTATTTTTTGATAAGGAATCCGAAAATAGCGTAATATACTGGCTGTTCTATTTAAACAAAAACAACGTTGATGCGCCACTCTATATGTGGACACACTGTATATAAGCAGATATTTTCAGAGTGTTCTCTTAAATGGATTGTACTTTTTGTCGAAAACCGCATCTCGATATCTATTTCCATTTTGGAGTAATCTTACTTCCCCACAGCGCTGGGACACCCCGTATATTAATTTACTATATTTGAAGAATATTTAAACATGGAACCCATACGTGAGGCAAAAAATTAATTTCTTTTAGATAACACATTACTTAACATTTTACAATACAAAATAAAAAAAAAAACAATTATGAAATAAAGCAGACAGACAGACAAAAATCTATTTTTTACATAAATTAAAATTTTTTCTCTTTTTAATTTGTCGGATGGATAGTCCAAACAACGGGCATTAAAGTCTACAGCAATGTAATAAATTATAGTAAATATTATGCAATGCGTCAATTTTATTTACCTATTCGCGTTTGAAGGCCGATCTCAACGCCGCCATTTATTGGAAATTTGATACTTTTAACGAGCTACATTTAAAAATAAATCGAGTATAAATTACTAATGCCCGGTTGCAGAAAGCTCCAATTAATTGACAATTCCCTAACGGTCCGTCAAATGTGACGGTTTGTTAAAATTTGATCGGGTTGCACAAAGCACTTGACGCCTCCGTTAATCGTCCGTTCCGTAATTGGAGATTAACAAGGGGTACAACGTGGCAACAGCGCAAAAACAATCCTGAAATGTCAGAAATCGTATTTTGACATATCCAAATTTATTTTAAATCTACAGTTGTGAGCATTTTATCAACATCAACGATGGAAGTACAGTGGAACCTCTCTTAGGCGGATGTCTGCGGGACCTAAGGTATATGTCCGCTCAAGAGAGATATCCGGGCAAGGGAGATTTGCAAAAACTAAGTAGGCATATAGTATGCAAGCATATTTTGAGGAAAAAAAAAGAACAGCAAAGGACATGAAGAACAAAAGAATATCAAGAATTAGCTTCAAATAATAGAATATAGAGCTTCAAATTTTGATAGAGATAGAGAAATATCCTTATATTCTTCTCTTCTGTACACTTTGTCAGGATTTCATCAAACACCACCAACACTTTTATTCAACGTAATATTCAACAAATTATCTTCTTGTCATCACCACGTAAAAAGCCTCGAACAACAAATTTGCAACATTTCTACCAATTTCATATTTTCTGGACAAATAATATAACAAAATGGGTGTCCTCGATCGCGTTTAAACCGATTTCTTTGCATCGGTCTTCGTGGTGGCTCATCTTCGAAATCACTTGGTGAAACTAGACCGGATAGTATTATTTAATGTATATCTTAAATTATTTTGGCAAAACATGTTAAAGTTATCACCAATTTTGAATAAAAAACGTAGATAAATGGCCAAAAAACACGAATGAGTGAATTGATTTTAGGTTAATCGCCCAACTGTCACTCATTAAATTAACAAGCCGTTGACAAGAGTTTAATCGGAGATTATCGTTTGTGCAACGCAAAACAGCGTTGATTGGCCGTTAATCAGAGATTAACTTTGACAATTGTTAATATTTGACGGACGATTAATCGCTTGTTAACGGCCCGTCAATCGCTTGTTAAAGTCATTGATTGGCCGTTAACAACTGATTAACTTTTGTGCAACCGGGCATAAGTATATACAATATTTTTATTATCCTGCAAATCTACAAAAAACATTGAATCTTTTATAATTTTTAAATTTAGTATTTTTGTACAAAATGATATAAAATAATAAGCATTTTATTACGACCCATTTTTTATTATAATTTATAATTTTATTATAAATTTTTTTATTATAATATTAAAACCAGATGATTATACGAAATGGACTTGATTCGCAAGTATTTCATTAAGTTTGAATTATTCTTTTAATAACTTCTGTACAACCTATTATTGTTTAACCACTTTTCAAGACGTCTTTCCACGCTAGTGACCAACTGTTCCCATAAAGACATTTGGTTTTTTCTATAATTCGTAAGTTAGTTAACTCATTCAACATTCAACCATCGTGCGGTAATAATTAAAAAAATACGACCTAAACCAAGAAATAGTAAACATTACAAATTTCACCTGCAGTGCCATAAAACATTCCCTTTTATAAGTAGAGATGGGTGCTTGTAAAAACCGACAGCATGGAAACTATAGACTGGTGAAAATCACTGAAGCCGGTTGTACTACAATATTTTGAGTCTCGTTTGCCCGACTGGTCCCCATTAATAAACTTGCCGGATTTATTTTAAGCCAAAAATTGTAGAAAAATTTAAGATTTGTAGGTTTCAAAGCCGTGTTCCTCTGGAATTACTTCTAGACGTATCATCCACATTTGCGGTGGGCATCTTCACGTACGATTGTAGTTTCAATCTGTAATTCCACGAGAACACGGTTTCAAGACCTGGAAAACCTTCGAGTTTTCTATTTCACCACCAACTTTTGAAATAATCGTAGGGTGTCAGTTCGATCCAAATCACCGGAAGATTCGATCTCGCTCCTTTCGGCAAGCGCCGGCAGTCTGGACTCGATGCTGAACCACTCCCGCGGCGAAGAAGACGAAGAAATCAAAGTGATAATGGACCCGGCGTACGACGGCGACGTCGGCGTCGACAACATCCACCACACGTCTGACATTTTCGGCGCAAACAGTTCGCAAAGCTCCTGGGAGGAATCCTCGCTGAGCTCCAACGTCTCCAGCCAACACTGCGACCACAACCGCCTTTCAAACACAGACTCGGGGTTCATGTCGTCGCAGTCGTATCGATCCTCGAGCTATTCTAAACGTAGTTCCCAGCAAAGTTCAGTCAGTTCCCAGTGGACCACCCAGCAACTTGTCGCCAAACAAACCGAGAGTAGTGTAGTGCACAGTTTGCAGAAGAACGAGGAAGGGCACTTGAGCGTCAAAAATTTCAATCAGAAAACCAGTAGCAGCAGCAGTAGCAGTTCGTTGGTGTCCACGATTGTGAGTGGAGGGCAGCAGTTGAGCATTAGTGAGATCGATTTGGGGGTCGAAGAGTCGATGCCGCCGGCGATTCCGCAGAAAACCAAGAGGAAACAAGAGCGACAACCTTCACCTTATGATAACGTACCTGATAGTAATTTAGGTAAATCGCCGCGGTGTGTGGATGCACGAGCTGAACGTTTTGTATACAGGAGGAGAGGTATTAGTTACTTGCCAAATGCACCAATCGCATCAGAGTTTATCAAGTAGTACGAGTTTGTCGAGCAGCACGGCTTTGGACAGCAACAAACCGCCGCCCCTGCCACCTAAGAAGAAACACAGTAAGTGCAAAGCAGTAGAGACGATTAGACTGGTTAGACTTATAGACTAGGTTGAGTCCTTAGGATTTTTTTAATCGATTCGATTTGTTCATAGTGTTCCAGTCTGTGGCTTACTCTGGTAAGTAAGCCGCTAGCGAGGACATTTTACGTTTTCTTTGATGGATTTTTTTTACTAATTTTGAGAGTGTTCATTCTAAACAGCACTGTTTTATTTGGTTGCGTCTATGAGGATGTAGTCGTGGTGTGCTGATTTTTGTAGACTTATTCGTTTTTCATGGCTAGGTACGAGGGTGGGATGAAAGTTTCACTCCCAGTTAATTTTTGTTCCACTAGTGCACTTGGGTGTGGGATTTACAGTGTTTCACAATATGGATGATATATTTTTGAAATTTCGCGATGGCAACACTGAGAATGATAGAGGTGTAACTTGATTACATTGTCTTTAGTATACTCTGACAATTCATCATGGCAAGATTCACACTTTAACATTTTGGAAATCTCCTAAAAATTCAGTAATTCATTTATCAAATGGACTAATGATCGTCCTATTGTGCTTGCAATTCGTCGAATATTTGAACAGTTTAAGGCGGGAAATTTTTCATTTGTTACGATTCACGGCTGCTAGATGTCGCAAAGATCGATTATTCACCATCAAAGGCAGGCAGGAAAAATTTTAGCATTTTTCCAAGTTTTTTGCCTCAAAGATTACGATGAATTGTAGTATTCGTTGTAGAAAGTAGTTTTGGAAATAAATTTTGCCGACAGTTCATTTAAAAACGAAAAGTTGGTCGGCAGCGACATCTCATTTTCAAATAGAGAACGTAGGTTTTACATGAAACACGTTAAAAATAATGCTTAATCTTAGTTATTAGGCAATTTAGGGCATTCATATTTTCGTAAAAGGTTTTAGGAAACTGAGGCATCTTCAGCATAATAACATTCCAAAATAATCTGCTTTGGGGTCATGTTTTTCAGCATTATGTAAGGGCCGTTTAATTAATTAATTATTAAATAACTACTATTACGATGAATCTCATATGATGTTAATTTAAATTGCAATGTTTAGTGAACGCAATACCAAAAAATCAGACGATTCTGTTGGAAAATTAGGAAATTAAACCCTCAAAACCCTCCTATGGAAAAATTGCATGCTTTTTTCCCACCTTATACATGATTTTACTTTATATGATACCAAACCACCAATAAGACAGCGAAACACAAAAAGTGAAGACAATGTTGGAGATAATTCAAATTTTTGCGTAAATCGTCGTTCTCAAGAACTCGTGAGATAAAATTTGGGTTTACACCTTTACAACAAGTCACTGAAGCCACTTGACCATTTCAAGGGTCGTTTTTTCCGATTGAGCTTTAGAGAAACTGGAAATGGATCCAGATTTTTTTGAAAAATCATTATCTTTTTTGATGAAGCTCATTTTTTGTTAAACGGCTTTGCGAATAAGCAAAACTGTCGTTTTTGGAGCAAAAAGAATTCACTTGAGATTCAAGAGAAGTGTGCATTCATAAAAAATTGGGTAATTGAATTCGCTCCTGCAAACGTAGTCGCGGTGGACATTTAAATGATGTTTTATTTCAAACTAGCGTTGCACAGGTTATACATTTACGATGCAGTTTTTTCTTGATTTTTTATGTACAGCGCGAACCTTTAGAAAACCCTTAAAATTGTCATTTGCTGGTCGATTACAACTTTTTTAATTTAATTTAAAAACAAATCTATGTTAGCAATTTTTTATCTCTAATGTGACTACTCCTTTAGAATACTTTCAAACAGATGTCGCCGAAATTTTACAAAAAAATATTAGGTGCTAACCGAAATAGAATATTTCAAATTTATTTATTTTACCAAATTTTTCGTATGGTCCTCATATAAATCACAATTATTTTGTAAAAAATAGTGCTGAATAATAAATATGTTTTTAATATGGTATTCTTAAAAGGTATACATTTTGGATTAAAGGTCTTCATGTATTGTCATATCGGATCAAATTTACTATTTAATTTTCATCAAAATAATTAAAATATGTTTAAATAAAACAATGAATAACTGTTGGTTTGAAAATTTTAATGTTGAACTCAAAGGTCCAAAGTATAATCTTGATAAAATAAAATAAAACTGAATTATGCTATATTTCTGTAATTTTGTAAAATTTTGGTGACACCAATTTGAATGTATTCTATGTTCGTGGCGTAGTCAGATTACAGATTAAAAAATATCTAACATTTTTATAAGGTGTAACTACATTTTGGTTTAAATGTATCGCAAATAATCGCAAAGTTTGCTATTTAATTTTCATCAAAATGGAGTCCGATCTAATTAAAACATGTTTAAATAAAACAATATTATGAATAACTGTTGGTTTGTCATTTTTAAAGTTGAACTCAACCGTCTAAAGTATCATTTTGACAAAAGAAATAATTTGAATTATGCTATAATACATATATTTCGGTAATTTTGTAATATTTAGGTGACACCAATTTGAAAGTATTTTGCCTATATTCGTGGCGTAGTCAGATACAGATAAAAAATATGACATTTTTATTTTAGACATTGAAAAAAATTCGAAGCAGACGTTGAAAATAATTTTTTTCTGAAATTTGGCACCACTGTAGTTGTATTGAGATCAATCATTAAAAAAAATACGTTCAAATCGACGAACAAATAACAATGTATTTATACAAAATTAAAAAATATATAATATTTTTCATGCGGAAATCATCATAGGCAAAAAATAAACGGTATAAGAGCCTTTACGAAACATACATTTTTATTTATACATTTACAAAAATTGTATGCCATCGATGAAACTAAATTAAACGATATATCTTTAAAATCGAAAATGTCTTTTTTAGAATTTTATTACAATTTAAAATTATATAATTGTTATTGGGAAACCCATTATTAATGGTAGGCAAAATATACTTTACCAAATGATTTAGTCATGATTAGTTCTTTAATGCGACTTTCCACGTTTTCCATTTGTTGTTAAAGAGGGCAATTACGGTGTCTAGAAGTGGCATTAAATTTAAGGGCAAATGAAATTATTATAGCATGTTTTATAGACAAAAAGCTCCACACGGAACGCCGAACTTCATCCCACTCTTGTACAACGAGGAAGTCCACGTTTTCACTTGTCAGAACCAATAGTCTAGAGTTGTGTTTCCATTACTAAAATACGAATTATTTGTGCATGAGTGCGCACGTTGAGAAAGAAGTAAAAATTAGAAATATGATGTGTTTGACTCGTTTTTTTAGTAATGGCCTACATGGAAATGTTCGGGAACTGCTCCCACGCCAACGAGCAGGAATTCATGAGACACTCCGTGCACATGGTGCAGTCCCACTGGGGACAACCCTCAACGCCAGGCCTCCCTACCACCCAATCATGTTCGTTCAGCCACACTTCGTCGCATAGTTCTAGTCGTTCATCCCATACTCAAATCCAAGTTGTAAACGCACCGTCACATTCCACGCAGGACCAAAGGTGCTCCCGAATCATCGTTTCAAACAGTCGATATTTTTATGTTTGTGTGTAGATTATCTTCACCCATGCATTCCCCCAGCAGCATAATCACGGACGTAATTTCTACACCGCCAGCTCTGCCACCCAAACAGCGACCTAAAATTTTCCCGGTGAAGCCGTCTCCGCCGCCAACTCCAACAGCGCTGATCGAGGTGAAGCCCCAGTCACCTGTTAAGGCCTTGCCTGATTTGTTGGAACACACCGCACAAAAACCGACGGAAGATAATAAAGGGGATTCCGAGGTCAGTCCCTGCGATATGGACATGATGGAAGAGGTGGAAGTGGAGGATTGGTTGGTAATGAAGAAGCCAGATGAGGACGGTCCAGATATCAGGGGCGGCCCCATTGATGCACTAATCATTCAAGCCACCAAAGCCACCAAAAACGGAGGTGAGTTCATTCTCAATTTTTTTAAACACAAATGTATGCAGCGAACTGAAATGTTTCAAAACTTATTCTCGAAGCTCGCGCAGAACAGGAGATTATCCTGAAGCCAGTAAGCATTTAGGTGAAAATACATACAAAGAAACAAGACATATCGAATTAAGCGTTTAGTGTCCGACCGAAACTTGTTTTTACGGACGAAACCGAAACCGAATTTCGGCTTCAGTCTCAGTTTCGGTCGACACCTAAACCTCACGTTTTTGTAGGAAAAATAAAGTAAAAATTACCATAATTAGTCTTTATTGTTATTTTTTAATCAATCACATATTAATATTTCAGCCTCTGATATTTTAAGTAATCATTAACTTATCATATCATATTATAACCCCCTTATTTTAAAAAGCACAAAGAAACATTCTTTTTTTAATTTTATTAAATAAAATAAAAGCTACAAAATATAATTACATTTATAGTTTTTAGTAAAAAGAATTTACCTAATAAATATGTGTAGGTAGGTACACAAAACAAAAAAAAAAACACTTTTTCATCTTAAGAACAAAATAATTTGTTCTAACTTTGGTCATTTTGTATGGTACTCTTGTTAACGAACTAGAATAAAATTAAAATTAATGAGTACCTACCTACCAAATACAACAACTAAATAAATATTTTTGATGCAAATAATACTTCTATCGAATGTATCAAAATAAAAATAGTTTTGCGAAACCTCTCAAATGTAGTTTCTGTTTCGGATTGCAGCCGAAACCAGTTTTTTTGCCGAAACTAGTCCGAAACCTAAACTAAAACCGAAAGTTCGGTCGGACACTATAAGCGTTCTTTAAAACAAAATGCTTCTATATACTGCAATATGCATTGTGTAGAAGTTATCTTTTTTGTGATACTAGGTTTCCTGGTAACGTCAAGACGCGCTCGGCTGGTCGTTTAAAGCTTTAAAACATTTCACTTCAGTACCGATTCTCGGACATGAGAGGCCTGACAGGTTTCCTAAGTCGAGTAAATATTAGGATATTTTTAATAACAATAAATAACTGAGCCACGAACATTTTGATTGGGTGTAAGAGCCACATGAAATGTCTATTAACTAATTACACTTTAAGTTTAAAAGTAACAATTAGACGATTCAAATCTTTTCATAATAACAAAAATGGCAATTAACTAATCAACAGAAGCTGATGTTTTTAGCTGGCTAGTAGCATGTAGCCATTAGCAAGTGTGAGAAGGATAAGGCCATAAGGGAAACGTGCGTGAGATAAATAGAGAGATGAGCTGAATATAATATCCTGCATTATTTTTAGTGGATTTGGATGTGGAATGAATATCTAGTAAATCTCAACATCTTCATATATTATCGTTGGAATTTTTTTGCAATGTTGTGTATGACTGCAGAAGCAATAATAATGTTTTGCAACAAAGATAAATTTGTATGCAATCCCATTGATAATACTGGAAATCTTCTATTACATTACATTTCGAGTTCTTATGTGCGATTCATTGTATAAATTCTCGATCCCATTCTGAGGATTTGCCACAGTAGTCATTAGATATGGTCTAACTGCAGAGCCCTTGTCAGCCAGAGAGAATTTCCCATTCCATTACCTTCAATTCAAATCTCGCTCTGATGTGCGAGTTATCAAATATATTCGAATCAGGACTAGATCACTATATCTTGTATGTAGTTAATTATTAATTAATTAATTTTAATTATAGAATGATAATTAATTTTAACATAATTTTCTCAGTATATGATGCAGAGTGCTGCATCCTGAAACACGTTGATTTTTGTTTTTAACTTGGTATTTTTCAGTCTAATCAGTTTTTCCTTTTTTTTACCCAGGGGGCTGTAACCACACTTCACTTTTTTTTAAATGGAAAAATACGTCAATTGACACATCATTGCATAGCTAAAGAGGAGTACAACGATGTATTTCTTTTTCACGTTTTCATGCCTTATGTGAGAAAAATACCTAAAAACAGTTTTTAAGATGCTTCAAGGTTTTTCTTTTTCTTATGCGGTGCAAACGCGGGTTTATTATATTACCGTCATTTTTTGCAAGAAATTCAATTCTCTTTGCAAACTTTTTGTTGGGTTTCACCTTTTATTTGACAAATAACAAGTGACTGCTAATAAAAATGCGCTATTTAACAAAACAATTTTGAAGCTGCCATTTTATTTATGATTGGTTTTGGCGTATTTGAGATGCTGAATTTATTCCAGTTAAAGTTTCCACTCTGTATAGCTTGAACATGTAGAGAAAAGAAACCTTTGCGATTTTTGAATGTCTGCATTCTCACCGCCGAGATTGGAGTCGAAACAATCATTTGCTCCGATTCAAGGAAAAAATGCGATTTCATAAAATTTCCGCTGCGTCCCAATTATTTGTTCTTAATTTTCACAAATTTTAATAAAATGTTTTCTTTTTATAACTTTTTTGACTATTTTAGCGGCTGTATATATGTTAGATCTCAAATATTGAAATAAAACGAATCGCCGGCTTAAAATCTAAAAGTCTATAGGATAGGTGGGTTGAGATTATTGTGACTACCAATCACTTTTAATACAATTTTCAATCAATAAAGTAATATATTCTACTGTTTCTTTTGATAACCGAAAACGTTATATATTACCATTGATTATATATTGGAAAGATCTCTCACCGCCACAGGTAAAAGCTTGGCAATGCTCCACCGCACCCCGCACTCTGCCTTGCCCATAAGTTAGAGTACGGGGAAGTAGCGCCTTCAAAAATTAATAGAACATTTCATGAACTTGTAGCACCAGTACAGCGTTGGTGTGTGTCCACGCTGAGGAACCGGCCAACACTCAAGAATGAATTAAGGCATTGATTATATATTGGGCAGTAGTTGGCAAATGTCATTTTTGTGAATATCACAAGGAAAGTTTTTGATAGAAAGTTCATTTTTGTCACACATTTCGTCCAATATCTCATCGAAAACGATATATATTTGGGCAAAGCTTTTCTTCTAAAAAAATTTAACATACCGTGGCTACATATTTGACTTTGAAAAGTTCAATCCTCCCTTTGATTTGCTGGCGGTATACTCCGCTACTTGTGAAAAATGTAATTCTAAATCATCCTTGTTCAAATTACATAAGGCATTTTTACATGAAGAACTATTAGATAATTTTGTACATTTTTCTACAAATAAATCAACTCAGGTAGTAAATAATATTATGTTGTCTGCAATTATATCCTTTGGAATCACAAATTGTGAAATATTGTCAATAACAATCTCATCATTCTCCTCAATATCATCCTCGTAATCAGACAATATAGAATCCAGTTTAAGTTGAATTTTTTCTATATGCGCTTTTCTACCTTCTTCCTGGTCTTTAGCAAATACAGTTTTGAATTTGTCAAAAGAGAGTCTTGTAAAGGTAACTCAAGTTTCGCGGATTCATTATTTAATTCACGAATCTCTCTGTGTGGTCTCACTCGCACGTGTCTACAAAACGAGCGCACTTGCGAGTGGTGTAAAAGGCGTCCGTTAGATTAATTTTTCATTTCTACCCTCACATGTGCCTAAATCTTCAAATCCTTCAATGACGTCATGAAATTTATTATAATTTAATCCTCTCTTCAAAATTATTTCATCAAACATGACAAATATTTCTTTTTCATCAATGGACATTGGTTTGACTTTATTTGCCAATTTGTTGACTAAAGATGTATTGCAATCCGTTGTTAAATTATTAATCTTTAGCCAAGTTAAAATTGTCGAGATTCCAGGTAGTGCGAATCCTAATGTTTGCTGCATATACTTATAATTACTAGGTGATTTATAGTAGGTACAGTGATAAAACCAGTTTCCTTTCTGCTTTCCTTCAAAAGGTTCTTTTGCTATGAAAACATTGCATGTGTAACAGAGTTTGAACGGACGTTCGTAGTCTCATCTGTGGACCATTTAATATTAATATATAAATTCCACCAAAAGTCTCGTAATCGCTACGCTTCCTTAGCACAATTCAAAAAAACTTTAATCACTTTCCTACACTGTCAGCGTTTTTGGAATCCTATGGTGGAGCAATGTTGCCAACACAAGTACAAGACGAAATGATTAAACACCTCCGCGCTTTGAGGACTTCGTTTCGGCATTATTTTCCAGTACCCGACAAAAATAAATATTGGATATTAGACTTCTATTAGATATTAGATTGGAACACTTACTAATATTACTGGCTTGACAACGGCACATGAAAACCAATTAATAGCAATATCCTGTGATTCAGCTTTGAAACATAATTTCAGAGAATCCTCTTTACCAATTTATATCCAAATTTCTCAGAAATGGGGTAAACCAGGACTAACCCTATAATTTGAGGCTCAAAAGTTTAAATTTTCTGCCGATGCTCTAATAATCCTATTGATAAATGTTTATTCAATGAAACATTTCGTATTATTGATAACTCGGACCACAAACCCAAGTTCGGCCTTTTATTATGTGCAATTACATCCCGCTTGGAAGGATCTACCTGCTGTCATAAATCATTACAAATCTTGCAGCAAGCTGAATTTGGTGTAAAAAGTTTTCATTTCGCTTTTTAGCAATAACTAAACAAAATAGCAAAATGAACGAAATCGTAACTGACTTTATATTGATCAATGTTATTGAACCGTGTGAGGGGTACCCGTTTTTTTAGCACATATTTCGTTTTGTATGTTATTATTAAACTGAATATATTTTATAAAATACGGCCTAGCTTCTACTTCTAAACGTAGACGAAATATAAACATATGTTAGACTCTCATGAATACGTATATTTTGGGCTATATTATTCCGTATATCGTCGCTGAAATGGCAAAACCACGTAACTTATAAAAGACGAAGCTTCAAATCAAAGTTCATCTTGGCTACAAACCAAGTCATTACTCTTTTTAGTTCTTATGCTGGGATACAGAGGGCCACTGGTTGGAATTACTACTTTTAGTTGTTGTGCTGACATACAGAGGGCCAGACTCTGGCCCTCTATCGTTCAGCACATTTTCTGGGTACGTTTTTACCCGTAAGGTGAGAGATCTTTCCAATATATAATCAATGATATTACGTTATATACGTTATATTACGTTATATATCCTTATCATCCCCTAACGTGATGTTCAAACCGGTTTCTAATGTTATAAGGTCTTCTATAACATTTTGAAATAAGTTTTTCATTCTTTGAATTTCCTCTTGCTCAAATTGAAGTGCTTCTCTTCCGCTACGTCAGTATTCAAAACCATCATAAAATCAAACAATTTGTGTTTGCACTTATAATAAATTATAACCGCGAATTATTTCTATAACTATTAATTCAATAGCAAACATTTAGATTAGACCAGGTTAGACAATTTCTATAGGTTGGTCCAAATAACTAATAACTTTATTTTGCCATTAGGAAAACTAAAATGTTACATTTAGCGTACTACTGCAAAATGATTTGATGTTTATAATAATAACACTGATTGACAATGCGGCTTAATTGCAATAAATGAAATGCAACGCATAATCGATTTGTTATTTTCATTACAACCCAAATATACAGGTACAAGTTGATATGTTTTTTAATAATTCCTAGAATTTGGAGACCTAAACTTTTATATGTTTAATTTGAAGAAGCAGATTGAACAGTCTTGCAGCTCTGAAGGAATCAATAGAATCGTAAAGATTTAAAATCTGTATATCACAGATTGCTGTAGTTTCCATAAATTTGATAATTTTAGTCAGACCTCTCACTTTGGTAGATATTGTGTCTCTACAATAACGTTGTTTTTGCTTCGATTGCAGAAGAAAAGGAAAATGGTAGGTAGTACAATTGCACCACTTTCCTTCCCATTTATTTTTGCTTGACTTTTTATGTAAAACTGTTTTAAACCGAATGAACAGTTATATAATACACATTACGATTGCAATGAAGGAATTGCTAGTGTTAACTGCATGGTAACATTTCTACTGCAAGAGGTGCTCATTATGCGCATGCTCTACAAGTTGTAGGTAAAATATGAGCGCGTGTAGCACTTTAACGGCATGACAATTTAAACTCTACTATATCAACGAACACATTTTGTAATGATTTTTGGTTTAGTTTTCATGTACCAAGAAGCGTTTCTGACGACTTACCGGACGTTCATCTCCCCAGTCAATCTAATTAGCAAGCTCATACGGCGATACGAACACTTCTCCTTCCAACCCAACAAGAAACTCCGCTCAGAAGCCTTCGCTTTGATCGTACGAGTCGTGAATGACCTAACGTAAGTCTCAAATCGCTTAATTATCACGCATTCATCGCCGATTTCAGTGTTTCGGACTTGGACGACTCCCTCCAACGGAAACTGGTGAATTTCGTACAGCAACTCATTTCTTCTGGCGAGATAACTCTGGCGAAAGCTCTCCGCGTCAAGCATTTAGAACGCTACGAAGCGAAACAGATGAATGAGAAGTATACTAGCGTCGTGGCGAGTTTGAGTCTGAGCGCTCGCTCCTCCACTTTGTTAGACTTCAAATCGGAGCAGATTGCCGAACAAATGACGCTGTTGGATGCCGAATTGTTTATGAAAATCGAAATTCCGGAGGTTTTGATTTGGGCGCAGGAACAGAACGAGGAGAGGAGTCCCAACTTGACGAGGTTCACTGAACATTTTAATAAGATGTCGTACTGGGCGAGGACTAAGATTCTGACATCTGAAGGAAAGGACGTCAGAGAGAAGTATTTCCTGAAGTTTATTAAAATCATGAAGCATCTGAGGAAGATTAACAATTTTAATTCGTATTTGGCGCTGTTGTCGGCGCTGGATTCGGCACCGATTAGGAGGTTGGAATGGCAGAAACATGTCCAGGAAGGCCTGAAAGAGTATTGCGCTTTGATTGACAGTTCGTCGAGTTTTAGGGCGTACAGACAAGCGCTGGCTGAAACCCAACCACCTTGCATACCCTACATGTAACTGTCAGTTTAGTAAATATTTGTTTTCTAACGTTTGAGTTGCAGAGGTTTAGTCCTGCAGGATTTAACATTTGTCCACATAGGCAACAGCAACCTTTTGAGCGACGGAAAAATAAATTTTTCAAAGCGTTGGCAGCAGTTTAACATCGTCGAGAATATGAAGAAGTTTAAAAAAGGGTAAGTAACGCGTTCGTTTGGACGACCGACAGTAACACTGGTTTTTAGTATTTACAATTTTAAGCGGCACGAACGCATCATCCAGTTTTTCTCAAACTTCGGCGATTTTATTGGAGAGGACGCGATGTGGCAGCTGTCAGAGACTATAAAACCCCGAGGTGGCAAAAAAACTACTTAGTAGTAGCAATATTGAGTTGATTTTAAGCCACGCGTTTATTATTTAAAATGTGTCAGTATTTAACGAACCGAACCTAGCCGAACGGGCTAGGATTTCAAACGGTGCTTCACGTTTCGTTCTTCGTTGACGATTTCAAACGAGGAATTTTCATGCAACGAATTTTTTTTCGAAAGCTTTCATTTGCCACTTGAGTAGCGTTCTAAGCAAACTTCAAGCAAGGTCTGTATGATCTACCGATTAACAATGATTTGTGTATAAGACTGAGCGTTCTGAATGTACTATTTTCTAAAAGAAGTTTTAAATGTCCGATGGTCTGAGTTTTGATTGTATTTTGTACGAGCTTTCATTATCGAAATTTAACTGGACTGACAAATCTACGTGAGTTCAACGACACAAGACGGTGTTTTTGCACTTCTTCCATCTATTGCAACCGCAAATTGTGTGTTAGATTAATTACAATAAATAGTTCAATGTGTACAAGCGTTACTGTTAGGAAAAAAGTTAACTATTAGAAGGCCTAACTAAATTTAAGCTGAATAAATTTAAGAGCAGCTAAGACTAGACTCAATACCAAATTCTTTTAAATGAATTTCACTCGCGCGCCGGGTTGTTTTGTGTTGCAATATTTTTTAGACCAATGTTATTAAAAATCTGTGTTTTAGTCTGGCAAGCGTCGAGGTGTTTTTTTCAAACTGTATATCACTTTAGCTCAATTGTATGATCGATTTCTTCGGCAGAAATGTGCTTGGTTCGTGCATTTTCAACAAAACCCTACATATCATTGGTGTTAATGCGTATAATAAAGTGGCGACTTTCTAGGGTTCAAGTGCACATTTCTGTACACACTGTGATGTCAACTTCTTTTACCTTATTTATTCAGTGCGTTTCTCTTCTATCGATTCTACAAATGTGTGTCTCTTCTGATGCGTGCCATCGTCGATTTTAATGATATTAAAGTATTGGAATTATTTATCTTCGTGTTGATTTGTTGTGATTATTTGATGTACATAATTTGTGTAAATTTGTTTATAATTTTCTTTTATATATTCGTTTCGTGAAATATTTGTGGTATTGCTTTTAAAGTATGTATGTAGTGTGATAACGTACTGTTAAGTACTCAAATAAAATGTCTGATTAAAAGTCAAACAATTTTATGATTAAGCAACGTTTTCAGAACGTCAGTCCGGCGACATTGATGGTATCAAAAATTTTCTGGACGCAGTTTATGTAGGCGGCAGCTCTCAGATTAATTCCCAATTTGTGCACTTCTGCTGTTTGTTTGATGTCGCGGCCCGCCCTCTCCATTGTGAACTGCAGCCCCGACTGCACAATGTCTTTCTCAGAAGCCCCGGCCATTCTTTGTCTGAACGCCTCTGATGGTTGTATTGCAATTCGGTTACCCACAGTCCCCAACGCTTTCTTCATCGATTCCTCAACCGATTGAAGCAAATACTTGTTGGAGTCCTCTTCATACTTGAACGTGAGTCGTCCAAACGACACGTGGTTGAGATTTTTCAGCCACTCGAAGTACGACACCGTTACCCCACCAGCATTCAAGAACAAGTCGGGGATTACTAGAATATTTTTCTTCAACAATATTTTATCAGCTGCTGGAGTCGTGGGTCCGTTCGCGGCCTCCGCTACAATTTTTGCGTTAATCTTGTCCGCATTGTCTTTGCGAATCGTCTTTTCTATCGCGGCAGGCAATAGAATATCGCACGGTTCGAACATTAAACTCTCCTTGTCGAACGCTTGAGCTCCGGGATATCCTTTAATTGTCTTGTTTTGTAGTCTGTACTCTTCCAAGTTGAGCGGATCTATTCCGTCCGGATTGAACAAGGCGGAGTCGAACTCAATTATTCCTATGCACTTGGCTCCCGCTCGATGCAAGTACCTGTGGCAGATTGTCTACGAAAATGTTGTAGAAAGGCAAAGAATAAGAAATACCTCGTTGCGTGGAAGCCGACATTGCCGAGACCTTGCACGATGAACGTCTTGCCTTCCCAACCTGGAGTCAAGCCGATGTTGCCCATCATTTCGCTATCTTTGATGAAGAGGTCCAGTCCGTTGTATACTCCACGTCCAGTTGCCGAAACCCGGCCGTGAATCCCGCCTTGGTTGATGGGCTTCCCCGTGATGCACGCCCTGCTGTTGATGTCGTGGAATCCCAAAGCTTTGGTGTATGTGTCTGCAATCCACGCCATTTCCCGCTCGCCTGTTCCCATGTCCGGGGCAGGAACGTCAATGCTGGGACCCAGAAACCCTTTTTTGCCAAGCTCCAAAGCAAACCGGCGCGTTATCTTCTCCAACTCGTGCTCGGTATACTTCTTGGGATCGATTTTAATCCCGGCCTTTGCGCCCCCAAAAGGCACGTCAACGCACGCACACTTAAACGTCATCAAAGCCGCAAGAGCTTTGACTTCGTCCAAGTTGACGTCCAAAGAGAAACGGATTCCGCCCTTCATGGGCGTGCGATGCGAGCTGTGCTGGGCACGATACGCTTGGATTATTTCGTACGAACCGTCGTCTTTTCGAACAGGAAACGCCAAGTCTAAAATGTAGTCGCACTGTTCCATCAATGCCAGGATGCCCTGGACTCGTTCCTCGCGCTTGTCCAAAGGGATTTGTCCGGCTTTGAGCTTGCCCAAGTCGTCGATTAGTTTGTCTTCAATCAGCACGCACGCTCGGTGGAAGAAGAACTCGACCATGTCGAAAAATTCGGGATCGTTTTCTTCTTCCATGTTTCTAAGACGATCAGGGATTTTGTGATGGGCATAGGAGCGAAGGGCTGGGAACGATCTCCATGGATTGATTTTTCTTTTAATAAGTGTTGCTGAAAAGGCTTTTAGGAAATTCATTTGCTGAATTAAGATCGTCACGTCAAATAATGAAGGTGTTGACGTTGCCATAGATCGCTTGACCACACAAAAATACCATCAAATTACATATTTGTTGGTTACTTATAAAATACAGTGGAACCTCGATTATCCGAAAGATACATTGTTGGTCGCTGCATTCGACATGTTTCAGGTGTTTAAAATACATACATAAATTTACTTGGGTCATTTTCACCTATCTATCATACTTTTTGATGTACGTCACTTTATGTTCCAAAATTCCTTGATGTAATGTTCCGTTAAAAAATTCATATCTTCTAAACTTTTAAAGAAAACATACCCATTTTTTTTCTGTTAAGTCTCTAGGCTTTGGTCGTTCTTTGAGCTATTGCCGAGTGGCGAAGGAATATTCCAACGCTTACTATGATTTTTTAAAAATGATGAACTAACGTGCGTTTAAAAAAAACGAGGCTGCGTTGGCCATGGAAAAACTTTGTGCATCAATTTAGTGTAGCAAAATTTCAAAATTTCAGTACGAGTCTGTTCATGTTTAGGTTAGCTTCCTTGTTTACAATGGGATAAATCATTATGGGATAAAAAAAAAGTGCAAAACATTTCCCGGTATCGTTGTGAATCCAAACATCAATCTATTAATTGTTACAGCTTCTCCTCTGTTGAGGAGAATATCGGCACGACCGGGACGGTCATTAATTTGATATAACTGTAAGTCGTGAATAGATCGATGAAGAAGAATCAGTCTCAAAACCGAAAAATGTCTTGAGAATATTTGGCAGCACTCAGTTATTCGTCAACCTTCATGGGTCATCAGTCTCTATGCGCAACTCGAGACCTACCAATTCAGTTTAAGAGCAACTGCATTCTCAATTAATATTTCAAAAATCGTTGTATATATAGTTAAACACGGACGTCGACCGTTAGGGACTTATATTACACAATATACATTAGAAAAAAAAAAGGTTCGGGTTTGCTTGGATTCGAAGGTTTATTATTTTAGTAGGCCAAAAAATTTAGACGAGTTACGGCAAAAAATCGAAAGCAATTGCGATAAATGTTGTTTGTTATTCGAGTTTAATTACGGATTGTCTTTCATTAAAGTTTACATAATTTTTTTTTACATGTTTACATTTTATTTAAAGTACCAAATTTTTTTCCCCATCATTTAAGTAATAATAATAATAATATGTTTGTGACCTACCAATCGTTGTATACATAGTTAAACACGAACGTTGACCACTAGTGAGTTATAAATTACACAATATACATTAGAAAAAAAAGGTTCGGATTTGTTTGGTTCGAAGGTTTAAAAACCAATGATTATTAAAAATGTTCATTAAAAATAAAATTAAACTGTCCTAGCGTTTGAGCCGTTTTATTTCGATGGTAAATTTTAAACTGACAGATTTTGACATTTGTCAAATCTATGTTTATGTTTGCTATGGTGTCTACACTGGAAAGCCGATAAATGCCATGGCCAACGCAGCCTCGTTTTTTTTTTTAATGCGCGTTACAAATGGGGAAAACTCGATTTTTTCAAATGGAACAGCCTGTATATTTTGACAACGTTCTTTAGCGTTTTTGATAAGCTCTTCTGTGATATAGGGTTTCTGGGGTTCAATTATGATATTAGAGAAGTTATCAAGGAAATAGCATTTATAGATGAAACCACTTTCTAGTAGTCTTTTGCAAGTTTGAGATTGTCATTTTTGTGATAATAAGTATTACATCTTCCAACAGTTAGTACAAATAATACAATCCAACATAACCCATAGACAAACGGCCAATGTTTAATAAAATAATAAAAGAATCAACAATCATAACAAGCTCAACAATAATTAAAAAAATAAATTATCATAGTATTAAATTGGTTTTTCGCATCATAACAAATGTTCAAATATACGGCTATTCTGTTCTACACAAACATTCAGTCTACGAACGATGTTCAATTTGAAAAAATCGAGTTTTCCCCATTTGTAGTTCATCATTTTCAAAAAATCGTAGCAAGCGTTGGAATATTCTTTCGCCAATCAAAGATTGACCGAAGCCTAGGGACTTCACAGAAAAAAAAGGTATGTTTTCTTTAACAGTTTAGAAGTTATGAATTTTTGAACGGAACCTTACATAAAGAAATTTTGGAAAATAAAGTGACGTACCACAAAAAATATGACAGATAGGTGAAAATGATCCCAGTAAATTTAACGCAGAATTTAGTGTAGAAATCAAAAACGAAATCAAAATGGGGTGGTTCCATTTAAAAAAACATAACTTTGGTCTTTTAATAATATTAAATATGGTTTTTATAAAATTATCAAACCTTTTTGCAATTCAACAATTGTTGTTGGTTTGTTAAACTTGAGAATTACGCAAAAGGTTACCATTTTTGTAAATAACTTAAATTTTCACAGAAACCATGCACGATAGACTTACAAAACCTTAATAAAAGTAGCCCTAAAATTACATTTTCTATCGATTTACGTCATTAGAAACAGTAGGTACCATTTGAAAAAAAAAATACTTTTTGACATTTTATCGTTGCCAAATTTACTCCATCGTAGTGGGCCACGGAAGCAAACTGGATTCGTCAGTAGGTAATCAGCGCATGCAGGCGACCTTGAAGAACAAAACAAAATAAATTTGTAGCCTTTATCTCCAACTGTTCGGGAGATATGAATTTTTTAGTAGACCCCTACAAGTTGTCATTTTTGCTTAAAAAGTAACATAAGTCAAAAACTATGACCAATACGTACGGATAATTGAGGGGGCTGAACTCACGATCTAGCGTAAATTATAAATGTGGATTCAAAATGGGGTAGTTCTATTTAAAAAATCAAAAATGGCACCAATTTCCGAATATGCCGCCATTTTGAAAATATTTTACTTAAATCGGACATAATCAACTATGGCCGGATATCAAATTTCATCTTGCTATGATGTTTGTAAGTTAAATATTCTCTAATAGGCGCTTTAAAAAAATCACCCTGTATATGTATGTACTGTTTTTATTTAAAAAGGTGTTGTTTATGATCTCGTCCCAAAAAACCCACGTTTTGATTATCCGAACTAGTCTCGGTCCCAATTGGTTCGGATAATTGAGATTTTACTGTATATTTACGAGATTTTTTGACGATAATTTTTTGTCCATATTTTATAAGACTTGAACAAATTTAACTTGTTGCTTTTCTTAAATTAAATAAAGATCAATTAGCTAGCAAAGGGATTAGGAGCAGTATTGTAAAAAAGGTAAAAAGAAGCGCTGGAACCCTCGTAAATTCGTAGGAACTCCACCACTAATAATGTACTGTTTTATTGTATATTCACTTTAAATATAAAACTAGTTACATAGGACATGCAAAATACAGTAAATTACAAATTCGTATCATAGACAGTATAAGGAACATATCGCAGAACGGAAGTAGAAAATATTTCTAGAAATCTAACACGAGTGAGTGTAAATTTGATGATTGGTTGATGATCGATGATGAAGAAGAAATTAAATAATCGAGATCATAATTTGGCCGATTTGAAATCGTAGCGTTATTGCACAACGTCAAGTCTAAAGAATTCGCACGCTTCGTCCCACTTTTAAGCGTAGGTTGGACCTTCATTGGTAACAAACCGTGCGAAAAACAGTCTCTTAATTAGTCTTTTCAATTACTAAACAATCCGACTCTAGCAACTAATATACTGGTGTAAGTATGTATATAATATAGTATATAAAAAATCGATATATAGTGAACCTACAAAAATACGAATATCATGAAAGCAACGAGTGAGTATTAGGTATGAGTGACTTGACAATGCAATGTAATGTAGTGTATAACTCAAATTGTGGAAGATAACTGTATAGCACCTAGTAATGTTATTCAGAGTGTTTCAATTTAACTGCTTCTTGGCACAAAAACAAAGATATGGCCGCTTTATTTTGACTAGAATATAGATTACTTCCAGCATTTCAATAAAATATAATTAATTATAACAACGAAATCAAATAATTTTAGTACGATTGTGGTGCGTGTACAAGTAAATTGGAACGCTCTGACGCGAGTTTGTTTGTCTTCTTGGTGTTGAGTCAGGTAAGAGATGAGTTTTGATCAAGTCATCATATTTGACCACCGCAACTAGCACTTGAACTCGTCCGCCCGTCCTACAGCCTCGTCCCCCAGATCGTCCACAAACTTGTGGTTGTTTCTAATGTGCGAGTTTAGATTTCCCGATTGGACGAACGCTTTATCGCAGAAGTGGCATTTGAACGGTTTCTCCTCCGTGTGAAGTCTTATGTGATTGTTGAGATTACCCGATTGGGTAAACGCTCGTTCGCAGTGGGGACACTTGAACGGACGCTCCCCTGTATGAATACGGACGTGGTTGACGAGATTGCAGGACTGGGCGAAGCCCTTGTGACACACTTCGCAAATGTAGGGCTTGTCCCCAGTGTGAGTACGCATATGAATGAGTAAGTTGCTTTGAGTGTTGAAGCCTTTCATACAGAAAGTGCAAGTGAGCGGATCGTTTGGATTGCGAGTGGCTTGTTCGTGTTTCAAAAGGTGAGTCTTCATTCGACGGAAGAATTTCTTGCAGATTGGGCATTTTTCCAGCGGGAGTGATTTGCGGCGGGTGTAGGTGTCGCCGGCACTTTCCGCCTCGTCTTTTGATACCAGTCTTACGGTTTGGCGTGGAGATCGAGAAATGCTTTGTACTTTTGTGTCGTCCTTCGACGGGGAGTATTCCTTCTTGAATAGTCGTATCTTTATTTGCGGCTTTTTGTTCAACGGAATTATCGATATGTCTGGTTCAAGTGATTTGCACAAGGCTGACGTTGAAAAGTGTTGTTTAGATGTGGCGCAATCCTGCAACATACAAGCTTACGCTATATTTTATGCCAAATATTAATAACTGTTGACAAATAAAGTTGCACTGTACTAGGTAATGACACAAGAGATTGAAGATTTAAAAAGATTTGCAAATAAAATACAGTAAACCTTGTTTATGTAACCACAAGAATCAAGGAATTAAAAGATCAATATTTTATGAGATTGCGTTTTAAAAACTCCAAAAAGTCTATTACATCCCAGAATTCCACACCCAAAGAAGAAGTGTAAATTATGTAAGCAAAGCAAAAACTAATCTAATGAACGTAAAATAGGTAATGATGCAAACGAACTACAGAATCCCGATAGAAAATCCAAATAAAAAAACAAACGCTTTCCCCCAAAATTCGAATTATACGCATAAGAATTAAAACACAAAAAATACAATTCCGCAGTTTCAAAAATTCAACAAAGACATCATATGTAAAAATAGATGGTATAGAACAAAAAAGCAATTAAAATAAAAACTGACTATAAAACTTCTTAAAATCGAAAGGAGAATGATTCCAAAGATCCAAGCGAATCAAAAAATTAGCGTTTATGAAGCAACTTTGAAAATACTGAATGTCTACATACGAATGCGAATAAAAATCCTAATTGGGGAAATGTCGATTCATTTCGTCAAAAATAGGACAAAAAGAAACGAAAACAAGAAGCTCGGGACGCTAAATACAAGTTGTCCCAGCGCTGCGGGGAAGTACATACCAAGATACCAAAATATAGAGGGCGTTCCATTTGAAAATTTTGAGTAAATTAACACTGCGTTCATGAGCCAACCTGTATAGTAAATTATTAATATTCAAAGTTTGACTTGACCACTATAAACTAGACGATATTAAACATTTTCTGACAAAATTTCAAGCCAAAATTCTCATTGGTTTGGGAGCAGCGATTTTTCAAAAAAGGGGCTTTTGTTGTTTTAAATGTCAATTAATAGGAAAACAACTAAAGTTAGGTCTATAATAGGTTATACATAGTACAATTATGTTTTGATAAAGAATCCGAAAATAGCGTAATATCCTGGGTGTTCCATTTAAAAAACCTAACTTTAATGCGCCACTCTGTATGTGGACACACTGTATATAAGCAGATATTTTCAGAGTGTTCTCTTAAATGAATTGTACTTTTTGTTGAAAACCGCATCTCGATATCTTATTTCCATTTTAGAGTAATCTTACTTTCCTACAGCGCTGGGACACTTGTATCTAACAAAATAATATGAACTAGAAACCTATAGAATCAAATAACCAAACAATCTAAAATATAACAGAAAAATTAAATCTATATCTGCGAGGATCTGAAAAACATGACATTGTCGAAACGATTTCGTCACTTTAATTTAGAACTATGTCCATTTTTTTGTCAAAATTACTTTTTAAGCCTATGTTCTTCAATGAAATGTTGGGCGTTTGATGCAGAGGAGTAGCCCTAGTGTAAATAGCAACCCTACCACACACGATATATAAAATATAATGTCTTTGCTAGCATTAAAGTTTAATGCAAAACTAATATATGTCCACTTAGGCTACCAGTGCATTGTGAATTTTGAACACACAATTTTAAAGTTATAAATTTTAATGGACCGCTATATTCTGACAATTGTGCGGGGGAAAATCTAAATCGTTTCATTTATTCTGTTTACAATTATTTGACACAATTCTACAACATTAAAATTCGCCAGTTTCCTTGGGTATACAGAGAGTGAATGCGATTCTCCTTATAGCGTAATTCAGCGAGCTTCAAAACCAATCCCTAATTTTACTTCTGAACTGTACTTACACTAGTAAGAACTGCTAAATGAAATAATACATTTATAGTGAAAGAAATAACTCAGAAAAACATTTGTGATCTTAAAAATCTCTTGGAAATTACCACTCTAAACAGGGATAAACGACGACGACGATAACAATAAAGTCCAATGGTAAAAGATTAAAATCATTGATACTAATCCTGCATTTCCCAATGTATTTTACAGCCATGGACAGTCAAGAATAACACCTGTGTCATGCAAATACCGACTCTATGAGATATTGTCATTGAGTCGGTATTTGCATCACATCCGCCGGCTAAAGTGTTATTCTTGACTGTCCACGGTTGTACGACAAATACGAATTTGATGACGTGGATTTTCATCAAAATAATTTGTTGGCAAAGGGAAGAAAAAAGAGGAAAAGTAACGTAGACGTAGTTTGTGAAAAACTAGTAATCCTGCATCAATATCATCAGTTTTATTTATCATGTTTATTTAGAATTAAAATATTTTATGTTATTCTGATTTAGTTCGCTTACAATAAATCTTCAGTTTATTTGTGTTATTAAAAATAAACTACCAATGAGATTTCATCCATTTCTTAATGTTATTTTATTTTATTTTTTGACATATGTCCATAATTTTTTGTTTAAGACAATTTAACAAGGTGTGTTCTTATGGATATTTTACTAAACGTGTAAAAGATAAAAATCTCCAACTTTTAAGTTAAAGTGCTGATTTAAAAAAAGTTACAGAATAAAAACACCTTCCTGCAAAAGTTTAATTTTGTGACTTAAGATAGTTCTATGGTTCTGCATTGAGGTGACGATTTATGAAACTTAAAACATGCAGAATGATCCATAGAAGGCAGAGTAAAAAAATCTAAGGAATCCACTGTTACTTTATTAAATTACTAGACAAAAAATGAGCGCATCATAAATATTAGGGAATGAAAAATTAAAAAATAATAGATTTCGAAAATTTGATACATAAAAAAGTTGTTGCATTTATCCAGTTTTAATAACCGATAAATTTTCTGCACTTATTTCAGGGACACTTGTATAATTTTGACCAGAAGAAAAGAAAGTATAAGTACTATAATTGTGAAGAAATAGAGCACTGCGGACTTTAGCTTAAAAAAGATGACATAATAACAGAAACTGTCTCAACCAAATACATAAACAAATATCGCATACTTTTTGTTGCCAAAAAGTAAAATTTTATTGCCACTTGTTCCAAATTTTCCTTTGATGTTTCCCGGTTTTATTTTTGCTACAGAAACAATACAGAACCTCAGGCTTCATAGAGAAACATTTTCAGAAACTTGTAACAGCAACACAAAATGATGCTCTCTGTATCTGTACCTGCGATTTCCAAAAAATAAAACAAACAACTTGAAAATACATAAAATGGCCATTAAATGTTAGGCGTAATCAGAGTATGTAATAATGGGGCTGATTTATTTAATTTTCTACATCGATAGTCGAACCTGTATGTAACACAATCAATTGAAACTGATGACAATTCAAATTAAAACTAAATTTTTATTGATTTGCAGCCGAAAATTGCCAAAATATTGCATTCCATGAGCAACATCAGTCGAAACAAATAACCAACTAATAAGTTGTTATGAAAAAAGAATCTAAACAACAAACATTTTTCCACACAGTGCTATTATTATTTTCTGTTTTATTAATAGATCCAACCAAACACAATACTACTGCACATAATCCATACCCCAGATCCTAATCAAAATCTTTGTTTTTAATACTTAAGTAGCGCAAGAGCAGTAATTATTATAATGAAGGATATGACTGTTTGGGGTTATCAAAAGCACGGCCAGTAATTAAAACACATTTCTATAACTAGGTGAAGCAAAAATATGGAATAATTAGGAAACTCTGAGTTATTAAAGTGTTACTGTAGGATTTTGGAACCTCCACTCAACTTACATCTTCATCATCACTGGACTCATGATTAATGATAACGTCAGGCTCCAAACTTCTGTGAAACGCTCTTTCCTGGGCATTTTCCATGTTCGCCTCCAAATCTAGAAGCAAAAACGCATTGGGAAATCATTTTTCTAATAATAAAGCGGCAACGCGCTTTTGTTTACTACGTGTGTTATTTTTGCTACTGTCAAAAATCGAAAAATAAACAAACGAATACCAAATTGCGAATCGAAGCAAGCTCGGATAATTACCTCGGTTATTGCAAAACGTCGACGAAAATCGTAAAAGAAGCCGACATTATAACGTGCTCCTGGATAGAAGTACAAAAAAAGCTCTGCGGACGAGAACTCGATATGTTGCTTAAAAAAATATACAAAAAGTGCGCTTCGGACTGTCAAACGGCGGCCCTCTCCGTCTTGCACAAAAAAATTGGATCAATTACAGTGCACCACCAACGCAACAAAACCAAATCGCCCCAAACATGAAATTCATAAAAAAAAATTTAGTCGAAACTCAATTAAGTACGACTAAACATTGTCAAGCCGGCACATCAACGTACAACTATAATACAATAGACACGTTTTAATAAAACTAGTTGTTATTGAGTTGTGTGAAGGCAAAGCTTGGGAAAGCTGCTAAGGTTGGCAATGACGGGTGTTGTTCAGTGTTACACGCTGTCAGGTTGGCAACACAAGTTCTCTTTTGCCGAAGTTTGGAAGCAGCAACATGGGTGAGTGCCTTTTATCACGGTAAATAAATACAAACCCTCAATTTCCCACATTTACTTATACGAAATTTACACAAAACTGCCATATTTTTGTAATAACAATTAATAACCCACTTCGGAATTGTACATTCCGTCTTAACCTGCCGAATAAAATCGATTGTCAGTTGGTTTACTAATCGTCGCCCCAGAAAAATCCAAACCATCCGCCACCTAACCAGTTACAAACCGCTAATATTTTTGTCCTAAACTTTAATTTACTCCACCAGTTTTCGTTTCTGCCTGATATTTTTGCGATGCATTGACGGATTTATGTTTTTGTAGGCAAACCCCGCGGTTTGAGAACAGCTAGAAAGCATGTGAACCACCGTCGCGAGCAGCGATGGGCCGATAAAGACTACAAAAAGGCGCATTTGGGGACTCGCTGGAAGGCCAATCCTTTCGGTGGTGCGTCACACGCCAAAGGAATCGTCCTGGAAAAAGTGTGAGTATGGCACGGTTAATTTAAATCGACTGCACCGAGACACTATCAATGCAGTTCCATCTGCTTTGTTAGATTTTGAGAGTGCTATAGTAAATTAAAGTGCTCTGAACCATTGGAGAGCCGTTTCAGTTGGCCCTACGCTCTGATATGCGCACTACAATCCACTGAAGAACTGACTCAGTGCCCCGCGCAGGATTTGCCTGTGAATGGGTGTGTTTGGTCCAATCACAGGAAAATTCTGTGCGGGGCGTTGACCACACCACATTTTTATATTTGATAGTTTGTTTCGTTGTAAAACAATCACAATACTTACATGGGTTGTATTTTGCAGTGGTGTTGAAGCCAAACAGCCCAACTCTGCCATTCGCAAATGTGTAAGAGTGCAACTCATCAAGAATGGTAAAAAAATCACGGCGTTTGTACCCAGGGATGGTTGTTTAAATCACATTGAAGAAAACGACGAGGTTTTAGTGGCAGGTTTTGGACGTAAAGGTCATGCTGTTGGTGATATTCCCGGAGTCAGATTTAAGGTATGCCATCTATTAATCGCCTAGTAAGGCGTTTTTATAATGTTTTTATGTTTGCAGGTCGTTAAAGTTGCTAATGTTTCACTATTAGCTTTGTATAAAGAGAAGAAGGAAAGACCTAGATCATAATTTTTGTATTTTAATAAATGCAGGACACATGTTAGTTTTCATTGTTTAACTTTAATCCTTTGACAAAACTACTTGAAATTTCCCCACACAATTCCAAATTGCATTTCCCAATTTATTGTCTGCAATTACCAGCTCCTTATTCATTTTTACTGACTAGAAGTGAGCAGTTGTCAATTTGCAGGTATTGCACATATGATCCCATTATTTTTATTGTACACATTTCAATTAAGGCATTATAAAGATTATAATCATCATCCAATCAGGGCTCTTGATTATGCTCCATGTTACAAATAAAATTTTAAACTTATTTGCAGGTATTCTTTTTGCCAAAATTAGAACTTGAACTATTTGTACTGTCTGCTAAGTTCCAACACGAATTATTTATAAATATTGCAGTTCAGACGTAAAGTTAAATTATTTACTTCAAAGAGGAATTATAACCAACTTCTAAAGAAGTTTGACTCTTAACATATTAAGTGATATTAAGATTTGGCCCTGCTTGGATGATCAAAATAGGAGAGCTAGGGTTTGTGATGAATGCCATAGGAGATGCAGCATCTTATGTGCAACACGTACATAATTATATAACTAGTCTTAATTTGCTCAAATAAATACGTATAAAATAGTCAACAAATTAACAATAAGTACGTACACAAATGTCTTGAAAATATTATGCTAACTAACCTAGCTGCAGTATTTAAAACAGTTCAGGAACACTTTGTAACAATTTGTTTAGTAATTACCAACCTAGCCAGGGCGGCTGATTCATTTTATGTGCCGGTGTAAACGTTAAATTTACAGGCAAATTAATTATTGCATAATTCCGTTTTAATCTTTCCAGGGTTCTTGTTATCATGATGCCGTTTTTACCCATAAGAAACGCTGCCGGAATATTAACTTCCACACTGGAATCGTCGTCTATCATCTCGATAAAATATTCTTCTGTTGATTTTGAAATGTCTGTAATAATTACTGCTTGAGCCCCAGCCTTCTCTGCCACTACAGCTTTGGTCTTGAAGGAGCACTCTCTGAAAATGCGACTGTTAAAGTTATGTTCAAGTTGTTATTGAAAACAACCCCCTTTCAATTAAGGCCACATTTCCTTCAATGTCGTCATAATTCTCTGGCTGCTTGCAGCCAAATTTTGGTCGGATAGGCACTAGTGGGACGTTCTTTATAAAAAACGATTCGTTCTACAAACAAGTGCTCAGCACATTTTGAATGGGGGCATGTTGTGAACTTACAAAAGGTGCTCCAAAATCTTTGGCAGGTCTTATCCGATAAGTGTACTCCAACTCGACTGGGTCTATGATTTCGAAAAAAATATCACCAGCTATGATTTCTGCAGTCGTTGCCCCATCAAAGACGTGCAAATTATTTGCTGTGGAATGGTTCTAAATGAACAAAACTTTAAATTGCAATTCGGTCACTTACGTCCACTTTTTGTATTCGTAACAAAAAGTAATAGGAGGAGAATCGGTACTGGGACGTGTCTTAAATTGAGCATTGTTATTTCGTTGAGCATCTTAGTATTAAATATGAGTGGCTAATGAAATCTGAAAAATGTTGTTTTAGAAAAGTTGAGGTTAGGTATGCGACCCAACAATTTTAACGCAATTAATAAAATGCTCACTTATGCGCACCACTTCAAATGCACTAACAAGTCTAGGAATTTTCATAAATAAAATATATTTAAAATTTTTATTTTAGAAATTTATGCACCGCCACTGGACTTGTGCATTGCGTTTGCGCTGAAATGTTGGGGCAATAATTAAATTGTTGAAGGGAACAAATGATAATGGGAAGAATTATGAGTTATTAGATACAAGATTTCAAATAAATTAAATTCGTATTTATATAATAATTTGTTGGAAATGCAACTGTCAATTTTTCAGAGAAGGGTTGGTTGCATAGTTATATTTGAATTGGGCGGGAATTTTGAATAATCACATCGGCGGGAAACTTACATTTTAAGAGTAATAAGAGAAATCACACAACCTGAACATATAACTACTTTTTATTAGGTATTGTTGTTGTATTATTTTTTTAGATTACTTCTCACAAAAACGTAAAATGATGGCAGCGTATCCAAACGATGTGTTGGAATGTTATCAGTAACGAAGATAAAAACTTAGCTTAACACTAATCGCATAAAAGGAAAAAATGCGATATTGATTTAAATATACATAAAAAGAAAACGTGTCAAAAGACGTACAAAAAAAAAGGATTCAGAGTCGCAACCCTTTGGGACCCGGCACAAGAAACATTTAGTAACAAATGTAACACATTTCATTTTCAGTCGTCGGTTCAGATATCCTTGGACCAACTTTTTATTTGAGAGTTCCAGATGTCTACACTGTAAAAAATAAAAGAGAAGCTAGATTTATTTTTTTTGTCGCTCCATCACAGGTTCTATACATCTTTAACTTGCAAACCCAGCTTAAAAAATTTATTATAATCAGTTTACTGCTTGCATAAATAAAATAATGAAAGCTGATTTCGGGGGCCAGTTATTGTGGAAAATCACTACTAAGAAAACGAAAACTTTTAAGCATCCAACAAAAATAAATTTTACTAACATTACGCAGATTTCATAAAAATATGTAGTAAAAAATTGTTTTATAATTGGACATGTGATAGACATGTGCCCATCGTTAATTATAGAATCACCTGATAAACCCATAGTATCATCGCTGTGTTTAAATTTAATTAATCTTTGTTTTGTACGTTTTACGATTAATAAAGAAAAATACAGTATTACGCCACGTGCTTTATTTGCAAATCATCTTATAAATATTTATCACAACAATGCCCCCATGGACGTCCGAATATTAAGCTAAGTTGCCCCACTCGCGTGTCGTTCCTCACTCTGTATCGTATCAACAAACTTCTGCTTCCCCACATGCCCCAGACTCTGACCCATTTGGATATGGTCCCCAGGTACTATATTAAAATGAAAATTCACGGGGGCTTCAAACACTAAAACAATAGTGGAGCCCATCCTGAACTCCCCAAACGGGTCCCCTTTCTTTAAATTAATATTGCTCCCCAAAAACACGTCTCTGCAACGATGCAACTTCTTTGGATGATTCGTGGACAGAGTTTTGTCTAAGTACACTTTAACAGTTCCCACGTTAGTCGCCCCTGTAAATTTTCGATTAAACAAAACTCCATTTGTTTAGTAAGTTTATTAAACTTACCGACTGCGGTGTATGAGAAAAATCCATGTTGCCAGGTTCCCAAATAAACGGCGCGTTCATTTAAACAGAACAGTCCTGGAACCCATTTGGCGATCCTGGGACTCACTGATAGGAGCTCGCCATGGAAGTGACGTCTGTGAGTCGGCTTCCAATCAGCTGGAGAATGAAATCTGAAGAAAAAAAAATTGTTAAGGTATGTCGATTATTTCATTTTTCTATTGTTTGATTCGTCGCAAAATTGTAGGAACTTTTTGGGTCTTATTTAATCAATATCTCAACCCAGTAGTTTTAAATGATTGAAAATGTAAGCAAACGTTTGCATTTGGGGTACAAATGTGTACAACCGTGGACAGTCATGAATAACACCCGAGTCATGCAAATACCGACTCTATGAGACATTGTCATTGAGTCGGTATTTGCCGGAATTTTATCCGTCGCGTGTGATGCAAATACCGACTCAATGACAATGTCTCATAGAGTCGGTATTTGCATGACACGGGCGTTATTCTTGACTGTCCACGGGTGTACAAATTTACCTGTGATAGTCTCCCGGCGCTAAATAAATCACGCATTGATAGAGTGTGTTTGATTTGTCGGTTTGATGCAGCAGAGACGCTCTGTAGTCCGAGTTCGTATTGTTGTTGTTGTTCCATGTGTTTTCGCCAAGGAATTTCTCCAAAGAGTATGTGACGCCTTTGACCTAAACGCAGGGAATCCCGTTAAATTTAAACACAACAACTGGAACCACACTGTCTAGGTTTTTGGTAAACAATCGAATCGTTCACTAGATAATGACTTCAGCAAACAACTAATCGCGCCAAGACATTTCTAGAAGAACGAGGTTCAGGGATGTCTATAAAGTACCTGCTCGACTTCGCCGGTGTGAACTGTGCCGAAATGCAAAACGGTGCCATCGCAAGGCGAGACCAAAGCACTGTCTTGGTCGATGGTGCGAATTCCCGGCTTCAAAGGCCTCGCGAAGAAATCCGCTAAACTAGGATAGGACCTTAAATCCTCATGTAAAGCTTCGGACAATTTAACACCGAAAGTGTTTGCATACAAACCATAGACTAGGGGTCGTAAAGACTCCGGGAGTTGTTTATCTGGAATACGAGCTGTAGTAATTTTTCCGGAATTAATGGAGGTCGTTACCGGCAAGCCATCCCCACCAGCGAGAAACTGTTCTCAACGGTAGCATACAGTAGCAATCAATTTCCCATTTATTGGCGATGCGTTCCGCTGATTTGTTTCTGAAAGAACGCCATTGCATCACCGCAACGAGACAGATTCCAACTGGAACGAATCTAGTCAAAATTCCCTTCCACTCTAACCGATCTAAATTAACAAAAAGAAATGAGATAATTAATTTTACCAAGCAACAGACTGGAATGATAATGAGTGGTGAAGTTCCGACATGACGTGTGCATTGCAGACCTTTCGATATTAAAAGTTCATTAATACAGTACGCTGCCCAAATCAGCAGTTCGACGATATTCTTTTGGGACATGTTCACGACCGGATCTCAATCGAACAAATGAGCTACTTTTTACTTTCTTCGCCGTTTTTATAATATCGCATAAAGGGTTATCAATGGCGACCTTCCGTCTTATTCGTTGTATATTGTACTTACTGGTAGGTCGGCCAGTCGTTGATAAACATCTGGCGAAAATCAGTTTCGAAGACACTTTTGACCCCCCTCTAATATCAAATTTCGATATGTTCATCCAGTTGTTGTGTGCGATGGTTTTTTGACACAGTCTGCAAATACGAATCGCATTTAGATAACTGAAACTGACGCAAAAGCTAAACTCCTAACTGCTTAATATAGCTTAGCAGATAAATCATTGGAAAATCACGAAAATGTAATTAACATTCAGAAATAGTTAATCATCTCTCACACATTTGTGTCTTGTTGAGTTATTTTAAGACGTTTTTAGATAAGACCATTTTGCGGATAGAAGTTTCCAAGTGAAATAAAGCAGAAAAACACTTAACATAGTATTTATTGTTACATATTTGTTATGTTTTTTCTCTCTAGGCTTACCATTTAACATGTTGCATGTGCAACTCCTGATACAATTTCATAGGAAAAAATCAGATTGGCGTAGTGCATTTAAATATTTATTTGTTATGTTTTTTCTCTCTAGGCTTACTATTTTACATGTTGCATGTGCAACTCACCAAGTCAATCAAATCCATCTTTAATAAAAAAATTTAATTAAATCGCTGGGTCTTGAATCGTGCCGTACCATGTCAAATATGAGGTTGAAAACATTCTGCTTAACGCGAAGAACAAATGTTTAAACAAATTTCATATTTGTGCAGTGTATCGATTGTGCACATCAATCAATCAAAATTAATCTTTAATAAAAAATTACCTGCTTTATAAATGTTGGTGGCTTTTAAGGTTTGAATCATGTTGTTTAACATTCTGGCTACAATGTGCATTTGGAAGAAAAAATCAGATTTGCGTAGTGCATTTAAATATTTATTTTCAGTTGTTTCGTCTACCTCTTCTGTGCGCATCATTGAAGAATGCTGGGGAAAACTTTGCAACTTTTAAAACGTCAAAACTTATATGAAAGGTTGTTCTCTTGATTGTAAAATTTCATAGATCGATTTTAAGAAATTCGTTTTCGTGTCGGTTAACAAAAAAAATCATAAAAATAATATTTATTCATCAAATTTACAATAAACGGGTATAAGTGTTTTATTCGGTTTCTTCAAATAATACATTAAATGTGGAAGACAAGGTATTTAAATACACTAATACACATATCATCTTGTACTTGATAAGTTTATAAAAACAAATTTTTATCAGGTTTTTGTTCGAATATCGATGGTTAAGCTGCAAAATCTCATAAGTCAATTTCCAGTTTTTTAATTGTTTTTAAAATATTATTATATATGAATCGTAATTATCTTTATCTGCTATGTATTTCAGTGATTTGCAAGGTAAAAAAGGTGATTTGTCATGTTTATAATAGTTGGCTAAATAGTTATTGGAAGTATAACATTCAAAGCTGCAATGTTTAATAATGCAATAGTGCTCAGTATTTTCTTATTAACTGCTAGGTAGAAATAAATATTGCTCAGTAGATATGTAAATTTAAAAGAATGTAAGATTTAATATGGAACAAAAGTATCAAATAATAGCTGACACTTTTTCATTTGAAAAGTTGTTTGGATTATTATCGTGTATGGTGTGATCTTTTTAGTTTGGTCCTATCTTCTTTTGTTTTGCTGTTAAGCCAACAAACTTTGATTTTTAAAAATGGTTAATAATAATTTTACTAATTTTTTTGTGATTTCAGAACAAACGTATTTTTTTAAATTGTGTATCACAATTTTACCACTAGATTTTTTACTATTTTTATTTCATGTCCGTTTTTTGTTTTTTGCCTGATGCTTGCGTATTCAAAAGCAAATTTTCTATAAAAACGAGTAAAACACTGCAATTTAAAAACGAAATTTGACTGCCACCTGTTAAAAACTGAAAAGTTTATTTGGTGATTTTATTTATCCGAATCGCATGATATAAACCGAACGTTTTTTGTCATATTATACAGACAATTTTAATAAATAACACGTTCTGTAGATATAAAAGTTGCTAAATAAATAATACCTTTTACTTAGCATTTATTTAAGTCTAGCAATGGTCAATATTTTCTAGCTAGCATTACTTTAATCTACTTTATATCCGAAATATTTAACCGAACATACACTTACACATAGCATTTAAATACAGAGTGGAAACTTAACCTGAAATAAATTCAGTGTCTTGAATACAAATTCCTGAAACATTTTAAAAACACTCTTTAGGTATTTTTTTCACACATAAGACACGAAAAAAATACATCGTTGTACTGCTATTTTCATGAGCTTTGCAATGATGTGTCAATTGACATATCTTTCTATAAAAAAAACTGATTAGGCTGGAAATTACGTGTTTCAAAATGATATGTATAGCTACTGTGCACCCATTATTTTTATTAATTCAGCGTTTTCAGTTCTATTACTTGGAGATATGCGTTTCTACGTAGCAAAATATTTAAATACATAGTAATACAAGTATTTACAAGGCATGTTCAATTTTTACTGGGCATGTTGATATTGCACTCAGCAATTTAACTCTGCATGAACTTATAATACTCTGCAATTAAATTGGTACGCGTATTAGAATAAAACTGGGTAAACATTTTTTCTTCCTCCTATAAAATTTCAATAAATTGACTTACAAGTATAACCATCGATATATCAAAAAATAAAACGGTTGGGCTTTAGTTGCGCACTCATTTTTAAATTAAGGCTACAAAGTTTTACAAATTTAAAAAAGTTGTTGGAATAGCAAATATTAATTTTAGTTAACTCAAACATTATTTATTCCAACTGTTTCCGTCTCAGATGATAGCGTCCACATGCTTCATCGTTGGACTTTTATTGCAAGTCTACAGTTTAATAACTGATAAAGCATGAAATTTATTAAAATATTGCGTTTGTCGTTTTATTTATCAATTTTTGTATCCAAATAAAAAATTCCATAAAAATACTAATGTAAGAATAAATTTGTTAAGGGACAAAGCTTTGCTCATACTTATACATTTCACAAAAACGTTATCATTATCATGCGTTGCTGACAAAATTCGGATGTAATAAGTACTGTTATTAAAATTGTTGTAAATCACTTGACTGTCAATGTGGAAATAGATAACGCACAATTTTTTGTTGCTGAAATTGAAATTGGTAAACATCTCATAAATTTAAAAACGGCCACTCTTTTTTTGATGAATAAAAAAAAAATAAAGAAATTCAAGCATGTGAAAAAGACTCCAAGCAAATTAAATAAATACACTGTTCGTTGGAGAGTAGCATTTCCTTCTAAATCATTCGGTCAACCATTCTTCGTTTTCTATCTTATTGATTCCATTAAAATCATTAGAAGCGAATCAAATATTTATTCATGTTGGACCACAAGCTGGCATTTCCTATACATTATACAAATTCCACTGAGACGCTATCTATTCGTAGAAAAATAATTTGCCACAATTAAGACGCGAAAAGCTCAAATTCCACGATTTAATCACATATTTTCAGTAAACACAAACATAGAAAATTTGGTGTTTTGCAAGGAACTTTCCAGTTGACAAAAAACATATGTCTTATAACTCGACCCACACACGAATAATGATACTCACCTTCTGGACGTGTTCAAGATAATAAACGACATAGTTTTTCCAGTAATTAATAAACAATTTTAAATATTAAATGGCACGTTTGACTTGGAATAACCTATCAAAATTGTAAGGTTAATTTCGACTTCTAGGATGACAGCTGGAGTATAAAGCCTCCTTTACACATGCTATATTTTCCGAGTAAATAATTAATTAATTAATTAATTTTTTAAATTATAATTTATAAATCAACTACAACACAGTGAAACAGAATAATGTAACGGCATTTTAATAGTAGTGCTCAATATTAGAAAAGTTTTTTAAGCCTGTAAGCTAATGACATGTGATAGTTGTAAAAGGTGCTTTATTTACTGGAATTTGCTTACATAACCTAACTTTTTTAGCGGGAATTTAAGTGAATTTGGTTTTTGAGTGATTTGTTGTTATCGCAGTTTTTAGAATGGCAAAGCGGCCCCAAAGTGATTCCAGCAGTCCGAGGAAGAAATTTAAGTGAGCGTTTATATAAAATTGCTATGAGATACAAAACGTTGCGTTGCAGGAATGATAAACTGGTTCGCCCCCCCATTGGGGCCCTGGACCCCCACGAGAGCGCCTTAATCTTCCAAGAACTAGAACTGGATCATTATTTATCGCGTCCTTATCCTGGAATGCCGGGGGCCCAGACAGGTATGGTCCCCGTCATTCGAATGTTTGGAATTACTAAACTGGGCAATAGTGTCTGTTGTCACATTCACGGCTTCTCGCCCTACTTTTACGTAAATTTACCCGACTCATTCACTGAAACCGATCTTTATTTATTTAAGGTAGTATTCGAATTGTGTGGTACAGTTTTGTATTTTGTCAAAATTTAGGAGAAGTTAAATGATGTTGTACTCACTGATATGAGATCTAACAAGGACAAAATTACCGAGCCTGTTCTAATGGTCGAGATAGTACACGGCAAGTCGTTAGTGGAATATCAAGGCGAAGACGATGGAAAATTTGCAAAAATAACGCTTGCTTTACCTAAACTTGTCGCGGCTGCAAAACGCTTATTAACCACAACTATTGTGTATCAGCCTCTCGCCAACCACACGTTTCACCCGTTTGAGTCAAACGTGGACATTGAGACGCGATTTATGGTCGATACTAATATTTTGGGGTGCTGCTGGATTGAGTTACCGGCTGGAAAATGGTACAAACGGCCCGACAACGCGTTTCCTGTAACTTCGCGGTGCCAAATCGAAGTCGACGTTTCTTGGAGCGACTTCATTTCGCACTCACCGGAAGGCGAGTGGTCCCCAGTGGCCAGGTTTCGCATCCACAGCTTCGATATTGAGTGTGCTGGACGTAAAGGGATATTTCCCGAACCCAACGTTGATCCTATTATTCAGATAGCTAATGTTGTCAAGTTGCACGGAGACGAAGACGTGGTCGCGAAGAATGTTTTTACTTTGAATAGTTGCGCTCCGATTGGACATGCTGAGGTAAATGACAAAAATGGGTGAGATTTTATGATGGTCATTAAATGGAACAGGTCAGGAGCTTTGAGACGGAACAGGAAATGTTAGAAGAGTGGGCCGAGTTTGTGAGGCATGTCGATCCCGATATTTTCACTGGTTACAATATTAACAATTTCGACTTTCCTTATTTGATTGATCGCGCCAAGCATCTGAAATTGAAGCGGTTCGACTTTTTGGGGCGAATTCTCGATATCAGGTAATTTGTGTTGCTGTTATGTTGCATTTGAACACTTCTGTGTAGAGTATATTTGCGTTTATTGCGTGATACAGCTTTTGGTAAAACTTTTAGCTAGTCTGGTCAGATCGATTTACTTATTTTTTTATCATGTTTTAGTTTAAGGTGCCTATGTCGTTTTATTCAATAACAAAATATTTATTCATAATCTCGCGTTCTAGTCGTTTCCGTCTTTGATCGTAACATATACACGATTATAATTCCTTTATGGGAATTGAATATTGTGGAATCTTACCCATATTATACCCATTTTTTATGGGATGGCCTAGAAGAACCATAATCCTCGCCGATTTTTATAGATACATTTTTTCTTTCTCTCTTCTATATCTTGTCAGGATTTTATTAAACACCACCAACACTTTGACTTTTCATAGACTTTCGTTCGTTAGCAACGGACTTTACTGGACAAATATTATAACAATTAGCAGCAGACAATCTTTTATGGAAAATGGATTTATTTAGTCCAAGTTATGTCCATTGCATTTGAAATTTTTTGAACAAAACCTACAATACAATCAAAGTTTTATTGAAAACAGAACGTGTAAATCAATATCTTTTCTTCATCATTCAGAGGGTGATCGACGCATTCCTTAACTAATAAAATAAATGATAAATACAAATTAAGAGCTTACGAAATTTTATTAATTGAAGTTGCTAATTCTTGGCTTTCTTGGCCCATATAAATTCTTAGATAAATCTGTACTCTTTTGTTAGTACTCCTTTCTCTTAAATGTTAAATTTCGTTTTAAATACGACTTCACTTTAGTCACGGTTTATAGAGATTCGGGTGTTTGCGGTACTTTAGCCACGGGCCGATCTTTCTTTAGTCACGGCATGTATTTTTGCCAGATCTAGCGGCTCTATCAAGTGGGCAGATTAACTGTCAGTAAGAAATTTAAACAATTGAAAATTGTCTCTAACTTGCGATTTAAATTTTTGAGTATCGAGTAGGTATAGTTAAATCATCATTTTATAATCGATTCAAATTTAAATGTTTGCATAATTATTATCTAATTCTGTGGAAATGTTTACCATATTCATTAAATAAATCGGGATGAATCTACTATTGTGGGTTTAGGAAAAAATATGTTTTCTTGAGCAATAAGTTCAGCACTTTATAGGTGTTTTTTATGTTTCTTTTTTCACCTGGTTCCAGCTTAGTCAATTTTTAGCACTTATTTCTGTTTCTGACACCACTTTCATTACTCTCTCTTCGTTCATTCTCACTAAATGATCGAACTATCTTAATTGTGGTATTTCAATTTCACTACGAGTTCGCTTCTTATTTCTTATAACTTTTTGTAATCTACCATGCACGTCTGTAACTTTACCCGGGTATTTTTATTTTTTGACCTCTTTTCTTTCTTTTCTATTTACTTCTATTTGTATCTTTTCTTAATTGTTTGATATTTCCCTAATTTTACTCTTTCGTGTTAATTTGTAATTCATTATGTTTCATACTGCTACTCCATTTTTCCATTGTAGGTTTTTTATTTTTGGGAAAATTAACAGGTAACAGGTTCATCAACAAATGTATCTAAAAATGTCGGTTTTAATTTTCTATATACTCTTACTAAGTATGTATTTCAGCTTTCTTTACCAACTTATTTTGCTATTTCATCCATAATTATATATAAAATGATCAGTAAAGGGTCGAGTACACCTCCTTACCTTACTCCTCTATTTGTTCCAAAACTACACTTACTCGTGCCAAATTTTCAGGCTTTGATATTTCTATTAATTTTTTATTTACTCCTCGTTTTTTTCTCGTCTCTCTTTTGTCTCTTTTCATATTTGCTATCGTCGTAGGCTTTCAAAAGCTTTTTCTAAATTTATGGCGCTTTTATTCTTTCTTTGCTATTATTTTTTTCCTATTTGTCTTGTAACAAATATTTACTTCTGAGCTTGGGTCATTTAAAGTGTGTTTTGGTGTATCTTTTAATACCTCCTTTGTAACACGCTCATATAGTTTCTATGCTGTACTTAATAGCGAGATTCCTCTAATTTTTTTCCCTCATTAAAATTTCCTTTTTTTTTGGATTGGAGTAATTATTGCTGTTTTCCATGTTATATTTTATTGATATTTTTTGCCTATCCCATGCTAAATGAAATATTCTCTGGAACATAGTGGTCCCTTCTTCTCCCAAGTATTTAAATAATTTTGAACTTTCAGCAATTACATGATAAAACTTGTTTCTAAAATTTTGCATATTTGTCCTGGCCATTACTTTTTTCTTTTTCCACTTTTATTTTATTCATTGTTGGTGTTATTTTTTCTCCTATATGTTTTGAGCTGAGCTGATTTATTTGTTCTGAAAGCAGCTTGTAAATTCACACGGCCAATTCTCGTGTGATGGTCAAGGAATGATGTTATGCTCGAAGGACCAGTGGATTATGGTGCATCCACAACACATTAATCACGACAATAAAACCACTTGTTTAACTTTAAAACTATATTTAAACACTTAAACCACGAATATCGTAAAAAACGACGAATACACAAAACCACAACTTTGGAAACCTGAGTACCCGTATAGTACTCAGTTGGCTACTTGCTTGTAGCCCCACTAATTACCCACAATACGACAATTTGGAATCTGAGTACCCATGTAGTACTCAGTTGGCTACTTCCTTGGAGCCCCACTAATTGTTATTAAACCACAAATTCGGAATCTGAGTACCCATGTAGTACTCAGCTGGCTACTTGTTTGGAGCCCCACTAATTAACCAAAATACCACAATTCGGAATCTGAGTACCCATGTAGTACTCAGTTGGCTACTTCCTTGGAGCCCCACTAATTGTCACGTCCGTGTTGCAACTTATATAAGAGTGCCCCACCTACGACTTTCAACCCCTGGGAAAATTCCCACAGTGCGGTCCGTTTTACCCCCGATCGGAACCTTTGACCGGCCACATGTGTAACTAATCACATTTACGACAGGATTCAAAAACACTCAACATAACACAAAAAGTGTAAGATTCTGTCGTAAATAGCAACCCTTGTACACATTATAAGCACGGACATCTAAGGCCCGACAGGAAATTAAACCATAACCACCCATAAATATTTCCAAGGGGTCGTACCGGTCACTCCATCTAAATCACCGAACGTGACAACTAATGTTACAATAAAAACAATGCAATTAAAACTCGGAGCCAGCTCGCTGGGGCCGAACACAGCTTGTGCTTTATTTATAATGTGTTTTAGTTTTTTTTTTCTCTTCTATAACACGCTCGTAGAGTTTGTATGCAGTACTTTATAGTGAGATTCCTCTAAATTTGTGCGGTCATTAAAATTTATTTTTTGTCGATTGGTGTAACTAGTGCTGTTTCCATTCCGTTATATTTTGTTGGTATTTTTTGTCTATCCCATGCGAAATAAAATATTCTTAAGTATTCTTCTTCTGGCAAGTACATCCCTACTTTCTACAATTATACGCAGATTGTTTCTAAAATTTAGCATATTTGTCCTGGCCATTATTCTTGTTTTTCCCTACTTGATTAACTCATGTCATTTTATATTTCTAGTAGATTTTGAATAGAGTGTACAAAAAAGAGCGTTTCTCAAAAGGCCATGGATTTTAGATTTAAGGTCAAAAATTTGCTGCATCTAACAAATGATGCCACGTGACTTTCCTTAAATCCTTTTATTTTTGTACGCACGTTAGTTGATTGTATTGAGGCTACGTTCTTCTTCTTCTTCTGTGTTGCGGTGCGTTCCTATGTAGGACCGCTGCATTCAGGCCTTGCGGCCCATTATGCCCGCCCTTCTCTCCCCGCTCACCCTACTCAAGTCCTGACCTTTCTATGAAGCTCAGTATCTTGGGCCAGGGGAGCGTATGGAGCTCTTCAATAGGGACATGGTGTGTTCCTAGAAAATTTGCCCTACTGTGACTTAAAGGGCCACAGTTGGTCAACAGATGAATTGGAGTTTCCTCGTCTTCATTGCACAGCCGACATCTACGTTCCTCCGAGAGGCCCATGATGTAAAGATGTCGCCTCAGCTGGCAGTGTCCCGTTAGGACACCCACCAGCCTCCTCAGTCTAGTTCGACTGAGCTTAAGCATCCATCTCCGAGCTACCGGGCTGGCCACTCCCTTTATCAGGAACTTGGCCTGCCTCAGCCCGCTGATGTTCCTCCAGTAGGAGTCAAATTGAGACTTAAGCGCACTTTGCGTCCTCTGTCTCAAGTAACCCCCACTTACGCCGCACGAGGGCTGCGGGCCGAGATACGGCGTCTCCGCCGCCTCTCTGGCCAACTCATCGGCCCTTTCGTTACCTGCCACGCCCGTATGGCCTGGAACCCATACGACCGTGACAGCATTCACCTCTGCCAATCTTGACAGCGCGTGTATACAGTCCAGCACCAATCTAGATCTCACCTCGTTTGAGTTGAGGGCCCCGATGGCCGCCTGACTGTCCGTACAAATGAAGATGTGGCTGCCCGAGTATTCTCTCTCGAGATTCTCCTGCGCACATCTCAGGATAGCGAACAATTCCGCTTGAAAAACGCTCGGGTAAGTCCCCAGCGGAACGGAAACTTCCACTCTGGGTGTTTTACCAAAGATGCCCGCGCCAGTACCCTCTCCCGTTTTGGACCCATCTGTGTACCAGACTAGTCCTTTCGGCGTGAGCATATCTTCTCCTTTTATCCTCCAGTCCTCCCTTGATGGGATCCTGATCTTAAAAGGTTTATCGAAACGCCAGATGCGTTCCATATCGTCCCTGATCATCCCAGAGCACAAGTCATTGCACCCCGGGATGGATACGGGCCAATGATAGGCTCCCTCTAGTCGCCCCCTCGTTTCCAACCTTAGCTTTGTCACCGCCCTGAAGGCCTCGGCCCTAACCCTGAGGTGAAGGGGCTCGAGACCCAACAGGGCCTCCATCGCCGCGGTAGGCGTTGTTCTCAGAGCTCCGGTCACCATGAGGCATCCCAGTCTCTGAACCCGTCCCAGATTCGCCCTGATCGACTGCCGCTCCGTAGAGCGCCACCAGACCAAGGCACCGTATGTTACAATAGGTCTGACTATCGTGGTGGCTACGTTATTCTTGAAGCATTTTGAATGAGAAATAATAATGAAACTAAAGTGGTTTCTATAATTTTGTCCAACCGAATTTAAAAAAAAGAATAATATAATGATTTATTAATCTTTCATTTACTTTGTGTACTTTGTGTGAAATGTTCCAAATAAATGAGTACTTATGCTCTATTTATGCAGCTAATTTTATTAGTACCTCTAATTTTGCGCTATTGTGCGAATATGATTTAATTACAAAATTCAGTTTTGTTGTTGACAAGATTTTGTCAAGCAGACATGACAAAATTAGATAACTCTTTTAGTAGTTGACAGAGATGAAGTGAATCTCGCTCTACTCAATAATAAATTGAGTTCATTATTTAATTATGAAACCTTCTTGTATTATAAAAATGATTTGTCGGTCAGTAAAAAAACAAGGTTTAAAACATTTTACAATTCCTTAAAATAATGATTGATTCTGTGGCTGTACTTTAAAAAACCTTAAATACACTTTTGGGGTGTTGGAATTGACAATCGCTGAATCCTACTAAATCTCATTAAAAATCTACTCTAACCATCAAATTCACTTGAAAGTCGTTTCATGCTCGGGTTTTTGAAAACTAGGCCATTATGTAAAAGCAAGGAGTTTTAATTATTGATCCGAAGCGAAGACAAAAATAAATACAATAAAATTGTCGCACCTGACCCAGGGTAACCTGCATTGATTAATTAGATATTTTTGCTTCTGTTTTCGTTACAGTTTCCAGTTTACATAATTATATTGATCACCAGTTTATTAAAGATTGACTTGAAATACAATAGTATCGTGTCATACATTTTTGGAATGCATTAAATTAGTTGCTTGGATTGCTGCTATTTTATTACAGTAATAGTCATTTTATTACTTACAAAGTACAAGTCGATTATAAGAGAGCTTAAATTTGTTTTTCGCCACCGTAAGCGTATGTTTGGTATGTTCTCTTTACGTAATTGCTTCGTATTTTTAAATAATTTACATCATTATTTTTCTTGAATTGTTTTTATCCAAACATTACCTCTCCGCGGCCAGGATTATGTCATTGTTTTTTCATAGATCGACTGTGAAGGAAACAGTAACGCAGACTAAAATCGGCAAAAGAACCTTCAAAACGATCAATTTCGAAGGCAGAGTTCCGTACGACATGTTCATGGTTATCAAGCGCGATTTCAAACTAAGATCGTACACTTTAAACAGCGTCTGCCAGGAGATTTTAGGAGAGCAGAAAGAGGACGTGCACTACAGCATCATTACAGATTTGCAAAACGGCGACGAACAAACCAGACGAAGGTAGTTTATTCGCATTTAGTACCGCTATTAAAACACCACGGTTTTAGACTCGCAGTGTACTGTTTAAAAGATGCCGAACTGCCATTGAGGTTGTTGAATACTGTTAAAAGTTTTACGAACGATGTGGAAATGGCGAGGGTGACGGGAGTTCCAATTACTAGTCTTCTAACCAAAGGCGAGCAAGTCAAAGTAGTGGCCCAACTTTTGAAACACGTAAATATGCTGAGTTTGTGTTTGCTTCGATTGAAATGACGGTTGTTAGGCGAGGCCTGCGGGTTATTTCATGCCCACACATCAAGGAGTCGCTTCTTCTGAGCAGTACGAAGGGGCCACCGTTATAGAACCCATCAGAGGTTACTACACCGACCCAATCGCGACTCTAGATTTTAGTTCCTTGTATCCGAGCATTATGATTGCCCACAATCTGTGTTACACGACACTCGTTAAACCCGGCGTTAGAGAGAAATTGGGGTGAGTGCTTTAGAGGGATTCGGTCCGGTTACGAGTCACGAGTTTTTGTTTAGATTGACCGACGAGCAAGTGACTCAAACTCCAGCCAATTGCATGTTTGTTAAATCGTCGGTCCGTCCCGGCTTGTTGCCGCACATTTTACAGCATCTTTTAGCGGCGCGCAAAAAAACCAAAGCCGAGCTGAAAGAAGCCACCGATCCTGTGGTCAAAGCCGTGTTGGACGGTAGACAGCTCGCCTATAAAATATCGGCGAATTCGGTGTATGGATTCACGGGGGCTCAAGTCGGGAAGCTCCCCTGTCTCGAGATTTCAGGCGTAAATTAGGTTTTTACAACTCGTGGCATTTTGAAGACGGTTTATTGTAGAGCGTCACGGCGTACGGCCGAAGTATGATTGAACAAACGAAGCAGGAAGTGGAGCAGCACTATCGCGTTGTCAACAATTACGAATCGGACGCGACTGTAATTTACGGAGACACCGACTCTGTGATGGTAAACTTCAAAGTGACGTCATTGGAAAGGAGCATGGAATTGGGAAGAGAAGCGGCCGAATTGATCAGTGCCAAATTCATCAAACCCATTAAACTTGAATTTGAAAAGGTTCGTTCGTGGTTCGGTGGGAGTTGTTTCAGACGACTTGTTTTAAGGTTTACTATCCGTATTTGTTGATTAACAAGAAGCGGTATGCTGGGTTGTATTTCACAAAGCTGGACAAATACGACAAGATGGACTGTAAGGGGATTGAAACCGTGAGGAGAGATAATTGTACACTAGTAGTGGACGTGATCAATACATGTTTACAAAAACTCTTGATTGATAAGTGAGTTTCGATTGATTAGAAGGCGGATGTTGTTTGATGTTTAACACTTCCAGAGATCGAGACGGTGCCGTAAATTACGCCAAGAAGGTTATTTCGGATTTGCTTCAGAACAACGTGGACATATCGCAGCTTGTAATCACGAAGGAGCTAACAAAAACCGATTACGCTGCAAAGCAGGCTCACGTGGAGTTGGCCAAGAAGATGACGAAACGAGATCCTGGAAACGCGCCCAAGTTGGGGGATCGAATCCCGTATGTTATAGTCGCAGGCACTAAAAACGCCAAAGCCTTTGAAAAAGCCGAGGTGATTGCTTATAAGAAGCAAACTTCGGCTCGTGTTAACTTTGGGTTGTTTTGCTCCAGGATCCGATTTATGTGTTGGAAAACAACATCCCGATCGACTCCCAGTATTATTTGGAAAATCAACTGTCGAAACCTCTGATTCGGATTTTTGAGCCCATTCTGGGCGACTCGGCCGAATCCATTTTATTACGTGCGATCTTAATAGAGGCGCCGGATTTTTTTTAATTTAATTGTTTCAGGTGGCGAGCATACAAGAACAAAGATCATGGTCACCTCGAAAGTTGGCGCTCTAGCCGCCTTTACAAAGAAAAAAGAGACTTGTTTAGGTTGTCGTTCGGTGTTGGCGTCAAGCTGTAGTAAAGACGCAGTCTGCAATCATTGCAAACCAAAAGAAGCCATGTTGTATCAACAAGAACTGGGCCATCACAGGATGTTAGAGAATCGCTTTTCGGAGCTTTTCACAGAGTGTCAAAGATGTCAAGGGTCGTTACATGAAGAAATATTGTGCACGAGCAGGGATTGTCCGATTTTTTATATTAGGAAGAAGGTGCAGATGGAACTGGATACGAGCAATGCTAAAATTTGCAGGTTTGGGGATCCCGTGATGGATTATGACTAGTTTTAGTTGTGTTGGAAATAATAAAAGTTTATTTTTTCTGCTGACAAATTGATTTGAAAAATTCTAAGAACCTTTATCCCTGGTACGAGTCATTTTCGAAAAACTGGTTGCACGGATTTGAATGTAAAGAAATCTCAGAACTGCTGAAATTTTTATGTAACATAAAATGGCCTTTTTAGCCTCGTTTATTTTGCAGGCTGGATAGTTTACTTGATTTGCCCAGAGAATTGTTGTTCTGAATATCACAATATTTATCTAGTGATTCATATAATTGCTAAATAAAATGTTGAATCGCATACATGTTTAAGATTAGCTCCAACTGCTTCAAAAGGATGGTAAAAAGGTGGTAAAAGAGATGACACTTTACATTCATTTTTCAAGCAGTAACGATATCGTAATTGCTATTATTGTACATGTAGCAATAAAAGAAATAATATTGTAATTTTATAACGTACAAATCGGTGTAAAGAGAGATTGGTTTGCTGAACCTATTTGGCGGCAGGGGCAGTTGCTTTAGCCATTTTAAACTACAGAAAATCATACAAAAGACTGTACATTTTCCACAAAAAACTTATACAAGATTTTTATAGTTTGAGATTTTTCTGTGGTTTGGTGACATATGTTGGCATCTATCGTCAACCGCTGCCATTAAAATTTAATAAATTTGTATTCTGTGGTTTGGTGACATTTCTTGCCATCTATCGTCAACCGATGACATTAAAAAATTTTAAATTTGTAATTCTGTGGTTGGTTACATCTGTTGCCCTCTATCGTCAACAGGTAGATTAAAATTTAATAAAAAATTTCTTTACGAGGGGCCAGCGCTTCATCAATATCCACAGAGGACGCCACCACCTAAAATGTGTAATTTTCTAAACAACGGCATTCGAAAGAGGCAGCTTTAAATCATAAATGAAGCATACCAGTTTGATAAGAAATGATTGGTCTTGGGGTTGACATTTTGCAATCTTTTTAATGCTTTTAAATGTACGCATAATAATCCTATGAATATTGGTAATATTTAAAAAATATTGAATAATAATAGAATGTTGAGAACTTTAGCCCCTACGTTAGGTGTTAGTTTAAAAGAATCTGCAATTTAAAACTGAAAATTTACAACATGAAAAGTCGGCTTTGATCGTTACTGCCGTTTGAATTTGTACCATCCTGTTCGCAAACCCTCTGATAGTTCAACCATTCCTTCACGGATGGCGCCAAGAAGTGGCGCAGATTGGCCGGTTTGTAATTTAATACGAATAGATGCGAAACGAACAGATATGAAATTAAATCGACCGAAAGTCCACTGTCGTTAATAGTGGCTTACATTTTCACATGACATTATATTATTTGTTAATTTTTATTCATATTCTTAATTTTCACTGTTCATATTCCCCCCAATAGAGGAATCGCGAATTAATGTTTTGCCGTGTCTTGTTTATTTGGCTTCATTGCATCATTCTTTTTTTTGTAGAGTTTTTGCGCTTCCAGTATGAATGGAGGATCGATGCAACGTAATCCCTTGTTTAAGTTATCGCCAACGATTTCCGCTGCAATACAATTAACATAACTCTTTCAAAATAGGGAGCATCTTGTCCGCCCAAAGATTTTCATCCCTTTCAATTTTTTCGATATAAATTGGAATCACGTCATTAACATAAACAACCAAATAACAAGTATTTAGTCTTGTTATGTTGAGTTGTCCCTGAATCTGAAAATTATTTTTACTTTATATCTGCAATTTATTGCAGAAAAACTAACTAAACTAGACTAAAACCTGTGCTAAAACTAAACTAGATTATGGTGTTGCAATAATGCATGATGAAAAAGGCGGCTACGCTACGTAAATGGAAATTTAATATTGTTTATTTTTAAAGATTGGTTACCATTTAAAAGTTTTGTTACCGTCCGTAATACTTCATCAGCATGTTCTTGTTATAGATTTATGTTATAGAATATAAACACAGTGACACAGTACAAGAATAACTTTTTAGGATAGTTTTAAAATTATATATTTTTGAGTTGAGTATAGTAAAAGAATCTGTTTTATAGTGAAGTTGCCAAAAATGTTTGATTTACAACCATGCCATTTTCGTTGTCAGACAGCATTGCAGTCCAAATAGTATCTTTGATCAATCGCTACCGCCTATAAAGCGAATGAAAGATGTTCTTGTGCAAGAAGTATGGGCTAGTCCCACACCTAAAGCGACAGCACCACAGTGGGTCAAGTGAAGCAAGCAATGGTCAACTTCTCCTTACCGCAAAATTGTATTCCTGAATGGGCAAATCATTATTTTTATCCTAATTTTTACTTTTGCGTAACATTTTTATTTATGATTTTTTCCTAATTGTGTTTTACTTTTTATTAGTTTGTTACGCAGAATATATTGCCCAGTGTATAATTTTCTTAAATTTATTATTTTGGACTTGCTACACAAACTTTTATTTTTTCAAATGGAACATATACCTATATATGTATTTTAACATATTTGAAATCCCCATACAATTAGATTTTCAACGATATACAACAATTGATACTTCTATCTGTAAATGGTATTGTAGAGAATTAAAAGTAGCTTTAAATAATATAAATAAATATTATAAACAAAAATTAAATTCTCAAGATGCGTTTCAGCAACCATGACTGTGGAACTGTTAAGTGTTGAAAATTTTTTAACTTTACTAAACTAGCCGTAAAGGTAACAAATTCATCCATAGCGTGTTTAATTTTTTATATATTAATTTTTTTATATACTATTGGAAACTAGTATTAATTACCTAGAATATCATTTGCTTAAATGGCGAATTAGACTAGCCGTAACTATTATTAATTGTCTAAAATATTGTTTGTATAAATATCGAATGTATATCGTTTAAAAGCGAATTTTCTAATTATTTTAAATATTCAATAAAATTTAAAAATAGCATCCTGACATCGGAGAATGACACAACCGGAAATGACGTCAGAAATAACCGGTTACAAACGGACACCAAACGCAACTATAAATAGCGGCGCACATCAGATCCAAAATCAGTTGGAAGTCAGACCGGCTCGAGTGCACTTCGATCTGGAACACGTGGTCGCTGCCAATGTCCACCGCAGTCGTGGACGAAACGTCTGTGTGCCCCTCGGGGGGCTAAATAATAACAACAATCAATAACAACAAAACAATAACAACAGAACAATAACAACAAAGCAATAACACAAAACAATAAAAACAAAACAGTAACAACAAAACAGTAACAACAAAACAGTAACAACAAAACAGTAACAACAAAACAGTAACAACAAACAGTAATATGTCGATGAGATTTTGCAAAACTATTTTAAATAACACATGATGGAATCAGTCTTGCTCTTTCAATTTTTAGAAATGCATTTTCGCATTGCATTTCAATAAAACAATGAACGCGAACATTTCGAAAAATTTTCAATATTTATTTTTCCATCATTTTTCAAAGTTAATAACAAATCTCGACATAAAAAAGAATAATTTCAGGAGAAGCCATAAAACGTAGGAGCGCCATTTATCTGATTTATTTATGTATGTGCTGAGAAGATGAAAAATATGTCGATGAGATTTTGCAAAACTATTTTAAATTACACATGATGGAATCAGTCTTGCTCTTTCAATTTTTAGAAATGCATTTTCGCATTGCATTTCAATCAAACAATAAACGTGAACATTTCGAAAAATTTTCAATATTAATTTTTCCATCATTTTTCAAAGTTAATAACAAATCTCGACATAAAAAAAGAATAATTTCAGGAGAAGCAATAAAAGGTAGGAGCGCCATTTATCTGATTTATTTATGTATGTGCTGAGAAGATGAAAAATATGTCGATGAGATTTTGCAAAACTATTTTAAATAACACATGATGAAATTAGTCTTGCTCTTTCAATTTTTAGAAATGCATTTTCGCATTGCATTTCAATCAAACAATGAACGCGAACACTTAGAAAAATTTTCAATATTCATTTTTCCATCATTTTTCAAACTTAATAACAAATCTCGACATAAAAAAAGAATAATTTCAGGAGAAGCCATAAAAGGTAGGAGCGCCATTTATCTGATTTATTTATGTATGTGCGGAGAAGATGAAAAATATGTCGATGAGATTTTGCAAAACTATTTTAAATAACACATGATGGAATCAGTCTTGCTCTTTCAATTTTTAGAAATGCATTTTCGCATTGCATTTCAATCAAACAATAAACGTGAACATTTTGAAAAATTTTCAATATTCATTTTTCCATCATTTTTCAAACTTAATAACAAATCTCGACATAAAAAAAGAATAATTTCAGGAGAAGCCATAAAAGGTAGGAGCGCCATTTATCTGATTTATTTATGTATGTGCTGAGAAGATGATAATATGTCGATGAGATTTTGCAAAACTATTTTAAATTACACATGATGAAATTAGTCTTGCTCTTTCAATTTTTAGAAATGCATTTTCGCATTGCATTTCAATCAAACAATGAACGCGAACACTTAGAAAAATTTTCAATATTCATTTTTCCATCATTTTTCAAACTTAATAACAAATCTCGACATAAAAAAAGAATAATTTCAGGAGAAGCCATAAAAGGTAGGAGCGCCATTTATCTGATTTATTTATGTATGTGCTGAGAAGATGATAATATGTCGATGAGATTTTGCAAAACTATTTTAAATTACACATGATGAAATTAGTCTTGCTCTTTCAATTTTTAGAAATGCATTTTCGCATTGCATTTCAATCAAACAATGAACGCGAACACTTAGAAAAATTTTCAATATTCATTTTTCCATCATTTTTCAAACTTAATAACAAATCTCGACATAAAAAAAGAATAATTTCAGGAGAAGCCATAAAAGGTAGGAGCGCCATTTATCTGATTTATTTATGTATGTGCTGAGAAGATGATAATATGTCGATGAGATTTTGCAAAACTATTTTAAATTACACATGATGAAATTAGTCTTGCTCTTTCAATTTTTAGAAATGCATTTTCGCATTGCATTTCAATCAAACAATGAACGCGAACACTTAGAAAAATTTTCAATATTCATTTTTCCATCATTTTTCAAACTTAATAACAAATCTCGACATAAAAAAAGAATAATTTCAGGAGAAGCCATAAAAGGTAGGAGCGCCATTTATCTGATTTATTTATGTATGTGCTGAGAAGATGATAATATGTCGATGAGATTTTGCAAAACTATTTTAAATTACACATGATGAAATTAGTCTTGCTCTTTCAATTTTTAGAAATGCATTTTCGCATTGCATTTCAATCAAACAATGAACGCGAACACTTAGAAAAATTTTCAATATTCATTTTTCCATCATTTTTCAAACTTAATAACAAATCTCGACATAAAAAAAGAATAATTTCAGGAGAAGCCATAAAAGGTAGGAGCGCCATTTATCTGATTTATTTATGTATGTGCTGAGAAGATGATAATATGTCGATGAGATTTTGCAAAACTATTTTAAATTACACATGATGAAATTAGTCTTGCTCTTTCAATTTTTAGAAATGCATTTTCGCATTGCATTTCAATCAAACAATGAACGCGAACACTTAGAAAAATTTTCAATATTCATTTTTCCATCATTTTTCAAACTTAATAACAAATCTCGACATAAAAAAAGAATAATTTCAGGAGAAGCCATAAAAGGTAGGAGCGCCATTTATCTGATTTATTTATGTATGTGCGGAGAAGATGAAAAATATGTCGATGAGATTTTGCAAAACTATTTTAAATAACACATGATGGAATCAGTCTTGCTCTTTCAATTTTTAGAAATGCATTTTCGCATTGCATTTCAATCAAACAATAAACGTGAACATTTCGAAAAATTTTCAATATTCATTTTTCCATCATTTTTCAAAGTTAATAACTAATCTCGACATAAAAAAAGAATAATTTCAGGAGAAGCCATAAAAGGTAGGAGCGCCATTTATCTGATTTATTTATGTATGTGCGGAGAAGATGAAAAATATGTCGATGAGATTTTGCAAAACTATTTTAAATTACACATGATGAAATTAGTCTTGCTCTTTCAATTTTTAGAAATGCATTTTCGCATTGCATTTCAATCAAACAATGAACGCGAACACTTAGAAAAATTTTCAATATTCATTTTTCCATCATTTTTCAAACTTAATAACAAATCTCGACATAAAAAAAGAATAATTTCAGGAGAAGCCATAAAAGGTAGGAGCGCCATTTATCTGATTTATTTATGTATGTGCTGAGAAGATGATAATATGTCGATGAGATTTTGCAAAACTATTTTAAATTACACATGATGAAATTAGTCTTGCTCTTTCAATTTTTAGAAATGCATTTTCGCATTGCATTTCAATCAAACAATGAACGCGAACACTTAGAAAAATTTTCAATATTCATTTTTCCATCATTTTTCAAACTTAATAACAAATCTCGACATAAAAAAAGAATAATTTCAGGAGAAGCCATAAAAGGTAGGAGCGCCATTTATCTGATTTATTTATGTATGTGCGGAGAAGATGAAAAATATGTCGATGAGATTTTGCAAAACTATTTTAAATAACACATGATGGAATCAGTCTTGCTCTTTCAATTTTTAGAAATGCATTTTCGCATTGCATTTCAATCAAACAATAAACGTGAACATTTCGAAAAATTTTCAATATTCATTTTTCCATCATTTTTCAAAGTTAATAACAAATCTCGACATAAAAAAAGAATAATTTCAGGAGAAGCCATAAAAGGTAGGAGCGCCATTTATCTGATTTATTTATGTATGTGCTGAGAAGATGATAATATGTCGATGAGATTTTGCAAAACTATTTTAAATTACACATGATGAAATTAGTCTTGCTCTTTCAATTTTTAGAAATGCATTTTCGCATTGCATTTCAATCAAACAATGAACGCGAACACTTAGAAAAATTTTCAATATTCATTTTTCCATCATTTTTCAAACTTAATAACAAATCTCGACATAAAAAAAGAATAATTTCAGGAGAAGCCATAAAAGGTAGGAGCGCCATTTATCTGATTTATTTATGTATGTGCTGAGAAGATGATAATATGTCGATGAGATTTTGCAAAACTATTTTAAATTACACATGATGAAATTAGTCTTGCTCTTTCAATTTTTAGAAATGCATTTTCGCATTGCATTTCAATCAAACAATGAACGCGAACACTTAGAAAAATTTTCAATATTCATTTTTCCATCATTTTTCAAACTTAATAACAAATCTCGACATAAAAAAAGAATAATTTCAGGAGAAGCCATAAAAGGTAGGAGCGCCATTTATCTGATTTATTTATGTATGTGCTGAGAAGATGATAATATGTCGATGAGATTTTGCAAAACTATTTTAAATTACACATGATGAAATTAGTCTTGCTCTTTCAATTTTTAGAAATGCATTTTCGCATTGCATTTCAATCAAACAATGAACGCGAACACTTAGAAAAATTTTCAATATTCATTTTTCCATCATTTTTCAAACTTAATAACAAATCTCGACATAAAAAAAGAATAATTTCAGGAGAAGCCATAAAAGGTAGGAGCGCCATTTATCTGATTTATTTATGTATGTGCTGAGAAGATGATAATATGTCGATGAGATTTTGCAAAACTATTTTAAATTACACATGATGAAATTAGTCTTGCTCTTTCAATTTTTAGAAATGCATTTTCGCATTGCATTTCAATCAAACAATGAACGCGAACACTTAGAAAAATTTTCAATATTCATTTTTCCATCATTTTTCAAACTTAATAACAAATCTCGACATAAAAAAAGAATAATTTCAGGAGAAGCCATAAAAGGTAGGAGCGCCATTTATCTGATTTATTTATGTATGTGCTGAGAAGATGATAATATGTCGATGAGATTTTGCAAAACTATTTTAAATTACACATGATGAAATTAGTCTTGCTCTTTCAATTTTTAGAAATGCATTTTCGCATTGCATTTCAATCAAACAATGAACGCGAACACTTAGAAAAATTTTCAATATTCATTTTTCCATCATTTTTCAAACTTAATAACAAATCTCGACATAAAAAAAGAATAATTTCAGGAGAAGCCATAAAAGGTAGGAGCGCCATTTATCTGATTTATTTATGTATGTGCTGAGAAGATGATAATATGTCGATGAGATTTTGCAAAACTATTTTAAATTACACATGATGAAATTAGTCTTGCTCTTTCAATTTTTAGAAATGCATTTTCGCATTGCATTTCAATCAAACAATGAACGCGAACACTTAGAAAAATTTTCAATATTCATTTTTCCATCATTTTTCAAACTTAATAACAAATCTCGACATAAAAAAAGAATAATTTCAGGAGAAGCCATAAAAGGTAGGAGCGCCATTTATCTGATTTATTTATGTATGTGCGGAGAAGATGAAAAATATGTCGATGAGATTTTGCAAAACTATTTTAAATAACACATGATGGAATCAGTCTTGCTCTTTCAATTTTTAGAAATGCATTTTCGCATTGCATTTCAATCAAACAATAAACGTGAACATTTCGAAAAATTTTCAATATTCATTTTTCCATCATTTTTCAAAGTTAATAACTAATCTCGACATAAAAAAAGAATAATTTCAGGAGAAGCCATAAAAGGTAGGAGCGCCATTTATCTGATTTATTTATGTATGTGCGGAGAAGATGAAAAATATGTCGATGAGATTTTGCAAAACTATTTTAAATTACACATGATGAAATTAGTCTTGCTCTTTCAATTTTTAGAAATGCATTTTCGCATTGCATGTCAATCAAACAATGAACGCGAACACTTAGAAAAATTTTCAATATTCATTTTTCCATCATTTTTCAAACTTAATAACAAATCTCGACATAAAAAAAGAATAATTTCAGGAGAAGCCATAAAAGGTAGGAGCGCCATTTATCTGATTTATTTATGTATGTGCTGAGAAGATGATAATATGTCGATGAGATTTTGCAAAACTATTTTAAATTACACATGATGAAATTAGTCTTGCTCTTTCAATTTTTAGAAATGCATTTTCGCATTGCATTTCAATCAAACAATGAACGCGAACACTTAGAAAAATTTTCAATATTCATTTTTCCATCATTTTTCAAACTTAATAACAAATCTCGACATAAAAAAAGAATAATTTCAGGAGAAGCCATAAAAGGTAGGAGCGCCATTTATCTGATTTATTTATGTATGTGCTGAGAAGATGATAATATGTCGATGAGATTTTGCAAAACTATTTTAAATTACACATGATGAAATTAGTCTTGCTCTTTCAATTTTTAGAAATGCATTTTCGCATTGCATTTCAATCAAACAATGAACGCGAACACTTAGAAAAATTTTCAATATTCATTTTTCCATCATTTTTCAAACTTAATAACAAATCTCGACATAAAAAAAGAATAATTTCAGGAGAAGCCATAAAAGGTAGGAGCGCCATTTATCTGATTTATTTATGTATGTGCTGAGAAGATGATAATATGTCGATGAGATTTTGCAAAACTATTTTAAATTACACATGATGAAATTAGTCTTGCTCTTTCAATTTTTAGAAATGCATTTTCGCATTGCATTTCAATCAAACAATGAACGCGAACACTTAGAAAAATTTTCAATATTCATTTTTCCATCATTTTTCAAACTTAATAACAAATCTCGACATAAAAAAAGAATAATTTCAGGAGAAGCCATAAAAGGTAGGAGCGCCATTTATCTGATTTATTTATGTATGTGCGGAGAAGATGAAAAATATGTCGATGAGATTTTGCAAAACTATTTTAAATAACACATGATGGAATCAGTCTTGCTCTTTCAATTTTTAGAAATGCATTTTCGCATTGCATTTCAATCAAACAATAAACGTGAACATTTCGAAAAATTTTCAATATTCATTTTTCCATCATTTTTCAAAGTTAATAACTAATCTCGACATAAAAAAAGAATAATTTCAGGAGAAGCCATAAAAGGTAGGAGCGCCATTTATCTGATTTATTTATGTATGTGCTGAGAAGATGATAATATGTCGATGAGATTTTGCAAAACTATTTTAAATTACACATGATGAAATTAGTCTTGCTCTTTCAATTTTTAGAAATGCATTTTCGCATTGCATTTCAATCAAACAATGAACGCGAACACTTAGAAAAATTTTCAATATTCATTTTTCCATCATTTTTCAAACTTAATAACAAATCTCGACATAAAAAAAGAATAATTTCAGGAGAAGCCATAAAAGGTAGGAGCGCCATTTATCTGATTTATTTATGTATGTGCTGAGAAGATGATAATATGTCGATGAGATTTTGCAAAACTATTTTAAATTACACATGATGAAATTAGTCTTGCTCTTTCAATTTTTAGAAATGCATTTTCGCATTGCATTTCAATCAAACAATGAACGCGAACACTTAGAAAAATTTTCAATATTCATTTTTCCATCATTTTTCAAACTTAATAACAAATCTCGACATAAAAAAAGAATAATTTCAGGAGAAGCCATAAAAGGTAGGAGCGCCATTTATCTGATTTATTTATGTATGTGCTGAGAAGATGATAATATGTCGATGAGATTTTGCAAAACTATTTTAAATTACACATGATGAAATTAGTCTTGCTCTTTCAATTTTTAGAAATGCATTTTCGCATTGCATTTCAATCAAACAATGAACGCGAACACTTAGAAAAATTTTCAATATTCATTTTTCCATCATTTTTCAAACTTAATAACAAATCTCGACATAAAAAAAGAATAATTTCAGGAGAAGCCATAAAAGGTAGGAGCGCCATTTATCTGATTTATTTATGTATGTGCTGAGAAGATGATAATATGTCGATGAGATTTTGCAAAACTATTTTAAATTACACATGATGAAATTAGTCTTGCTCTTTCAATTTTTAGAAATGCATTTTCGCATTGCATTTCAATCAAACAATGAACGCGAACACTTAGAAAAATTTTCAATATTCATTTTTCCATCATTTTTCAAACTTAATAACAAATCTCGACATAAAAAAAGAATAATTTCAGGAGAAGCCATAAAAGGTAGGAGCGCCATTTATCTGATTTATTTATGTATGTGCTGAGAAGATGATAATATGTCGATGAGATTTTGCAAAACTATTTTAAATTACACATGATGAAATTAGTCTTGCTCTTTCAATTTTTAGAAATGCATTTTCGCATTGCATTTCAATCAAACAATGAACGCGAACACTTAGAAAAATTTTCAATATTCATTTTTCCATCATTTTTCAAACTTAATAACAAATCTCGACATAAAAAAAGAATAATTTCAGGAGAAGCCATAAAAGGTAGGAGCGCCATTTATCTGATTTATTTATGTATGTGCGGAGAAGATGAAAAATATGTCGATGAGATTTTGCAAAACTATTTTAAATAACACATGATGGAATCAGTCTTGCTCTTTCAATTTTTAGAAATGCATTTTCGCATTGCATTTCAATCAAACAATAAACGTGAACATTTCGAAAAATTTTCAATATTCATTTTTCCATCATTTTTCAAAGTTAATAACTAATCTCGACATAAAAAAAGAATAATTTCAGGAGAAGCCATAAAAGGTAGGAGCGCCATTTATCTGATTTATTTATGTATGTGCGGAGAAGATGAAAAATATGTCGATGAGATTTTGCAAAACTATTTTAAATAACACATGATGGAATCAGTCTTGCTCTTTCAATTTTTAGAAATGCATCTTCGCATTGCATTTCAATCAAACAATAAACGTGAACATTTCGAAAAATTTTCAATATTCATTTTTCCATCATTTTTCAAAGTTAATAACTAATCTCGACATAAAAAAAGAATAATTTCAGGAGAAGCCATAAAAGGTAGGAGCGCCATTTATCTGATTTATTTATGTATGTGCGGAGAAGATGAAAAATATGTCGATGAGATTTTGCAAAACTATTTTAAATTACACATGATGAAATTAGTCTTGCTCTTTCAATTTTTAGAAATGCATTTTCGCATTGCATTTCAATCAAACAATGAACGCGAACACTTAGAAAAATTTTCAATATTCATTTTTCCATCATTTTTCAAACTTAATAACAAATCTCGACATAAAAAAAGAATAATTTCAGGAGAAGCCATAAAAGGTAGGAGCGCCATTTATCTGATTTATTTATGTATGTGCTGAGAAGATGATAATATGTCGATGAGATTTTGCAAAACTATTTTAAATTACACATGATGAAATTAGTCTTGCTCTTTCAATTTTTAGAAATGCATTTTCGCATTGCATTTCAATCAAACAATGAACGCGAACACTTAGAAAAATTTTCAATATTCATTTTTCCATCATTTTTCAAACTTAATAACAAATCTCGACATAAAAAAAGAATAATTTCAGGAGAAGCCATAAAAGGTAGGAGCGCCATTTATCTGATTTATTTATGTATGTGCGGAGAAGATGAAAAATATGTCGATGAGATTTTGCAAAACTATTTTAAATAACACATGATGGAATCAGTCTTGCTCTTTCAATTTTTAGAAATGCATTTTCGCATTGCATTTCAATCAAACAATAAACGTGAACATTTCGAAAAATTTTCAATATTCATTTTTCCATCATTTTTCAAAGTTAATAACTAATCTCGACATAAAAAAAGAATAATTTCAGGAGAAGCCATAAAAGGTAGGAGCGCCATTTATCTGATTTATTTATGTATGTGCGGAGAAGATGAAAAATATGTCGATGAGATTTTGCAAAACTATTTTAAATAACACATGATGGAATCAGTCTTGCTCTTTCAATTTTTAGAAATGCATTTTCGCATTGCATTTCAATCAAACAATAAACGTGAACATTTCGAAAAATTTTCAATATTCATTTTTCCATCATTTTTCAAAGTTAATAACTAATCTCGACATAAAAAAAGAATAATTTCAGGAGAAGCCATAAAAGGTAGGAGCGCCATTTATCTGATTTATTTATGTATGTGCGGAGAAGATGAAAAATATGTCGATGAGATTTTGCAAAACTATTTTAAATAACACATGATGGAATCAGTCTTGCTCTTTCAATTTTTAGAAATGCATTTTCGCATTGCATTTCAATCAAACAATAAACGTGAACATTTCGAAAAATTTTCAATATTCATTTTTCCATCATTTTTCAAAGTTAATAACTAATCTCGACATAAAAAAAGAATAATTTCAGGAGAAGCCATAAAAGGTAGGAGCGCCATTTATCTGATTTATTTATGTATGTGCGGAGAAGATGAAAAATATGTCGATGAGATTTTGCAAAACTATTTTAAATAACACATGATGGAATCAGTCTTGCTCTTTCAATTTTTAGAAATGCATTTTCGCATTGCATTTCAATCAAACAATAAACGTGAACATTTCGAAAAATTTTCAATATTCATTTTTCCATCATTTTTCAAAGTTAATAACTAATCTCGACATAAAAAAAGAATAATTTCAGGAGAAGCCATAAAAGGTAGGAGCGCCATTTATCTGATTTATTTATGTATGTGCTGAGAATATGATAATATGTCGATGAGATTTTGCAAAACTATTTTAAATTACACATGATGAAATTAGTCTTGCTCTTTCAATTTTTAGAAATGCATTTTCGCATTGCATTTCAATCAAACAATGAACGCGAACACTTAGAAAAATTTTCAATATTCATTTTTCCATCATTTTTCAAACTTAATAACAAATCTCGACATAAAAAAAGAATAATTTCAGGAGAAGCCATAAAAGGTAGGAGCGCCATTTATCTGATTTATTTATGTATGTGCGGAGAAGATGAAAAATATGTCGATGAGATTTTGCAAAACTATTTTAAATAACACATGATGGAATCAGTCTTGCTCTTTCAATTTTTAGAAATGCATTTTCGCATTGCATTTCAATCAAACAATAAACGTGAACATTTCGAAAAATTTTCAATATTCATTTTTCCATCATTTTTCAAAGTTAATAACTAATCTCGACATAAAAAAAAAATAATTTCAGGAGAAGCCATAAAAGGTAGGAGCGCCATTTATCTGATTTATTTATGTATGTGCGGAGAAGATGAAAAATATGTCGATGAGATTTTGCAAAACTATTTTAAATAACACATGATGGAATCAGTCTTGCTCTTTCAATTTTTAGAAATGCATTTTCGCATTGCATTTCAATCAAACAATAAACGTGAACATTTCGAAAAATTTTCAATATTCATTTTTCCATCATTTTTCAAAGTTAATAACTAATCTCGACATAAAAAAAGAATAATTTCAGGAGAAGCCATAAAAGGTAGGAGCGCCATTTATCTGATTTATTTATGTATGTGCGGAGAAGATGAAAAATATGTCGATGAGATTTTGCAAAACTATTTTAAATAACACATGATGGAATCAGTCTTGCTCTTTCAATTTTTAGAAATGCATTTTCGCATTGCATTTCAATCAAACAATAAACGTGAACATTTCGAAAAATTTTCAATATTCATTTTTCCATCATTTTTCAAACTTAATAACAAATCTCGACATAAAAAAAGAATAATTTCAGGAGAAGCCATAAAAGGTAGGAGCGCCATTTATCTGATTTATTTATGTATGTGCTGAGAAGATGATAATATGTCGATGAGATTTTGCAAAACTATTTTAAATTACACATGATGAAATTAGGCTTGCTCTTTCAATTTTTAGAAATGCATTTTCGCATTGCATTTCAATCAAACAATGAACGCGAACACTTAGAAAAATTTTCAATATTCATTTTTCCATCATTTTTCAAACTTAATAACAAATCTCGACATAAAAAAAGAATAATTTCAGGAGAAGCCATAAAAGGTAGGAGCGCCATTTATCTGATTTATTTATGTATGTGCGGAGAAGATGAAAAATATGTCGATGAGATTTTGCAAAACTATTTTAAATAACACATGATGGAATCAGTCTTGCTCTTTCAATTTTTAGAAATGCATTTTCGCATTGCATTTCAATCAAACAATATACGTGAACATTTCGAAAAATTTTCAATATTCATTTTTCCATCATTTTTCAAACTTAATAACAAATCTCGACATAAAAAAAGAATAATTTCAGGAGAAGCCATAAAAGGTAGGAGCGCCATTTATCTGATTTATTTATGTATGTGCTGAGAAGATGATAATATGTCGATGAGATTTTGCAAAACTATTTTAAATTACACATGATGAAATTAGTCTTGCTCTTTCAATTTTTAGAAATGCATTTTCGCATTGCATTTCAATCAAACAATGAACGCGAACACTTAGAAAAATTTTCAATATTCATTTTTCCATCATTTTTCAAACTTAATAACAAATCTCGACATAAAAAAAGAATAATTTCAGGAGAAGCCATAAAAGGTAGGAGCGCCATTTATCTGATTTATTTATGTATGTGCTGAGAAGATGATAATATGTCGATGAGATTTTGCAAAACTATTTTAAATTACACATGATGAAATTAGTCTTGCTCTTTCAATTTTTAGAAATGCATTTTCGCATTGCATTTCAATCAAACAATGAACGCGAACACATAGAAAAATTTTCAATATTCATTTTTCCATCATTTTTCAAACTTAATAACAAATCTCGACATAAAAAAAGAATAATTTCAGGAGAAGCCATAAAAGGTAGGAGCGCCATTTATCTGATTTATTTATGTATGTGCGGAGAAGATGAAAAATATGTCGATGAGATTTTGCAAAACTATTTTAAATAACACATGATGGAATCAGTCTTGCTCTTTCAATTTTTAGAAATGCATTTTCGCATTGCATTTCAATCAAACAATAAACGTGAACATTTCGAAAAATTTTCAATATTCATTTTTCCATCATTTTTCAAAGTTAATAACTAATCTCGACATAAAAAAAGAATAATTTCAGGAGAAGCCATAAAAGGTAGGAGCGCCATTTATCTGATTTATTTATGTATGTGCGGAGAAGATGAAAAATATGTCGATGAGATTTTGCAAAACTATTTTAAATAACACATGATGGAATCAGTCTTGCTCTTTCAATTTTTAGAAATGCATTTTCGCATTGCATTTCAATCAAACAATAAACGTGAACACTTAGAAAAATTTTCAATATTCATTTTTCCATCATTTTTCAAACTTAATAACTAATCTCGACATAAAAAAAGAATAATTTCAGGAGAAGCCATAAAAGGTAGGAGCGCCATTTATCTGATTTATTTATGTATGTGCGGAGAAGATGAAAAATATGTCGATGAGATTTTGCAAAACTCTTTTAAATAACACATGATGGAATCAGTCTTGCTCTTTCAATTTTTAGAAATGCATTTTCGCATTGCATTTCAATCAAACAATAAACGTGAACATTTCGAAAAATTTTCAATATTCATTTTTCCATCATTTTTCAAAGTTAATAACTAATCTCGACATAAAAAAAGAATAATTTCAGGAGAAGCCATAAAAGGTAGGAGCGCCATTTATCTGATTTATTTATGTATGTGCTGAGAAGATGAAAAATATGTCGATGAGATTTTGCAAAACTATTTTAAATAACACATGATGGAATCAGTCTTGCTCTTTCAATTTTTAGAAATGCATTTTCGCATTGCATTTCAATCAAACAATAAACGTGAACATTTCGAAAAATTTTCAATATTCATTTTTCCATCATTTTTCAAACTTAATAACTAATCTCGACATAAAAAAAGAATAATTTCAGGAGAAGCCATAAAAGGTAGGAGCGCCATTTATCTGATTTATTTATGTATGTGCGGAGAAGATGAAAAATATGTCGATGAGATTTTGCAAAACTATTTTAAATAACACATGATGGAATCAGTCTTGCTCTTTCAATTTTTAGAAATGCATTTTCGCATTGCATTTCAATCAAACAATAAACGTGAACATTTCGAAAAATTTTCAATATTCATTTTTCCATCATTTTTCAAAGTTAATAACTAATCTCGACATAAAAAAAGAATAATTTCAGGAGAAGCCATAAAAGGTAGGAGCGCCATTTATCTGATTTATTTATGTATGTGCTGAGAAGATGATAATATGTCGATGAGATTTTGCAAAACTATTTTAAATTACACATGATGAAATTAGTCTTGCTCTTTCAATTTTTAGAAATGCATTTTCGCATTGCATTTCAATCAAACAATGAACGCGAACACTTAGAAAAATTTTCAATATTCATTTTTCCATCATTTTTCAAACTTAATAACAAATCTCGACATAAAAAAAGAATAATTTCAGGAGAAGCCATAAAAGGTAGGAGCGCCATTTATCTGATTTATTTATGTATGTGCGGAGAAGATGAAAAATATGTCGATGAGATTTTGCAAAACTATTTTAAATAACACATGATGGAATCAGTCTTGCTCTTTCAATTTTTAGAAATGCATTTTCGCATTGCATTTCAATCAAACAATAAACGTGAACACTTAGAAAAATTTTCAATATTCATTTTTCCATCATTTTTCAAACTTAATAACTAATCTCGACATAAAAAAAGAATAATTTCAGGAGAAGCCATAAAAGGTAGGAGCGCCATTTATCTGATTTATTTATGTATGTGCGGAGAAGATGAAAAATATGTCGATGAGATTTTGCAAAACTCTTTTAAATAACACATGATGGAATCAGTCTTGCTCTTTCAATTTTTAGAAATGCATTTTCGCATTGCATTTCAATCAAACAATAAACGTGAACATTTCGAAAAATTTTCAATATTCATTTTTCCATCATTTTTCAAAGTTAATAACTAATCTCGACATAAAAAAAGAATAATTTCAGAAGAAGCCATAAAAGGTAGGAGCGCCATTTATCTGATTTATTTATGTATGTGCGGAGAAGATGAAAAATATGTCGATGAGATTTTGCAAAACTATTTTAAATAACACATGATGGAATCAGTCTTGCTCTTTCAATTTTTAGAAATGCATTTTCGCATTGCATTTCAATCAAACAATAAACGTGAACATTTCGAAAAATTTTCAATATTCATTTTTCCATCATTTTTCAAAGTTAATAACTAATCTCGACATAAAAAAAGAATAATTTCAGGAGAAGCCATAAAAGGTAGGAGCGCCATTTATCTGATTTATTTATGTATGTGCTGAGAAGATGATAATATGTCGATGAGATTTTGCAAAACTATTTTAAATTACACATGATGAAATTAGTCTTGCTCTTTCAATTTTAAGAAATGCATTTTCGCATTGCATTTCAATCAAACAATGAACGCGAACACTTAGAAAAATTTTCAATATTCATTTTTCCATCATTTTTCAAACTTAATAACAAATCTCGACATAAAAAAAGAATAATTTCAGGACAAGCCATAAAAGGTAGGAGCGCCATTTATCTGATTTATTTATGTATGTGCGGAGAAGATGAAAAATATGTCGATGAGATTTTGCAAAACTATTTTAAATAACACATGATGGAATCAGTCTTGCTCTTTCAATTTTTAGAAATGCATTTTCGCATTGCATTTCAATCAAACAATAAACGTGAACATTTCGAAAAATTTTCAATATTCATTTTTCCATCATTTTTCAAAGTTAATAACTAATCTCGACATAAAAAAAGAATAATTTCAGGAGAAGCCATAAAAGGTAGGAGCGCCATTTATCTGATTTATTTATGTATGTGCTGAGAAGATGATAATATGTCGATGAGATTTTGCAAAACTATTTTAAATTACACATGATGAAATTAGTCTTGCTCTTTCAATTTTAAGAAATGCATTTTCGCATTGCATTTCAATCAAACAATGAACGCGAACACTTAGAAAAATTTTCAATATTCATTTTTCCATCATTTTTCAAACTTAATAACAAATCTCGACATAAAAAAAGAATAATTTCAGGAGAAGCCATAAAAGGTAGGAGCGCCATTTATCTGATTTATTTATGTATGTGCGGAGAAGATGAAAAATATGTCGATGAGATTTTGCAAAACTATTTTAAATAACACATGATGGAATCAGTCTTGCTCTTTCAATTTTTAGAAATGCATTTTCGCATTGCATTTCAATCAAACAATAAACGTGAACATTTCGAAAAATTTTCAATATTCATTTTTCCATCATTTTTCAAAGTTAATAACTAATCTCGACATAAAAAAAGAATAATTTCAGGAGAAGCCATAAAAGGTAGGAGCGCCATTTATCTGATTTATTTATGTATGTGCTGAGAAGATGATAATATGTCGATGAGATTTTGCAAAACTATTTTAAATAACACATGATGGAATCAGTCTTGCTCTTTCAATTTTTAGAAATGCATTTTCGCATTGCATTTCAATCAAACAATAAACGTGAACACTTAGAAAAATTTTCAATATTCATTTTTCCATCATTTTTCAAACTTAATAACTAATCTCGACATAAAAAAAGAATAATTTCAGGAGAAGCCATAAAAGGTAGGAGCGCCATTTATCTGATTTATTTATGTATGTGCGGAGAAGATGAAAAATATGTCGATGAGATTTTGCAAAACTCTTTTAAATAACACATGATGGAATCAGTCTTGCTCTTTCAATTTTTAGAAATGCATTTTCGCATTGCATTTCAATCAAACAATAAACGTGAACATTTCGAAAAATTTTCAATATTCATTTTTCCATCATTTTTCAAAGTTAATAACTAATCTCGACATAAAAAAAGAATAATTTCAGGAGAAGCCATAAAAGGTAGGAGCGCCATTTATCTGATTTATTTATGTATGTGCGGAGAAGATGAAAAATATGTCGATGAGATTTTGCAAAACTATTTTAAATAACACATGATGGAATCAGTCTTGCTCTTTCAATTTTTAGAAATGCATTTTCGCATTGCATTTCAATCAAACAATAAACGTGAACATTTCGAAAAATTTTCAATATTCATTTTTCCATCATTTTTCAAAGTTAATAACTAATCTCGACATAAAAAAAGAATAATTTCAGGAGAAGCCATAAAAGGTAGGAGCGCCATTTATCTGATTTATTTATGTATGTGCTGAGAAGATGATAATATGTCGATGAGATTTTGCAAAACTATTTTAAATTACACATGATGAAATTAGTCTTGCTCTTTCAATTTTAAGAAATGCATTTTCGCATTGCATTTCAATCAAACAATGAACGCGAACACTTAGAAAAATTTTCAATATTCATTTTTCCATCATTTTTCAAACTTAATAACAAATCTCGACATAAAAAAAGAATAATTTCAGGACAAGCCATAAAAGGTAGGAGCGCCATTTATCTGATTTATTTATGTATGTGCGGAGAAGATGAAAAATATGTCGATGAGATTTTGCAAAACTCTTTTAAATAACACATGATGGAATCAGTCTTGCTCTTTCAATTTTTAGAAATGCATTTTCGCATTGCATTTCAATCAAACAATAAACGTGAACATTTCGAAAAATTTTCAATATTCACTTTTCCATCATTTTTCAAAGTTAATAACTAATCTCGACATAAAAAAAGAATAATTTCAGGAGAAGCCATAAAAGGTAGGAGCGCCATTTATCTGATTTATTTATGTATGTGCGGAGAAGATGAAAAATATGTCGATGAGATTTTGCAAAACTATTTTAAATAACACATGATGGAATCAGTCTTGCTCTTTCAATTTTTAGAAATGCATTTTCGCATTGCATTTCAATCAAACAATAAACGTGAACATTTCGAAAAATTTTCAATATTCATTTTTCCATCATTTTTCAAAGTTAATAACTAATCTCGACATAAAAAAAGAATAATTTCAGGAGAAGCCATAAAAGGTAGGAGCGCCATTTATCTGATTTATTTATGTATGTGCGGAGAAGATGAAAAATATGTCGATGAGATTTTGCAAAACTATTTTAAATAACACATGATGGAATCAGTCTTGCTCTTTCAATTTTTAGAAATGCATTTTCGCATTGCATTTCAATCAAACAATAAACGTGAACATTTCGAAAAATTTTCAATATTCATTTTTCCATCATTTTTCAAAGTTAATAACTAATCTCGACATAAAAAAAGAATAATTTCAGGAGAAGCCATAAAAGGTAGGAGCGCCATTTATCTGATTTATTTATGTATGTGCTGAGAAGATGATGATGATAATGATAATGATAATGATGATAATATGTCGATGAGATTTTGCAAAACTATTTTAAATTACACATGATGAAATTAGTCTTGCTCTTTCAATTTTTAGAAATGCATTTTCGCATTGCATTTCAATCAAACAATGAACGCGAACACTTAGAAAAATTTTCAATATTCATTTTTCCATCATTTTTCAAACTTAATAACAAATCTCGACATAAAAAAAGAATAATTTCAGGAGAAGCCATAAAAGGTAGGAGCGCCATTTATCTGATTTATTTATGTATGTGCGGAGAAGATGAAAAATATGTCGATGAGATTTTGCAAAACTATTTTAAATAACACATGATGGAATCAGTCTTGCTCTTTCAATTTTTAGAAATGCATTTTCGCATTGCATTTCAATCAAACAATAAACGTGAACATTTCGAAAAATTTTCAATATTCATTTTTCCATCATTTTTCAAAGTTAATAACTAATCTCGACATAAAAAAAGAATAATTTCAGGAGAAGCCATAAAAGGTAGGAGCGCCATTTATCTGATTTATTTATGTATGTGCGGAGAAGATGAAAAATATGTCGATGAGATTTTGCAAAACTATTTTAAATAACACATGATGGAATCAGTCTTGCTCTTTCAATTTTTAGAAATGCATTTTCGCATTGCATTTCAATCAAACAATAAACGTAAACATTTCGAAAAATTTTCAATATTCATTTTTCCATCATTTTTCAAAGTTAATAACTAATCTCGACATAAAAAAAGAATAATTTCAGGAGAAGCCATAAAAGGTAGGAGCGCCATTTATCTGATTTATTTATGTATGTGCTGAGAAGATGATAATATGTCGATGAGATTTTGCAAAACTATTTTAAATTACACATGATGAAATTAGTCTTGCTCTTTCAATTTTTAGAAATGCATTTTCGCATTGCATTTCAATCAAACAATGAACGCGAACACTTAGAAAAATTTTCAATATTCATTTTTCCATCATTTTTCAAACTTAATAACAAATCTCGACATAAAAAAAGAATAATTTCAGGAGAAGCCATAAAAGGTAGGAGCGCCATTTATCTGATTTATTTATGTATGTGCGGAGAAGATGAAAAATATGTCGATGAGATTTTGCAAAACTATTTTAAATAACACATGATGGAATCAGTCTTGCTCTTTCAATTTTTAGAAATGCATTTTCGCATTGCATTTCAATCAAACAATAAACGTGAACATTTCGAAAAATTTTCAATATTCATTTTTCCATCATTTTTCAAAGTTAATAACTAATCTCGACATAAAAAAAGAATAATTTCAGGAGAAGCCATAAAAGGTAGGAGCGCCATTTATCTGATTTATTTATGTATGTGCGGAGAAGATGAAAAATATGTCGATGAGATTTTGCAAAACTATTTTAAATTACACATGATGGAATCAGTCTTGCTCTTTCAATTTTTAGAAATGCATTTTCGCATTGCATTTCAATCAAACAATAAACGTGAACATTTCGAAAAATTTTCAATATTCATTTTTCCATCATTTTTCAAAGTTAATAACTAATCTCGACATAAAAAAAGAATAATTTCAGGAGAAGCCATAAAAGGTAGGAGCGCCATTTATCTGATTTATTTATGTATGTGCTGAGAAGATGATAATATGTCGATGAGATTTTGCAAAACTATTTTAAATTACACATGATGAAATTAGTCTTGCTCTTTCAATTTTTAGAAATGCATTTTCGCATTGCATTTCAATTAAACAATGAACGCGAACACTTAGAAAAATTTTCAATATTCATTTTTCCATCATTTTTCAAACTTAATAACAAATCTCGACATAAAAAAAGAATAATTTCAGGAGAAGCCATAAAAGGTAGGAGCGCCATTTATCTGATTTATTTATGTATGTGCGGAGAAGATGAAAAATATGTCGATGAGATTTTGCAAAACTATTTTAAATAACACATGATGGAATCAGTCTTGCTCTTTCAATTTTTAGAAATGCATTTTCGCATTGCATTTCAATCAAACAATAAACGTGAACATTTCGAAAAATTTTCAATATTCATTTTTCCATCATTTTTCAAAGTTAATAACTAATCTCGACATAAAAAAAGAATAATTTCAGGAGAAGCCATAAAAGGTAGGAGCGCCATTTATCTGATTTATTTATGTATGTGCTGAGAAGATGATAATATGTCGATGAGATTTTGCAAAACTATTTTAAATTACACATGATGAAATTAGTCTTGCTCTTTCAATTTTTAGAAATGCATTTTCGCATTGCATTTCAATCAAACAATGAACGCGAACACTTAGAAAAATTTTCAATATTCATTTTTCCATCATTTTTCAAACTTAATAACAAATCTCGACATAAAAAAAGAATAATTTCAGGAGAAGCCATAAAAGGTAGGAGCGCCATTTATCTGATTTATTTATGTATGTGCGGAGAAGATGAAAAATATGTCGATGAGATTTTGCAAAACTATTTTAAATAACACATGATGGAATCAGTCTTGCTCTTTCAATTTTTAGAAATGCATTTTCGCATTGCATTTCAATCAAACAATAAACGTAAACATTTCGAAAAATTTTCAATATTCATTTTTCCATCATTTTTCAAAGTTAATAACTAATCTCGACATAAAAAAAGAATAATTTCAGGAGAAGCCATAAAAGGTAGGAGCGCCATTTATCTGATTTATTTATGTATGTGCGGAGAAGATGAAAAATATGTCGATGAGATTTTGCAAAACTATTTTAAATAACACATGATGGAATCAGTCTTGCTCTTTCAATTTTTAGAAATGCATTTTCGCATTGCATTTCAATCAAACAATAAACGTGAACACTTAGAAAAATTTTCAATATTCATTTTTCCATCATTTTTCAAACTTAATAACTAATCTCGACATAAAAAAAGAATAATTTCAGGAGAAGCCATAAAAGGTAGGAGCGCCATTTATCTGATTTATTTATGTATGTGCGGAGAAGATGAAAAATATGTCGATGAGATTTTGCAAAACTATTTTAAATAACACATGATGGAATCAGTCTTGCTCTTTCAATTTTTAGAAATGCATTTTCGCATTGCATTTCAATCAAACAATAAACGTGAACATTTCGAAAAATTTTCAATATTCATTTTTCCATCATTTTTCAAAGTTAATAACTAATCTCGACATAAAAAAAGAATAATTTCAGGAGAAGCCATAAAAGGTAGAGCGCCATTTATCTGATTTATTTATGTATGTGCGGAGAAGATGAAAAATATGTCGATGAGATTTTGCAAAACTATTTTAAATAACACATGATGGAATCAGTCTTGCTCTTTCAATTTTTAGAAATGCATTTTCGCATTGCATTTCAATCAAACAATAAACGTGAACATTTCGAAAAATTTTCAATATTCATTTTTCCATCATTTTTCAAAGTTAATAACTAATCTCGACATAAAAAAAGAATAATTTCAGGAGAAGCCATAAAAGGTAGGAGCGCCATTTATCTGATTTATTTATGTATGTGCTGAGAAGATGATAATATGTCGATGAGATTTTGCAAAACTATTTTAAATTACACATGATGAAATTAGTCTTGCTCTTTCAATTTTTAGAAATGCATTTTCGCATTGCATTTCAATCAAACAATGAACGCGAACACTTAGAAAAATTTTCAATATTCATTTTTCCATCATTTTTCAAACTTAATAACAAATCTCGACATAAAAAAAGAATAATTTCAGGAGAAGCCATAAAAGGTAGGAGCGCCATTTATCTGATTTATTTATGTATGTGCGGAGAAGATGAAAAATATGTCGATGAGATTTTGCAAAACTATTTTAAATAACACATGATGGAATCAGTCTTGCTCTTTCAATTTTTAGAAATGCATTTTCGCATTGCATTTCAATCTATATATATAAAGCGAAGTGTCCTCACTGACACACTCATCTACACATCTACACATCTACACATCTACACATGCACTGATTCACCGACAACCTACAGCCCAAACCGGGAGGGCTGGAGACTTGAAATTTTAGACACGGGTCTATCAAGGGCCGAGAATGAACGCTAATAAGGAGATTTTGCAAAATTCGGTCCGGTTCCTTTGTATTTAAATAAAAACCGAATAAAAACCGGTTAAAATAAGCAAAAAATGATCGGCTCGCGGAGACCGGGTTTTTTTTAGAAGCACGTGTCTAGCCAAAACAACTTCGATGTCGGGCGACCGGTTTACATTAAAAGCACTTTCACTTTCTGCGTTCCTGATCATACTTTTGCCGTACCTAGCGAGGCGCAGATATTTCAATTATAATTTTGATTTCAATTATAATGTCCCCGATCCGTGACTCATTTAAAAATTACCAAACCACTCCAAATTTAATCCGCCTACATTAAAAATCCTCAAATATCTCTTACCATTACAAACTTTACCAAATCAACCCCAAAAAATTCCCGAACTACGCCAAACTGACAAATTAGATCCGTTATCTTAAATCATCCCTTACCACCCCTTAGCAACCCCAAGTAACTCCAATCACTTTAAAATAAAACAAAATGACACAAACCATAGCAGACTATTCTCACACTCACACACATTATTTCGGCTACCAAAATTCACCCCCAACTACCCCTTACCGCCCCAAACTAAGCCCAATCACTTTAAAATTAGAAAAAATGCTACAAACAATAGCAAAACTATGCCAAACTCACCCAAATTACTTCGGCTATCATAAATCACCCCCAACTACCCCTTACCACCCCAAACTAAGCCCAATCACTTTAAAATTACAAAAAATGCCACAAACCATAGCAAACTATGCCAAACTCACCCAAATTACTTCGGCTACCATAAATCACCCCCAACTACCCCTTACCACCCCAAACTAAGCGCAATCACTTTAAAATTACAAAAAATGTTACAAATCATACTAAACTATGCCAAACTCAACCAAATTACTTCGGTTACCATAAATCAACCCCCAACTACCCCTTACCTCCCCAAACTAAACCAAATCACTTTAAAATTACAAAAAATGCTACAAACCATAGCAAACTATGCCAAACTCACCCAAATTACTTCGGCTATCATAAATCACCCCCAACTACCCCTTACCACCTCAAACTAAGCCCAATCACTTTAAAATTACAAAAAATGCCACAAACCATAGCAAACTATGCCAAACTCACCCAAATTACTTCGGCTATTATAAATCACCCCCAACTACCCCTTACCGCCCCAAACTAAGCCCACTCACTTTAAAATTACAAAAAATGATACAAACCATAGCAAACTATGCCAAAATCACCCAAATTACTACGGCTACCATAAATCACCCCCAACTACCCCTTACCACCACAAACTAAGCCCAATCACTTTAAAATTACAAAAAATGCTACAAACCATAGCAAACTATGCCAAACTCACCCAAATTACTTCGGCTATCCTAAATCACCCCCAACTACCCCTTACCACCCCAAACTAAGCCCAATCACTTTAAAATTACAAAAAATGCCACAAACCATAGCAAACTATGCCAAACTCACCCAAATTACTTCGGCTATTATAAATCACCCCCAACTACCCCTTACCGCCCCAAACTAAGCCCACTCACTTTAAAATTACAAAAAATGATACAAACCATAGCAAACTATGCCAAAATCACCCAAATTACTTCGGCTACCATAAATCACCCCCAACTACCCCTTACCACCACAAACTAAGCCAAATCACTTTAAAATTACAAAAAATGCCACAAACCATAGCAAACTATGCCAAACTCACCCAAATTACTTCGGCTACCATAAATCACCCCCAACTACCCCTTACCACCCCAAACTAAGCCCAATCACTTTAAAATTACAAAAAATGCCACAAACCATAGCAAACTATGCCAAACTCACCCAAATTACTTCGGCTATTATAAATCACCCCCAACTACCCCTTACCGCCCCAAACTAAGCCCAATCACTTTAAAATTAGAAAAAATGATACAAACCATAGCAAACTATGCCAAACTCACCCAAATTACTTCGGCTATTATAAATCACCCCCAACTACCCCTTACCGCCCCAAACTAAGCCCAATCACTTTAAAATTACAAAAAATGATACAAACCATAGCAAACTATGCCAAACTCACCCAAATTACTTCGGCTATCATAAATCACCCCCAACTACCCCTTACCGCCCCAAACTAAGCCCAATCACTTTAAAATTACAAAAAATGATACAAACCATAGCAAACTATGCCAAAATCACCCAAATTACTTGGGCTACCATAAATCATCCCCAACTACCCCTTACCACCCCAAACTAAGCTAAATCACTTTAAAATTACAAAAAATGATACAAACCATAGCAAACTATGCCAAACTCACCCAAATTACTTCGGCTACCATAAATCACCCCCAACTACCCCTTACCTCCACAAACTAAGCCAAATCACTTTAAAATTACAAAAAATGATACAAACCATAGCAAACTATGCCAAACTCACCTAAATTACTTCGGTTACCATAAATTAATAATCATTTTCAATCAAAATCTTCCATTTGGTTGTGTCATTTATAAATGCCTTATCGTATTAAATCATAAAATATTAATAAATATCTGCACATAAAACATATTGTTTCGACTAATAGACGTTATTCTGAATACTAAATTTGCTAATACCAATTTTGATTTTCTTCCACTTTCCAATAATTATTTGTTCCAGTTGAGATGCAAACATAAACGTATTTCTGAATTGCAACACGCTGACGGGGCAAGCCCTACCTTCTCAACATGCGTGAATTTGTATAAACAGCTCTATGGTTTTTAACTTTAAAGCGGTATAAACGCGGTGTAAACCCTAGATTTTCGTGAAAATATCTGAAAATTTCGAAATTCTGCAATTGAATTACAGAACTATTGTTGTGTTCGATAGTAAATTTATATTTGGAGTGGCACTGCCAACTCTGCCACCCCTGACGAGCCCCTTGCTGAATACTCTCCTTCCAGGGAAACTTTTGAAATCAACGGCAAAATAATTTAGGGCGCCTGAATGTGAAAATATCACTGTGTAATAAGTTCAGACTGACGTGGAACACTTGAAATTTCGGTATTCGTTTGTAATTCGTCACAGGTCCATGAAGGAATGCATGTTAATGTAAACAAGTGTTAGTTTGTCGGAAAGGCCGAATAAGATTTTTAACATTCCCGTCAAAATATTTATTTACTTTAGAATGTTAATTTCTTAAATTCATTTCGTGAAAATTATGACGGGCCATACGAGTACACCTGTGCGAGTATTATTTGGTACATACAAATTAATCTCTTTTGTTATCCAAATTGTTTTTATACGCACTAGGCACGTGCACCTCATATAATTGTGAAAATTGCTGCTTCAGCGTCTGGAACGCTGGTATTCAACGTCGCCAAGGTCGAGGCGACGCATCGGTATTCGAAGTTCTATCGCTATTAAATAAATTATTTTATTCCCGATATTCCCGATTTGTTCTTGCCGTTAACCAAAACTCTCCCCAATCGATTTTCGAAAAATTTCCAGCGTCGGACCGGACTTCACTTATTATCGTACGCTAATTTTTACGTTCAGTTAATGATAGTGGTGTATTTGTTCTTCACCAAACCTGCTCCGGGCAAAATCCGAAATTTTCACTGACATCATACGCTTAAGTATTGTGTGCTTATACACGATTTACACTATTTATTTTACGTACATTGCGTTCATTAATGGTTCTGCATTATTTATAACTAAGATGGAGCAGTTTGAAAATCTAATAGTAAGCGGAGAACAAATACCACCATGTATAATTCCCGTGAAAAGTGATGGAAATAGTCTTTTTTACTATTTTTCCTATTGCATTTTTAATACCGGAAATAGAGCTCAAGAGGTTCGCACTTTAATTCTTCATTTTAAAATTACCAAAATTTTTGTAAAATTTACCTGAATACGTTAAACACCCCAAACATAACGCACCATTCCAAACTATCCCTAAAAGTCATACACTTACCATTCAAAACTACTCCAGGTCAACCCATAATTAAAAAAAAATTACGAATTCTAAGCAAACTACGCCAAACTCGCATAAATGACTTCGAATTCCCCTAAATCACCCCAACCACTTCTTACCAAGCCAACCAAAGCCCAATCACATTATAATTACCAAAAATTTCGTTTAATCCGCCAAAGCTAAACCCTGCCAACCATCAATAACCATTCCAAACAATCCTCAAAGAAACCCATATCATCCGAAACAACCCCAAATCAACCTAATATTTTTGCATTTTTTTGAACCATAGCAAATCACGCCAAATTAACATAAATAACTTCGACTTTTTTTATACATAATTCCCAAATACTTCGTTTTTATGGTGTGAAATTTTGTATTTATATATTTCAACATTGTCTTTAACGTTGTCAGAGAACTAAATGGGAATAATTTGGAATAATTTAGCTTCTCTGTCAACTCTCCTTCTCTTGAAACTTTTGAAAACAACGACAAAATTATTTGGGGCACCTGGATTTGAAAATATCACTCTGTGTAATAAGTTCAGACTGACTAGAGTGAAAAGAAAGGAGCTTGCACCCAGAAACGAAATTAAATGGAACACTTGAAGTTGCAATATTTGTTTGTAATTCGTCACAAGTCCATGAAGGAATGCGTGTTAATGTAAACAAATGTGAGTTTATTGGAGATGCCGAATAAGATTTTTACATTATTGAAGCAGCTTGAGCCTGCCACGTCAAGGGCAAGGTCACAAACGTGAAAAGGCGATGCTCGATTTGGTTTTATTCAATATCTATGCAGAAATTCGCACATTCCAAGCATTGGATAAGCCTTTCTTATCGTTTCTTAGAATTCGAGAATTGCTGGTTCAGCGTGTGGAGCAGTACTCGATCGCGGTGTTTAATTTTAACACAACTACAATTGTGAAAATTGCTGCTCCAGCGTCGGAAACTGTTCGCAAAGTCGCCAAATTCGATGAAGCGACGCATCAGTGTTCGAACGTCTACCACTATCAAATAAAGTATTTTAATTTAACATTTGATCCTCGCGTTAACCAAATCTGCCCCCAATCAATTTTCGAAAAATTACCAGCGTCGAACCGGACTCCACTTATATTTGTACGCTAATTTTTACGTTCAGTTAATGGTAGTGGTGTGTTTGTTTTTCACCAAATTTGCCCTGGCTGAAATCCGAAATTTTCACCGTTGTATGTACCAGACATCACTGACATTCATACCCTTAATAATTATGTGCTTATACACGTTTTACACTATTTATTTTACGTACAATGTGTTCATTATTGCTTTACATCATTTATAACTAAGATGGAGAAGTTTGAAAATCTAGCGATGTACAATTACCACACCGTATTATGAAAGGTGATGGAAATTGTCTTTTTTAATATCTATGGTATTGGTATTGATATTTTAATACTGGAACGGGAGCACAAGAGGTTCGCACTTTAATTGTTCAACAAGTTTGTGTTAATGTAAACAAGTGTGAGTTCGTCGGAGAAGCCGAATAAGATTTTTACATCCACCATATTCCCGTCAAAATATTTATTTATTTTATATAGAATGTTAATTTTGCCGTTAACCAAATTTGCTCCCAATCACCATCGTCGTACCGGACCGTTCAGTTAATGATAATGTTGTTTTTATTTTTCACCAAATCTGCCTCGGCTGAAATCCAAAATTTACAGCGTTGGATCAGACTTTACTGACATTGATACGCGTTTTACACTATTTATTTTACGTAAATACATTGTGTTCATTATTGCTTTACATCATTTATAACTAAGATGGACAAGTTTGAAAATCTAGCGATGCACAAATACCACCAAATACCACATTTTACCACATACCAAAATTTTAATACTGGAAAGGGAGCTCAAAAGGTTCGCACTGTAATTGTCCAACCAGTTGCGGCCAGGTTTTAATAATTTTTGTGCAGTTTAGAAGAAGATAATTATGCTGAAGTGTTTGTTTATTCTGAAGATAAGTCAAAATCATCTACATACTGTTCTGTTTGTGAGTTGACTGCAGCAAAAGGAATGGTTCCATTGTGTTTTCAATTTTATCATAACATGATCAGCTAATTTGTAAACTTCGATTTCCCCGAAAATTATCTAAAGTTAATTTCGATTTCCTGGAATCGCTTATAGAACAACTGCGTCTTTGCCTAAAGAGTCTATTCAAGATTTTTCATCTCAGATATCAACCAAGGTATCCTCTTTGTCCAAATCATATTGAAGTACCCGGTCCTGACAACGAAGGTTAATTTCAACAAATTTGTTTATTTTGTGATTGAAAAAGTAGAGGATTCCTGTTTAATTGTATTATAATGTCGATTAGTCAACATCACCACTTTAGTCAACACTGCGTTTATTTAATCTACGTCCGGGCAACGCCGGGTACATTCAGCTAGTCAAACAATAAACGTGAACACTTAGAAAAATTTTCAATATTCATTTTTCCATCATTTTTCAAACTTAATAACTAATCTCGACATAAAAAAAGAATAATTTCAGGAGAAGCCATAAAAGGTAGGAGCGCCATTTATCTGATTTATTTATGTATGTGCGGAGAAGATGAAAAATATGTCGATGAGATTTTGCAAAACTATTTTAAATAACACATGATGGAATCAGTCTTGCTCTTTCAATTTTTAGAAATGCATTTTCGCATTGCATTTCAATCAAACAATAAACGTGAACATTTCGAAAAATTTTCAATATTCATTTTTCCATCATTTTTCAAAGTTAATAACTAATCTCGACATAAAAAAAGAATAATTTCAGGAGAAGCCATAAAAGGTAGAGCGCCATTTATCTGATTTATTTATGTATGTGCGGAGAAGATGAAAAATATGTCGATGAGATTTTGCAAAACTATTTTAAATAACACATGATGGAATCAGTCTTGCTCTTTCAATTTTTAGAAATGCATTTTCGCATTGCATTTCAATCAAACAATAAACGTGAACATTTCGAAAAATTTTCAATATTCATTTTTCCATCATTTTTCAAAGTTAATAACTAATCTCGACATAAAAAAAGAATAATTTCAGGAGAAGCCATAAAAGGTAGGAGCGCCATTTATCTGATTTATTTATGTATGTGCGGAGAAGATGAAAAATATGTCGATGAGATTTTGCAAAACTATTTTAAATAACACATGATGGAATCAGTCTTGCTCTTTCAATTTTTAGAAATGCATTTTCGCATTGCATTTCAATCAAACAATAAACGTGAACATTTCGAAAAATTTTCAATATTCATTTTTCCATCATTTTTCAAAGTTAATAACTAATCTCGACATAAAAAAAGAATAATTTCAGGAGAAGCCATAAAAGGTAGGAGCGCCATTTATCTGATTTATTTATGTATGTGCGGAGAAGATGAAAAATATGTCGATGAGATTTTGCAAAACTATTTTAAATAACACATGATGGAATCAGTCTTGCTCTTTCAATTTTTAGAAATGCATTTTCGCATTGCATTTCAATCAAACAATAAACGTGAACATTTCGAAAAATTTTCAATATTCATTTTTCCATCATTTTTCAAAGTTAATAACTAATCTCGACATAAAAAAAGAATAATTTCAGGAGAAGCCATAAAAGGTAGGAGCGCCATTTATCTGATTTATTTATGTATGTGCTGAGAAGATGAAAAATATGTCGATGAGATTTTGCAAAACTATTTTAAATTACACATGATGAAATTAGTCTTGCTCTTTCAATTTTTAGAAATGCATTTTCGCATTGCATTTCAATCAAACAATGAACGCGAACACTTAGAAAAATTTTCAATATTCATTTTTCCATCATTTTTCAAACTTAATAACAAATCTCGACATAAAAAAAGAATAATTTCAGGAGAAGCCATAAAAGGTAGGAGCGCCATTTATCTGATTTATTTATGTATGTGCGGAGAAGATGAAAAATATGTCGATGAGATTTTGCAAAACTATTTTAAATAACACATGATGGAATCAGTCTTGCTCTTTCAATTTTTAGAAATGCATTTTCGCATTGCATTTCAATCAAACAATAAACGTGAACATTTCGAAAAATTTTCAATATTCATTTTTCCATCATTTTTCAAAGTTAATAACTAATCTCGACATAAAAAAAGAATAATTTCAGGAGAAGCCATAAAAGGTAGGAGCGCCATTTATCTGATTTATTTATGTATGTGCGGAGAAGATGAAAAATATGTCGATGAGATTTTGCAAAACTATTTTAAATAACACATGGAATCAGTCTTGCTCTTTCAATTTTTAGAAATGCATTTTCGCATTGCATTTCAATCAAACAATAAACGTGAACATTTCGAAAAATTTTCAATATTAATTTTTCCATCATTTTTCAAAGTTAATAACAAATCTCGACATAAAAAAAGAATAATTTCAGGAGAACCAATAAAAGGTAGGAGCGCCATTTATCTGATTTATTTATGTATGTGCTGAGAAGATGAAAAATATGTCGATGAGATTTTGCAAAACTATTTTAAATAACACATGATGGAATCAGTTTTGCTCTTTCAATTTTTAGAAATGCATTTTCGCATTGCATTTCAATCAAACAATAAACGTGAAGATTTCGAAAAATTTTCAATATTCATTCTTCCATCATTTTTCAAAGTTAATAACAAATCTCGACATAAAAAAAGAATAATTTCAGGAGAAGCCATAAAAGGTAGGAGCGCCATTTATCTGATTTATTTATGTATGTGCGGAGAAGATGAAAAATATGTCGATGAGATTTTGCAAAACTATTTTAAATAACACATGATGGAATCAGTCTTGCTCTTTCAATTTTTAGAAATGCATTTTCGCATTGCATTTCAATCAAACAATGAACGCGAACATTTCGAAAAATTTTCAATATTTATTTTTCCATCATTTTTCAAAGTTAATAACAAATCTCGACATAAAAAAAGAATAATTTCAGGAGAAGCCATAAAAGGTAGGAGCGCCATTTATCTGATTTATTTATGTATGTGCTGAGAAGATGAAAAATATGTCGATGAGATTTTGCAAAACTATTTTAAATTACACATGATGGAATCAGTCTTGCTCTTTCACTTTTTAGAAATGCATTTTCGCATTGCATTTCAATCAAACAATAAACGTGAACATTTCGAAAAATTTTCAATATTAATTTTTCCATCATTTTTCAAAGTTAATAACAAATCTCGACATAAAAAAAGAATAATTTCAGGAGAAGCAATAAAAGGTAGGAGCGCCATTTATCTGATTTATTTATGTATGTGCTGAGAAGATGAAAAATATGTCGATGAGATTTTGCAAAACTATTTTAAATTACACATGATGGAATCAGTCTTGCTCTTTCAATTTTTAGAAATGCATTTTCGCATTGCATTTCAATCAAACAATAAACGTGAACATTTCGAAAAATTTTCAATATTCATTTTTCCATCATTTTTCAAAGTTAATAACAAATCTCGACATCAAAAAAGAATAATTTCAGGAGAAGCCATAAGAGGTAGGAGCGCCATTTATCTGATTTATTTATGTATGTGCTGAGAAGATGATAATATGTCGATGAGATTTTGCAAAACTATTTTAAATTACACATGATGAAATTAGTCTTGCCCTTTCAATTTTTAGAAATGCATTTTCGCATTGCATTTTAATCATACAATGAACGCGAACATTTCGAAAAATTTTCAATATTCATTTTTCTATCATTTTTAAAAGTTAATAACAAATCTCGACATAAAAAAAGAATAATTTCAGGAGAAGCCATAAAAGGTAGTAGCGCCATTTATCTGATTTATTTATTTATGTATGTGCTGAGAAGATGAAAAATATGTCGATGAGATTTTGCAAAACTATTTTAAATTACACATGATGGAATTAGTCTTGCTCTTTCAATTTTTAGAAATGCATTTTCGCATTGCATTTCAATCAAACAATGTACGCGAACATTTCGAAAAATTTTCTAGTGAACCGTCTAGGTGAATCATCCTGTATAGTTGCAAATAACAAATTTAGTGTTTTAATTTTTTCAAATTTTCGTCCAACAGCAAATGTTGCCTATTTGTGTTTTTTACATAGGACACTCAGGATATTTTTACATCTAAAGTCGCAGAATAAAAAACCACTTTCAGTAATATTATCAAAAATTTGTTTATTCTTGGAAGCCATACAAAATATTAAAAAATTCGGGTGACGCAAAATTAAGAGTTGTGCAATCAACACGGCAGAATCTCGTGTGACTGACGTTAATGGTGTAGAAGAACAAAAACACACTCGAAGGACCAGCTGGTGGTAGTGCACCAGCAACACGGAGTTGATGGTCAAAAGACGTTTAAAACTTAACAATTTAATTACACACAATTGCGAGTGATCAGGAACACTTCAACTGATTTAACTCGCAGTAAAACTCTATGAAAATCATTTTGAAACTGCAAAAACAAATTCCATCTTCGGGTGTCAGTCTAGACGTCTTTGCATGTGTCATCATTCTTGTCATCAATAAACGCGTATTCGTATAGTCTGATCGGTGAAATATGAATGGCCCGCGGTGAAGAGGAGAGTACCGTTAGGAAGAGTTATCTATGTCTGCTCGATAGTCTACATTGTTTTCCAAGAAACTAAAAGATAATTTCTTATCGGAGCGCTCAACGCCTTCCGATAGGATAGCACGCGGTGTTGCAAATTCAAATCGTCCAGATTTTCAAGAGTCGTCAGAAAACGCCAATAAAGATTAAATTTCACCCCAATAATACCGCCATCTGTTGATGTTACCATTGTATATAGACTATTATAGTAAAGCAACGCCAATGGTGAACGATGTAATACCGAAAAGCATCCAGCTGGTGGCGGCATCTCTGGGTCGCTTCATGAGTTTATTTGCGTTCATTTGTATTTCCTTTCAAGGTCAGGGTAATTCTGCTAGTGCGAGAATAAAATTGTAACTTATCACGGGAGAGTAATGTCGATTTATACAATTAGTGCAAATATTTAAATTGCACAATGATGACACTGGGACTGGAACATTATTACAAGAATAATTTGATGTTATTGTTGTAGAAACTATTTCTTTGTTGATTACTACGGTTAATTAGCAGATTGAATTCGCATACGGATAAAGTTGGTCCGATACTTTTGAATCATCCTGTCTCTTAATAACAAATAATACATCATATTCTTAATTTTTAAAATATCGTTTATTTGTATTTACATTTTTAAATTTACATTCATTATAAATTCTGTTTCTAATTAATAAATCTAAAATGAAAAGTCGATGCTCATAACAATAATCAGATGTTTTCTCAATTTTAAAATCAGGGTTTATTTTGTTGACACTGACAACTATCTTTTTTAATAATCTTTTACCTAATTTATATTTTTCAAGATTAGTTATAAAATATTTATTAAAGTACGAACAGCTTTGTTCACAAATTTTTGTCAGAGTATCTGATGGAGCTGTTAAACCGAGAGAAGTATTAAGAAGCAATTTGTTATAATTTCTGTATAAAAGTAGCAATTCTTTAGGATCGTTCAAAGTTGAAGATTTTGTGAGTAGTTGTTTACACTCATCGCATTTAAATTTATCAATACATTTTTTTGCCAAGTATCCAGCAAAGTAAACCAAGGCACATTCCTCAAGGCTCGTAGCCTTTATGGAGGCGGTAGTAACAGGATTTTTAGTTCCACTGGAAGAGTGACTTGATGCAGCTTCAGAGTCCGATACATTTTCATTTAATTCGGTAGGCAAAGTTGTGAGCGGAGTTTCTTGATCCCCATTGTCATTTAATTTTGCGAAAGTCGAATATTTAGAATTCTCTGAGACCGGGTTGTCATAATTTAAAATGAAATCATCAAAATTTCAACCTATCAAAAATTTGTATAGACTGCAGAATTTTATCATGAACTTTATCTTTCGCAGTAAAGACTTTCTGTCTCATAGCCAGTGAAAACAGCCAATCAGGCAATTCTTGCAGTTTGCCGTAGACAAAATACAGTGCTTCGGAAACAATTGTTTTCAAGTGAAAATGCTTTCGATTTTTTTGAACTTTATGAAGCAGAAGAGTTGATATGGAATCTAAAATACTCGGTGCATACAAATCTAAATTCAAATAGAGACGGTTGGAATATAACGTGCATTTTCCCTAGAATGCAACAATCAATTATTTAAAAAACGATTTCTTGATAACATCAGGGTGAAAGCATCATCGTATTCGCCGTAAATACATATTTGTTTGTATTCAGTCATAATCGCGGTGTCTGTGGCCACCTTTAGACGAATTAGAGGATAATTTTGTTTTAAACCCTAACAATTTCTAGTCGTCTCGGAGAATCAGTCTGATTTGGTCAGCCGTCCGTCGGGTATCTTATCATTATATCATTCTTATCTCGTGTTCTCATGACGGCATACCGACAGCATTCCCCTCTTACTCCGATTTACCTCTCCCAAAACTGCCCAAATATATATATATTATCGGCATTACAGTGTACTACAATTGGTGCATTAGCGCCACCTATGCGGTCGCCCCCACAAGCAGAGCTATTTGGCCCCCAAAACTGATTAACACATTTTACCATAAGGTTGTTTTACTATAATAGTCTATATACAATGATGTTACCAATATCTCGGAAACCTTTACCATCAGAAGAACGTTTACATCAATAGTCACATCTTGTGGATGGATTTAAAACTTTGGAGGGAAAAAATTACGATTTTAACGATGTGAGCGCCACAGGCATAAGTAGTCGGAACTAAATTGTACTGGCCCCTTTTAAAAACTTTCTTACGATCACTCCGGCACCACCCCCGAACTAAATCAACAAAAAAGAAGACTTAGAAGAATCTGTCACAGGTGATTAAATACAAAACTTAGAATACACTGTGAAATTACGAATAAACATGATTACAGAATGCTAATTTGTAATTTTTTGCTTTACAGTGTTCTGCAAGCTTTTTTTAGTTGTTACATAACATTGAAGATGTCGCATAAAAAATTATTTGTTTAAAATATTTCTTCCTAAGTAGAACGTTAATTTAACATTAATACAACAATTACAAATGTCTACAGAATTGTATTGTTTGTGCTTCGTCTTCACACAGTTATTGAAAATTAATTTTTGGTTTGGGAAATTTTAAATATTTGATTGCAGAAATCTGTATTTTTTTAGCATTACAGTGTTCTGTGGATTTATTTTAGTTGTATAATATTAAAGATGTCGCTCACAATAATTATTTGTTTAAACAAATTTGTTGAATGTCATCTTAACATTAATACAACAATTATAACTTTTGCAGAAGTCTAACTTCTTCATTATAAATAAAACTTGCAGTTATTTGTAAATTCTTGCAGTATAATTAACTCACATTTTTATTGTTTCATTTAATTCATAAAATACTGATAAATTTATATCCAACATCTTAAAATGTATAAAGCTGAAAAACTAATATCAAGGCAAGATCTTGGACTCTCATTACATGTGAAACTTTCCTAAGATGACTCAAATTCAAGCAGCCACCATCCTCCATAAAGCTAGAGTATATGTAGATATATCTACATATACTCTGATAAAACAAAAAGAACTAGAAGAAGCTGTCGCAGGTGATTAAATGCAAAACAAATCACACACCGAGCGGTGCTAACAGTTGCATTGTAACCTATGGAAAAAGGAAATTGGAGCCGTGGACATACAAAAGAACACCGTAGAATTGTGTGGCAAGTCGTTGGCGATTTAATGCCACATGGACAGGCATAATATCGTACCAGGTCAGGTGCTTGGTGCATGGGGAATTAAAAGGTAAGGTTTGAAGCTTACAATTGGCCTTATTTAATATACACAATTTTATGTAGTTTCCATAGCAACAGCCAGTTTAACAACATAAACCAGGACAACCACATAATATCCGCAAATATTATGTTCGATCAAATGAGTGACTGGAATATTTTCAAGAGATCAGAAGAGGAATAGAGCCTATGATCATCCACGACAGTAGGACTGACGCCTGATACAATCATTAAACAAATTTAAACCACTAAATAGCAATCGCTTGACTATGCTTTTAATGGCAAGGATCTTACAAAAATAGTAACATAAGTTAACTTGTTTAAAATTACTTCTAGTACGAGAAAAATTAAAATATTTTTAAAATTACTGTATATGTGTATTCTTGGTTGTCCACATTTGGTCCTGTAATTGGCGCTTTTAGACCTCGTCGCGTTCATGTGTTCCTCATACAAAGTCCTGATTTTAGCCGAATTATTTTGTAAAATCGAATAAAATTTTATTTGGCGCCTAAAGATCTCCTCGCGTTCATATGTTCCTGGTACTAGCTCTCGATTTTAGCCAAAATATTTTGCAAAATCGATTAAAATTTAGTAATTGGCGCCAAAGATCTCCTCGCGTTCAAGTGTTCCGGCTACAAACTCCTGATTTTAGCCAAATTATTTTGTAAAATCGAATAAAATTTATTAATTGGCGCCAGGATCTCCTCGAGTTCACATGTTCCTGGTACTAACTCTCGATTTCAAGAAATTATTTTGTAAAATCGAATAAAATTTATTAATTAGTGCCAAATATCTCCTCGCGTTCTTGTGTTCCGGATACAAACTCCAGATTTTAGCCAAATTATTTTGTAAAATCGAATAAAATTTATTAATTGGCGCCAAAGATCTCCTCGAGTTCACATATTCCTGGTACTAACTCTCGATTTCAAGAAATTATTTTGTAAAATCGAATAAAATTTATTAATTAGTGCCAAAGATCTCCTCGCGTTCATGTGTTCCGGCTACAAACTCCTGATTTTAGCCAAATTATTTTGTAAAATCAAATAAAATTTATTAATTGGCGCCAAAGATCTCCTCGCGTTCATATGTTCCTGGTACTAACTCTCGATTTTAGCAAAATAATTTTGTAAAATCGAAAAAGTTACTTGTATACAGAAGGTGTTTTCGTGCTTTGCTCAATTGTAGACTCACTTCTTGGCCTAATGACATAATAACTATTGTAGGCTCAAAATGGTTTTCAAATAACTTTTTGTATGTCTTCCTTAAAAATGAAAAAAATTATGTTAGGTAATATTTCTGAAAAATTTTTTTTACTTTGCTTCCGAAAATGTAAGAATATATTGGGTGTCCCATTTAAAATACACTAGGAAGCATTTCCTGTTAAACAGAAATTGAAAAATAAAAAAAATATAAACAAATTCGTTATTTGCAACTGCATGTATGTACAATATATTCGGGCCAAATTTGAAAAAAAAAACTTTTTAAATAAAGTTATACGTCCCTTCCGGGACTTTTTACTAACTTATATGTATAATACTTCATAATTTTTTTTTAAGATCGAGTAATCGATTTTATCATTGCTGTTTTAAACTGGATTTCACATTGTTTCTGGAACTAAATTATAAATTTATTTATTCATGTAATATTTTTTGTCCAAAACAAATTTAACTCATTCAATATTGAGGACTGAACGAATCATTTATGAGAGTGAGAGTTGTTATAAAGAGGGCCACACTATGTCTTCGATCCATTGGAGATAATAATATACTCTCGAGTACACTGACGGACTGGACCCGCAATCTCTTCCGAACGAGGATGTTCCTACAATGTCATACATACACTGAATACCATCCTCATCGTGTACGATCTGCAGTGGACTACCCGAATCCCCCTGAATTTAATACAAGTGTGAATTTAGTTGTAAATAAACAATTAACAAATCACCTGACACGTATCTTTCCCAGTGGAACCGGCACAAAACAGAGACTCCTCTGTAATTCCGTGTTTTAGTCTTATGCTTTTCTCATAAAGTTTAGAGCAAGCTCCGGCTTCTAGAGTGGGCAGCGTCACTTTGAGAAGATCATCGCTACGATGTTCACCAACAATATTTGTCGATCCCCATCCAGCAGCAACTCCTTCTGGAGGAAGTTGTGATTTGGTATAGAGACAAGAGGGTCTTACAGCGCGACTCATAGTAACTGGATTTTCTAGTTTCAAAAGACCGATATCGTAGTAGTAAGAAGATGGTAAGAAGTCGGGATGCTTAATGTGCTCCACTATTTTAAGAAGCTGGCGGTTTTTGTCGTTGGTGTTTGTTACACCAAGTTGTGCATATTTGGCAAATCCACTAAAATTATTCTCGATTTTGGGTTAATTTTCTTGGTTTACCCATGACTTACTGGTTGCTCGAATATATGCACGTAGCACTTGTTAGAATGAACTGGTCGCTTATTAAACTTCCAGAACACGGCCATAAGGTCCCCTTAGATGTTTCAAAGGCTATTAGTGCCTACAATTATAATAAGTGTACGAGTTACAAGACTTGACCATTTACCATGTGGGGAAACTCATATCGGCTTGCTCGCTCACCTCCAACGATGCGCTTAACAATTACGTGTTCACAGTTATTTAATGCAAACGACGAGTATTCTTTGCATTCTACAAATCAATTAAAATTAAGAAGTATATATGAATAGTACGAATTACTTTTGTTGCTTATCGCCCCGGGTGTGCGACTTTGGTTGGCAATCTCTAGAGGACAACAAACTATCGGTTCCGTTCCATTGGAGCCGCAAGTTTGGAGAGGTCGCTTTTCTTTTCGAATGTCTTCCCGAATTTTGGGACAATCCCTTAATAAGCGACAGGTTCCGACATCTCCCGATGAATCCAAAGAACACGTACTGCCTACATTACCATAAATTAATACATTTCAATATTTCATCTGTGTCTGCTGAATAAAAAAAGTTTAAAAATGTTGTAAATTTTGTTATTACATTGCATGGCTCACATATATTACATTTTCCCTCTGTATGTGCGTATGTATGGGTCAAGTGCAATCTAAAGTTAAGGCAAAGATATAAACGAGTGTGGCTTGGAAATGATATAAATTTGCATATATTAGCAAAGTGTAAACTTCAATTTCCTAAAATAGCGATATTGGACTTAATATACTTTAGACAGCAGACAGAAATTTTGTGATGTAATAAGTATTATACTTACTGTTAGTAGATTGGCAACTAATGTCGCCTATAAGCACTGTGAAGAGTACTAGAATACAGTTTTGCTTCAACATTGTTGTTGCGACTGATTTTGGTGTTATTAAAACAAGAAGATATATATGCAAATAAAGCTGTACCGAACACAGTCTAGAAAAGACCCGAAGTCTATCGATTCCCACTCATTTAAAATATTGTTCGTGGCAGCATGTCTGTACAATTCTCGGTACAATTTAATTCTTTCTCAAACATGTAATATTTTTAAAATTGTCTTCTAAAGTGTTACCATAATCTGAATCAGCACTTCAAGTTCTAATATTTCGTTTACATTGTGTTTACATGCGCATCTTATTGTTTTTCATTTGCAAAATGATACGTGTAAAAACCCACTTTGTCAGTGCCCATAATTTTCTATAAGATTTTACAAACAAGTACTTTTATTGCAAAATAATAACGATCTTATTCGGGTTTTTGGACACAACAAGCGAATGGAACACGGTCTAAAAACCTGAATAGGATCGTTATTATTAATAAAAGTACTACTTTTATAAATACCTTTATTGTTTAAACTAATGGCTGCTTCCCTAATAAGACCACATATCCGAAAAGTACAAACGTTTGACACCAACGAATTTATTTATTACCGAGTTATAAGATTTTGCGTCATGGGTATCCCGATTATATGTATATGTATTGTAAATACAAAAAACAAAATAAATGATTGGCAACTTATTTTTTATACATTGTGTGAAATTGTCCTACAAATTAAGTGTGTAGAGAAAATAAGTATCAAATAAAAACGTGTCCGATTGAAGCATTTTTTCTTTAAAAAGATATCAGATATTTTTTGGCTATCGAGATTAGTTCGATCTTGTTTCAAACTGCAATTTCACTGTTTCTGAAACTACATTTTCTTCCATAAAGTAATAATCAACGCCAGTAAAATACCTCAACAGTCAGACATTTTCTGCCTCTGGAAAATCATGTAGGAGTAATATTTAACGAGAACGTTCCTACAATATCAAACGAGTGTGGCTTGGGAATTAGGGTAATTTGCATAAATTAGCAAAGTTTAAAGTTCGATTTCCAATAATTAATGATATTTTTTTACGTAGCAGTCACAGGAATTTTGTTGACAAACAAGAAGATATCACAATATGCAAATACGGCTGTGAACGCGGTCTAAAAATTATATTACACATAAAAAAATAAATTAATTGAAAATGGTTAATTCGCCAAAATTTATTTATACTCATTTAAAGATTGTTCTTGGCAGCATGTCTGAACAATTCTCGGTACAATTTTAGTTCTTTCTCAAACTCGTAATTATTTAAGTTCAAGTTTTTACAAAAATAAAAAATCGAGTTCGGCAACTTTATATGCAAGTTATTTTTTATTGTGCTGGTTACAGTTACTCGAAATTTCAATATATTATACCAGCTAAACATTTTTTGACAATCATATTTGATGTTGAAGTTTTAGATATTTCCTTCATGTCAATCATAGAATCTTTTCTATTAAATATGTGGGTTCGTGTAGTTTAACAAACCAAATTTTTTATAACGTTTATGTAACGTAAAAAATAATTACTGCTTCCATAGACGTGGAGGTGCTTTCCCAATTTTTAAAATATTGAAATTTTTATAATAGCATATTACACCTTTTATTTTTTTCGAGGGGTATCAATCTAAAGATTTATGGTGTACAGTTTGAATTAATTATGGTATTTATTCGGGATTATGGAAATTTATTGGGAATTACAAGAGATTAATTGGCAATTAAAAGGGAAATAACAATTGCGCATGCGTTTCTGCACATTTTTGCCACTTTTTATATTTCAATTATAGAAAAACAAGCAAGATATTGGCATGATTTACTTTGAAGAAAGAGTAAACACGTAAGTTTTTAAATAATTTCAACATTAACACTTAAAGATTTTTTTTGGCAATCGAGATTAGTTCGATCTTGTTTCAAACTGCAATTTCACTGTCTCTAAATCTACATTTTCTTCCATAAAGTAATAATCAAAGCCAGTAAAATACCTCAATAGTCAGACATTTTCTGCCTTTGGAAAATCATGTAGGAATAATATTTAACGAAAACGTTCCTACAATATCAAACGAGTGTGGCTTGGGAATTATGGGAATTTGCATATATTTCCCATAATTAACGATTTTTTTTTCGTAGTAGTCACAGGAATTTTGTTGACAAACAAGAAGATATCACGATATGCAAATAAGGCTGTAAACACTTTTTTAAAATTAAAATTTTTTACGAGGGGAATTGATCTGAGGATTTATGGTGTACAGTGTGATTATGTGGTGTACAGTGTAATTATGAGATTATTCGGGATTATGGGGATATATTGGGAATTACAAGAGATTTATTGGCAATTACAAGGAAAATAACAATTGCGCATGCGTTTCTGCACATGCGCAGTATCTGCCAGACAAAATTATTGCCTATAAATGCAATAAAACGAAATAACTCTATTTTACCATTATTCATGATAATTTCTTACGTTTTTTGTACATATTGCAAAGTTTTTATTTTATTAAATATTTTCTCTATTTACTAAGGCACCTAGACAAGTGCCCACATAATATTTATAATGGTTTTAAGTCCATACGATATGCCTAACTGAAGTTCTGTTATCCTTAATAATATAATATGAAATAATTATGTTTAAATTTTGTTTCTTTAATTACTTAAATATATGTATCTACAGTGGAACTTCTCAAATTCGAATCTCCAGGGAACCAAAAATTTACTTCGAGTTAGAGAAAATTCGACTTATAGAAAAATACGCCGAATTAAGACCTAAATTTAATAGACATTGTAAAAAAACACTGTTTAATACATATGTATGTACATAATACAAGATTTATACTTACATTTGATGTAATACATACATAATACATAATTCATACATACATAGAGCAACAAATGAAAAAAATTGTACTTTCATAGTCTTATCATTTGAAAAATTCAGTATATAATTTTAGGTCAAATTGGACGATTTCAAAAGATTGTCCTTGTTTTCTAGAATAATCGATAATGCGTTGAGGGAATTTTAAATAATTCTGCAATTTTTTTTCTTTTTTTCTACCTCAGTAGTTCATTTCAATTTGTGTGTTAAACATTTTAAATCTCGTTTCTATATTTTTGACTTTTGCACGAATTCACTTCGATCACACCAATAAATCCTTTGTGAACTGCTCCGTTAATGCAATTAGTAGAAATAAACCTTAATCCTCCACTAAACGTTCTAAAAAATATGCTTCTTCAAAATACACTATGGTTTTCTCGGAAAAATCCAAGTTAGACTTGGCTACGTGTTAAATATCAGTTCGAGTATTAGAAATATTCAACTTATATAGGTTAGATTGTTAAATACTTTGTTTACAAAAAATTCGAGTTAGAGAATATTATCATGATTTTTTCTATGAAAAGGATTTATGGTTTATACATTTGCGTCAGCCCTCGCTTTTTTAACTTTATGTAAAGGGAAACACAATAAGAATCACCACTTTTTATATTTCAATTATAAAAAGACCAAGCAAGATATCGGCATGATTTTTCTTAATGAAAGAGTAAAGAGGTAAGTTTTTTTGGTGACCGAGACTTGTTCGTTTTTGATTCAAACTAGAACAAACATTGTTTCTGAAACTTGATTTTCTTCCATTAAGTGAGGATCAACGCCAATAAAATGGCTTCAATTGTCTCTGACATTTTCTGCGTTTGGAAAATCATGTAATATTTATTGTTCAAAACAAATCCATAACAATTAATGCTGAGAACTGAACTAATCATCCGAGAGTGAGAGTTGTGATAAAGAGGGCCACACTATGTCTTCAATCCATTGGAGATAATAAAATACTCGCGTGAACACTGACGGACTGGACCCGCAACCTTTTCCGAACGAGGATGTTCCTACAATGTCATACATACACTGAATACCATCCTCATCATGCTCGATCTGCAATGGACTGCCCGAATCCCCCTGAATTTAATACAACTGTAAACTTATTTGTAAACAATTATTTTATAAATCACCTGGCAGGTATCTTTTCCAGTGGAACCGGCACAAAACTGAGACTCCTTGGTAATTCCGTGTTTTAGTAGTCGAATCTTTTCATAATGTTTAGAGCAAGCTCCGTCTTCTATGGTGGGCAGCGTCACCTTGAGGAGATCATTGCTTGGTTCACCAACAAAACTTGTCAATCCCCATCCTGCAGCAACTCCTTCTGGAGGAAGCTGTGATTTGGTATAGAGACAAGCGGGTCTTACAGCTCGACTCATATTGACTGGACTTTCCAGTTTCAAAAGACCGATGTTGTTGTATAGAGAAGATGGCAAGAAGTCGGGATGCTTAATGTGCTCCACTATATTAAGAAGTTGACGGTTAGTGTCATTGATGTTTGTTACACCAAGTTGTGCGTACTTGGCAGGTCCACTAAAATTATCCTCAATCTTGTGTTGTTTTTCTCGGTTTACTTACTAGTCGCGTGAATACATGCACGATGCAGCTGTTAGAATGAACTGGTCGCTTATTAAACTTCCAGAACACACCCATTTGATCGCCTCAGGTGCTTCGAAGCCTATTAGTACCTACAATTATAATCGGTGGACGAATTAGACAAGACTTGACCATTTACCATGTGGGGAAACTCATATCGGCTTGCTCGTACACCTCCAACGATACGCTTAACGATTATGTGTTCACAGTTATTTAGTGCGAACGACGAGTATTGTTTGCATTCTACAAATCAATTAAAACTAAGAAGTATTTATGAATACTGCGAATTACTTTGGTTGCTAATCGCTCCAGGCGTGCGGATTTGATTGGCAGTCTCTAGAGGACAACAAACTATCGGTTGCGTTCCTTTGAAGCCGCAAGTTTGGGGAATTCGCTGCTTTTTTAGAATGTCTTCGCGAATTCTTGGACATTCTGTTAATAAGCGGCAGATTCCGACATCTCCCGATAAAACCAAAGAACACGTACTGCCTACATTATCATAAATTTATATATTTCATAATTAAATTGTGTTGACAATCTAATACTTACCGATAACAGATTGGCAGCGAATGTTTTTAAACAATGTGAAGAGTATTACAATACAGATTTGCTTCAACATTGCACGATGCAGTTGCGACTGAATTTGGTGATCACGATATGCCATTAACAGCATTTATAAGCAACAAAGTGTTGTGGGTAGTCTGAGTTTCATGTAACAAATCTTATTGTCACTATTATCAAACGTTATAAATATTCTAAAAAGAAATAATGCAAAAAACAACACTTTTCCACATAAGCTCTGTGAACCAATTTTTTTTCAGTGTTGAGGCTTTAAGGTTCTAGTGGGTATACTGTTCAGGGTTTTTGAAAATTTAAAAATAAATATATAGTCAGATTTAGCTGTTTGCCTAGCAACATAATTTACTGTTTTGCCTCATGCAATTCTGTACCTCAGAGCAAAAATGGACTCTGGACTAAAAGTATTAACTCTAAGTTTTACCAAACACAAAACAACACTCAAAAAATAAAACATTGTATAATAAATTTCTAAAAACCAAGTCAATGAGACAGAATTTATACGCTAATAGATTGTAATTATAATTTAAATTACTCTCGGGTAAAATTTTATTTTTGTCAGTTAATACACTTTTGCTCTGAGGTACAGAATGGATTGTAAATGTTCTTTACAATCAATTCTTTATTAAAGGACAAGAGAATAAAAGCTTCCACTCATTTTATTCATCAACATTTTAATTAAAATGTAAAAGTCCACCATTTCCATACTATTCCTTCGATCTAAATGAATAGTCAGTTCTAGCTGTTTATTTATCAACATGTTTTTGCAAATTTCTCGAAGAACTAATCTTTATGTCTGTTTTATTGTTTTGCCTTATGCACATCTGTAGCTCAGAGCAAAATTGTATTAACTCCAAGTTTTACCGGACACAAAACAACATACAAAAAATAGAACATTGTATAATAAAGTTATTAAAACCATTGTCAATGAGACAAAATTATACGTTAATATATAGATTGTAATTATAATTTTAATTGCTCCTGTGTAAAATTTTAGTTTTGGCAGTTAATAAACTTTTGCTCTGAGGTACAGAATGGATTGTAAAGGTCCTTTACAATCAATTCTTTATTAAAGTACAAGAGAATACAAACTTCTGTACAGTTTATTCATCAAATTTTAATCAAATGTTAAAAATCCATCATTTCTATATTATTCCTTCGATCCAAATGAAAAGTCAGTTCTAGCTATTTATCTATAAACATGTTTTTGCAAATTTCTTGAAGAACTAATCTTTATGTCTGTTTTATTGTTTTGCCTCATGCAGTTCTGTAGCTCATAGCAAAAGTGTATTAACTCCAAGTTTTACCGGACACAAAACAACATACAAAAAATAGAACATTGTATAATAAAGTTATTAAAACCATAGTCAATGAGACAAAATTATACGTTAATATATAGATTGTAGTTATAATTTTAATTGCTCTTGTGTAAAATTTTAGTTTTGGCAGTAAATAAACTTTTGCTCTGAGTTACAGAATGGATTGTAAAGGTCCTCTACAATCAATTCTTTATTAAAGGACAAGAGAATACAAACTTTCGCACAGTTTATTCATCAACATTTTAATTAAAATGTAAAAGTCCACCATTTCCATACTATTCCTTCGATCCAAATGAATAGTCAGTTCTAGCTGTTTATTTATCAACATGTTTTTGTAAATTTCTCAAAGAACTAATCTTTATGTCTGTTTTATTGTTTTGCCTCATGCAAATCTGTAGCTCATAGCAAAAGTGTATTAACTCCAAGTTTTACCGGACACAAAACAACATACAAAAAATAGAACATTGTATAATAAAGTTATTAAAACCATAGTCAATGAGACAAAATTATACGTTAATATATAGATTGTAGTTATAATTTTAATTGCTCCTGTGTAAAATTTTAGTTTTGGCAGTTAATACACTTTTGTTCTGAGGTACAGAATAAATTGTGAAGGTGCTTTACAATCAATTCTTTATTAAAGGACAAGAGAACAATACAAGCCTCCACACAGTTTATTCATCAACATTTTAATCAAAAGGTAAAAATCCATCATTTTCATACTATTCCTTCGATCCAAATTAATAGTCAGTTCTAGCTGTTTATCTATCAACATAATGTTCTTGCAAAATTCTCGAAGAACTAATATTTGTATTTTTTAATATTTTGCCTCATGGAATACTGTAGTTCAGAGCAAAAGTGTATTCCAAGTTTTACCAAACACAAAACAACACTCAAAAAATAGAACATTGTATAATAAAGTTATAAAAACCATAGTCAATGAAACAATATTATACGCCAATAGATTGTAACAATAATTTTAATTGCTCCCGTGTAAAATTTTAGTTTTTGCAGCTGAGGTACAGAATGAATTGTGAAGGTCCTTTACAATAAATTCTTTATTAAAGGACAAGAGAATACAAAGTCCCACACATTTTAGTCATCAATATTTTAATGAAAACGTAAAATACCATCATTTCCATACTATTCCTTCAATCCAAAGGACATAGCTTGATATTTTCGTATACACAGCGGGCGAATTAGCAAATCCGCAAAACTTTCCAAACGAAGTAATTCCAATGATACTGTACATGCAATAGGGAGTTTTTAAAACCGTCTGTAAGGGACCTCCGGAGTCGCCCTGACAAGTATCTTTTCCTCCAGCCATATGTCCAGCACATATCATTTCTTTGGTCATGGTTTCGTGATGGGACAACAATTTAGCGCACTTGTCGTTTAAATAAACCTCCAACATCACCTTCATTAAATTTTTACTGCCAGTTTCGGATTCTAAAACGCCAAATTTCAGTTATGTCCAAGACATATTGGTTTCGTACCGTAGGATAGCTTCCCAAAACCAATGGCAAGTGGTTTGTGGCCTGGTTCAACTTCTTTCATGTTCAAACAAGCCGGTCTTACGTAAGGTGTAAAAAGGACCTTTGTTTGTAGTTTAACAAGTGCGATGTCGTTGTGTTTCAAAGGATGCTTGTAGGAAGGGTGTGGAATTTTTTTATCGATTAGACGCTCCTGCAAGTTGTATCCGAATATTTCCAGATGGGTCAGTCCGAGCCGCACCATTTGAGCCGGACCTCTTTTACAGCGATTAGTGAGGATTTGAAAATTGTAATACTTACAATTGTCGACTTTCAAGACAATGACCAGCTGTTAAGACAAACAGCTCGCTAATTAGTGAACCTCCACAATCCCAGTGTAGTTTAGATTTTGACGAGTGCCCAAATCCGATTATGGCCATATGAGGAAACTCTTTTTCGGATGCGGCGGTTCCACCCACGATTAATGGAACTGACACAATTCCACATTGAGAGACTTTGTTCGTTTTTGTTTTAGTAGATAACACTGGACTGTGTTCGTAAGTGTAGACCGCTTTTCCATACTCCAGACATTCTAAAAGAAAATATTTTGAAACGAAATATACTCATTTGGAGACTTACTCGTCCAAGATACACTGATGTGGTTGCAGAGGTACATTTGTGTTTGGATGCATGTTAAAAGGTAGAATGTGAGAAGCTTCATCTTTCACTCACTGGAGCAAATCAATCAGTGTGTAGGAAGTAGTGCGTTGTGGGAACAAAGCATTGAATTTAATTAAAATACACGTTTCAATTTACGTCCGAGATAGTGACTCTTCGTTCCGACTTAAGGTAGATTTAGACGCTCGAATAATTTGCGCAAACTGATTGGTGCAAAAATTTGGGTAATGTTAGCACAAATTAATTGAGTTCATGAATCGTGTTTATACGTTCATTTTATTTGGTGCGTTTGTAAAGGTAGGTTTACATGCCCAAATAATTTGCGCCAATTGGCTTCAGGTTTCAAATTGAACCGATTAAATTGAGCGTGTAAACGGAAGTATGAGCCTCACTCAAACCAAATAAATTGGTTTGAGAAATGTTGTTGGATATTTTGTTTGATATTGGTGCCTTGAAAACTTGTAAACAGGTTTCAAATCCAACGTAAGTGCATTTTTATCAACGACGCCGAAAAGCACGAATTTGTTATTAAATTTATAGAATTATATTAATTATTCGCTTGCTTATGGAAGTTGAAAAAATATGTAACTATAAGAACCTCCTATTGAAAATAACTAAAAATTTCAGTATTGGACCATTTTCCGTTTTTTCTTCATAATAATACATATAACACAGCAGTAAGAAGTAATTCTTCTTCGGTCATTACCATTTTTGTTGCAATCTTCTTAACTTATCTTTCGAAAATTACAAGCCAATCTCAACGGGGACAACACATTCCAATTGTTGTATTCATAGAATTATTACAATTATTATTATTATGAAATACAACCTATTTTGTCTATAAATTTTTGCAACAATATATTTGACGCTCGAAGCATAAACAATTTCGTTAGTTACTTCTGCTATTGTCAAAAACATCGCAATAACATATCCTTAAAATTTGATATTTTTAAAACGAGTTGGAATTAAACAGAATGAATAAATACCATTTGGTTCAGTTGTGAAATTGACAAGAACGTGCATAGAATGAATTTGGGTCGTGAGCATTTTCGTGCATAATTATTTATTATTTTCGAATAGTTTGCTGCCTGATTGTTCTTCATTTTTTTTTTAATTTTTGCAGCCAAATTTTGGGTAAAGTTTGCACAAATTAATTGAGTTATTCATTAATTTCATTGTGCCAACATAAAACCACAAGCCAATTGGCGCAAATTATTTGAGCGTCTGAGATGTATACCTCTAGATATATTGTGTCTAGATGTATTGTGTTTCTAATTGTTGGTTGATTTGATGGCCAATATTTTATTACTAAATTGTTGTTTATCTGTAGACAAATCATTGGGGACAACAGAATTTCGTTATTTTGCTGCAACAGTTTTAGAAACAGTATACTTCTGCTATTACCAAAAACAGGGCAATAACATATCCTTAAATTTTGAAATTTTAAAAACAAGTTGGCATTAAACAGAAGGAATAAATATAATTTGGTTCAGTTGCAAAATTCACAAAAACGTGAAAGCATGAAATTGGGTCGTGATTATTTTCGTGTATAATTATTCATGAATAGTTTGCTGTCTGATTGCTCTTCTATTTTTTCAAAATTTTTGCAGCAACAATTTGGGCAAAATTTGCACAAATTTACTGAGTTATTTATCAATTTAATTGTGCCAATATGAAATCTCAAACCAATAAGCGCAAAATATTTGAGCGTCTTAAACCTATCTTTAGATGTATTATTTTGTAATTGTTGGTTGATGTGGTGTCCAATAATATGTTTTATTCCTAAAACAAAACATAGTATTAACAGTTGTAAACATAGCTTTATTACATTTATTATTATTATAAAATGCATTTATTTTGTTTATATGTTTTTGCAATAATTTATATGACGCTTGAAGCATTAACAATTTTGTCAGTTGCTGCAAAATTTCTAGGAATAGTATACTTCTGTTGTTGCCAAAAGCATGGCAATAACATGTCCTTAAAATTGGATATTTTGTTGGAATTAAACAGAATGAATAAGTATCATTTGGTTCAGTTTTGAAATTGACAAAAACGTTCACAGAATGAATTTAGATCGTGAGAATTTTCGAATAGTTTGATGCCTGATTGCTCTTCTCTTTTTGCAGCATCAATTTAGGTAAAATCTACATACTTTCATACATTGGGGTAAAGTTTGCACAAATTAATTGACTTATTTAACAATTTAATTGTGCTAACATCAAGTTGACGTCAATTATTTGAGCATCTTCAGGTAAACATTATTTGCGCAAACGGATTTGTGTAAGAAAATGGGATAAAACTTGCACACATTAATTGATTTTTTGGATTGTGTTCATATATGAACTATAGTTTGGCTCGAATAATGTTCATGATTCCGTTAACGCTGCTCAATTTTATTGTGCCAATATCGAACCTCAAGCTAACTAGCGCAAATCATTTAAGCGTCTTAACCTACATTTAGATTTTTTTTTCAGTTGTAATGTAATTTATTTATTTTTTATTACACGACCAAGATTCAAACTAAGAAGTGAATTTTTGTAAGAAACAGGTGTTTAATTGTTTGTGTGTCGAGTTGCCGATGAAACATTTTATAAATGAAGCAATGGAGATTATAAAAAAATGGCAATTCCCGCAACTGCGTGAGGTCACCAATGTTTATTCTACGAAAATATTGTATTTCCGGTTTGGTTTTATATTTGTACTAAATAAAACCCGTTATGTACTTACTTCACGGGAATTACCCCGAATTATTGTCGGGAAACATTGTTTGATCACTTATTTGCCATAAAAGCTCGCGCTTCAGCAAAACTCATCAGTTGCCAGAATGACCGATGTCAAGATACTTTTGGTTTTGTTGTTAACTTGCACGTGCTTTGGACAACACAAGGCGAATAAAAGTGAGCTGTAAGTCATTTTCACCAATATTTTTTAAACGCTGTTGTTGTAGAATGCTCCGACTACTTCAAAGTTCCTGCACAAGTGCCGAAAGTAAGCATTGTCGGAGGATCAAGAAGCAGAGATAGCGAGTTTCCTCATATGGTATATTTGAATTCTGTAAATAGTCAACGAAGCTGTTATGTTAGTTGTAGGTAGCTCTAGGGTTCGGTCCAATACGCAATTTGCAATGGTTATGCGGAGGGACCATAATCAGCGAAAATTACATTCTCACAGCAGCTCATTGCACCAACCACACCCATTTGTACATAACACTTTTGACTTAGCATCACTTAACAACTAAATTTTTAGTGGTCCGGTTAAAATGGTTCGTATCGGAGTTCAAAACTTGAAAAAGCTCAAACCGCACGGCGTGGACATCGAAGTCTCTCATTTCACTAGACATCCGGATTACAAGCCACCCTCATTGTACAACGACATCGCTTTAATTGAGCTCAAAAGCAGCGTTTCGTTCTCAAAATTTATTCAACCCGCATGTTTAAATACAGCGCTTGATATTCGTCCAAGAACGAACAAGTTAACTGCTACTGGCTGGGGGTTGTTGTCGTTTGGAGGCGATTCGTCTGATGAGTTAATGAAAGTCGAGTTGGAATTGTACGGAAACAGACAATGCAGAAGATATTATCAGGATATTTCCGGAAGAAAGCTGGCACGAGGGATTGACGAAGCGTTGCAGTTGTGTGCTGGAGGAAAAAATGCGGAGAAAGACACGTGTCAGGTAAGTCTAATTTTGCTGACGTTTAAATTAGTAGATCGATGATTTATTCAATTTAGGGTGACTCGGGAGGGCCTTTAGTCTTTAAAACTGGGTCCATGTACACCATTGCTGGGGTAACTGCTTTTGGAAAGGCTTGTGGAGTTGCGAATGTGCCAGGAGTTTACACTAGAGTTTCGGCTTATGTACCTTGGATAGAAAAAATAATTTGGCCGCAATAATAAACAAAATGCATTTTATAATTGTAATTGTGCAAGCATTTAAAATTTAGAATAATTTTAATAGTAATCTCTAACCTTTATAACAAATGTTTTAACGACAGACGACAGAGGACGCTCCAGGTATTACTTTATATATTATTATTATAATTTAAAGTTGTTTATACAGTGTTTTAATTTATTTATTATAATTGTTTTAATTTTCAATACCTGGTTTAAATTAATGATTTGTATACTTAATTTTTTAGTTGAATTCAAGAAACGCAAAGACTGTTAAACATAAATGACTAATGTCGTGTTTTTGCTATTTTTATTTTGCTGTTTTAAAAAATTAAACCCGGCGCATCCACCATTATGTGCATTTTAATTATTTGGTAGGGACAATTAATTCACATCTCCTTGAATCTTTGCTTGAATCAATAAGCCATTAAACAACAAGAATCCACCGTCACCTTTCTGTCATTTGAATGAAAAATCGGTTTGATATCTTTCGTAATTTGATTACGGACGAGATAATAAAGGTGCGAACGAACCGCAATTATGTAGCAATGATCGAGTTATTTGTAATGTAATCATCATACAAGCACAAGCGAAGTCTGGTGCAAAGGCGCGCCGACCTGTTAATCTAAAAATAGCCTTCAGTCGCTGAAGAATCGTCTACGTCTGCTTCAGGTGTGTAAAAATAATCTTCATCGAGCGTTCCTTCTCAAGCAGTACGTTTGTTAATATTAATCAGACGTGCGGACGTGCGATGGATGTATTTCTTTTACCAGCTGCCTATTTATACACTCTTATTAATAATTAATAGTGCCCATGTTGTGCAGAAAAAATTTTACGTTTGTGGTCATATTTTCAAACATATTTGGTGGTTCTATTTAGTGTTATCGCTCAATTTAAAGTATGGGACTCATGTCGAATTGTTACTTAATTGCAATAATTATTTGACGCTCCAAGCATAAACAATGTCGTTAATTGCTGCAAAATTTTTAGGTGTAGTACACTTCTGACATTGCCAGAATCCTGACAATCACATGTCCTTACAATTTGATAGTTTTATTGGTTTGGTTCAGTTGTAAAATTGAGAAAAACGTTCATATGTAGAATGAATTCGGTTCGTGAGCATTTTCGTGCATATTTTTTATAATTTTTTAGCAGTTTGCTGCTTGATTGCTCTTCTATTTTCTCGACATTTTTGCTTCAACGCACATAACGCATTTTGGATAAAATGTGTTTTCATTAAATAACCCGGCTTTCTCTTTTTGGGCAAATTGTGTCTCAGTGAGTGGGTAGGATACATTTTCAAGGTCCACGATAATGTAGATCGATAATTGAAAGATACATAATGTGAAGATCGTTATTTTTAATATTTTTGTAAGCAAACTAACAAGTTTCGAAGAGGCGACAACCTCCATCATCAGTGCAATAAAAATGTGACAAACGTCTGAAAAAAAGTACAAAGTACACATTAAAATATGGTATAAACAAATCACGTAGCGTATAAAAATTTAAATTGTCACAGTTGGTAAAGCGAAGGAGATCAGGTTATTTAATTAGCAAAATTAGGAAAAGAGGCAGAGATACTAACTGAATACTAGTGACCAATTATATTAACAAGGAATATTTGAAAGCCAAAGAGTAAGAGTAAACTACAGAGCATTCTTCAACTGAGAAGTTTATTTCAAAAAATGAAATGAAATATTGGGGTGGAAAAGAAAGTTGAGATCGTGTAATACTTTATAGTTTCCAAGGATTTCTAGGGTATTAGGACGGGATAATTTATGATATTTATGTAAAACTTGGATATTTTTGTCTTGAAAGAAGGAATATTTTTAATCTAATATACCGGGTATTTCAAGGAAAACGAACCAGTCAAAATGTAAATTGGAATGTAAATTTGTAAAAAAACACCAAAACAAGTCCATTTTTATTCCATTCAAAACATTAAAAATCAAGTTGTGGGGGTAAAACGTGGTTGCTTTCATTCGTAAAATTTGAATATGAAAAATAGGTCGAACAACTTCTCATTTATTCAAAGAGTTTTTGAAAATGTGTATTTAAAAATTCTGATTTTGTATTTTCAAAAAAGATGCAATTTATTAGTTTAATTATAACGATCTTCTTTGGGATTTTGGACCGTGTTCCATTTGAAGTTCCATTAGGTGGGGTGTAGTGAACGCTCCGAGGAGTTAATTCAACAAGTGACCCCAATGAATCTCCAGACGTTTCATCCACAACTGCGGCGGATTTCATCAGTGGTTTAAGTTGCGATGTGGAAGAGCTCGAAGTGTTCTCTTCGCTGTCACATTTGCGACTGTCACATTTATGTGGAAAGTTTTCGGTTTTCTATCCTGACGCAGTTTTTTAATGTTTCGCTTTATTTAATTTCTCCACACAGTCTTAAAAATGGGACAATCGAGAGACCAGCAAGACCGCCCGATGTTTTTTCTGGGGCTATCTAAAATCAAAAATTTACCAAACGCATAATTGTCTTTCAATGTCAACTCCAGAATTAGTATAAAATGTTAGGAAGCTTTAGAATCTCGCCTATCCTTTTCCATGGAAGCAAATGGGCGGCATTTAGGACATTATCTACATAAATAAAAATTAAATGCTGTTTGTTGGTAAGCGCATCTCTTGAGAACGGCTGGACCAATTTGGCAATTTTTTTTAATTTTTGTCATAGTCCGAATAAGATTTTAGGGAAAGCAAAATTGGAAAAGTGTTTTTGTTTTTATTAATTCTATTTTGATAATTTTTTTTTAATTTGTATGGTGATTTTGTACGTCAAAATTATTAGAGGAGCGCAAGGTAAGTTGGATCTCACTTGAACTTTTTTTGTGAATTTTTGGTAAAAAATATGGTCTAGTAGAAGGAGTCATGAGAATAAAGGAAGATTTTTAGACCTCAAAAAAATTTAAAGTTGGAGAAGAGTTAATAAAAACAGTTTTTTAAAACAATTGATGAAAGGTGGTACGCATTCTTGTTGAAGTTTTATTTTGATTAACAATGTAGTTCTTTTTATCTGATTTGGTAATGATGAGGTAATCATCTGTTATGTTACTTTGGATTTTACGAATAGAAGAATGTGTTTTATTGATCTCGTTCATAAGTTTTTTTTTGTAATGAGGTTGTAATTTCGATTAAGAATATTCTCGCAGTCATGAATGATGGAATAAGGTGGATGTGGTCTATATTTGAAAACCTTTGTTGATCAGAGAAAGAATTGGAGGAAAAGGTGGAAATACGTGGATGAAAATCAAAGCGAGTTTTCGAAAAAAGCGAAATACTCGTTGAGACGACAAATCTGTCTTCTATTTGTGAATGGGTTTTTATTTGACTAGGCGAATTAAAACAAGAAAATCAGATTCTCTTTATTTATCGGGTGTAATTTGATGTAATTTGTTGTCACTCATAAAATTATGCAATAGCATATCCATATTTGGATTTTTCTAATTATTGTCAAAACAATAACTCAGTCACATTTATTTACCCAACACTTTAATTACACAAAAATTTGAATTCCTTCTCTACGAACTAATATTTACAGCGTGTGCTACAAAAAATTACAGCGTGCAAACAAGCAGCTTTGCACACGCAATCAGCGCCTTAACAATATTTTGCTAAACTCTTAGAAAACACTAAAGTTGAAGTCAAATAATTACGAATAGGGTCGTAAAATGATGCCAACTGTCATTTTGAGAAACGAGGTAGAACCTGCCATCAATTGAATTAGCATTAATGGCTGTCAGTGACAACACCCGTGCCGCTAATATTCATTTCGCGGCGCAAATAATGAGACAAGAAGTGTTTTATTGGCTTTTCTAAGCATGTCGCAACGGTACAAATTAAATTGAACATGTGTAAATTCTTCGGTTTGCGCTCAACTACCTGTTGATGTTCACGTGGTCGGAGCGTGGTTGGTGTTTCACTTTTACCACCGTGGGACCGGAGGGTGTGTATCGTTTTTTACCTGTCATCGTGGAATGTATTTTATCCCATCCCGTCACTTTAAACCTAATCTGGAGTTGGGAAACGGAGCGATGAAATGAAGCAATCGCCAGACTACTACTACCATTTCAAACTGGAGTAAATCGTTGAAATTGTATCGTGTATCTGATGCATAATTTGTGGAAGATAATAGCGGAAGAAGTGTTAGATTACGCTATTATTATGCACTATTGTGTACTTGTATGGTAATTTAGTACCTGTCCAAAGGCGTATTCAGATTTTCCTCGTGATATATTATATTGATATTTGATGGATATTTTACAGGCTCATACTTCATAGGTGCCTTTATAAGGCTCGATACTTTTATTAGATATTTTAACATGCATCGTTCATACGAGTCATTAATAACATTCAGTGTAATAAACGTTTCAAGGTGAAGATAAGTGCGGATTATAACAAATGGACGCTCTATTTTAGTTTTTATTTGACGCAACTTTGTTGCCGGATAAAATTACAAAATTTGTGCACCGTTGTCGATAAATTTACCACAGCTTCCAGGCGGTTATTTACACGCATTTATCTGCCGTAACGTCACAAAAGTGCGTCCGTGCCTCCGGTCGTTTAAATCAGTTTAAATCTACACGTACTTTCTACGAAAACGCACAACTATTATGCGGATGATTAATAGTGTAGACCTTTGAAATTGACGAGATGATCGCTCTTTCGCCTGACACACACCCATACTAATTATTTCGCGATGATATCTCAACATTGCAGCCGTAAAAGCGCATTTTTGCACACGTGGCATGGAATAAATCACAAATCACTGGAGGAGCATTTATTGGACGATTAGGCTCAATAAGTCTTGATTCAATTTATCACTCGTTCAGACATGACCGAGCGTTAATGCATCGGCTCGAATTCTGAAATTCCTGGCCGCTTTCTAAATTCCTGGTTTCATAGGAGATGACTGATTAATTGCCGTTCCAGAAGAAGATATTTTTGGCAAGCGTTATTTAAATTCATGGATTCAATTAACTCTTAAAATTGTAAAGTATCTAATAATGGCTCAGTGGAACTTTTCTCTCCAATGGACAATGAAAATACAACTTTACTTTATTGTTATTACATTTTTTGATGCGTCGGGACCTAGTCAGATATAATCGGAAATTGCATCATTGGACTTTTTTTGGAATTGCTCTATTATTACCATAATAATAAATAATAAAAAGGATACCCAGAATGGGACAGCTTGCTGTATGTGGTGGATAAAGATAACCCACAAGCAACTCCACCTTTATATTTTAAATAAAACACCCTATACAGGGACTTTATTTCTGTCAAATTTAATGTTTATTTTTATTACAGAATTTGCTATTAAAATATAATGTGGTAGTTCTGGAAGAACCTGCATATTACTACATTTTTAGATTCATCTTTTGATTTTAGATCGAGTTTATTTGTCATAAGTGGAGGATAAATTGTACTGTATTCGGGTTATTTCGCCCTTTAAATTGAAATCAATCTTTTCAGCGGTTTAAAAAAAGGCGAATATTCCTGGATCTAATAAATAAAGAGAGATACTGGTTAAAATGTTGAATTCAGAATATATTGCTCTCTCTTATGATTAAAAAAAATGTGGTATAATTCTTAGAGGGCGCTCCAAGTTGTTTCAATATATCTCAATTGTTTTTACTGTTTCGATACCTTTCTGAAAAAAATTACGTTTGTAATAATTATAAAAACGTTAAAGATAGGTACAGACAATTGAGGGACTCAAAAACAGTAAAAAAATGTAAGGGTCCCATTTGAAAAAACGGAGTTATGTACTTTTGAAATTCTTCAAATTTAACGTGTATTTAGCGCCCACTAGATGTGATTCTAATTTTTTTTACCTCAAAATAAAACAATTTTTGCATAATTCAACATAACTGTGTTAGTTAGGTCCAGATATATTTGCTGCAAAAAGTCATTTAAATCTAAAAAGTTGAAAAACTTGAAAACAATTTAATTTAGTCCCCAGTTATGATGAATAAATTCGATCTAAAATCAAACGAGGAACCACATCCTGTATATCTTCGAATGGCTGCATTAAAACTTTAACCTCTTCTTTTGCTATTCCAGTTATTTTCTTGGATTCCAATAAATGTTTAAAGGATTGTCAGTCATGTTGTTGAGTATCGTCAGTGCTAAATTTGTTGTATTTAAAAACAAACTTTACTGTAGGCTGTCAATGAAAAAAATTACGTCAACCGATACTTTTTCGTATATAGAAACAAACTTCAGCAGAGGAACAAGAGATTGAAGAATAAGAATTTCAAGCTAGATCGTTAATATTTGGTTGTAATGTTCGATTCAGCCAATTTCAACACCTTTATTAACAAAACTTGCATATATTACTTACAGTAGTAGAGAAAATACAATAAAACAGTAGCAATGTATACAAAACACTCGTTTCCATTCACTTTAAACAACAATGCTGCAGCGAATGTGTCTTAAAACAATATGACAGGTAATAATACGTTTAAATAAAAAAAGGCATGGCAATATGTACATAAATGATAAAAAACGAATTACATATAAAGTAACAATTAATAAAAATACGAGTTTATTACACAAATCAGTTCTACCCTAAAGGAATAAAATAAAGCAAGGAACTACCATTGACTTAAGCAGCATGTACAATCTAAAACGATTCGTTGAGACGTCTCTTCGATATTATTACTAATAAAACTTTATAATAGTTACAATAAAAAACAACATAGCAAGCAGCCGTTTCCACTTGTAATATTCAGTCTTTTCCTCGGCGAAGGTACATGTTAGGACAAATTAATATTCTCTTGTTTCTTGCACTCATGGACAGACAGAACTCAGTTTTGGCACTTGTATCGTTATCACTAACTAATTAGATTTATATATCACAGATTCAGTCACAGACCAACACTTGTTTGCACCGATTCGATCAGCAATATTTTCTTCGCATAGATCGGTTGTAGAGAGGACTAATCCAGAGGTATGCAGTCATCGTATCCTCCACAGGATCGCTTCGTTTGGCAACGTTGAATTCACGGAGATTATGTAACACTGCAACAGAAGTTCAGTTAAGGAAACTGATTTTTACAGTACGCCGCCGATTGCTAATGGGCCTTTCTGTGACATGAAAGCTCGCATTCAGGGTCACGTTCTGTGGTCTGGCTGTAGCGCCACTGATGCGTAAATCCATCACAATTATGCAAATATTTAAGGTAAACTTCAGACATGTAAACGGCAAAAACGCAAATAGCCGGCGACTCGCTTTCCTTGGATCTAATTTCGAGGCATTTTCAAGCGCAAATTTAGAATTTCAGATGCGACAAGCGATGTACTCGTCTCCGCTGGAGCATGCATATTTGCATTTGCATTATCAAAAAACATTTTTACGACGCAAGATTAAAAATAAACATAAAACCGAGGTTTACTTTTTCGGTTACAAAACAATCGTAACATTTTTACTAAGGCACTTTGGTCAGTGTCAGAGTCGTCCGATAACCAAAAAATAACGCAATTCTGTCATTTTAATTACAAGTTGTTTCCATTGCACATCGTGGAAAAGCCATAAATGTGCATCCGTGTGACTGGGTCAAGAGTAAAGTGTAGTAAAAATAAATAAACTAATATTAATTTACTAATGTGTGTATAATATACGGAAGTATGGTCGATTGAAACAACAAGAATAACACCACTCCCTAATATTCGTATTTAGATTAAAACGAGGGGTAAACCGCTGGCCCGAAAGTGTACACGATAAATACTTTTCATGGAAATAATACCTTTAATTCACAATAATTCTTCAATAAATCCCATAACTCCCGTAAATCCTCAATAATTAATAGGCAACTAAAGCTGCTATTTACGCAAAAGAAGATGCACGGTCTGTGTACTTAAATCCGTTTATTTATACATATATTATAGAATTTCCCTCGAACTTCTGTAATTCGAATTTTTTCTGAACATAAAAAGTATTTAACAATCTTACCTAGAAGTCAAAATTCTATTACTGGAACTGATATTTAACACTCAAATTTTTCGGAGAAATACATACTGTAGTTTGTAGAAGCATGTTTTTTAGCACGTTTCGTGGAGGATTAAGGTTTAGGTTTATTTCAACCAATTGCATTAATGGTGGTGACGTTTCACAAAGGGTTTATTTGTGATATTGGTGCAAGTCAAAAAGATCGAAGCCAAATTTAAAATGGTTACCTGCACTTAGAAAAAATCGAAAAGATAAACTAGAAAAGGGCGAAAAAAAATTTGCAGAACAATTTGGAATTCCCCCAACACATTATCGACCATTTAAGAAAACAAAAACAAACTTTTGAAATCGTCTAATTTGATCCAAAAAAATTTTGATTTTTTCAAATTATTAGACAATGCATAACTTTTCTCATTTGTTGCTTCATGTATGTATGTATGTACATATGTAGTTATTAATCATGTATTACGTAAATACATTTACGGTTTTGCAGCGCTCGGGGAAGTAAGATTACTTTTAAACGAAAAAAGATATCGAGATGCGGTTTTTGGTCAAAAAGTAAAATTAATTTAAGAGAACACTTTGAAAATATCTGCTTACAGAATGGCGCATCAAAGTTATGTCTTTTTAAAAGAAACACCTAGTATATTACGGTATTTTCGTACTGTTTATCAAAAAATAATTATACTTTGTATAACGTATTATGGACCTAACTTCAGTTGTTTTGCTATTATTTAACATTAAAACGAAAAACTTTCTTTTTTTGAAAAATTGTTGCTCCCAAACCAATGCGAATTTGACTTAAAATTTTGCCCGAACATTTCTTATATCGTCTAGTTTATAGTGGCAAGTCAAACTTTGAATTTTAATCATTTAGTATAGGTACATCGTGGCTCATGAACGCAAATTGTTAATTTAATCGAATTTTTCAAATGGAACGTCCTATATATTTTGGTATCAATCAATAACATTTTTGATAAGCTTTCTAATGACATCGTCATGACTCATTATTTTTAAACTTCTTAACCAGCTATTTTGGAGATTATCGATATTCCACTATTCAATCATATCATTAAAAACCTCATCAAAATGTAATCGACTGATACCAAAATATGCAGTGTTCCATTTGAAAAATTCGATTAAATTAACAATTTGCGCTCATGAGCAACCCTGTATATTTAATTTGAATTGATCATTTGAACTAGAAGATATTTCAAAAATTTTGCTGGAATATCCTGTATGTATGAACTGGTGTTTTTTTTTACAATGCCTATTAAATTTAAGTCTTAATTCAGCGTATTTTTTTATAAGCCAAATCTTCTCTAACTCGAAGTAAATTTCCGCCCCCTTCGAGATTCGAGTTAGAGAAGTTCCACTGTAGATACAAATCGGTAAAGAAGTAAAGTAACAAAAATGAAACGTAATTATTTGACATTATTATGGATAAGAAAACTTCAGTTAGGCATATCGTATAGATTTAAAACCATGTTAAATATTGTGTGGGCACTTGGCTAGATGCCTTAGTAAATAAAGAAAATATCAAACAATATAAAAACTGCAATATAAAAA